>JAUDYJ010000016.1:13288053-13888053 GCA_030761175.1 Masticophis lateralis
AATCTTACTCAAGACATCTTCAGGGTTAATCTTTAACATCACAGCCAGGACCTTAGCACAAACTGTTCTCAGATCCTCTCTGTTATTTTCTTTTATTCCTCTCAGTCTTACAGCAAACTCCATAAATCTAAATTGCATCATGGTCAATTCGTTTTCAATTCTTTGAGTTTTATTATCAACATTAGTAATTTTATTATCAGCTTCCCTCATTTTAGATTCCAATTCTGAGCTGAGTTCTCCCACTTTTTTGTCAATCTGAACAACCAGTTTTGACAAGCCAGTCACTACTGTCAGTATATCTCACTTCATTTTATCATACTTTTCTTGAACCACCTCTTTAATCTCCTGTTGAGACTTTTCAAATTTCTGATCCATAATTTCAGTTTGATTCATCAGAGCCACAGCAATAAATTCCTTCAAATCTTTAAATCCAGTCTCCTGTTCTTGGCTCTGAGTCTGCAAGCTTGAAGGCTGCCCTTTTTGTTGGTAAGTAGGGGAGCCCCCACCTTTGGAAGCTGACTTTGTCTGTTTTGAAGCCATACTGCTATGCAATCTTATTCTTTCTAGAAAGGAAGTCTTCCCCCCCTTTCCACCACCACAGAATCTTTTGAAAAACTTCCCAGCTTTAATCAAGTCTCTAGGGGAAAAGGAACAGGTAAAAGTCACTTTAAAAAAACATTTTTCTTTTCTTCTGACAAGTGCAATTACTTTACTTGCTTTGTAACGCGTTAGAACGCACAGGCATAGTCACTTTCGTTTTCAGCTTTCTTCTCTCCACTAAAGCCAGACGCCATTTTAAGATCACTTTCACTCTTTGTCCATTCCTTAATTAATGACAGAGCTTGTATAAATACTTGCAGTTTTTTAGTTTGCAGTCCAGATTTCACCATGCTTGTTTTGAAGACTTGCTTTAACTTTGCTGCTTGAGTTGGTCACGTCGTCTGGCTCTGCTTGAATGCAGAGTTGTCCCGGAGTCCGGAGCTTCGGCAAGTTAGTTAGGGAGCCTCTCCCTGCTTCCTCCCCAGAAATGATCCAGGGGCTTCGCAAGGGGCTCTACCTGGGCTCGCCGGCTCTCCTCTCGTTTATTTTCTAAACGAGAGCTTTCCAAGCCGCCTCTCAGCTGCGAGGGCGGCTTTTTTATGGGCGGCGGGGCTGGCAGTCTTGAAAGACCGTCTGCGACGATGGTGACGCCAACTGGAAGTGTCAGCAGCTGCCTGTTTCTTGAACCCTTGGCCTGAATGGCCACCCCCAGGGATTCAAAGGTGGTACCTGCTCTATTTTGTGGCCATTTAGATACCATGAATCAAGTTTTGGCCTTTTTGATCTTTGTTTTCTCATCATTGATGCCCAGTTGATTGTAACTGCAGTCCTGGAGAAGGGCTCGCAAGGCCCTTTGAAGGCCTTCTGGTGTCCTGGAGAGGATCACAGGGGCATCTGCATAGAGCAGGAGGGCGATGCTTTGGTCACCTATCTTTGGGGGGGGGAGTGATTTGGTTTGTTTAGCCATTTTACCATGCCAGTTATGTAAAAGTTGAAAAGCAGGGGGGCCAAAATGTCCCCCTTTAGCCCCCTTTTGAGTTTTAACTGACTTGGAGGGGGACCCCTGCATATCACACCTCACCTTGAGGGATGTTTTAGTATGTAGGGCAGGTAATAGATGAAGAAGCCTATGGTCAATTGAGGCAAATTCCAGCTTCTCCCATAGCTTAGTCCTGGGAACCGGATCAAAGGCTGCCTTGAGATCTCTAAAGCAAGCATAGAAGGATGCAGCTCTATTTGATATGTATTTTCCAATCAGCTTATGAAGAACTAAGCACTGATCGGTAGTGCCTCTCCCCTCTCTAAACCCAGCTCCCTCTTCAGGGATCCAATTCTCAAGAGCCAGTCACTCTCCATCTGGAGGTGTTTTCCATCAGGATGACCAGGGAGAAGATTAGCCTGACAACTTTCTCCTTGATCAACCCATGCTTTCTGGGAATCAACCTCTTGTTTTCAAAGAGTTTATGAATCATCTTTTTTCCCCCTCTGTTCATTTTATTTGTCATCTGCTCTAGAATGTTCCCTATAATTGACCAATTGTGTCAATTATATTTTCTCTATGCTTTGTCAGTATATGATGGACATTTTTTCTCAAAGTTTTTCATTCACTTATGAAGATAATGGCAGTATTTGTATCCTATGTAATCATATTTGGAGATGAGACAATTGTGGAAGAAAGATTCAATGTGGGATAAAAGAAACAAAGTTCTCTGTTTTTCAAATTCCTGGATGTTCCCATTCTAGTTTCATCCCTTTCTGGAGAAGAATGAATTTTGGAATATTTCTGAGAAGAAACTGTACTTGGACCAAAATGGAGAGATAAGAGCAGATCTGCTTGTAGGCGGCTTCTTGGTTCTCCCCAAGGAGGATCCCAGGATAGAGAATCTGGTGTATTTTGAAAGACAGAGAATTACTATCCTCCAAGACGCTCTTTCACGGCTAAAGTTGCTCAATAAGGTGAGAGAAATTTTGGTGTCTTTTCTCTGTTTTCCAAAGCCTGAGGTCCCATTTCAAGTGGGCAAAGCCTAGAGTCTCCAGGGTGGTTGGCCTCCCATGCCAGGTTGTGTCATCTCATGGAAGCTCTTCAAGAGACGGGACCTAAGTGGAGTGGCTTTGCCATGTTTTCTGGAAACCTTTCAAGATCTTACTGGTCAGAGGTTTCTTTCTCTATCACAGTTTTACTCTACATTAAAAAATCTAATGGGATAAAAGCTTCCTAAAAATTTTACAGTAAACTTTGTTCTCAGTTTTAATAAGAATATATCATCATACATAATTTTTTTTCAATTACATCCCTCTAGACTACATTAAATAGAAAAGTACTTTATTGTAATGTTAAATTGCAAACTCAAAAGGGAGGAACTACATGAAGAATTTGCCAGTTGTTATACATCCTGCATCTGTTTAGGAGTAGTCAGAGGTTTCCTATTTACCCCAATGAAGCCCAGAATCTATTTGCCTAATGCCTATTTCTTCCCCAATTTTCCATGGATGGAAATCCTAACATATTTTCTTTGGCAATCCTTGTTTTTCTGCTCAGTCTCTGCCTCAGTCCAAATGTGTCGAAAGTTGTCATCCTGGATTTGTTAAGAGGGCTCGAGAAGGAGAGCCAGTTTGCTGCTATGACTGCGTTCCTTGTCCGGAGGGGACCTTCTCCACTCAGGAAGGTGGGTCACACTGAGGAAAATGGGAGGCTTTGTGGAACTGGATCCATCCAGAACCTTTTCATGAAAGCGCAAGTTAAAAGACAGATCGAAGCTCACTTGGTTTTTTATTTTTAACCTGCACAATTTCTTATCTAAATGAAAGTAAATCAAAAAGACGTGGAAGGAGGGGCTGGGAAGAGATGGGAGGAGGGGGTGGCAGACTGGGAAAGCTTTACTAACAGCGGAGGAAATACCTCTTCTTCTTTTTAGTTTGGATATGTGCTGCTAAGTTCACCTTTCTAGGAACATCTGAGATTTTTGAGACTAGATGAATTGTTTCAGGTCCACCTTCTGAAAAACCTTGAAATTCATTGTTTATTGGATCCTCCCCTTGAGGATCATTGAGAAGGTGTCGCTGGGTCATAATCTGGTGCTGTGGATAGTTATGGGTGAACTCATTACACAAATTATCTGCCATATAGATCAATCAATCAATCATAATAGAGTAGAAGGAACTTTGGAGGTCTTCTAGTTCAGCCTCCTATTCAAGCAAGAGACCCTATTCCATTTCAGTCAAGTGACTGTCCAGTCTCTTCTTAAAAACCTCCAATGTTGACTTCCGGTTGGCACCGCAGGACGTTGCGGACAGTCTTTGCAGACAGCCAGCCCTGTTATTTCGTGAAGCCGTTTTGACAGCGCAAAATGGCTGTCTGATGACTTCAAAATCTCTCCTTCGGGAGAAGAAGGAGAGAAGAGCAGTTGAGTGGGGGTAGAGCAGTCCAAAAAGCCCCTTGGAGTGATTCCAGGGGTTTGAAGGGCAGGCTCCCGGTTCAGCCCAATGAAGCTCCGGATCCAGGACGACTCTACTAAAGCAGAGCCAGATGTCGCAACCACCTCTGTGATCAACAAGAACTTTTAAAGATTTCAAGACCAGACGGAGCGAAAGCAGGAGTGCAGGCAAGAAAGTATCTAAGCTTAACTCTGAGCTACATTGTTTTTAACTAAAGTCAATTGAGAGGAAGTCAGCGCTTAATGGCGTCTTTGTTGCAGTTATGAAAGTGAAAGTTAACAACAAAAGTGTTTGCTGAGACTTTTTGCGCTTTAAAATTGATCTGAAATTGCTGGAAATAAAGAAGCAGGGTGAGGAAAGATTATTTTGCCTGAAAAATCAAACAATTTAAACCCCTGAAAGCTGTTTTTGTAACTTTGTGCCTGCAAAGGGCGGGGGAGGGGGGGAGGAAAAAAAGATCCCTTTTAAAAGAAAGAAATTAAGATGGCTTCCAAGCAAATTAAATCAGCAATTCCAAAAGCAGGAGGGGGTTCTCCAGTAGTCTCTGTTGTGACACAGAAGGCTCAACTTCCGGCTGATCCACAAAATGAGGAGACCCCGATTAGAGATCTTAAAGAATTTATAAAAGAAGCTATGAATAATCAAACAACAATTATTGAAGGGAAATTGGAGAAATTTGAGGAAGAAATAAAGGAAGTTAAGGATGTTGTTGCAAAAAAGCATGATGAGATAAGAGATGATATTATACTGGCAGTTTCAGGATTGTCTAAACATCTTATTCAGCTGGATGAGAGAGTGGAAGAAATTAATGAAGCTAATTTAAATCTGGAAGCCAAAATGGGAGATATCATGACTAAAACAGAGAAGTTGGAGAATGAGGTGACCATGATGCAGTATAGATCTATGGAATTTGCTTTGAGATTGAGAGGATTAAAAGAGAATGGTCGGGAAAATTTAAGAGATAGATGTGCAGAAGCTATAGCAGCAATAATTGAAGCAAGAAAAGAAGATATGACAAATTAAATTGATAAAATCTACAAAATTAATTCATGGGTGGCAAAACAAAAGCAGCTGCCAAGAGATGTGGTGATTTATTTCATTGATAGAAGAATTAGAAATGATATCTTACATGCCTTCTATAAAAATAAAGTCCAGGTGTTTGGACAAGAAATACAGATCCTGAAAGAGATTCCTCCTAAAATGTTAAGAGACAGAAAGGACTTTAGTTTCCTGGTAGAGGAGCTGAGAAGGCAACAAATACTGTACAGATGGGATGCCCCAATAGGCCTAATAGTGACTTATGGTGGAGAAAGATACCATTTGAATACAGTTTGGAAAGCAAGAGATTTTTATGTCAATGTTTTAAAGGCTGGGCACCCATCTTCACCTGGAGGGGGCAAAAAAGAAAAAGAGATATCACAAGAGGAAAATGGAAAACAGATACAAACTTATGCTGAAGTGGCAGCTGGAGGAAAGGTGCAAGAAGATCTTCCTTTTCCATTAAAGAGTATAGAGGGATCAGTGCCTGATACAATAAACAAAATAGAGGAACCAAAAGAACAACATTTGACACGATCAAGTTTTAAACAAATACAACAGCAACAACAAAAACAACAACCAAAAGTGCAACAAACCCAAGATTTAACTCAAGAATCTCAAAAAACAGAAGCAATGGGAGGGGCCAGGCTGAACAGTAAGATGGAGGAAGATATTCAACGAATGCTCATGATGCTTCGAGGTGCCAAAGATGGCAACTAAGTTTCTATCCTGGAATGTCAATGGTTTAAATTCACCACAGAAGAGAAAGAAATTATTTCACTATCTGAAAACAATTTAAAAATGATGTTATTTGTTTACAAGAAACACATATTAAACTATCAGATCAAAAATACTTAATAAATTCAAGATTAGGGACTCAATTTGTGGCATCAACTCCAGAGAAGAAGAATGGAATAGTTATCTATGTAAAGAAAGGACTAACGGCTAACTTAATTGAGGCAGATGTTTATGGAAGATATATAGCAATAGAGCTACCAACTCAAAATGGAAAAATGCTTTTAATTGGAATATATGCACCCAACCAACAAGATAATTTCTATAAACTTTTACATTCTAAAATAATACATTGGGATTATAAATCTTTCATATTAATGGGTGATTGGAATGGAGTGATAGATACTTTGAAAGATAAGAAGAGTACAGCTAAAGTTTCTACACGTGCGAAATTGTCCAAATCCTTTTTTGATATAATGGAAGATCTAGAACTGAGGGATATTTGGAGAGAACGGAATGTTGATGAAAGAGATTTTACCTTTTTTTCTGACAGACATCAATCTTTTTCCAGGATTGATTTTATACTAATTACAAATGATTTTCTTTCTAGGGTAAAGAAGACGAAGATATGCCCAAGGATTTTAGCTGATCATAGTCCGGTTTGGTTGGAGTTAGAACAGGAGAGGGGGGAAAGGAGGTCTTGGAGATTGAATGAAAATTTATTTAGATATGAAGAAAATGTGAATGAACTTAAAAAGCAAATGAAAGAATTTTTTGTTATTAACATGCATAAGGGTACTCCTATGGAAATGGTATGGGATGCTAGTAAGGCCTATATGAGGGGAATTTTAATACATATGAATAATAGATATAGATTAAAGCAAATAAGGAGGCAGAAAGAGATTGAGGAGGAAATAAAAAAGAAAGAACAATTATTAATATGTAATCCAGGAAATAAAAAGGTAAAAGAAATAATAAATTTACTGCGAGGGCAATTTAATATGTTAATGGCTGATCAGGTGGCAACTACTTTGCAATATGCTAAACATAATACATTTTGTAATGCCAATAAACCAGGCAGATGGTTAGTTTATGTATTGAGGAAGAAACAAAAATCACGAATTATCGGCAAGATAGAATATAGAGGTAAGGAAGTCTACCAATAGACTTTTTTAATAGGATTAAAAAAGCCTTTCTAGAATATTATACAAAATTGTACGTAGGAGATCCAATACAAGGTTTAGATATTGATAGATATTTAAAGGAGGATAATAAGGTTGTGAATTAACCTTAGAACAAAAGGAGGGTTTGAATCAACCAATAACCTCAGAAGAGATTACTGCAGCAATTAAATAATTAAAACTAGGTAAGACACCAGGAACAGATGGACTGACAGCTGTTTATTATAAGAATTTGCAGTTTGAAATGGTAGAACCACTTATAATTTTATTTTGTAAGATCCAACTGTGGGGGGGGGGGAATCCCACCCTCCTGGAGAACAGCTTTTGTTTCGTTGATTCCAAAAGATGAGCAGAATTGTGTTAAGCCTGAAAATTTTAGACCAGTCTCACTTCTGAATGCTGACTATAAAATTTTTGCTAAGGTTTTGGCAAATAGATTAATGCCAGCAAATAATTCACAATGACCAATCAGGATTTATAAAAGGGAGGCAAATGAAATATAATGTGAGACAAGTTATAGATTTACTGGAATATTTGGAAAGAAATAACCAAGTCTCTGCAGCGTTTTTCTTCTTGGATGCAGAGAAGGCATTTGATCGATTGAATTGGCAATTTTTATTTAAAATAATAGACAAAATGCAATTTGGAGAGCAGTTTGCACAATCAATCAGAGCAATATATCAAGAACAATCAGCAGAAAAAATTGTGAATGGGGGCCTAACAGATCGTTTTAGGATTGAGAAAGGAACAAGGCAGGGTTGTCCCCTATCGCCGTTGTTATTTATTTTATCTTTAGAAGTTTTACTGAACAAGATACGAGAATCTGATAAATTGAAAGGAATAGTAATTAGGCAACAGGACTATAGATTGAGAGCGTTTGCAGATGACTTGGTTGTTACTTTAACTCAACCTGTAAAAGTAACCCCACATAAGTTGGATATAGTAGAACAATATGGTAAGGTTTCTGGATTTAAAGTAAATCAACATAAAACCAAGATAATAACTAAAAATATGTCTGATCTTTAAGAGAAGAGCTAGGAAGAATAACGGGGTTTGAAATAGTTAAAAAGGTTAAGTATTTAGGAGTAAATGTTGCAGCCTCAAATACGAAGTTATTTAAAAATAATTATGAAGTCCTCTGGCAAAAAGTGCAGAGAGATATGGAAAATTGGGAAAAATTGCAACTATCTCTATTGGGAAGAATAGCAGCAATAAAAATGAATATATTACCTAATTTTTTATTTTTGTTTCAAATGCTACTAGTGCTCAAGAAAGATGGAAATTTGAGGGAATGGCAGAAAGGAGTTAATACTTTTATTTGGTCTGGGAAAAAACCTAGAGTAAAATTAAAAATTATGCAGGATGTTCGTGAGAGAGGGGGTTTGAAAATGCCTAATTTAAGACTGTATTATGAAGCATCTGTGTTAGTGCAAATTAGTGATTGGTTTAATTTAACTGACGAAAGAATATTAAATATAGAAGGATATGATCTGTTATATGGATGGCATGCCTATCTATTATATGAAAAGAAAGAAAGTCATATAGTTAGGAATGCTTTGTTAAGGGTTTGGAAAAAATACCAACATAAATTAAATTATAAGATACCTATATGGGCAAATCCTAGACATGCAATAGAAAATATAAGTATAGAACAAAAAAATGGAGGTAATTATTTATAAGGAGCTTCTTTTTAATGAAAGGGGTAATTTGCAATTGAAATCTTCAGAGGTATTGAAAGATGAAGGGATAATTTATACCTGGTTTCAGTATGGTCAACTCCAAGCTAGATGGAGGGAAGACCAAAAAATTGGTTTCATGCAAAACGAGGAGAATTTGGTAAAACAGATTAGGGATCAAAGTCCGATGCATATTAAAAGGTTGTATAATGCATTATTGGAAATAGATTCAGAAACGGAATTGGTTAAGGATTGTATGATAAAATGGGCACAAAACTTTCAGGAACCAATAATGATGGAAACATGGGAAAAGATTTGGATTAGAAATGTCAAATTTACGCAAGCACAAAACTTAAGAGAAAACTTTTACAAAATGTTTTATAGATGGCATTTAGATCCTAAGAAATTGTCATGTATGTACCCAAATGTGCAAGCCAAATGTTGGAGATGTGATTGTGATGATAAAAATTTGGTGGGTAATTCAGAATATTTTGAAAAAGAAGTTGAAATTTACTCCACAACTGTTTTTACTGGGTATAATAACTGATTGTACAATATTAGAGACTAAATTGATTTTGAATTTAATATCAGCAGCTAGACTGCTAATAGCACAATACTGGAAGAAAGACATTGGACATATAGAAGAATGGACATTGAAAGTAACAAACCTAGCTGAAATGGCAAAAATCTCAGCATACTTGAAAGATCATACACAAGAAAAATATATCTTGGAGTGGAGAAAATGGATAGACTACATTCAAAACAAGTACCAGATGCGAAGATATCAAATTGCATATGAATGAATGTAAAGATATATTGTGTTATCTATAAGGGAGTTAAGGTTTCAGGGGGATGACTTGTTAGCTTAAGGATAGGTAGGTTAATTTAGTTTATGACTGGTTTTTTTTCTTTTTAATACCCTGTATTTTGCTCTGGGAAGTGTGGGGGGGAGGGAGGAGGGGGGAAAGGTGGTGGGGTAGGGGGTGGGAGGGAAGGGGGGAGGGGGATTTTAGGGGGGGAGAAAATGTTGTTTTTTCTGTTTGTAAAACTTTTTAATAAAAAAAAAAACCTCCAATGTTGAAGCACCCACAACTTCTGGAGGCCAGCTGTTCCACTGGCTAATTCCTCTCACTGATAGGAAGTTTCTCCTTAATTCCAGGTTGCTTCCAGATGTTACAAGATACTGTAGGTATCCTCCAAGTCCAGGATATTAACCTGTATGTGGTAGGACTCAAGATGTTTGCCTAAAAAGATTATATGATTCAATATTTACTTCTAATATTTACTTCTAATATTTACATCTTGAGCATGCTTCTTTTTGAGAATGCTCTCGGGGGAATGAAGATCGCCCTGGCGTTCTGGGGTTCCGGGGGCCAACATTGACTATTCTGGCCCCCAGTCCTAGCTTCAGGAGCTTCCTCCCATCAAGACGAGGGCACTTGCACCCTCTATAACATCCTGACGGCTGAGGAAGGGCCGTCAGAAGGAGCTGCGGGATGCCGGCAGAAACAGCTGTTCGGCGGTGATCCCCTTTGCTTATAGGCTTCGGCGGGCGGCAGTCAGAGCGGTGGCGGGAGCTCGGTGACGACGGCGGCGGCAAAGATGCGGGGGCTTCTCTGGCTCCCTGGCCTCTCTGAGGCTTTTCTAAAGGCCCCAGCGTTTCTGGGGCGCAGTGGGAGCCCTCGTGGAGGCGGAGGCGGCGGCGGCGGTGGCGGCGGGAGCACCCGCGGGGCCCCGACGGTTTTCCGGGAGGAGATTGGCAGCGAGGGGGCGATAGTCGACTATGTCCATCTTCAGTCGACATGGCGAGAGGCTGACAGCCTGGACAGGCCAGGAGCTGGCTTTGTGGGCCGTTCCTGTGTGAGTCCAGAGGCCCCCGTGAGTGGGGGGGGGCTTTAAACTGGGGATACAAATGCCCAAAAGACCTTGGGGAGTGGGAGAGGACTGTTTTGGACCTCCCCACCCTTCTCTGGCCTGTGTAGGCCTTGTGGCCATTACCCCAGTTATCTTCAGCCTCGTAAGC
This sequence comes from Masticophis lateralis, assembly GCA_030761175.1. Lineage (NCBI taxonomy): Eukaryota > Metazoa > Chordata > Lepidosauria > Squamata > Colubridae > Masticophis > Masticophis lateralis. The sequence continues at coordinate 13,298,682 of JAUDYJ010000016.1, forward strand.
CACTTTTCTTTCCATCAAACTTGCCATCAAACTTTTTGCTCCCGGGCTGGTATATCCACCTTCTGAACTGGCTCTACTTCAACTATTGCCCCTGACTGAGGGATTGGACTAAAGGACAGCTTGATGTGGGCCGTGAGGGAGTCAGGGTCATCATGGTTACATCTACCAGCGGAGACAGCTTCTTGCATTGTTTAACATCATACAGTGGCCCAAGCATCGTGAGAGGATGCCTTGAAGAAACACCCCCTGGATTTGCTGAAATGGCATAATGACTCTCTACACTGTCGTGGGAGGACAGTGGAGGCTATCCACATCTTTTAAGTTGCTGCCTTTCGTCCCCAGAATAGCTAGACTCTATGAACCTTGCCAGGAGCCATCTCCATTTCTTCCGTTTACGAATGTACTCTACCATTGAACTTCTTGCGCTGTGAGACTCCCCCCTCTCGCAGGTTTGGCCCTCCACGTTATCGAGGGCCTACCTCGATGACGGGTCTTGGGACCCAGAGAGGTGGCATGTCGCAGAGGGGGTTGTGGGGTTCTTAATGTAAATTTTTATCTAAACTTTTAAGGGGTTCTGGGAGGGGGGAGGGGGGGATAGTGGGTATGGGGGATAACCCACCAAGGGGAAGGGGAGGGTCGGGTCAAGCCGTAAAGCGTGATGGGGGAGCGTAGGGCCCGGGGTCATGGAGCGGGTTAGAGCGCATCCGGATAGTGTAATGAACATCAACACGGTAGGTGGGAGGGGTAGATATGGCGGGAGCAGGGGGCCATATCATGTTAGGGGAACGCGCGCCCACTGTTTACGAGCGGGGGCGTGTTCTGGCCCCCAAGGCTCCTCCCGCTCCCTAGGTTGCACAGACCCTCAGGGCCCGGGCCTTCGGCTGATGCTGTGCAATGCCAGGTCCGCAGTAAATATAGCCCCCCTCATCTGTGAGCTTGTTCAGGAGGGGGGTGCGGACCTGGCAGGTTTTACAGAAACCTGGTTGGGCCACGAGGGGGGGTGCCCCTTGTCGAAATGTGCCCGCCAGGCTTCCGAGCATGCCATCAGCCGAGGTCACACGGGAGGGGAGGGGGGGTTGCAGTTATTATTAGAGAAGGTCTGAAACCGAGGGAGGCTACTGTTCCTCAGACGGCCGGCTGTGAATCCCTCCTTGTGAAATGGGGTCATGGGGTTCAGATGGGTTTGCTGATCACGTACCTGGCTCCCTGCCACGTGGCAGCAGCCCTGCCCGAGCTTCTCGGCATCATCGCCGCGGTGGCGGTTGATACTCCCAGGCTTATGGTCATGGGGGATTTCAACCTGCCGTCCGTGGGGGAGATGTCTGAGGTGGCTCGGGAGTTCATGGCTTCCATGACGGCTATGGACCTGACCCAGTTAATTCATGGCCCTACCCACACGGGGGGAAACACACTGGACCTGGTTTTTGTCTCTGGACAGTGGTTGAGAGATCTTGATATAGGGGACATAGTCATCGAACCCTTGTCATGGTCACATCACTCTCTCCTTCGTTTTGACTTTCGAACCGCAATACCCTGTCGCAGGGAGGCGGAGCCGGTAACATGGTTCTGCCCCAGGCGCCTGATGGAGCCTGATGGAGATGGAGCTTGGGCCATTCCCTGAGGCTCTGTCACACGCCTCGGCCGGAGACCTGGTGGCTGCCTGGGATAGGGCAGCCGCCGGAGCTCTGGATCGGATCGTGCCTTTGCGCCCTCTGACCCGGCGTCGATCTCACTTGGCTTCTTGGTTTACTGAGGAGCTGAGGGAGTTGAAGCGCCGGAAAAGACACCTAGAGAGTAGTTGGAGGGCCAGTCTTTCTGAATCTGACCAGACGCTGATAAGATCTCATATTAGGACTTACCTAGTGGCAATAAAAGCAGCGAAATGTAGCTATTTTGCTGCTCTTATTGCGTCATCAGATAATCTCCCGGCTGCCCTGTATAGGGTGACCCGCTCCCTGCTCCATCAGGAAGCGCGGGAGGACCCCTTGGAGGGTAGAGCTGAGGATTTTGTTCAATATCTGCATGACAAAATCACTCAGATTCAGGAAGATTTGGACTCCGACTGGGTGGTCTCGGAGGAGGGACCGGGGCAGGTCTTGAGAATGTTATCTGGGCTGAGTTTGATCCTGTGACCCCTGAGGATGTGGACAGGATACTGGGTGGACTGAACGCGACCACATGTTTATTGGACCCGTGTCCTTCCTGGTTAGTGCTGGCTTCCCGGGAAGTGACACGAGGCTGGCTCCAGGGGATTATAAAGGCTTCATTGAGGGAGGGTGTCTTCCCTGCCGTCTTGAAAGAGGCGGTAGTGAGGCCTCTCCTCAAGAAGCCTTCCCTGGACCCGGCAATGTTGGTAAATTATCGTCCGGTCTCCAACCTTCGCTTTGTGGCAAAGGTTGTTGAGAGCGTGGTTGCGAAACAGTTTCCCCGGCACCTGGATGAAGCGACGTATCTAGATCCGTTCCAGTCGGGTTTCAGGCCCGGGTACAGCACGGAAACGGCATTGGTCGCATTGGTTGATGATCTCTGGAGGGCTCGGGACAGGGGGTGCTCCTCTGTCCTGGTCCTGTTAGACCTCTCAGCGGCTTTTGATACCATCGACCATGGTATCATGCTGCACCGGTTGGTAGAGATGGGGGTGGGAGGCACTGTGTTGCGGTGGTTCTCCTCCTATCTCTCTGACCAGTCGCAGTCTGTGTTGGCAGGGGGGCAGAGGTCGACCCCGAGGCCCCTTATATGTGGGGTGCCACAAGGATCGGTCTTCTCACCCCTTCTGTTCAACATTTATGTGAAGCCGCTGGGTGAGATCATCCGTGGTTTCGGGGTGAAGTACCATCAGTACGCTGATGACACTCAGCTGTACATCTCCACCCCAGACCACCCCAACGATGCCCTTGAAGTGATGTCCCGGTGCCTGGAGGCTGTACGGATCTGGATGGGAAGGAACAGGTTCAGGCTCAACCCATCCAAGACCGAGTGGCTGTAGCTTCCGACTTTCCAATATAGTCAGTTGGCGCCATCACTGACTATTGGGGGTGAATCACTGGCCCCCACGGAGAGGGTTTGTAACTTGGGCGTCCTCCTGGACTCACGGCTGTCCTTGGAAGGGCACCTGACGGCCGTGGCCAGGAGGATTTTCTATCAGGTTCGCCTGATCCGCCAGTTGTGTCCCTTTCTGGATCGGGACTCCTTGCTCACAGTCACTCACACCCTTGTCACTTCCCGTCTAGACTACTGTAACACTCTCTACATGGGGCTCCCCTTGAGGAGCACCCGGAGGCTCCAACTGACGCAGAGTGCGGCCGCGCAGGTGGTGATGGGAGCAACATGGCGTTCCCATGTGACACCTCTCCTGCGTGAGCTGCACTGGCTCCCGGTGGTCTTCCGGGTGCACTTCAAGGTTTTGGTTACCACCTTTAAAGCGCTCCATGGCTTAGGACCTGGGTACTTGCAGGACCGCCTACTACCACCAATAGCCTCCCACCGGCCAGTACGCTCTCATAGAGAGGGGCTCCTCCGGGTGCCGTCAGCAAAACAATGTCGACTGGCGGCCCCCAGGGGGAGAGCCTTCTCTGTGGGGGCACCTACTATCTGGAACGAGCTCCCCCCGGAGATACGGAGGATCCCGGATCTGCACACCTTCCGCCACGCTCTTACGACCTTTCTATTTCACCAGGCGGGCCTGGCCTAACCTCTCTCCGTTTTTTAGCGTTAAATTTTAATCTGTTTTAAACTATTTGGGGTGTTTTAATTCTCTCTGGGCCAAATTTATTTAATTTGTTTTTAGTTGGGTTTTAAATTTTGTATTTATGTATTTTTATCGTTGGCTGTACACCACCCTGAGTCCTTCGGGAGTAGGGCGGTATATAAATCCAATAAAATCTAAAAAATCTAAATCTAAATCTAATAATGTAGGTTCCTATTACACATTACACAGAAAATAATTAACATCCTAGAACCTCCCTCAACTTCATATACTTAGCTACATTTTTTAAGGACAAAAATATCCTTCTTGTGCTCTTTTTAATGAAATAGTTAAGAAATACTTCTTAGATAATACCTGTGGTATCAGCTGTTATCCAAATAAAGTTTTTCTTGCAAGAGAAAAGGACAGAATATTAAAGAAATATTGCTTTTTGGCTTTTTCAGATACCAAAATATGCACTGAATGTCCAGATGATAAATATCCAAATGGGGACAGAGTCCAATGTATCCCCAAAGTCATAACCTTCCTGTCTTATGAAGAACTTCTGGGCATCATCCTGGTCTCTTTTGCCCTACTCTTGTTCTTAATCACAGGCCTTGTTCTAATCATCTTTATTAAATACCAAGAAACTCCCCTTGTCAAAGCCAACAACCGGGACCTCTCCTACATCCTCCTGGTCTCCCTCCTGCTTTGCTTCTTGTCTCCTCTTCTCTTCATTGGTCAACCAAGGAAAGCCACCTGCCTTCTCCGACAAACAGTCTTCAGCCTCATCTTCTCAGTTGCCATTTCTTCTCTCTTGGCCAAAACCATCACGGTGGTGCTGGCCTTCCTGGCCACAAAACCAGGAAACCGAGTGAAGAGATGGTTGGGGAAGAGCTTGGCCAACTCCGTCATCCTTTCTTGTTCTGCTGTCCAAATTGTCATCTGCTCCACCTGGCTGGGAGTTTCTCCCCCCTTCCCTGACTCTGACCTCCACTCCCAACCTGGAGAGATCATCCTGCGAACGAAGGGGCCGTTGTCATGTTCTACGTCACCCTCAGCTACATGGGCTTCCTGGCTGCCATCTGCTTCACTGTGGCTTTCCTGGCCAGGAACCTGCCTGGGGCCTTCAACGAAGCCAAGCTGATCACCTTCAGCATGCTGGTCTTTTGCAGTGTCTGGGTGACTTTTGTGCCCACCTACCTGAGCACCAAAGGGAAATCCATGGTGGCTGTGCAGGTCTTCTCCATCCTGGCCTCCAGTGCTGGTCTGCTGGGCTGCATCTTCATCCCCAAGTGCTACATTATCCTTCTGAGGCCAGACCTCAACACAAAGGAGCAGCTCACAGCCAGAAGCAATGTAAAAACGTGAGATATAACACCATTATGATATTGGAAGTATTGTTAAAAGTTTGATTTTTTTTGAAAGGAGATATTTTTTCCATTTAGATAGTATACGGGAATCAAAAAAATCATATCTATGTGTTTCAAATTTGGAAATTTTTGAAGTCTTCATAAAGGCGCAGCTTACAGCTAGACAAAATGTGTAAATGTGAGACTGAGGAATCTCAATTTTTAACGTTTTCCACAGTCCAAACATAGAAAATGGTCCAAGCTGTTCTGCATGCATGAGTGGGCCAACTATTTTTCTTGAAAGAAATAAAGGGTGTGTGGAAGATTGTGAGGAGACCAGTTTCTTGGAGAAATGGGAGCATGTTAGCAAGACAGAAATACAGAAGGAATGTATGGAGCAACGTTGATGCCCTCATTTCTCAGTACATTTCATCCAAACTGCTGTGGCAACGCAACTGAGACATTTCTTTTTGTTTGCACAATAATACTTTCTTGAGAGTAGCAACAATATAAGGCTGGGGAGGTAACTTGAGTCTCACTAATTTTGAATATTCATGCTTACATCATATATTAAATAAAATATCCATATGTACAATAGTCATTTTCTCCTCCTTTCCTGGAATGTATAAAGATGAGTGCATCCTTTTGTCTGTAAGATTTCGTCCCACTATTTTCTGGGGAAAAATTCCTCCAATGGACACTGAATAAATAACAACTGCAGTGAGCATTAGATTATTGGGTTTTTTGGGTCCTGTGTTTGATTCCAGAGCAACTGGTGTCAGGAGTGGGATTCACAATCTTCCATCTGCCACCAGGGACAACAGATGGGGCAGCCCTATAGGGTGAGTGTTGGGAGACTGATCCCATAACCCTTCTCACTGCCACATAAAGGCACCATAGGAGCTTCTGTCAGACCACAGTCTGTGTCCAAGTGTCTGTTGTGGCTGGAAAGGTTTGAGGTCCCTTCCGTCCCAATTTCTCAGCCGCCCTGGCCCTGCTGTGAGCTCAGCCGAGCGATGTCTGGAGGTGTCCATGAACTGAGGGAGAATTTGGCTTTGCAGAGTGAATGGGACCCTCTGCTGAAGAATGGAGACTGACCCGGAGGCTTGGTTCAAACTCCCTTTTTCCTATTGTCTGAATGGAGGAATTCAGATGATCTGAGGCAGGGAGGAAAGTGGATGATGGGGCTCCAGCAGACTCTGATTGAGGAAGGAATCTTTCCCAAAGAAACAGAAAAACCTGCTGTGTCCCAGGGCTGGGAGTGGGTCCGATGCCCCCACTACAGTGGTGGGTTGCTACTGGTTCTCCCTGGTTCACAAGAACTGGTAGAGGAATTTTTGAGTAGTTTGGAGAACTGGTAAACACCACCTCTGCCTGGCCCCATCCCCAATCTAGTCGCTGCCTCCTGACTCCCAGCTGATCAGGGGGGAAAATCATGACACTGTCCCTTTAAATTGAGAGGCCTCCCAACTGATCGCTTCTCAGCCAGGAGATCACTTGGCAAAGAAGAAGGGGGGCGGGGCGGGCAGAGTGGAATTGACAAGCCAAGAAGCAGCTCCTGGAGGGAAGTTTTTGCTTGCAGAAGCGAAGTGACATTCAGAAGTTCATTTCTGGGTCAGTTGAACAACAAACTGGATAAGTGGAGGGATTCTTATATGGTTCTATGTTTTTGAAGTTTTGGGGTTTGTGCAACATGGGCTTTGTGTTTCTAAAAAGGGTTGGGCGATTTCCATTGTGAAATATCCTGTCTTGAATGAGTTTTCTGCCTCCTTGTAAATGGAGCGAAACTTCCAGCTTCCATTTTCCATTATCTCTAAGCACCGGTAGCTGTTTTCTTCTTACAAAGTTTCCTCTATGCAGCTGGCAGGAATGTGGAATGAGTATCAGGCAGGTTCCTTCTTAGCAGCTTGATTTTTCCTTCCTTTTCTTATTTGGGGAAATGAAAGGGGAGGAGTTTGATTCCTTCCCAGAGCAGATTAGTGGGGTGGGGAGGGAATGGGGATTTTGCAGTAACCTTCCCCTGTCATGCCACACCCACCAAGCCACACCCACAGAACACCCACAGTAGTAAAAAATTTTGAAATCCACCACTGCATAACTCCATCTTAATATGCTATTCTTGGTATGTGATGTTTTGTGTACATACAGAGAGAGAAGCACTCTTGGGATCTTTGACTTTTAGGCTGGCTGTCAAACATCAGCCATCATACTAATGACTGTTTTGAACAATAGGCAGCTTGTATTACACAAATGGCTATTTTATATGTGAAATTATGACTGAAATATTTCTGCACCTCTATTGGTTCTCACTGTCAGGAAGTTTCTCCTTAGTTTCAGGCTGCTTCTCTCTTTCTTCAGTTTCCATCCATTGCTTCTTCTTTTGCCTCCTGGGGCTCTGGAAGATACTTTCTTTCTGGCAGCCCCTTAAAAGCCTCTTGCCTATCACTCTCTTGGGCAAAGCCTGGGAGCCATTTCCTCCTTTCTGTGGTCTACGAAAGGGCATCTATAGTAGGTAGATAATAAAGTTGGAAAATGGTGACAGAACTATAGAGACGTGGGCGCTGGGTGTGACAAGGAGTGGCTGGGAGGGGAGGGGCCAGGTGAGGCACCGCTTGATGTGAGTGACATTGAATTGGCCATGCCTACCCAGTCACATGGCCATCAAGCCACGCCCACAAAATAAGGCACGCCCACAGAACCGGTAGTAAAAAATGTTAGGACCCACCTCTGGACTGGAGGTTAAAACATATGGAGAAAGGTTGCAGGAACTGGGTATGTCTAGTTCTGTGATGGCAAACCTACCCACAGGTGGCACGTGGAGCCATATCGCTGGGCACGCGAGCTAAGCTCCAGCATGCATGTGGGTGCTGGCCAGCTGATTTTTGGGCCTTCTGGTCCCACCAGAAGTCAGGAAACACAGTTTCTGGCCTCCGGAGGGCCTGTGGGCAGGTGGGGAAGGCCGTTTTCGCCCTTTCCAGGCTCATAGAAAGGCTCTGGAGCCTGGCAGAGCGAAAAACAGGCCTACCGGGCCCACCGGGCCATCACCTGCCAAAAGTGGGGGATGCACGGGGGGGGCGCATAGTATTATGGATGTGGGCACGTGTGCATGTGACCCCACTGTGCTCCCCCCGCTTTTGGCACGTGATGGCAAAAAGGTTAGCCATCCCTGGTCTAGTTTGATGAAGAGAAGGACCAGGGGAGACATGATAGAAGTCTTCCAATATCTCAGAGGCTGCCACAAAGAAGAGGGAACGAATCTATTCTCCAAAGCACCTGAGGGCAGGACAAGAAGCAATGGGTGGAAACAAGCAACTTAGAACTAAGGAGAAATTTCCTGACAGGGAGATCAATTAGTGGAACAACTTGCTTCCTGAAGTTGTGAATGCTCCAACACTGGAAGTTTTTAAGAAGATGTTGGATAACCCTTTGTCTGAAGTGGTGCAGTGTTTCCTGCCTAAGCCGGGGGTTGGACTAGAAGACCTCCAAGGTCTCTTCCAACTCTGCTATTCTATTCTATTCTATTCTATTCTATTCTATTCTATTCTATTCTATTCTATTCTATTCTATTCTATTCTATTCTATTCATTACCCTCAAAGCTTTGAATTTTGCTCTTTATTTGACACACATTCTTTCTCTTGGCTTCTCCATCAGGCTGAGGGGCAGGAAAGCTCCCAGGCACCTGTCTCTTTCCCCCATTTTATTGGCTATAGGATTGTCATGACGAAGGCCAGGAATGAAGGCAGCCACTAAAGAGGGAGAGGGGTGGGGTGGGGCGGGACTTTTGTTTTCCCTGAGAACTGGAGGATTTGAATGTGAAATCTGACTTCTTTTAGGAATCCCGTTCAGATGCAATCCAGAATCAGAAGTGGGGAAGGGTCGAAGAAAATGAAGGAATATTTAAAACTATATTTTTTAAAAAAACGGAGGAAAACTAAGGCTTTGATAATAATTTTAATGATGACAATAAAAATAAAAATTGTATTAATAACAATGACAATAATGATAATAAGCAATAATAGTAACTATAATAACAATAATGAGAAAATCATGGAGGCAGGGTGAAAATGGGGTAGGGTCTCTCATGGCCTACAGACCCCCCTGGAAGTTGAGCGAGGGGACCCTACAGAACTTCCCAAACTTTTCAAAAATATGCTGCACTTTTCAGGGATGGCTGGATGTGGCTGAGACAGAGAATCATTTCTGCTTGTTGATGAGGAAGGGATGAGGAGGAACAGGAGGGGAGGGGGAGGAGGGGTATATGGAAAGGGAGAGGGAGGAGGAGGAGGGGGTGGAGAGGGAGGGGAAGGGGGAGAAAGGGGGAGGGAGAGGGGGAGGAGGAAGAGGAGGAAGAGGAGACGTAGAGGAGGGGAGAAAGGGGAAAGGAAGAGGAGAGGGAGGAGGGGGGAGGAGGAGGGAAGGAGGGAGAGGGGATGGGGAGAAGGTGAAGGAGGGGGAGAGGGGAGGAAGAAGGGGAGGGGTGGAGGAGGGGAGGGGGAGAGGGGAGGGGGAAGGGGAGGATAGGAGGAGGAGGAAGGGGGAGAAAGAGGGGGAGAGGAGGAGGGGGAGGGGAAGAGGAGGCTCCCTCTATTTGAAGCTCCCTGCAGATGTTTCAATCCACTTTGGGATTCCTCGGGAGCTTTCCCAAGTTCTTCAAGTCCTCTCCTGGTCCTCTCCTTCCCCATGGGATGTTCCAGCCCCTTCAGCATGGCGGTTGGTGAGTGATGGAGTCTCTGGCTCTGGAAGAATGAGAAGGGGGGATTAGTAGTAAGCTTTCAAATGTGGCGTCCCCATTCTAATTTTCAGCTGTTCCTCCATAGGGTAGATTCTTCATCCTGGAATCATGTATTTTATCTAGGCTGGTGAATCTAAATAGAGATCAGGAAATGTGTGCACTTGTCATCGATTCCTATGTCCATTTCATGATTCCAGGATCTCATTTCTTTAGAAAGCCAGTTCTAAGCTGCTTCAAGGAATCCTGGTCCTCTCCCTCCCTTAGTCAGGGCTGCTGTCTACATGTTTCTCACCTCCTCAGCCTTTGTCTCAAGTTCCTCCGGATGGTTGCCTTCTCCTCGCTCAACATCGTATTTTTTATTTTCAGGTCCTTTATATGTTCTTTCAATTGGATTCTTTCCTCTGCCATACCTTGAAACAACATTGAACTTCTGTAAATTGTGAAGAGCGGAAATTGGCCCTCTCATAATAGGCAATAGATAGGTGGATAGGTAGGTAGGTAGGTAGGTAGGTAGGTAGGTAGGTAGGTAGGTAGGTAGATAGATAGATAGATAGATAGATAGATAGATAGATAGATAGATAGATAGATAGATAGATAGATAGATGATATCAATCATCTCCCCCTCAGTCCACCCTCTCCCCTCCTTCCCCCCTTTCCCTCCTGGATCCTCTAGCCCACTCCTCCCATAAAACTGACTCGCTTCCCTTAATTTCCTTGGAGATTTATGTGGTGAGGTGGGATATTGGAGGCAGACCGGGCAGCTGGGGAGATACGGTCTGGTCCATCATTTATGGAAAGATCGGATTCCAAAGTCTTTTTGGTCCAGAGGTTTCCCAGCCAACGTTTCCAACCAGCCTCTGACAATCCAAGTCAATGGGAGAAGCCGGACTCACTTAATGACCAAAGTGGCCAAAGAGGTTGTATATTTATTTGTTCGATTTATGTGCTGCCCATCTCTGGAGACTCAGGGTGGTATACAATATAAATTAGATATCGATATCGAAGCATTGATTTCCAACAGGACTCCCCAATTCTGTTGGGGCTTTATTCCCGATGCCCTCCGCCTGGCAAACTCAGGATGCCTTTTTCTCACCATGTACATGGACACATCCGAATGAGACTGTGATGTTTCTCTGCATCATATAATATAGGTGTATATGTGGATATATACAGAATATTTAGTTATTTATTTATTTTGTCGTGATTATGTAGTGTCTATTGGAGGTGGCAGCCCTTTGAGAGCTCTATGCAACGAAATTCCATTTTAATGTATGCTGATTAGTGTACATTTAAAGGGACAATAAAGTTATCCTGTCCTATCCTATTCTGTATTTTGTTTTCTATTATTCCTATTCTATTCTATTCCATTCTATACCTTCCAACTCTGTCATTCTGTTCTGTTCTGTTCTGTTCTGTTCTGTTCCGTTCCATTCTGTATTTTCTATTCTATTCTATTCTATTCTATTCTATTCTATTCTATTCTATTCTATTCTATTCTATTCTATTCTATTCCACATTTTCTATTCTATTCTATTCTATTCTCTTTGATAATCTCAAGGTGGATGCCTGGAGATGTAGTCATGGCAACGGTGTTTATTTTTTTATTAGCTGAGAGTTTTTGCTGCTTCTTCGGTCTGAACCACTTGGACAGGGGAATTCTGGGTAGGCAGAGAGCCATTAGAATGTACCAATTCATGAAATTCTCAGGGGTCGTCCTGTCTTAGCAGTCTTGATCTTCCTGGGGGCTGATGAGAGAGCAGCCCAGAAAATGGGGGACCGGCTGTGTCTGAGGCCTGCGCCTCTAGAACAGAACAGAACAGAACAGAACAGAATAGAATACAGTAGAGCTGGAAGGGACCTTGGAGGTCTTCTAGTCCATCCCCCTGCTCAAGCAGGAGAACCGAAAGGATCTCAGACAAGGGGCTGTCTACTTTCTTCTTAAAAGCCTCCAGGGATGAAGCAGCCACAACTTCTGGAGGCAAGCAGTTCCACAGGTTAATTGTCCTCCCTGTTAATTAAGTTTCTCCTTAATTCCAGGCTGCTTCTCTCTTTGTTCAGTTTCCATCCATGGTTCCTTGTCCTGCCCTCTGGAGCTCTGGAGAATCTTTTGACCCGTCTTCTTTGTGGCAGCCTCCCAAATATTGAAATGCTGCTATCACGTCACCCCTAAGTCTTCTTCTCTTTGGACTAGCCAGACCCACAACCTGCAGCCGTTCTTCCTGTGGTTCAGTCTCCAGGCCTAAACAGGGACAGTGTGAGGATCTGGCTTCTAAGTTGCCTTTCTCAGCTTTGCATTAACTTTCAACTGTTGCTAAGTGAATGGTCATAAGTCAAGGACTACCTGTATTGCAGGCATTCAGAGAATCGTAGAATGTAAGCTGTGAAGGGCACCTTCATGGTCATCTAGTCCAACCCTCTCCCCCGTGCAGGAACCCAATGCCACAAACACACCAGTTACATAGACGGATCTCTCATTCTTGCATTTTAATGGGCTTTTCTTTATTTTTATCAGGGAGTTGAAGAGAAGGATTCAGAGCCAAATCTGATGTCACTGCAAGGAACTATCCAGCTCCCTTGGGACCTCAAAGGCCTGAGGAGAAGCAGCCAAACTGCCAAGAGGAGAAGCCATTTCAGTGCTCGATGGGAGGAAAAAGGAAGAGGAGATCCCTCACTTCCCATCACAGGATCTCCTCGGAAGGATGATCACCTCAAGGCGTGGAGTGTGGATCTCCACCATAGACGTCTGTCGATCTTGAATGGCTTGAACAGATGCTTCCCTCCATTTCTGCCCATTTCAGTGAGGTGTTTCTGCTCCTTTTTCTTGGAGAAGAATGATGGATACATCCAGCCACCCACTCTGGAGGCTCCAGTCCTTCCTTTCGGAGGTTGACGAGGGATGCCAGAAGCCATCCTGCCAGGGAGCCTCTGGATGGCCCAGAAGAAGCCTCTCTCAGGTTTTCCAGAGAAGCCATCCAGGACCCTTGGCCTGCATTCTGTGGCTGTCTTGGCTTTGAGATTCTCCCCAGAAGCTTTCAGCCATTCCTTCTCCGGTTTATACGGCAGCCTCAGAGGTTTCGTGTCTTCAAGAGTTTCTCTCTTGTCTTCCGGTGTTGTAATATCCGCCCTTGTGTTTCTTTTGGACTGTCAGAAAATATCTCATCTCCTCCGTTTCTCCTCCAGCTCCCTGAAGAGTTCTGCCTTGTTTCCCACAAGCTGGGAATTTTACTTCAGGAGCTCCTTAGAGTAGACCTAGCTTTATACACCTAGGACTAAAAGTGTCAGGAGCCAGACATTTGTGAGTTTCTTCCTTCTTTTGGAACTTTATTTTACAAAATTAGGGATGTTTGTAGTACAATAGACGTTTCAATCCATTTTGGGATTCCTCGGGAGCTTTTCCAAGTTCTTCAAGTCCTCCTCCTGGTCCTCTCCTTCCCCATGGGATGTTCCAGCCCCTTCAGCAGGGAGGTTGGTGAATGATGGAGTCTCTGGCTCTGGAAGAATGAGAAGGGGAGATTTAGTAGTAAGCAGTGGTGGGATTCAATTTTTTAACAACCGGTTCTGTGGGTGGTGCTTAATTGGGGGTGGTGCTTAGTTGGGGGCGGTGCTTAGTTGGAGCGTGGCTAGCTGGTCATGTGACCGGATGGGTGTGGGTAGCTGTTCATGTGACCCCACGGGCGTGGCTAGCTGGTCATGTGACCGGGTGGGTGTGGATATGTGCATGGGGACTACTCAGAGGGCTGAAAAAAGTCATTCCTCGCATTATTGACTGGTCCTCACATTTATAACCATCCTCACCTCTCTTCCCATTGCAGCATTCTTAACAATCATGTCAGTCATTTCACAACTAGTTTTTTTGACCACGGTGAGAAAATAGGGCGCATAACGTAAAATGTGAGGACAGTCGTAAGTGAAATGATTGGTCAAAAGTGCAAGGACCTGTCAAAAATAACTTTTTCAGCCCTTTGAGTAGTCCATATGCACGTAGGGACTACCCAGAGGGCTGAAAAAAGTGATTTCTGACAGGTCCTCCCACTTTTGACCTGTCATCATTGATGCCCATTGCAGCATTCTTAATTAAACTAATTAAATAAAAATGCAGTCCGAGGCAGTCTGAGACGGGTGTTCAGGCCGGCTGCAGGGCAAGGTGATACAACTGGGGTAGGTAGGCCGCTGCTGCCCAGGTGGGAGGCGGGCTCAGGCCGACAGGGCTGGCTGCAAGGTGAAGCAATGGGATGGGGAGGTCAGGGGTCTGCAACCTTGAACACTCAGCCTAAGCACCCAGTCCTTTCTTAATTCCCTGGGAATGTGCAACTTCCCATATAGTCAATGGGACTTGCTTGGAATAAATATCGGTTGTGAATAGTTCTGTTGTTGTAGAACTGACACATGTGAGATTGCAATATCACACTGGACTGATCGTGGAATCTTTCTTTAGACTAGTGCCTATCTAACATTTTAAATTCAGGAGATTGATTTAAGAGCTACAGAGTCAGCTGTGCATTGTCCATGTAGCCTGTTGGGTACTTCCCTAATACCCAAAATAAATAATCTAAAATGGCTACTCCACCTAATGGAGGCCAAATTTTCTGTTGCTAAGCGAGACAGTTCTTAAGTGAATTTTGCCTTTTTGGCACCGTTGTTAAGTGAATCACTGAGGTTGTTAAGTTAGTCACACGGGATGTGAAGTGAACCTGGCTTCCTCATTGACTTTACTGGATGACGTGAGCCCCAGATACTGTGACCGTCATAAATGTGAGTCAGACACAAAGCCTCTGAAGGAGGGAAGGAGGGAGGGATGACAACACAATTGATAAAACTGGAAATCCTCAGGAAAGACTCTGCTTAAGAGACAAACAGAAGCTGGTTGTGAAAATATTGACAGATCCCTCGCATCCTGGACATAAACTGTTTCAACTCCTACCCTCAGAACGACGCTATAGAGCACTGCACACCAGAACAACTAGACCCAAGAGCAATTTTTTCCCAAACGCCATCACTCTACTAAAGAAATCATTCCCTCAACTCCATTAATCTTCTCATCGTTCCTCTCACCCATCTCCTCCCACTTATGATTGTATGACTGTAACCTTGTTGCTGGTATCCTTAAGATTTATATTGACTGTTTCCCTATGACTATCATTAAGTGTTGCACATCATGATTCTTGATGAATGTATCTTTTCTTTTATGTACTCCGAGAGCATATACACCAAGACAAATTCCTTGTGTGTCCAATGACACTTGGCCAATAAAATTCTATTCTATTCTATTCTATTCTATTCTATTCTATTCTATTCTATTCTATTCTATTCTATTCTATTCTATTCTATTCTATTCTATTCTATTCTATTCTTCTATTCCATTCCATTCCATTCCATTCCATTCCATTCCATTCCATTCACTGTGGCTGTTCACAGCTTATTTCCCAAACTTTACGAAAACAATATAATTTTCATCACTTGACAGTAAGTCCGATTTGGATGATAAAACTAAACCCCGAAAGCAAAGATGCAGTCAAGAGTTCGGGTGCTGCAAAGCAGAGCACCAGTCTTCATGAAAGGGGGTTTCCATGAAGGCTTCTATGGCCTCCAGAAGCTTTTTTAGAAAATCCGGGGTGGGTGAGGACATCTCAGGGCTTTCTCTAGGCTTCCTGCTGCCCTCCCCCTCTCCATAGAAAAGGCAAAGGGCCAAAGGTGGAGGAGAAGACATTCTGGGCAAGGAACGATGGACTGGGATCTCTGCTAATGTTAAATGTCATTTTAAAAGTGAGGTGTATGTAGATGCCTTGTGACCCTTCAGATCTGTTTCCTTACGGGGATCCACCTCAGCCCCTCCAACAAGGAGGGGGCTCCCAATGCGAGGCCTTCCTTCCCTCGAAGGGCTGGGCAGACCCCCAGAGGGAGCCCCCTTGAAGCAGCTCCAGAGAAAGTCAGCCAGGATCCTCTGGCCCACTCCTTTCACAAAACTGCCTGGCTTCCCTTCATTTCCTGGGAGATTCCTTTTGGGAGGAGGGACGCTGGAGGCAGACGGGGCAGCTGGGAAGGAGAGAGGCTGTTCGGTACAGAATGGATGAAAGATCGGATTCCAAAGGCTTTTTGGTCCAAAAAGGGCCCCCAAAGTGCCCAACCAATGGGGAGAAGGAAGGAAGAAAGGAGGAGAAAAGGCCAGGGGTTGGAGCCCCATTCTTTGGGGGGTCTCTGTGGCCCCTGCAGAGCTCCCCATTCCCTCCAAGAGACCCCAACACCATCATTGCGCAAGACCCTCTTTAGTTCAGAGGATTGAAGGAGAGATTTTGATTTCTTCTGCACGCTCCTGGCCTCTCATCCCTGGCCCCTCCCCTCCCGTCCCTCCCCTCCTGAGGGTCCCCCTCCCTCCTCGAGAAACCGGCCCGCCTCAAGGTCCCTTTGGCTCAGGCAGTGGGACTCCCCGCCGGTTCCCTCTCTCCGTCCAGCGAAGGAAGCGCAGAAAGGCCGCCGAGCCCAGAATTGGGAGGGTTCAGAAAGAAGGAGGACCAATGGGAATTCTCCCTTCTGCAGCGTCATCGGTCTCCGGGCAGAGTCTCACCTGATTTCGCCCACTGGAGGAGAGAGTTCCGCGCAGAGAGGAAGCCCCAGTTGGTTCTTCAGGCCAAGATCCCCCTCCCCCTTTCTCCGCTCCTCTCCCTCCTCCGTCAGGTGAAGCCCCAAAGGACTCTGCCCGGAGACCGATGACGCTCAAGCAGGGAGAATTCCCATTGATGCTGCCCCTCGTTCTGGCCCCACCCCTCTCAATGTCCTCCCCCCCCCCCCACGCACGCACACAGATGCAGACACACACACAGGTGTTTCATTTCACAGGTGAAGATTCTGCCAAAGGAAGAGTTTCTGCACTGGGTCACAAAGGGGGGGAGGGAAGCCCCTCAGCCAGCGAGGACTTGGGGGTCAGCGCCCCCCCCCCAATCCGAAGGGAAGCTAAATCAGGAAGAGGCCGAGAGGATCTGCTGGGATCCCTCCTAGCCCAGCCGGACCCTCCCCCCCCCCCCCTTCAGCCTCCCCCCCCCCCTCTGGGCTCTCTCGGGAAAGGCGCAGCTTCGCTTTACGGGAGAAAAACCTTTGAACCGGCTCCTTCCGATTCTCCGCCCCCCACAACCCCAAATGTGAAGGGAACCCCCCCCTTTTTTTTTCTGTGGGTCAGAAAGACATTTTGCCCGTTTCCCCACAGGGAAATTTGCATAATCCAGCTGTGGAACAAGAAACGCTCTTAAAACAAAAGGCTCCTTTTTCTTATTTTCTATTCAGATTATTATGGCCTAAAATACAAAATAAAGGTAGTAAAGAAATGGGAGGGAAAGAAAGGGGAAGGACAAGGGTGGAATAAAGGGGAAAAGAAAAAAAGAAAAGAAAAGAAAGGGAGAGGGAAAGGGAAGGGAAGGAAGGGAAGGGAAAGGGAAAGGAAAGGAAAGAAAGAGAAGGAAAAAGGAGAGGAAAGGAACATAGAAGGACAGAAAGGAGAGGAGAGGAGAGGAGAGGAACGGAAAGGAGTGGAAAGGAAAGGAAGATAGAAGAAGGACAGAGAGGCGAGGAGAGGAGAGGAGAGGAGAGGAGAGGAGAGGAGAGGAGAGGCGAGGCGAGGAGAGGAGAGGAGAGGAGAGGAGAGGAGAGGAGAGGAGAGGAGAGGAGAGGAGAGGCGAGGCGAGGAGAGGAGAGGAGAGGAGAGGAAAGGAAAGGAAAGGAAGATAGAAGAAGGACAGAAAGGAGAGGAGTGGAGAGGAAAGAAAGAAAGAAAGGAAAGGAAAGGAAAGGAAAGGAAAGGAAAGGAAAGGAAAGGAAAGGAAAGGAAAGGAAAGGAAAGGAAAGGAAAAGAAAGGAAAGGAAAGGAAAGGAAAGAAGGAAAGGACAGGAAGATAGAAGAAGGACAAAGAGGAGAGGAGAGGAGAGGAGAAGAAAGGAAAGGAAAGGAAAGGAAAGGAAAGGAAAGGAAAGGACAGAAAGGGAAAGGAAAGGAAAGAAAGATAGAAGAAGGACAGAAAGGGAAGGGAAAGGAAAGGAAAGGAAAGGACAGGACAGGACAGGACAGGACAGGACAGGAAAGGAAAGGAAAGGAAAGGAAAGGAAAGGAAAGGAAAGGAAAGGAAACGAAAGGAAAGGAAAGGAAAGGAAGATAGAAGAAGGACAGAAAGGGAAAGGAAAGGAGTGGAGTGGAATAAGTAAGGCTGAAAAACCAAAGTCTGAAGATCCGGGGATCCCTGGGGCTCAGGCAGGGGGATTCCCGGCCAAGCGAAGGAAGCGCAGAGAGGCTGCAGAGCCCAGAATGGGGCTTCAGGCGAGGCGAGGCCGGAGAAACGCCGGAGGGGCAGAGAAAGGCCGGCCTTTTCCCAGGAACCGAGGAAGGCCCGGCCGGCTCTGGAGCCCGTGGCCGAAGGAAAGGAGCAGGCGAGCTCTACGGGCCCCAACAAGCGGAATCGGGGGGGCTGGATTGAGGGGAGGAAGCGTAAGGACCAATGGGAAATCTCCCTTCTGCAGCATCATCGGTCTCCGGGCAGAGTCTCCCCTGACTTCATCCGATGGAGGGGAGAATTCAGCGCAGAGAGAGAAGCGGAGAATGGGGGAGACAGGGGGGATATTTTCAGTCTCGGGGGCCGCAGCTGAAGGGGGGCTCATGCTAGCCCTGGAGGGGAGGGTGGACTTCCTTTTGCCCTCCCTCCCCCTCCCCATCAGGCGTGGAGTGGGGCTGCAGTGGATGGCTGAAGGGGAGGCGCAGCCCCACAGCCAGCGAGGACTTGGGGGTCTCTGAGAGGGCTGGCTGGGGAGTTCTTGGGCGCCTTCACACAAACACACACATGCGCGCGCACACACACACACACACAAATTTCGTCATTGGGAGTGCCCCTCCCCCAACCCTGTGGGGTCCCTGCCTTCCCGGAATCTCCTGCCTTTTGCTCCCTTCCTGGCAAAGGGGCTGCCGGAGGGCCGCTTGGACCCTCAGCCCTGGGGGGTTTTCGGATTCACCGTTTTGGATTCAGGAATCGCTGTTGTGGATGTCAATGGGAGGTGGGGGGATGAGAAGGGGGGAAACGGGAATCCCTGGCTGAGACTCGTGAAGGGAGCAAAGAAAGTGGAGGGTCCCATGTAGGGCTGCCATGAACCCCCCTTGAGCTGCTTCCCCCCCCCCAACGGATTCCCCCCCCCCAAAATTTCTCCGCTTCTCTCTCTAACACGAACTCCCTCCTCCTTCAGCTGAGGCCACACAGGACTCTTTCCGGAGACAGATGACGCTCAAGCAGGGAGAATTCCCATTGGTGCTTCGTCTGATTCTGGTCCTTCCCATCTCCAAAGTCCGAGATCGAGGTTTCCTCCCCCCAATTCACAACCGCTCTCTCACACACACGTTTCATTTCACAGATGAGGATTTCTGCCCTAGGAAGAGGTTGGGGTTGGGGTGGCACTGGATGAGAAGAGGGGAGGAGCCCCCCATAGCCAGGGAAGACTTGGGGGTCATTTTGTTGGGTTTTATATTTTATTCTTCCGCACTGACCCTCCCAGGGATGTTGTGCATGAGATGGGAGTCCACCTCAGTCTCATCCAGAAATGAAGAGAAGGTGTCACTTCTGGGTGGCCTCCTGTCCAGCCGATCCCAAAGAAGGAGGAATTTGCATTCCGTCTGGGTCTCTGCCTGGAAAGAGGAGGGGGAGATGAGAGAAACCCCTTCCCCTTCCTTTCCCTTTGGGTGACTCTGTAACTGCAAATGACCGAAGAGGAATCAGCCTGACCTTCAGATCTCCAGAGCTGCCAGAGAAGCTGGGCACCGGGGAGGGCGGCCTCTTTGCCTGGCTTTGTCCGACTGTCGGGGGGGGGGGGGGACGGGGGACGGAGGGGGGTCTGTGGGGGGAGGAAGCCCTGCTCCCCCGACAGCCGGACAAAGGGGTGCAAAGAGCCCGCCCTCCCCGCCTCGCACAAGGCAAGGGGGCTCCGCCTGCAAGCCAGCTAGACTGGGGAGGGGGTAGCACAAGGGAGCCCTGAGGAGGCCGCGGGAGGAGGGGAGCGGGCGAAGGGCGAGCAAGGGCATCCGCAGCATCCTGGGGCACCTGCGCTCTCCCTCCGAACGGCTCCCCCGCCTCTCCTCTCCCCCCATCAGCCAGCCTGCCGGCAGGAGGTCAATTGGGAACTTCATGGCGTTCCAGGCATTTCCCACCCGAAAGACAGGCCGCCTTTGCAATGGGGAAGGCAGCGGGGGAATGCGGGGGGGGGGCAGAGGAGCCGCTTTCAAGCCATTGGTTCTTGCGGGCTGCAGAGTCTTCCCTAGGCAGAGCCACGCTGCCCATTTCGGAAGCCCCCCTCCCCCCATCCTAAGGAAAACATTTTTTTAAAAAAAAACCCTGCAAACGGTTTGTCCCAAATGCGATGCTTTGCCTCCCCTGGGCAGTGGAGCTGCGTCTCTCCTTAGCGCTGAGGGGCTGAAGAGAAGGCATGGCTGCCCCAAGAAAGTCTCTCTGAGAGCCTCACCTGGAGCAGAGATGAGCCTCTCAGCTGCCCCCGATTCTCCTTCAGCCTTGCCAAATGAGGAGCAGCCCTGGGAGACTTTCTCAGCCTAAAGAGAAGGGAAGGAGGGCGGGAGAGAGAGACCCACTCCAACCTCTGTATGGGAGAGGGAGGGAGGGGGAGAGAGGTGGGGCTTCTTGGGGGTGCATTGTGGAGAAGGGTCAAGAGAAACGCTAAAAGGGAAATCAGTTTGGGATTAAAGGCCAAGTGAAATGGGGTCTTCAGGGTAAGGAGACATGGAGAACTTTCAACTGCAGCTTTCTAAAACTCTCCTCAGAAGGACTGTCTAGAGGCAGCTCTCGAACTCCTCAGTCCAGAGGGAGCAAAAGAGGGAGGGTCCCAGGGAGGGTCTTAGCCAGTGGGGGGTTCTAACCGCTATTACCACCACTGGCTTCATGCTTGCGCTTTGCCTGTGATCTCCCCAGACTGGGGACAAACGGGAGCAACCCTCCACTGGTCTTAGCTATTTATTTTAGGAATAACAGAATAACCGAGATTAAAGGGACTTTGGGGGTCTTGTAGTCCAGGGGTCCCCAAACTTGGCAGCTTTAAGACTTGTGGACTTCAAGTCCCAGAATTTGCATACTTGGCTGGAGAATTCTGGGAGTTGAAGTCCACAACACTTAAAGCTGCCAAGTGTGAAGGCCTCTGTTCCAGTCCAACCCCTGTTCAGGCAGGAAAACTGAGGATGCCAAATCTGAGCGGAGGGCCTGGGAAAGGGGTCAGAATGATAATTAGAAGGGACCTCGGAGGGGAACCTCAACCACTTCGGATAAATGGCTGTCCAGGCTCTTCCTGAACACCTCAAGTGTTGGAGCCCCCAGAACTTCTGAAGACAAGCAGTTCCATCGCTTAATTCTTCTCACTGTCCGAAGTTTCTCCTTAGCTTTAGCTGCTTCTCTCTTTCTTCAGTTTCCATCCATTGCTTCTTCTTTTGCCTTCTGGGAAATACATTCTTTCTGGGAGCCCCTCAAAAGCCTCTTGCCTATCACTCTCTTGGGCAAAGCATGTGATCCTAGGCAGGGAGGGAAGTGGATGATGGGCTTGTTAGGTGTTTTGTGCCGGCCGTGTCAGTTCCTTAAAAGGCCACCAGGTGGGAGCAAAGAGGCACTTTTGATCCCACTGGTGTGTCAAGGGGCTCCGGCCCCTGCAGCCCCATTGGGGAGAGTTAATGGCCCTCCGGCCCCCTCACACACATTGGTAAGGGAGGGGCCAGGGGCCCCTATAAGACCCCCTGCACAGGGGCTGCTCTTTGGCTCTTGTTCTAACTTCCTACGGGGCTGAACCATGGGCTCAATCCAGGCATGGATGCCTCCCTGCCAGGGAACTCATTTTACCTACTTCTAAATAAAGACTTAATTTGATTGCATCCTTGCCTGCTGACTTTTCTTGGAAGTGCCCTCAACGAACCATCCATCTTCATGAGATCCCTCACAGGGCTCAAGCAGACTCTGAGTGGGGAAGGAATCTTTCCCAAAGAAACAGGGAAACCTGCTGTGTCCCAGGGCTGGGAGGGGCTCCGGTGCCCCCACTGGTGCCTCCACAGGCTGTGAAAAAAAGGAGTGAGTGAAATTGGAGGGGATGATAAAAAAAAAAAATCTCTTCCTCCTTGTGAGAAGAGAAATTCCTGCATCTGCAGAAGGCTAGGACAGATTCCATGCAAACAGAAGCAAGAAAGTCCATTTTTATTTTTGTTAGATTCCCCCCCCCCCCCAGTGTTTTATTATTTTTACAAATAACTAAAGAAGGTGAACATGTCCAACTTTTCTTCTTCCTTCTCTTTTCCCCACAACAATCCCCCTGTGAGGTGGTCGTGTCTGAAAGAGAGTGTCTGTCCTGAGGTCAGCAAACAGGCTTTCAGGGCTAAGGCAGGACTTGAACTCAGGATCTCTCGCAACTTGGCCTGCTGCCTTAACCATTGTCACTGTTAAGGCAGAGAGGATTTTGGGCAAAGGCCCTCATGGTCACCACTGCCGCCTCATCTTCCAGCAGAACCCCAAGTCTCCCCCCCCCCCCCGGGTCTTTCTGGGGTCGAGCAGCCGCATCCGAGAGCAAAGGAGAGAAACTCCTGGACACAGAGAGCCCCTCCCCCATCACAGCCCCTCCCTCTTGCCAGAGTGCAGCTAAGACTCACTGCCTGTGGGGGGCAGCATAGAGTCTGGCCCTGAAGTCCTAGCTGGGCCCTGGGAATTGAAATCGGGGCCTCCAGGTGATTGGCTCAAGGCCCCCAGCTACCTTCACCTAAGGCGGGACTAGAACTCAGAGTCACTTACTGATTGGTTCAGAGTCACTAAACTCCCACCTTTTCTTGAGAGGTTGCAAGATAGGTTGGCCACTGCCTTCTCCTCAACCTACTCCTGGGATTTCCTGGTGGTCTCCCAGCCTTGCTTAAGCTTTTCCAAATCAACCTGTTCCTGCATCCTACAGGTAGTCCTCGATTTAATACCAGAATTGGGACCAGAAATGCCATTGCTAAGCTAGGCGGTCGCTAGATAAAGTTTCTCTGAATTTTACAATGTTTATTGCCACCGTTGTTAAGAGAATCGCTGGGGTTGTTGAGTGAATCCTGCAGTCATGAAACAAACACCGTTTCGCCCCCTGACTTTACTTGTCATAAATCCATGTTGATTGCCAGGCACCCAAATCTTGACTATGTGTCCAAGGGGATGCTGCACTAGTCATAAGTGCGAGGACCCATCATAGATGGCTTTTTTCAATGGCTGTGGAACTTGGAACAATCGCCAAATGAATGGCTATAAATCGAGGACTTCCTGTAGGGACTGTTTGGGACTGTACAAAATTGGATCCATTGTTTCTTCAGGCACCTTCTCACAAGGCCTTTTCAAATGAATCCCATCTGCTCTTTTATGCCTATTTCCCTTTCACCTCCCCTTCATCACTGAAACAGCATTGGTCGCATTGGTTGGTGATCTCTGGAGAGCTCAAGATAGGGGTTACTCCTCTCTCCTGGTCCTATTAGATCTCTCAGCGGCTTTTGACACCATTGACCATGGTATCTTGCTGCGCCGGCTGGAGAGGCTAGGAGTGGGAGGCACTGTTCTACGGTGGTTCTCTTCCTATCTCTCTGACCGGTCACAGTCTGTGTTGGCCGGAGGGCAGAGGTCGACTTCAAGACACCTTATTTGTGGGGTGCTGCAGGGGTCGGTCCTTTCACCTCTTCTGTTCAACATTTATGTGAAGCCGGTGGGTGAGCTCATCCGTGGTTTTGGGGTACAGTGCCATCTTTACGCTGATGATACTCAGCTGTACATCTCCACCATAGACCCCCCCAATGATGCCCTTGCAGTGATGTCCCGGTGCCTCAAAGCCGTGCGGATCTGGATGGGAAGAAACAGGCTCCGACTCAATCCTTCCAAGACCGAACGGCTGTGGCTGCCGGCATCCCGATATAGCCAGCTGATACCATCGCTGACTATTGGGGGTGAGTCATTGGCCCCCACGGAGAGGTCTCACAACTTGGGTGTCCTCCTGGACACGTGGCTGTCTTTAGAAGAGCATATGACAGCCGTGGCCAGGGGAGCTTTTTATCAGGTTCGCCTGATTCGCCAGTTGCGGCTCTTTCTAGATCGGGACCCCTTACGCACAGCCACTCATGCCCTCATCACTTCCCATCTAGAATACTGTAATGCTCTCTACATGGGGCTCCCCTTGAGGTGCACACGGAGGCTCCAACTAGTCCAGAATGCAGCTGTGTGGGTGATACTGGGAGCAACATGGCACTCACATGTAACACCTTGCACTGCACTGGCTCACTGGCTCCCGGTGGTCTTCCGAGTGCGCTTCAAGGTGTTGGTTCTTACCTTTAAAGTGCTCCATGGCTTAGGACCTGGGTACCTACGAGACCACCTTCTGCAACCGATAACCTCCCACCAACCAGCACACTCCCACAGGGTGGGCCTCCTCAGGGTGCTGTCACTAAAGTAATGTCGCCTAGTGGTTCCCAGAGAAAGAGCCTTTTCTGTTGGGGCACCTACCCTTTGGAACAGGTTATCCCGAGGGATACAAATGATCCCAGATCTTCGGACTTTCCGTCGTGCACTTAAGACCTTTCTGTTTCACCAAGCCGGGCTGGCATAAATCTTTTCTAATTTTTTAAATCTTTATGCTGAAGATTCTTAACTGTTGAGCCAAACTGGCTTAATTATTTATATTCACATTCTATATGTATGTCATTTTAACTGTTCACCGACCTGAGTCCTTCAGGAGAAGGGCGGTATAGAAATTGAATAAATAAATAAATAAATAAATAAATAAATAAATAAATAAATAAATAAATAAATAAATAAATAAATAAATAAATAAATAAATAAATAAATAAATAAATAAATAAATAAATAAATAAATAAATAAATAAATCACAGTCACTCAAGCCCTCGTCATTTCCCGACTTGACTACTGCAATGCTCTCTACATGGGGCTCCCCTTGAAGTGCACCCGGAAGCTCCAACTGGTCCAGAATGCGGCTGCGCGAGTAATTATGGGAGCAACATGGTGCTCGCATGTAACACCTCTTCTACGCGAGCTGCACTGGCTTCCGGTGGCCTTCCGAGTGCGCTTCAAGGTGTTGGTTCTTACCTTTAAAGTGCTCCATGGCTTAAGACCTGAGTACTTACGAGACCACCTGCTGCAACAGATAACTTCCCACCAACCGACACGCTCTCACAGAGTAGGCCTACTCATAGTACCATCATTAAAACAATGTCGTGTAGTAGTTCCAAGGGAGAGGGCCTTCTCTGTGGGGGCACCTACGCTTTGGAACAAAATACCCCCTGGAATACGAATAATCCCAGATCTTCGCACTTTCCGATGTGCCCTGAAGACCTTTCTGTTTCAACAAGCAGGGCTAGCATAAACATCTAAATTCTATGCCAAGGTCTTAGTAGATACACCAAGTTGACTCAATTTATTATTTACTGTTTATTAAAAAAATATTATATGTATATGAAATCTTAATCTGTTCATCGCCCTGAGTCCTTCGGGAGAAGGGCGGTATAGAAATTCAATAAATAAATAAATAAATAAATAAATAAATAAATAAATAAATAAATAAATAAATCAATTCAATTCAATTCAACTCAACTCAACATTTATTACGGTCACATGCCAAAAGCATAAAAGAGAACAAGAAAAATTAAAATGCTAACAGTTTGCACCCCAATAATTAACAACGAAGAAAACCACAAACTTCTTAGAATTAAAATCAACACCGAGGCACATTAAAAAGCAGGAACCAATAGCAGAATTGAAGGAATTAAAAAAAGATCTAGCGGGGTATTCCAAATCCAGATCTCTATTTACATTACAAAATAAATTTCAAAGGATCAAATTGAGTTTACAAAAGCATTTCCTCTTCAGCCCTTCAGTTCTTTCCCCTTTGCACCTTCTGACAAGTTATCCAGCAGCAGAAAAATGAGGGAGGGTCTCCTAGGGCCTACAGACCCTCTGGAAGTTGGGTCCATGATCCTGTACAGAACCTCCAAAAGTCATGGAAAAAATAGGGTGCACTTTTTGCCTGGTTCTCAGAGGCTTTTCAGTGTTGCCAGGATGTGATGGAGACAGGATGGGTCCCCTTTGCTGAGGAGGAGGGGAGGAGGAGGAGAAGGAGGAGGAGAAGGACGGAGGGGGAGGAGAGGGCCAGGGAGGGGGAGGAGGAATGGAGGGAGGGGGAGGAAAGGAAGGGGGAGGAGATGGGGATGGGGAGGAGGGAGGGGGAGGGGGAGGAGGAGGAGGGAGAGGAGAAGGGGAGAGGAAGGGAAGGGAGGGAGGACGGGGAGAGGAAAGGAAAGGATGAGGGAGGGGAGGGGAGAGGGGAGAGGGAGGAAAGGGAAGAGGGATAGGGGATAGGAGAAGGGGAGAAGGGGGCATGGGGAGGGGCAGGAGGGACAGGGGAGAGGGAAGAAGGAAGAAGGGGAGGGAGAGGAGAAGGAAGAAAGGGGGAAGGAGAGGGAAGGGAGGAGGGGCAGGAGAGGAGGAGGAGGTAGGGGTGAAAAGGGAAAGAGGAGGGGAGATGAAAAAGGATAGAGGTAGGGGAAGTGGAGGATTGGGAGTAGAAGGAGAGGGGGAGGTGAAGAAGGCTGAGAGGAGAAAGGAGAGGAGGAGGGGGAAGAAAGACAGGAGGAGAGGAAGGGGAGAAGGGGGAGGAAGTGAGGCAAGAGAAGAGGAAGGAGAGGAGGGGGAGGGGCAGAGGGGGAGGAAGAAGGCTAGAGTTAGGGTATTTAAAGGAAGAGAAGGAGGGGATGTGGAAGGGAGAATAGGGAAGGGAAGAGAGAGGGAGGAGGGAGATAGAGAAGGAAGAGGAGTTGGAGGTGAGGAGAAGGGGAAGAGGAAGAGAGGGGAAAGGAGAGGAGGAGGGAAAGGGGGAGAAGGAGGAGGGGGGAGGGGAAGGAAGTGGGAGGGGAGGAGGACTGAGAGGAGAAAGGAGAGAAGGAGGGGGAAGAGACAGGAGGGCGAGGAAGAGGAAGAGGGGAAGAGATGGGAGAAGGGGAAGGAAGTGGAGGGGGGGAAAGGAAAGAGGGTGGAGTGGAGGAGGAGGGGTATGAAGAAAGAGAAAAGGGAGGAAGAGGAGAGGAATGGGGGAGAAGAGGAGGAGGGAAGGGGAGGACAAGTGAGAAGAGGGGGAGGGGAAAGGGAGGAGGAGAGAGGAGAGGGAGAAGGAGGGAAAGGGGGAGTTGGGAGGGAAGGAGGAGAGGGCAGAGGGGTGGGAGGAGGGGGAGGGGAAAGGGGGAGGAGGGTGGAGGGGGAAGGAACAGGAGGAGGGAAGGAGGAGGAAGGAGAGGAAGGGGGAGGAGGGGGAGAGGAGGGGAAAGGGGGAAGGAATGGGAGGAAGGAAGGGGGAGGAAGGGGGAGGAAGGGGGAGGGGAAAGGGGGAGGAAAGTGAGGAAGGGAGGAGGAGGAAGGGGAGAAAGAGAGGGGAGGGGAGGAGATGCCCATTTGGGGGGCATAGGGGAAACCGGTGGGGGGGCTTTGGCAGAAAGCTTCTGCTGGGGCCAGGAGGGTCTCGCCCATCGCTGCAGCCCCAATCCCGCAATGGAAGACTGCTCCACAGGGAACAAGGGCCGGCGGAACTCCCTGCAGGGACCCGCAGAGCCAAGACTGAGGCTTCCCAAAGGGCCTGAGGCAAGGAGGATGTGAAAAGGATCCAGTGGATCTCCATCTTCCATGGTGTCGGGCCCATGATTCTCAGCTGGAAGCTCTGTCTTGGCCTCCATACGCCTTGGATCTGTTCCCGAATCCTCCAGAGATTCCTGGGAGGATTCAAGAGGAAGCGTCGCCTGGAAAGCCCCCAACTTCTCCGTGGCCTCACTTTGTGCTTGAGAGGAAGTGGAGGAAACGCGTTTCTCTTTCGTTCCGGGGTTTCCTTCTGCAGAAGAACTTTTGCCTTTTCCAAGAGCTTTTCCGCTTCATCCTTTGGATTTTCAGATCTCTTTCTCAAGTGGGTTTCTGATGGCCAATTTCTTTTTTTTTTTAACTTTGGCTACCAAAAATGCTCCCAGCAGAGGTTCTGCTTTGCCGTTTAGGAGAGACCGGCCCCTCTTTTTGCTCTCCCATTTGTGACCAGCTGGACTTGCTTTTAGATTTGTGCCATTTCCTTTCCACGGTTTTCTCTGCCCAACGTCTGTTTTTCCTTTTGCTGAAACCTGCGAGTCACCTGATCGCTGAGAGTGAGGCAGGAGGTAAAGAGACCCCCAAAATGATGGATAAAGATATGAAGAGGTTGAGCAAAGGCTCCAGGGCTTGTGCCTTGCAAGCTTTCGGAAAAATACAGAAAACTGGCTGAATACAACCAAACGCTTAATAGCCTGTGTATTACATTATTGTGTAGCAAAAGGGTTGGTAAAAGATGGGCATCGAAAGTAACAGATGGTGTAAGATACGCCCTAAATGGCAAAGTAGGGCAAGGTAACTTCTCCTTTTTACGTAGCCTATTTACAAGCGGATGCAGCTAGATGTAGGGATGCTGTTTTATGCTGAGAGAGCTAGATGAGGGTAACGAAGGGCAAGGCCTAACTGTGTAAAGGGCAGACCCTGGGAGGAGCCCGGGGTTCAGAATTGGTCATGCGGATGCTCTGAACCTCTGCACAAATAAACTTGTGTTTTCCAACCTTCGTGGTCCTCTCTCCTGAATCGGTAAGAAGAGTCTTTTACCACCATAGAGTAGTTCTACTTCATCCTCATCACTTCATCCGATGTGAAGGTCTTTGGAAAGTTCTCCTGGGTTACACAGAGTTTTATTTCCACTTTGTGTAGAAGCTTTTTCAACACTGGAATCTTCTCCCACCTCATGTTCATCCTCAACTCTTGATGGTCGATGGCTTTGCTTTGACTGAAGCCACTTTTGCCTAAGGAGGGGAGGGGGAAGGAGGGGGGGAGGAGAAGGGAGGAGGAAAGGTAGGGCAGGGGGAGGGATAGGGGAGGGGGAGGGGAGGAGGGGGGAGGAGAGGGAAGAATAGGGGCAGGGGGCAGGAGGGAGAGGTGGAGGGAGAGGTGGAGGGGCAGAGGGGAAGGAAGAGAAGGAGGGGAGGAGGGGAAGGGAGGAGAGGGGAGGAAAGGGGGAGGAGGAGGGGAATAAAGGGGGGAGGGGAGGATGAGGGTAAGGAAAGGGCAGGGCAGGAGAAAGGAGACGGGAGGAGGAGGGGAAGGAAGAGGGGAAGAAAAAGAGGAGGGGAGGAGGAGAGGGAAGGGATGGGGAGGGTAAAGAAGGAGGGGAGGAGGGGTAAGAGGAGGAGGAAGGGGAGGGGAAGGAAGCAGAGGAGGGTGAGGAGGAGGGAAGAAAGAGGGCTAGGGGAGAAGGTGGGAGAGGAGGGGAAGAAAGAAGACTAGGGGAGGAGGAGGGAGAGGAGAGGAAGGAAGTGGGGAAAGGGGAGGAAGAGGGGAGGGGAAGAAAGAGGTGGAGTAGGGGGTGAGTGGAGGAAGAGGAGAAGAAGGATGGGGAGGGGAAGGAAGAGGAGGAGAAGAAGAGGGAGGAGGAGGGGAAGGCAGGGGAGAGTAAGAAGGGAGGGGGAAGGAGGAGAGAAGGGGAGGTGGAGGGGAAGGAAGAAGGGAAGTAGTGGGAGGGGAGGAGGGAAAGAAAGAGGGGAAGGGGGACGGGGAGCCGAAAGGAAGAGGGGGAGGGGAGAAGGGGAGGAAGAGGTGGGAGGAAGGAGCAGGGGGAGAAGGGGAGGAAGAGGGGAAGGGAAGGAGGAGAGGGAGGAGGGGAAGAAGAGGGGGAGGGGGAAAAGGGGAGGGGGACGAAGAGGGGGAGGGAAGGTGGAGAAGGGGAAGAAGGAGGGGAGGGGAAAGGGAGGAGGGGAGGAAGAGGGAAAGGAAG
Source organism: Masticophis lateralis (assembly GCA_030761175.1). Classification (NCBI taxonomy): domain Eukaryota; kingdom Metazoa; phylum Chordata; class Lepidosauria; order Squamata; family Colubridae; genus Masticophis; species Masticophis lateralis. Next base: position 13,328,295 of record JAUDYJ010000016.1, read on the forward strand.
AGGGGGAGGGGAGAAGGGGAGGGGAAGAAGGGGAGGGGAAGAAGGGGAGGGGGAGGAAGAGGTGGAGGGAAGGAGGAGGGGAGAAGGGGAGGAAGAGGGGAAGGGAAGGAGGAGAGGGAGGAGGGGAAGAAGGAGGGGAGGGGGAGAAGGGGAGGGGGAGGAGGTGAAGGAAGAGGGGGAGGGGAGGAGGAGGAATAGGAGGAGGAGCTACTTGAAGGTCTTAGGACCACTTGGAGGCTGCCTCAGATGTCTTCAGATCTTCCCTCCGTTGTTTCTCTCTGGAAGAAGGAGACGTGGAGAGGTCAATGCGGAGAAGCAGCCAGAGATTCTTACTTACTTGCTTAGCCACAACAACAACTGCTTGCGGGGAAGGTCGTATTTTCGGGGAAAGACGGTATTTCTTACCTCTCCAGCTGTTCCCGCAGCTCTTCGTTCTCCCTGAGGAGCTCCTGGTTCTGCCCAGCTTCCTTCAGGACCCTGCAGTGGAGATGGAGGTTCTGCAGTTCCAACATCTGGATTCTGTAAAATAGGAAGACAAGAGGGAAATGAGCCCCCTCAGCTCTTCCCTTGAACCATCAAAGCCTTTTGAAATGAAAACTAACTGAAATGCCTGGCACTTTCTTTGTTTTCCCTAGCCTCACTTTTTCATTACTTGAGTTTTGCCATTTCTGTTACCACAGCTACAGTGCCAAGTTCTTCTAAACATTATTTAAGTGCAGATGAATGAATGTTTACTTTCAGTATTTAGCATTACATAATCTATAAGTACCACAAAGGAATCTTCAGATCTTAAAACCTTTTTTTCTTCTCTTTTTTGGCTTTCATATCAGAAAAGGCACCAACCAATTCAAAACAATTTCCAAATTTTCTAATGGGGACAGAAGGGGGAGAAGACTGAACTGGGGAGAACTGGGTGGGAGCCGAGAACTGAGGTCAGTGAGCAGCATGCAGCAGAGGAGGAGATCAAAGCAAGGACCTCCTAAATTCAGAGGATTTGGCCAGGAAAAGTCCCTGTCAAGAGACTCATGATGTCTCCTACCCATCCAGGCAACGTAATTCAAGGCAGAACCTTGTGTAATGTGTGTCCAGGGTAGGGAGCTAAGGAGAATTGAATAGGGAATCCTGGGAGAGAAAGTCAGGGCTTCTCACCTCCGCAGTTTCTCCTCCACCTCCCTGCAGAGTTCTGCGTTTTTCTTTGAAAGCTGGGCATTTTTACGCAGGAGCTCCTCATTCAGGGAGAACGACTTCTGCTTTCTTTTGCTGTAAACAAGAAAACCAGAGAGAAATTAGACCCTTAAGTTTTTTACTTGACTTATCAAACATGGTTGCGTGGCAGCTCCCTCGGTACCTGGATGAAGCTGTCTATTTAGACCCGCTCCAGTCCGGCTTCAGGTCTGGATACAGCACCGAAACGGCATTGGTCGCGTTGGTGGATGATCTCTGGAGGGCCCGGGGTAGGGGGTACTCCTCTATCCTGGTGCTGTTAGACCTCTCAGCGGCTTTTGATACCATCGACCATGGTATCATGTTGCGCCGGTTGGAGGGACTGGGGGTGGGGGGCACCGTTTTACGGTGGTTCTCCTCCTACCTCTCCGACCGGTCGCAATCAGTGTTGACAGGGGGGCAGCGGTCGACCCCGAGGCGCCTAGTGTGTGGGGTGCCGCAAGGGTCGGTCCTCTCGCCCCTCCTGTTCAACATTTATGTGAAGCCGCTAGGTGAGATCATCCGTGGTTTTGGGGTGGAGTTCCATCAGTACGCTGACGATACTCAGCTGTACATCTCCACCCCAGACCACCCCAACGATGCCGTGGAAGTGATGTCCCAGTGCCTTGAAGCCGTGCGGGTCTGGATGGGGAGAAACAGGCTTCGTCTCAACCCCTCCAAGACCGAGTGGCTGTGGCTGCCGGCGTCCCGATATAGCCAGCTGACACCATCGCTGGTCATTGGGGGCGAATCATTGGCCCCCACGGAAAGGGTGCGCAACTTGGGCGTCCTCCTGGACCCACGGCTGTCCTTGGAGGATCATACGACAGCTGTGGCCAGGGGGGCTTTCTATCAGGTTCGCCTGATACGCCAGTTGCGGCCCTTTCTAGATCGGGACTCCCTGCGCACAGTCACTCAGGCACTCGTCACCTCTCGCCTGGATTACTGCAATGCTCTCTACATGGGGCTCCCCTTGGGGTGCACCCGGAGGCTCCAACTGGTACAGAATGCGGCCGCGCGGGGAATTATGGGAGCATCGGGGCGCTCCCACGTTACACCTCTCCTGCGCGAGCTGCATTGGTTGCCGGTGGAGTTCCGGGTGCGTTTCAAGGTGTTGGTAATGACCTTTAAAGCGCTCCATGGCTTAGGACCAGGGTACTTACGGGACCGCCTTCTGCCGCCAATTGCCTCCCACCGGCCGGTTCGCTCCCACAGAGAGGGCCTCCTCAGGGTGCCGTCAGCCAGACAATGCCGGCTGGCGACCCCCAGGGGGAGAGCCTTCTCTGTGGCAGCCCCCACCCTCTGGAACGATCTTCCTCCAGAATTGAGAATTATCTCCGACCTCCGGACGTTTTGTCGGGCCCTGAAGACGCATCTTTTTCAACTTGCCGGTTTAGCCTGATCCCTGCTGCAATTTTTAGAATTTTTAAAATTTTAAAATTTTTAATGTTTGTAGCGTTGCCGCATTTTAATATTTATTTGGTTTTAATTCTCAGCCTAATGTATATGTGTTTTAATTTTTAACTTTTATGTATTGAATTTTTATTTCGGCTGTTCACCGCCCTGAGTCCGTAAGGAGAAGGGCGGTATACAAATCTAATAAATAAATAAATAAATAATAAAATTTTCTTCCATTGAAAAATATTAAAAATACTTTTATGTTTGTGTCAGTGTATAAATTCAGTGTTGCTATTTCTACCAACAATCCTTTCACCATTTATTGGGTCTTTTAGAAAGGCTCTTATCTCAGACAAACAGGACCCCACATGGCCCCATTGGAGTCTGGCAACAGCCAATAGAATACATGTTCCGGCACAGGAACAGGAAGCTCAAGTTCAAAGCCCAAGAGAAGGTATCAATATCCCTGACTCTCCACTCTACGTGGTCAGCTGCCCAGAATCACAAACCACCACGTGGTTCTGCTTCATCAATAAATGGACCCACTTTCCGATCAGCTTCCAGCCTCCTTTTTGTCTCCAGGGCCTTCCTCCCGGCTTGGAACTGAGCCAGATGGAAATTTCTTCCAACAATTTGGCTCCCCAAGATGGGATTCCAAGCTAACCTGACCAGCGGACCTTCCCCGGGTAATCCTCCCTTGCTGGACGGACCCATTGAGTCTCTGGGTGGATTTTTCCTGGAGCTTGGCCGTTTGGAACAGGGTAGTAAAGGGAGGTTTGAGTTTTGAGCTGAGTACCTCTAAATTTTAACAGTATAGCCCAGAAAAGTGAGGGAAATGTGTATCTGTCCATGCCTGTCCTTGCAGTGGTGGAATTCAAAGTTCTGTGGGCGTGGCTTGATTGGTGGGAGTGGCTCAGTGGTCATGTGACTGGGTGGGTGTGGCTTGGTGGGCATGGCTTGGAGGTCACGTGACTGGGTGGGCTTAGATGGTTGGTCATGTGACTGGGTGGGCGTGGCTAACTTGATGCCACTTACGTCAAGGGTTAGGGTTAGGGTTAGGGTGCCTGGCCTCTCCTCCCCACAAAGGCCTCAACGATATACAATTTCCCTGTCTATTTATTTACTATTACTAAACATCCAACATACTCTACGTAATCCTATGTCCATATGCCATATGTGTACATATATTACATAGTATAGAGTGTGTATAGGCACACAAAAAGATACATTATCTACTATACATACTGTTTGTGTATGTACACACACACACACACAGCTCTTCTAAAACTCTACACATTCAGCCTCACTTCCTGCATTTGGGGAAACCGCCCCAGAGTCCACTTTCTGCCACCCATTGAACTGTAACTTCTGTACATTAGAAGATTACAGACGCCTTCAGATCTTCTTCCCTGGCCTGACTGTGAGAGCCAGGTGATGTCATGGAGGGAGTAAAATGTGGCAAAACTCACTTAACAACCCTCTTGCTTAGCAACCAAAATTTTGGGCTTAATTCTGGTCATAAGTCAAGGACTAGCTCTGCCTTCCTCTGCATGGCAGCCTTGTCCTAGTAAACTCCTTTTCCTTTCTGGCCATTTTCCTCTCTGTGAGAGGCACCCAAATAATCCAGACAATATAAGGTTTCCTGCTGCAGCAGGGGGTTGGACTAGATGGCCTCTAAGGTCCCTTCTAGCCCTAGATTGCTGTCCTGTTTCAATGCGTCTTCTGAAGCCACTTCTAGTGCCACGGTTTGTGGTTCTTCCTTCCTCTTCTCTCTCTCTCTCCCTTCCTTCCTCTTTCTTCCTCTTTTTCCTTTTTTTCTTTCTTTCTTTCTTTCTTTCTTTCTTTCTTTCTTTCTTTCTTTCTTTCTTTCTCTTTCTTTCTCTTTCTTCCTTGTCTCTCTCTCTCTCTTTCTTATCTCTCCCTCTCCCCCCTCCTTTCCCTTCTTCCTTCCTCCTTCCAAGGCTAGGAAAGAGAGACCCACCTGAGACAGGCGAGGTGGGAGGCCCGAGAGAAAGCGCCCGGTCTGGGCACACAGCCCTCCATGATAAAGCCCTTCCCAGGGAGCAAAGCAAGAACTTACCGATCCTGATCCTGATGGGGAGCTCCAGTCACGGCAGCGGTGGCGGAAGGAGAGCTCCAGAGCGGTGGCAGAGGTGCTCCGGGAGGGTGGCCCTCAGGGCCCCGGGAAAGCGCACAGCAAGGAGTTGCTGCTTTGGGTCCTCCCAGTCCAGGAAACGCTGCAGGCAGCCGAGCTTTCCTGTTGGGAGTGAAGTCGGACCCAAAGCTAAATTTCGCTGTGCTGCAAAAGACGCTTTCCCATCCCCAGCAAGAGCAGCAGGGGAAAGAAGCACCTGCTGACCCAGAAAACACGCCCACAAAATAAGCCACGCCCACAGAACCAGTGGGGAAGATGCTTAGATTTCGCCCCTGTTCTCCTGCCTTTCAGCCCTGCACAGGTAACTCTGCAACCTCTGGAAGCAGATCACACGGATCCAGAATTTTATATTTTATATTTTTGAGATGCAATGGAGACTTACGTGGCATTCTCCTCCCTCGTACTCCTCAGTGGTTCCCCCCCGGATGTTGTAGGAGCCTGGAAAAGTTAAAATAAATAACAGGAGTGGACTATACTTATAAATCAGCTCACTCACCCTCCGCTATCCCAACCCTCACATCTTATTATGGCATGAACAATTTTTCAGGTATAACCTCTCCTGGTTAAAGAAAAACGGGGTTTTCACAAGGTTATTTGCTATGTGAGAGAATTGATCTCTCAGCCCAGGGGTGAAATCTAACAGGTTCTGGAGAACCGGTAGCGGAAATTTTGAGCAGTTCGGAGAACCAGCAAATATCACCTCTGGCTGGCCCCAGGTGTGAGGAGGGAGTGGGGATTTTGCAGCATCCTTCCCCTGCTCTGCCCACCAAGCCACACCCACCGAGCCACACCACGCCCACCAAAGCCACGCCCACAGAACTGGTAGTAAAAAAAATTGGATTTCACCACTGTCTCAGCCTGATTCGTTCACATAATAAAAGGATAATGTGAAAATTTGCCATCCTTAGTAATGGACACTTAAGCCATTCCCCAGAAGATTTAGACTGCTTACCTGAGGGGGGCGGGGGGTGTTGGACCGCTGCGGAGGAGGCCCTTTTTGGATGGGGGGCAGCTGGCTGGCACCTGAAGCCTTCTGCTGAAAAGCCATGGAGATCATGAGGACGTTGGGCCTGGACACAAGGGAGACCCTCAAGCCCAGTTAACGCAGGCACCCCAGGTCCTATAGATGGGTTGGAACTATATATTACATACCTCCTTGTGCCTCCATGAGCCCAAATCCAGGGTCTCTTCTGGTACCACTGGGGAAAGAAATAGACTTCTTTAAAAATACAAACTTATTGACTGCGATTAAAGACATTCATTTTTTCAGCCACAGTTTGATCTGGGTTCTTTATTCCCCAATATTAGGAGCCAGCTGATATTTTTGGCATGTAAACACTTCACTCTTCCTGCTCAAGTTAAGTAGAGAATGCTGTTTTTTAATTGTATTCTACCTCTAGTTGTAGACTTTCCCTTCCTTTTCATTACAGGGTTGGGAAATTACTATTCTAACTGCTAAAGTTAAGTATTATAATAAGTCTCTCTTTAATTTCATCCTACCTCTATTTGAGATCTTCCTCTTCATCCTCATCCAGTGCAAGAAATTGCCAGCCATTGTCAGAGAGGAAATGCTCTTTCCTTCAGCACTCAACCCCTTGGGTGACCCAGAGCAGCCCAGGAAACCTTCTATGACACGGGCTATGATGTCACAATCTTTGGTCCAGCTGTGGAGAGAGGCCAGGGGTCCCTTGGGCAGCTCTGGGCCTTCCAGTAGGAAGGGGTTGCAAGCCCAGATAGAGATCCTGGGAGGTCTCAGGCAGAGTCTGTGGAATAAAAAAATATTTTTTTTTCTTTCTAGAATATTTCTTATTCTGTTCTGTTCTGTTCTATTCTAATTCTATTCTATTTCTAAGGATCAGGAATTGTGTATTAATCAGCTGTTATAAAAATATGGAACTGGGCTGTGCAGGGGCCATTACAACTGTTTTAATCACTACTTTAAACAAAAGTTAGCATTCAAGTGATGAACTCAAGTTTGGATGGAGACAGGAAAATAATCTGGAGTTGTTAGGTTTTTATTCCATCCCATCTTTGGATTCCAGCGACTTCCAGAAAATAAGAGAAAAAGAGAGAAGCTTTGGAAATCCAGACCATTCAGGAAATTAGACAGGTCCATTAATACAGGAGTAAGTGAAATAAAGAGAAAAGAAGGAAAGTGTTAGGAATGCAAAGAGAGAAAAGGAAACTCCAGCACAGGGAATGACTTAGGACTGAAACTGACAAGGAGGACCCTGGTTGGAAGTCCTTGTTCTATGCCATCTTCTTGTTCACCTGAGGATTCTCCCCATGAGATGGTCTCTTTTCCTGGAAGAGCTTCCCCTTCAGCCTCTCCTGTCTCAGGTGCCCCAGGAGAAGCTCCGGGTATTTGGGAGGCCGTTGCCTGGAGGAGATGAGATCTCCCTGGACCAAATTCTCTCCCTCCGACAGCCGAGGCTGTTTTCCTTTGCACTGGGAGTACCTAGAGATCTCCTGGAGCAATCCCAACTCTGCCACCAATTGTTGCCAGTATATATATATATATACTTTTAAATCATCAAAGACCAGATTGACCCAGAATCCATACTCACAAAGCACTAGAAACTTTAATTTGATTTGGCGGTTTTTCTCTCTCCTTTCAATGGCTGGGGTGAGATTTTTATTTCACAAATAGGAAAGCTTACACATTTTAAAATTCAAATAAACAGAATTTCTAAATTGTAAATCCTTTCAACCAGCACAGAAAGTAATGTTAACACTATAACTATTTTAGCTATTTTCTATAAGCTGTTTGACGACACCATTTTCTTTAACGTCCAATTTCACTTCATCTTCCGATCTTGCTGCTCTGCGTCTCCAATAGATTTACTTAAGGCTGACTTTTATTAATCTTTGCTTTTAATTGCTGTATATCTCATGGATCTCACTCTACAGAGCTAAAGAACTTTTTCTACAGAGTTTGATAATTTCTCTTTTTCTTTTGGTGTTCGCTTTTGATTTTCTTCTTTAAAAGTCTTAAGTTTTCCTTTGTTTTCTTATAAATATATTTTTAAACATTCCTTCATTTTCTCTGACCCTTCCCTCCTTCTGATTCTATGCTGCATCTGAACAGAAGAAAGCAGATTTCGTATTCAAATCCTCCAGTTCTTTTAAAAAAAAACATTTTATTAGATTATAGAATAAAATACAAAATTAAAAACAAACAAACAAAGAGGAAGAAATGGGGGGAGGGGAAAGAGAAGTGGGGGGAGGGAGAAATAAAAAGTGCTGACTTCAAACTTCCTCTGTTGCAGTAAAACAAAGCATTAAAATCAAATCTCAACTTTTTACTTTTCCATAATAATATAAATTGCTTTGTAAAAGAAAGCAGATTTCGCATTCAAATCCTCCAGTTCTCAGGGATGACAAAAATCCCACCTCTCTTTCTCTCTACTGGCTGCTTCTATTCCTGGCCCGCCCCCTTTGTCATGACAACCCTGTAGCCAATCAAAGAGGGGGAAGAGACGGTTGCCTGGGAGCTTCCCTGCCCTCAGCCTGATGGAGAAGAGGCTGAAGAAGCCAAGCCAAAGGGGGGGGGGGTTCAAATAAAGAGCAAAATTCAGAGCTTTGGGGGGGGGGGATGAGAAAGAGGCAAAAGCTCCCAGAATGGCAGAGGGAGGGGGGATTAAGCCCCTTCCCCAGAAAAGGCTGCAATGAAGAGGGTCTCCTCAGCTGGGGGCTCTGGAGGGGCCACAGGGGACCCCCATCTTCCTCAGAGTCACCGAGGGTCCCTTCCAGGGTGAGGCTGGCAGCCTTTTCCTCCAGGGCAACCCCGGATCCCCCTTGGAAGACCCAGCCCTGCATGGCTTCTCCCCCACAGGAGCCTCTCCTGGAAAGACACAGAGCCCAAGCGAGGCTGGAGAAACCCTGGGGCTGCATCCCCCCCAACATTTAACTCTGGGACCCATAAACCAGGTTAGTCTCTTCCCAGGAATGCCCCAGAATCCCTCCTCCTCCATGGCCATCCTGGGCTTTCTCTGTGCGTCTGGGCTTTGCTTTCCCCTGGGTGACCCATGCATGGAAAGAGGTGGCTGAGCAGCATGGGATATGGTCTCCCCCATTTCCAGGACTCAAAAGATGGAACATGGAAAGAGATTTTGCAGATCTGCTTCCCTTCCCCACCACGAGGCTTCCCAGCTTCCTTCTCCCTTCCCCACTCAGCCGGGCAGAGTCCTGTCTGATATCCCTGCAAGTGCCCCCTTGCCTGGCCTCTGCATGGGAAAGGGTGGCAGGGGAACATGGGACATGGGCTTCTTCATTCCCAGGGTTCTGAAGATGGAAGTTGGATTTTGAAGATCAGCTTTCCATTTGCAAAATGAGGGTCCTGAGCTCCCCTTCCCTCCCTCCTCTCTCCACATGGGGTGAGAGGCAGCCTTGATTTTTCCATCTCTTTTCACTTGTTTTTTTCTAACATCCCCCCTCCCTCCCTCCTTCTCTCTCTCTCTCTCTCTCTCTCTCATTTTTTTTTAACTGTGCAAAGTTCGAAAAACTAGTTTCTCATTAAAGTTGATTTTGTTCATAGAAACTGGCTGCACTATTGCATCAGCCCTTTTGTGTGATGCCCTTGAGCATTAGTTTTCAAAACAAAATAAATTTTGGTTCCAATTCAGCTGGCAGCTATTTCAGATCTGTGACATACTCTGGCATTAACTGGCCCCTGGAGTTTTGTCTTTCATTACTATGCAAACAAATATCACATTTATTTATTTCTTCAGCCACAGGTGCCATGTATTCCCCCTGGGGCCATTTTCAAGCATGGAGCTCCCAAACCTCTCAATTCTAGATGACCGATTTAATTCCATCTCTGCCCTGTTATTATGAATCACATGAGGATCATTTCCCTCTAGAGAATTTCCCAACAATCTCCAAGTCCAAGAACTAGTTGAATTATCCAGGGATCCCTCCTGAGAGGGAGAAGTATGGTAAAAGTTTAAGCTCTGCTCTTTGGCCGAATCCTCCAGGGCAGAGAAATAAGGAGTTTTGGGACAGGCAGAGTCTGTACTTTTGAATGTCCACCTCTCTCCTTTCCAGATGAAGCTGAGTGTTTTTCTGTGTTGAGAAAAAGCAACTGGATCATATTCCACCTTCTGAGAGTCCTTTGATTCTTCTAATTCTTTTTTAGATACAGGAAAGGGATTCATTGATTCAGGCCATGAATTATGGATCTCCTGCTTCTGCTTCTGATGCTGCTTTTCTCCCATCCAGTCTCTGGGAAGCTGAGAATGAAATGCCCGCTGACTTTGGAGAACCAGGATGGAAAACCATGGAGCTACTACAGACCAGGAGACCATCTAATCAGTATAGTCACCAGTGGAGATGAAAGATTGCATGCAAAGTTGCTTTTCAACGTGGCTCCTTCTCTTCAGTTTGATTTCCATGACTCGTAAGTCATTCAGGATGATGAAGTTGCACTCCCTCCATTCTAAGACTCTCCTTCTTTTCTGTTTTTTTCCCATTTATTCCTATATTGGGGAATATGTCTAATTTCCTGAATTATTTGATTTCCATTGCTTCTCTCTTTGGTCTGATTTTGTGAAAGGGACTCAAAAAGGGGTCTGAAAAAAAGCTGAAAGGGCTGCAGATTATTTTCCTCCTTCAGTTCAATCCTTAATTTATCATTTGGATAATGAGTTTTATTTAAAGTAGTGGTGGAATCAGTTGTAGTTGCTGTATCTCAGCCCATTTCCATATTTGTGTAACTGATCATTACTTTTGGATCAATGTTGGTTTAAGGCTCAGTAGGCTTGTGGAGGATTATATATATTATATATAACAAAAGTATTTGTTGTGGCTGTTGAATATAATAACTTCTTTTCAATAGGACTTCTTACGAATTTTTTCATTGCTTAGTATTCATTTTCAACATTCAACTGGCCAACAAGAATTCCCATCTCTTGCACAATCTCACACTTGGCTACAACATCCATGACAACTATTTGAACAGTTTACGCACATCAGATGCCTTGCTGGACATGCTCTCCACTGGAGAAGCCAATGTCCCCAACTACGGCTGTGGAAGGAAGGAGAACCTCCTGGCTCTTCTTGATGGAGCCAAGAGGGAGATCTCTATCCAGATGTCAACATTAGGAGGCACCTACAAAGTCCCGCAGGTTTGTGTGTGTTTCTCCTTCTGGTAAAGTGAGGGGTGGGTGGTGGTGGGTGAGCCATAGATGTAATCATGTCTTCTCCATGGAATTCAAGAGCTGCTTTTCTCCATATTAGCAAAAACATCAGTATTTTACCCCATTATGTTCATGTTGAGATTAATCATAAAAGGCCTGAAATGCAAGCAATAAATTCCCTAGAGAAGAAATTCTACCAACTATTTAACTGATCAAAAATATCCCTAGTTGTTGGGCATCTATTGGCATCTTCATTTTCACAGATAAATAAGACCTGCCATATCCACTGGGATTGAAATTTGCAATAGTAGCATTTTATCTTTCTAAAAAGTGGAATGAAAAGGACTTTAGCAAATATAGTCCAAATAGACTAGCAGATATCATGGCTAAAATTTATGTCATGATCCTCTTAGTTAAACTTGAGAAAAAATGCATTCTTTGCAGAAGAAGCAGAAGGTTTTAGGTAAAGTGAAAAGCTATATAGATTTTATAAGAAATAATGGATAAATTAATAATCTAATATTAGCAACAAATTTGTTCTGAAATATCTAATCTATATCAGTGAGGTAAAACAAAATTTGCTGACTTTCTAGATGTAAGTATAGCATTTGACTCAATAAACAGAGAAATATGATGGAGAAAATTGACTGCTCTCAAAAATGGAGCTCAGAGTTGGCCCTGATCCAAGCCCTTGTGTGTATTTGAACCCTTCTTATTCAGCATAGATATAAATGATTTAGTAGGATTAATACATGGTCAAAAAACAGATCATAAATAAATATTATTTCATTTTTTGACAAAAATGACTAAATTAGTGAAATGCAGTGCATGTAGTATACAGTACTTGGATCTCAGAAAGGCTTTGACAAAGTAAACGACAACCTATTTCTCAGGAAGCTGAAAATATGTGGGGGAGACAGCATCACCCCCAGAGGGGCTCAGCCTGTGGTTCTCAATGGAACTATGTCTGCATGGAGGGAAACAAGCAGTGGGGGACCCCAAGGTTCCATTTTAGGCCCAGTTCTCTTCAACATCTTCATGAATGATTTGGATGAGGGGAGAAATGGGGAAATCTTCAAATTTGAAGACAACATTAAAGTGGCAGGAACAGCCAACACCCCAGAAGATCCAGATGGATCTAGGTAGACTTGAACCCTGGGCCTATCTAACAAACTGTAATTCATTGTAGAGAAAAGTAAGGTTTTATACTTAGGCTAGAAAAACCAAATGTACATTTACAGATGAGGTGAAACCTTGCTCAATAAGTGTAACTGTGAGAAGATCTTGGAGTCCTAGTGGATAATCACTTAAATATGAGCCAGCAATATGTGGCAGCAGCCAAAGAAGCTAATTCAATCCTAGGTTGCATTAACAGAGAGATAAAATCAAGATCACATGAAGTATTGGTACCGCTTTATAATGCTTGGCAAGACCACACTTGGAATAGTGCATCCAGTTTTAGTCTCCATATTATAAAAACGAAGTAGAGATTCTGGAAAGAGTGCAGAAAAGATGATTAAGGGCCTGGAGACTAAAACGTATGAGGAACAGTTGCAGGAATTCAGTATGTCTAGTCTAGTGAAAAGGACAAGGGGTGACCTCATAGCAATGTACCAATATTTGAGGGGCTGCAACAAAGAACTAGAAGGCAAGACAAGCAACAAAGGAGGAAAACTAATCAAGGAGAGAAACATTGTAGAACTAAGGAGAAATTTCCTAATGGTGAGGAATGGAACGTCTCCCCTTCAGAAATTGTGGGTGGTCCATCACTGGAGGCTTTTAAGAAGAGACTGGACAGCCCCTTGTCTGGAATAGTATAGATAGATACAGATTAAAAGAGTTGGAAGTGACCTTGTAGGTCATCTAGTCCAAGCAGACCGTACACCATTTCTGACAGATGACGGTCCAGTCTCTTCTTGAAAGCTTCCAGTGATGAAGCTCCCGCAACTTCTGAAGGCAACTTTATCTCTTTATTTCCAGGTTGAATCTCTCCTTGTTCAGTTTCCATCCATTATTCCTTGTCCGGCCATTGTCTGGCCTTTGGGTGGTTTGAAAAATAGGTTGACCCCCTCCTCTCTGGGACAGCCCCTCAAATATTGGAAGACTGCTATCATGTCTCCCCTGGTCCTTCTCTTCACTAGACCAGCCATGCCCAGTTCCTGCAACCGTTCATTGTATGTTTTAGCCTCCAGTCCCCTAATCCTCTTGGTTGCTCTTCTCTGCACTTTTTCTAGAGTCTCAACATCTTTTTTATAGTGTGGTGACCAAAACTGGATGCAGGATTCTAGGTGTGGTCTTACTAGTGCTTTATAGGGTGGTATTAGAACCTCTCTTTATCTTGATTGTATCCCTCTGTTAATGTGATTCAGGATTGCATTAGCTTTTTTGGCTGCCACTGCACACTCTTGACTCATATTTAATTGGTTGTCCACGAAGACTCCAGGATCCTCTCACAGTTTCTGCTATTATGCCTGGTTTCCTCCTTGAACAGGGGGTCAGACTAGAGGACCTCCAAGGTCCATCCCACCCTTTTATTTTGTTATAAATTCTGTTATAGGTACATATGTTTAGCCTGCTAAATTCCTATTAGAACACACTGATTTATATAAATAATGTGATATTATCATACTTAGACATTGGATTGTATAGACTTGGATTGTTCTGTCTTAATTATTATCTGATAATTTATAAAGCAAGTTCAAAAGTTATGGTCTTTGTGAAATGACATCATAGCCATAGATGATCAGCCATTAGAGCAAGTAACACCTTTCCTTACCTGGGGTTGTTTTCTCTGGGCCTGAATCTTGGCTCCCTCATCATCCAAGGAGCTCAGTTAGAGAAAGGGCAGGAGGGAAAGTGGTGCTTAAATGAAAATCTCACAGCTCTCCAGCTTCCTCAGCCCCAATTATTAAAGTATCTGAGGCCCAGTTTTCCCCCATGTTCTTCCATCAATTTGATGTTTGGGGCTCCAGAGAGAAACCACCAGCAGAGCCAACCCAATCTCAGCCTCTGAGGAGGATCTTGGGGTGGGTAAAAGGACCCCAGCTGCTGCCCTCAGAGCTGATTTGGGAATTTATAGTATTTCATGTTTGTCTAAAATCAGAAAATATGGACATTGGCATAAAATTTAATTTACGGAAACTGACAGACTCTGAAAATTGTGGCTGTTGGAACAGACAAAACTTCAATGAGAGACCAAACTTGGATTATGCAACTGACAAATCTTATTAGGCTTTGAGGTCTGCCTGTTTTTTGTATAATTGGAGAAAGAAGTTAAAAAAATTATTCCAGAAAGATTCTGGGATAGAGAAGTAAAAAAAGATGCATCAATCTTCAAAAATTATAATAGGCCCTTTACTGGAATAGAATACTCCAGTTGGCATTTGCATGTGTTAATCTAATTGTGATAAATTGTAGTGGTGATGCAGTAATATGATTTACTTTCTTATTGTTTTTTAATTTGCTTATTATTTTCCATTATTATGATACAATCTTGCTAATATTCAGTCTTTAATATTTTAAATAATGTCTGATTAACAAACTATTCTAATACATTCATGAGAACCAGGTTGGATTTATTAAAATCTAATATTTTGGACTTGATCTGATCCCAAATGTAACACAGCATTCTTTATTGCTTTTTCAGATCAAAGTTGAAATTGCTTCAGAGGCTCTGAGTGATAAAAGGAAATTCCCCTTTTTCCACCAGATGAATCACAAAGAAGGATTTCAGTACCCAGCAATTGTCCAGCTGCTCCTCCATTTCAGATGGACCCTGATTGGCCTCTTTGCTTCAGACACAGAAAATGGAGAGAATTTTATGAGGATTTTTCCTCCTGTGCTTGTTAGAAGTGGAATTTGTGTGGTTATATCACAACTGTTCTCAACAACTGGATATACAGTATACCTCAGGGAGACTCTCTCTAAGTGGAGACAAGTCAACGTCTTTGTTCACTTCATAGAATTTGATTACATTTGGAAGAGAATCCTTCCTTTCCATTTAACATTTATGCGTCTGCCAGAACCCATTGAAGGGAAAGTCTGGATCCTCACAAATTTTGCAGGGTATCCAATAAAAAAGCACAGACTTCTCAAATACATCCATAGTATTTGGAACTTTGCTTATCTGCCAAAAAAAAGGCCAAAGGATTCTGCCTTTGAACCCCATTTCTCTGTGGAAGAAAAGTTTCAAGATTATTATTTCCGCTGTTCTCTTTCAAAGAACGTCTTTTCTGTCAAAGGCCGCAGAAGATGCACCCAGAAAGCCCCACTGGGAACCCAGGAGAAAAGGAACAGGATCTGGTTCACAAATAACTATCAATTTTACAGTCTCATGAAGACTCTGGCCCAGGCCTTGAATGCCGCTTATTCCTCCAGATGGAGGAGGAGAAGGAAGGAGGGAGAAAAGATCTTGGGGTCTCCAAGGCTGCAGCCGTGGGAGGTATGGGGGTCCCGATATGGATCCCTTAATCTTAGATCCTTTGGAGGAGGAATCCAGAGGAGAAGGAGGGGAACCACCTGAACAGATCTGTCCAATTCAATTACAAAGGGAATAATGGTTCCAAAGAGTAGATACCATGGCATTTTAACATTGCACACTCCTAATTTGAAAATGCTCTATTCTTTTTTAAATACATTCCTGTATTTGGGGGTTTGTGATGAGCATGGTGGAATTTCCCCTTTGTTCCGTCCCCATTGCAGGTGGGTCTGTGTGCAGCTCAACAGGCAGCTAAACCCCCCTCTTCTCCTCCAGTGAAAGGGAGCCTGGGGTGGATCTGGGTGTTTCATTGGGAGAAAAGGGCAGGGAGAAACTGAGGAAATGCAGAGAGTGAGAATCAAATAGAAATAGGAGATAGGCAGCATCAACTATCAGCCAAGAAAGAAGCAGCCGGAACCTCTCCAGTGATGCTCCGTGTGAGGGACGGAGGCCTCTGAATGGCTGTGGTCAAACCGGCTGCTTCCGTCTCCTCCAAAGGCTGAGAGAAACGGGAGTCTGGCTTCAAACCATACAATTACCGTATTTTCTGGCATATAAAACGATCCCTCACTTTTCCTGTAAAAATATAGGGTTTGAGCTATACTTGCTATATAAGACGACCTCTCTTCCAACGCACACCAAATAAAAATTAGAAAACATCAACTGGCTCACCCACAATGTAAAAGCAGCTGTGCTAGACCCAAAATGGCCCTGCTCCTTCCCAGCAGGAATCTCACACAGCCACAAAAAGCCCAAAAACCCAACTTTCACACTTCACACACACAAAATTCCGCATACAGCTTTGTGAGATTTTGTGCGTTTGTGTAGTTAGAGCGAAACACTACAGAAACACACTAAATCTCAGAAAGCTGCACAAATATTATTTTATTTTATTTTATTTTTATATTTATATGAAAGCTAAATGTAAAACTTCCTAAACTTTAAATGGCTAGATCTAAAAAAGAACAACTAAAAAAAACCCCAATTAACTATTTTTTTTAAAAGCTCCCAAAAGGGAAAAAACCTTACCCAATAGAACAGGGGTCTCCAACCTCGGCAACCTTAAGACTTGTAGACTTCAACTCCCAGAATTCCTCAGGCAGCTTTGCTTTGCTGGCTGAGGAATTCTGGGAGTTGAAGTCCATAAGTTACTTCAACTTGCTTACTTCAACTTGCAAGTAACTTCAGTTGCTTGCTGATGCAATGGATTTCAGGCAAGTGAAGCAAGGCAAGCGTTGCGGCTAGCAGCTAAGGTAAGCAAGCTGGAGGGGGAGATTTTTGCTAACAATTAGCAGGCAAAAATTAGCAGCTGGGATCGCCAGAGCCATGTAAAAGTTTTTTCCTTTTACACGGCGCTGGCCATCCAAGCTCTGGCAATTCCAGCTGAGTTGCCTGCTAATCAGGCAACTCAGCTGGGATCGCCAGCGCCGTGTAAAAGGAGAACACTTTTCCTTTTACATGGCTCTGGCGTGTAACTCAGCTGACTAGCGGCAACTCAGCAGGCAATTCAGCTTGCCTCCTCAGAGCCATTTAAGGCTCGTCAAAGCCTTTTGGGCTGGTCTGCCTGGTTACAGGAGAACGACACCTGGCATATAAGACGACCCCCGACTTTTGAGAAGATTTTCGTGTGTTAGAAAGTCGTCTTATAGGCCGTAAAATACGGTAGGCTTTTCTGTCCCCAGCCACTAGGTGGGGCTAGAGCAACAACAGCACAATAGTGACATGTTGTGGCATGACAACCTTTATAAATTTGGAGGAGACCCTGAGACTATCTAGCCCAATCCCTCCTCTCTGCAGGAATTCCAGTTAAAGCTTCTCCGACTGATGTCTGCTCAGCCTCTGCATTCAGATAATCCAGGAAGAGGAGACTGAACTTCTCTGCTTTACTGGCTCAGCTCCAAAACAGCTCATCCTTTTATCATATTTTTTCTCTCATTCAGCTAAAATCTCCTCTCTTGTAACTGAATTCATTTTTTCACGTCTGACACTCTGGAATAATAGTGAGCAGATCTTACGCTCCTGTGTAACCTGTGTCAGTGATTGGAAGAGGGCTGCATCCTCCCTTCTCCAACCGAGAGGTTGTGTCAGTTGGAAAAGGGGCTCCCAGACTCCTCCTGATCTTCAGCTCTTCTCCTTGTTCTCTTTCCTCAAGGCTAAGAGCAGCTCCTTCGATCTCTTCCTTGGCTTATTTCTCCTTCCCTGAATTTCACACGTAGATTTTGTCCAAATTCTCCTCCAAGCGTGGTGCCTGCAAGGGGACCTGGTCCTTGAGTTGGGGACTCCTCAAACCACAATGTTCACTTTCTGAGACTCTTATGGCTGCATTTGCCTTCTTTCATGAACATCTCCCTCCTGACTCAGATTCTGTTCCCAGTTAACTGTGATTTTGAGATCATTTTCACAAACATACATATGAAGTTTGGTGTCACTCATCTTTCTTCCAGTCCATCATTCATGTTCTTATATGAGATTCTATTGTTAGTCAAGTCCTAGTTGCTAAAACTCAGATATTTTTCTACTGCTTTTTATTCATGCACCCTTCTGTGTGTGGAAATCATAAATATTTTTTCTGGAAACTTGATACTCCTCTTATTAAATTTTATTTTATTCAAAAAGGTAAAATACAAACTTCCAAAAATAAAACTATTACAAAGACAAAACAAAATTAGATGAAACATTTTTTTTAAAAAATTGTGCACTAAAAACAGATAAAACCACATACATATATATTGTTCCCCAGTTGAATACTGACAGATGTACATTTCTCCCCCTTGCAAAATAGGCCCACAATTATAAACTTCTATCAATATATTTGCAACCACTTGACTTGTCATCTGTCTGCTGTATATAAAAAATGTAGTTAACAGGCAATCAAAAAAATATATTTCAAAACTTCAAAACTGTCTGTTTTCTGCTATTATATTTAACTCTCAGACAATTTGCAGAGGCTTCTTATCTACCACAGACCACCACAATCATTATCTCTGATCCATTCTGAATCTGTTCATGATTCAATATCTTTATTTGATTCTTAATAATAATTTATTTCCTTAAAACTTTAATTAGGAACTTTCCCAGCAACTGCTTTCCATTCCCCAAAGTCATAGGACCTCTTATAAATGGAAACTCAATGACTCTTAAGACTTGTTTCCCAGTTAAATATGACAAGTCCATTCCCCAATCTCCCTCAATCTTCTTGAAAGAATCCATTTCTTCAGTCATCCGTTCTGTCCACTTTGAGTCTTCAGAGTCCATGGCCTCTCCAGCCATCTCCAAGCAGCCGGCCTTCAAACCAGACTCCTCCTTCAGGGATGCCAGCAGCAAATTCAGTTCCAGTCCATCCATCCAACCCATTTGATTCAACAATTGTTGCTTGCTTCTGATTATCGCCTTTAAGTTGATTTAAAACCATTGTTATTTTATTAAACTTTTAAAATGAAGTTTCAAATAAGGTTTTTAAGTAGAAAAATTTTATATTCTTTAAATTAAATCACATCAAATTAGCTTACTCTAGGATCTACATCTTAGATCAAATCTTGCGTGAAGGGGATTTATCAACCTGACTATTAATGATAACATAGAAAAATTGACGTCCAATAGCAAAAAGTTATCCCTAACCACCAATCTCTGGCCCATTAATTGAAGTATATCAAAGTTACCCATATGCTCTTGTATGGAGCAGAAGTTTGGGATTTCTACTCAGCCACAGTTCTAGAACAAACACAGTCCCAGCACCTGAGCTGTATTGTGGGTGTAGATCTGAGGACATCTGCTGCAGCAGTTAGAGCTGAATTGGGAATGTATACAATTCATCCACTATCCAAGATCAAAGCATATAACCACTGGCACAAAGTCAATGGAATGGAGACTGATCAAGTTATGCTTACTAGAGCAGATAAACTCACAATTACAAACCTCTCGGATCACTAAACTGATTAATTTTGGAAGTAGCTCTGGCCTTCCTGTCTCTTGCGTAACAGGAGAACAATTCAAAGAATTAAGGATGTAGAAATACAAAATTACATGGCTATTCTTAGTAAGGTGGGTAAGTTGAAATGGCTGAGCAAATACAAACCTACTTTTCAACTAGACAACTCTTTAAAGTTACAACTGCCAAAACATCTTAGGGAGGGATTTACGTGAGCGAGATTCAAACATCTGGACACAATGGTCAGATATGGGAGATTCCACTCTAGACCTTATAATGGGCGTCTCTGCATTTGCAGAGTGGCAGAGGCAGAAGGCCTGGCTCACATCCTGTTTTTTTTTTAATTGAAAAAGTTTTACAATACAATTTTTATCCCCATTTCCCCATTTCCCCCCCCCCCCACCACCCTTTCCCCCCCACCCCTCCCCACCCCCCCCTGGCTTCCGTTACTAACAAAACATCAATTTTATACATCAATCATTATTAAGCATTAAATATAGGTGAGATCCAGATAAAATATCATAGATTTTAACAATAAGTAAAGTAAAATTACTCCAAAATATTTACTAAAAAATATAAAGTACAATTAAACTCAGATATATATCAAACTAAATTATAAATGCACAATTAAACCTCATTCAACCATAATTTGTTAAGTTATAAAAACTTAACAAATGTTCTTAGATTCCCTTCTTTTTATCCTAGACAGCAGTATAACCAATGTATGTAAATTTATTTCAACTTCATAATTATCTAAATAATAATATAGTAAATATATTTAACATTATAAATTTTCTAGATAACATAACTTTAATTTCATTAAAATAATTATAATAAAAATAATTTTTAGAATAATTCTATATATATAATCTCTAGCGCATATATTATACCATACTAATAATTTCAAACCTTTAATAATTATAAATCAAAAACTAATTGAAAATTCTTAGTTTGATATTTGTTCTGCACATAATCAACCCACTTCTTCCAATCCAGCTCACATCCTGTTTGATTGCTGCCTGCATAAGAAGGTGAGAGGCAGGTACCTTGGTCCATATACCAAACGAAGGACCCATTGGGAATCCCATATCAAAACGACTCACCTTACCTGCAGCCAGAATTTGAAAACAACATTTAATATAGCTCAGTACTTGAGCAAAATGGCTCGGTTGAGATCGGCATTTGTGGGGCTGATTGGGATAGACTGAAGGGGTGATATTGAAATAAAAATTTTATCCTATTTATCTATATATTATTGTATTCTATTCCAATCGCATTTTGAACTATATTTTATTGAAATTCCATTTTAAATTGTTTTTATTGGATTTTAGTAATTTGTGTTTGGAACTTTGCACTTTGATTATGCACTTATGCACTTTGCCCATGGACTAATCAATCAAGTAAACAAACATAACCTTCAGATGTCATAGGAAAAATTTAAAAAGGTTAAAAATTATTTGAGTATCACTTTGAAGACAGTTATTATCCACTTATTTATCATACCATCCTCCCCTCAGTTTTCTAATCACATCACACAATTGTTTGTGAGTCCTTTACGGAAATCCAGTGACATCACCAGAGTTCCCATAATCTATTCAGGAAGTGTAATGATGTGTGAGAATGACTTTTGGGATGAGGGGAAGAGAGGCTGCCTAGGGAAGGATCAGCTAAGAGGGAAAAATCCTGCAGGAGAGAAAGAAACTCAGAAAGGATTGTCAGGCTGAGAAAAGAGTTGGTGTGAGATTTGTTCTTTCTGATCTGCAACATGTTGTTAATGTCACATTACAATCAAGTAGAATTAGCAAATTTGGAGGTGTTTTCCATCAGGATGACCAGGGAGAAGATTAGCCTGACAACTTTCTTCTTGATCAACCCATGCTTTCTGGGAATCAGCCTCTTGTTTTCAAAGAGTTTATGAATCATCTTTTTTCTTTCTCTGTTCATTTTATTTGTCATCTCCTCTAGAATGTTCTCTATAATTGACCAATTGTGTCAGTTATGTACTTTTTCTATATTTTGTCAGTAAATGATTGACAATTTTTTCTCAAACTTTCTGGTTCACTTATGAAGATGATGACAGTATTTGTATCCTAATTAAGCATATTTGGAGATGAGACTAATTGTAGATTCAATGTGGGATAAGAAACAAAGTTCTCTGTTTTTCAAACTCCTGGATGTTCCCATTCTAGTTTCATCCCTTTCTGGAGAAGAATGAATTTTGGAATATTTCTGAGAGGAAACTGTACTTGGACCAAAATGGAGAAATAAAAGCAGATATGGGCATTTGGGGTTTATTGGTTCTCCCCAAGGATGTCAGAAGAGAGGTTCTGGCATATTTTCAAAGACAGAGATTTACTATCAGAGAAGGTGCTCTTCCATGGCTAAAGTTGCTCAATAAGGTGGGAGAAATTTTGCTGTCTTTCCTCCGTTTTCCAAAGCCTGAGGTCCAATTTCAAGTGGGCAAAGCCTAGAGTCTCCCATGCCAGGTGGTGTCATCTAATGGAAGCTCTTCAAGAGACGGGACCTAAGTGGATGGCTTTGCCATGTTTTATGGAAACCTTTCAAGATGTTACTGGTCAGAGGTTTCTTTCTTCTTCTTCTCTGTAGAGCTTTACTCTACATTAAAAAATCTAATGGAATAAATGCTTCCTAAAATTTTTACAGTAAACTTTATTATCAGTTTTAAGATGAATATATCATCATACATAAATCTTTTTTCAATTCCATCCCTCTAGACTACATTAAATAGAAAAGTCCTTTATTGCAGTGTTAAATGCCAGAAGCAAAAGTGAGGAACTACATGAAAAATCTCCTCCTGCATCTGTTTTGGAGTAGTCAGAGGTTTCCTATTTTCCCCAATGAAGCCCAGAATCTATTTGCCTAATGCCTATTTCTTCCCAATTTTCCATGGATGGAAATCCTAACACCTTTTCTTTGGCATTCCTTTTCTTCTGCTCAGTCCCTGCCTCAGTCCAAATGCGTGGAAAGTTGTCATCCTGGATTTGTCAAGAGGGCTCGAGAAGGAGAGCCAGTTTGCTGCTACGACTGCCTTCCTTGTCCGGAGGGGACCTTCTCCACTCAGGAAGGTGGGTCACACTGAGGAAAATGAGGGACTTTGTGGAACTGGATCCATCCAGAACCTTTTCATGGAAGTGCAAGTTAAAAGACAGATCCAAGCTCACCTGGTTTTGTATTTTTAACCTGCACAATTTCTTATCTAAACAGAAGTAAATCAGAAAGACTTGGAAGGAGGGGCTGGGAAGAGATGGGAGGAGGGGGTGGCAGACTGGGTAAGCTTTACTAACACCAGAGGAAATATCTCTTCTGCTTTTTAGTTTGGATATGTGCTGCTAAGTTTACCTTTCTAGGAACATCTGAGTTCTTTGAAGCTTGATGAATTGTTTGAGGTCCACCTTCTGAAAGACCTTGCAATCCACTCTATATTGGATCCTCCCCCTGAGGATCACTGAGAAGGTGTCACTGGTCCATAATGTGGTGCTGTGGATAGTTACGGGGGGAACTCATTGCACAAATAGTCTGCCAGTCATGTACATCAATCAATCAGAACAGAGCTGGAAAGGAGATTGGAGGTTTTTTAGTCCTACCCCCTGATCAAGCAGGAGACTTTATGCCATTTCAGAGGAGTGACTGTTCAATGAAATTGTTAAGAAATACTTCTTGGAAAATGCCTGCAGTATCAGCTGTCATCCAAAGAAGGCATTTCTTGTAAGATAAAAGGACAGAATATTGAAGAAATATTGCTTTTTTTTTTTTGCTTTCTCAGATACTGAAAAATGCGCCAAGTGCCCAGATGATAAATTCCCAAATAAGGACCGAGTTCAGTGTATCCCCAAAATTATAACCTTCCTGTCTTATGAAGAACATCTGGGCATCATCCTGGTCTCTTTTGCTCTACTCTTGTTCCTAAACACAGGCTTTGTTTTAATCATCTTCATTACATACAGAGAAACTCCCCTTGTCAAAGCCAACAACCGGGACCTCTCCTACATCCTTCTGGTCTCCCTCCTGCTTTGCTTCTTATCCTCTCTTCTCTTCATTGGTCAACCAAGGAAAGCCACCTGCCTTCTCCGACAAACGGTTTTCAGCATCATCTTCTCAGTTGCCGTTTCTTCTCTCTTGGCCAAAACCATCACAGTGGTGCTGGCTTTCCTGGCCACAAAACCAGGAAACCGAGTGAAGAGATGGTTGGGGAAGAGCTTGGCCAACTCCATCATCCTTTCTTGTTCTGCTGTCCAAATTATCATCTGCTCCACCTGGATGGGAGTTTCTGCCCCCTTCCCTGACTCTGACCTCCACTCCCAGCCTGGAGAGATCATCCTGCAATGCAACGAAGGGGCCGTTGTCATGTTCTACGTCACCCTCAGCTACATGGGCTTCCTGGCTGCCATCTGCTTCACGGTGGCTTTCCTGGCCAGGAACCTGCCTGGGGCCTTCAACGAAGCCAAGCTGATCACCTTCAGCATGCTGGTCTTCTGCAGTGTCTGGGTGACTTTTGTGCCCACCTACCTGAGCACCAAAGGGAAATACATGGTGGCTGTGCAGGTCTTCTCCATCCTGGCCTCCAGTGCTGGTCTGCTGGTCTGCATCTTCATCCCCAAGTGCTACATTATCCTTCTGAGGCCAGACCTCAACACAAAGGAGCAGCTCACAGCCAGAACAAATGTAAAAACATGAGACATAACACAAATATGATATTAGAAGAATTGTTAATGGTTCTTTTATTTGAAAGGAGATATTAATTCTTTCCATTTAGATAGTATGCAGGAGTCAAAGAAAATCATTTCTATATGTTTCAAAATGGGAAATTGTTGAATGACTGGAATTCTTCTAGCTCTCTTCCCTTTCAGCTCAATAAAGAGAACTCTGTAAGAGTCATTCAGAGAAATTTGCTGTTCAGCAACAGCTATTGAATGTGACACCTTAAAAAAAATAAATTGGGCACTTGTTCCTACAGCTAAAAGTGTGTGTGTGAGAGAGAGAGAGCAGGAAAGGAGGCCAGGAGGAACCTGTGGGCACCAAACACCAGCCTGGTTGCCTGATCCTCTCTGTGAGAATGTCGGAATGATGTGAAATGCCATGTTTGACCGGCTCTCAGCTGGGGAGGGAAATCTTCATCTCTCTTATATAATTCTTTGTAGATTTCCTGATAAAACCTCCTTTGCAGAAAGTGTTCAGCAGAAGAGCTTCTGGGATTTCAGTTTGGGATTCGATTGGGGTTTTTTTTGTATGTGCTTCACACCAAAATAATAAATAAATATTAAAGTGTATTAAGAAATTGCCACTGTATTTTTTTTTCTTTCATCAACTGTAGAATTAAAATAGTAGTTTTCAGGCCCTTTAATTTTCCACTCTATAATTTCTACCTAGAGCATTTTCTCTGCTCCTCTTCCAAGCTTGTCTTGTCTGTGAAGATGCCCAGAGAAAGGGGACCTGGAGACTCCCCAGGAGGAGGTTGAGGGGATCCTGTCTAAAGGCAGCCGCATCACTGACCAGGTCACAAACCTTCAATGCTGCATAATATTCATCCAGATCCAAGAAGGGGGTGAATGGGGGGGGGGGCAAGATCAGTCTCAGATCCACAGTGACCACACACATCCCTCTGGTTCTCCCACAAGCTGATGGTAGAGAGACTTATGGCTTTGCCCAACATGGAACTTGTCTTTTGACACATTTCACTTTCCTCCATCACCCCACACAATATTGGACACTTGGCCATCTCACACTCTAGGAATCCCCAATTCTGGTCTCCCACATTAATCTGAGAAAACATTCCAACTTTCACACCCGCAATCAAAAAGCACTAAGGCAGGACTGGAACTCAAGAGCCTCCTGGGGATTGGCCCAAAGTCACTCGGGAAGATTTCATGCCCACAGGAGGATTAGAACTCAGAGCCTCTGGACCTTGGCCCAAACTCACCCAACTGGCTTTCATGCCTAAGGCAGAGCTAGAACTCTCAATCTCCCGATGATTGTCTCAACCAACCAACTTCTTCCCTGGTCCAACACCTCAAAGCCACAGGACAAATGAGTCCCCAACACGATGAATGACACCAGACCCACACTCACAAGAGCCACACAGGATGTCACCACCACACATCCACGCAGAAAGCAGACTTAAACCCACACTGATAATGAGGCACGACCAAGGACCAGAAGCCAGACCGCAGCTGCATCATTAGCCACTTTTAACCCCTCCAATCCATACATGAATCAGACCAACACCCTCCATGAAAAGCCCTCAAGACCACAAACCCGAAGCCAAACAACAACAATGCAGCTCACCAGCTCAAATCCTCCTGCAACTCAGACTAAGCCGAGCACAACCAAGCCCCCACCCAAACAGAACACACCCCCAGCCAATCAGAGCACAACCCCCCATCCAATCAGAGCACAGCCAAGCCCCCTACCAATCAGAACACACCTCCACCCAATCAGAACACAGACAAGCTCCCACCCAATCAGCTCACACCCCCACTAGTAGTTAAAAGGAAGGGTCAGCTGCAATCTCACATTGTTCCTGGAAGAACGAAGCCGAGAACACCAGCCTGAAAATGACGAATGAGACTTCGTCGAAATCTCAGAAAACACACACACACACACACACACACACACACACATATACACATATTTACATAGACACAAAGAACTGCTGCGGCCATCCAGAGACAAACCCCCAAAGTTCCTTGGAGACCCTGGAAAGTGACCTTGTTCCTCTTTGGGGTCCATGCTTGGTTTGGCCTCTGCGTTGAAGGGTTGGCAAGTGTCACCAGAAGCACCAGCTGAAGATGAGGAGGCGGCCTCCATCCCTGTGGAACCTCTATACCGGAATCCATCCCTTCCCACATCACCATCATTGATGAAAGAAGATGCCAGACGTTCAGCCTGGTCAACAATGTGATGGTTGTCATCTCAGCCGTGGCCGCTGTTTGCCTGGAAGCAGAGATTGAATACTTTAATAACAATGAAACAGTAAGCAAGAAACCAAACAATGAAGAAAACTGAGTTAAAGGCTCCTAGTTTTCTTTCCTGTTGGCTTCCATAGTCCAACCACCCCCACCCAAAACCCCAAAACAAGAAATGCAAAACAAAAGGCATTGAGGATTAAATAACAACAATTACAGAATATCTTTAAAATAGATATTTTAAATAAAGAAAAACTGGCAAGCAAATTAGTGCAAACACTTACAAACCATCACATTGTTGAGCAAGGTAGAACGTCTGACATCCTCCTTCCTTCATCAATGATGGTGATGTTGGGGTTAATGCGTTCCGGTATGTACGGTTCCACTGTGATGATGGCGGCCTCCACATCTTCACTTCGTTGCTCTGGTGACACTTGCAGGCAACGTTTTCTGGAGATTGAAGAAGAAAAAAGAATAAAATATCACTGAGTGGTCCATTCTTTTCTTAACAACGATAATCAATCTATTCTTAATGGGGGCCCATTAGTGGAGATTTTTAAAAAAAGGTTGGGGGTTAGACTAGAAGACCTCCGAGGTCCCTTCCAGCCCTGAGGGACTCTATCCTTTTTCCTCTTACTCCCACCAACATTTTGGGAGGCTTTCGGTGCCCCAGGGCTCCCCAGGTTGTGGTGATGCCCCTGATCAGGAGCAACTTACCTGCACAGGTGAAGGAAAACGCAGAGGCCAACCAATGCATAGACCCCAAGGACAAACAAAGTCACTTTCCAGGGGTCTCCAAGGACATTCTGGGGTCTGTCAAGGGATGGCCGCAGCAGTTCGTTTGGATCCATTTCTGGAAGAGAAAAGGGATGGAGGAAAAAGAGTCAATCTCTGGTTTTAATGGTTGGTGGTTCCCCTCCAAGACTAACCATCCCAAGATCAAATTCCCAAGCGAGGGGAAAAAAACACCTGAGACCAGAAACCAAGTTTTGCTCACCTTTTGGTCTCAGTCTCTATCTTTCTCTTTGTCTTTCTTTCTTGCTCTCTCCTTCTATCGCTCTCTCTCGGTCTCTGTCTCTCTCGAGTGAGTCTTTGATTCTCTGAGTCTTTAGCCTGCATGGCCCCACCCATCAACGGAAAAGAGTTCAACCAAATCCAGCAGGGGTGGGATTCAAATAATTTAACCACCAATTCCCTCATGACCATTTAAGTCTTATTTTGGGGGAATCTTACTTTACAGCAGGTGAGGGAGGGAGGCTGCACAGAATTCAGCAACTGGCACCCAGATTGCTTCTGTTTCTGTCCATTTGACTTGTATGAGGGACAGTAGAAATCTTCCGATCTGTGTTAAGGATATAGAGAACAGCAGACTTAACAGTATCAGAATGAGGATGGTATATATTTTATAATGTTTGTCCTGAGAGCATCAACCAGGCAGGGCAACAGTGCAGTGTTGGAAAACGAATAAAAGTAGTAAAAACAGTAAACGTCTGGCTCAAAGAGACTCATTATCATCTGAAGCATAAAAAAACCACCCCGTAATTCCCTGAGTAATGGCCGAATCAGAAACCTACAGCTGGCAGACCCCAACTCCCCTTCCTGATATAAATGGACCTTCTGTGCAGCAAAAGATTCCAAGAGTCTTTCAAAGGAAGGTCAAACTGGCCTTGAACTAACACCCTCCGTGCTCTTTTCTATGACCAGGAAACCTACATTGGAAAGGAGCTTCTCAAGGGGTTCAGGAAGCACCAGGGAGGCTTCCATCCACAGAGCCCTCTGGAGAAGCCAGGCCTTGGCTCCTCTCTGCCCCCCCAGCCAGGAGGACCTTGGGGGGAATGCATCCAAGGGGTGGGGGTGAAAGATCAGTTGGAGGAACTAACAGGGGCTGCCAGATCCCCCCCTCCCCATTGACTCTGTCAGCCACAACTGAGGGTGAAGGAAGGAATGGGACTCATGAGGAGACGAGGGAAATGGTGGGTATCAGAGGAGACTTTAGGCTGAGTTCATAGCTGGGATGAGACAAAGATTAGACACCAGGACACTGCATGAAAAAGGAGTTACAGGTAGTCCTTGACTTACGACCACAACTGAACCCAAAATTTCTGTTAGGGGAGATATTTGTTAAGAGAATTTTGCCCCATTTTACGACCTTTCTCAGCACAGTCGTTAAGTGAATCACTGCAGTTGTTAAGGTTGTATCATGGTTGTTAAGTGAATCTGTCTTCCCCTTTGATTTTGCTTGTGGGAAGGTTGCAAAAGGGGATCCCGTGACCTTGGGACACAGCGACGGTCATAAGTCCGAACCATTTTCCAAGTGTCTGAATTTTGATCAAGCGATCATGGGATGCTAGAAAGGTCGAAAGTGTAAAAAATGGTCATAAGTCACCTTTTTTCAGTGACGTCATTGTAACTTTGAATGGTCACTAAATGAATTCCTGTAAGCCGAGGACTTACCTGTACTGTATTCATTAGGGGAAACTAAGGGAGACCCCTGTATGACCCCGTACCTGCCTGGTATTTAACCCAGAAGGATTTCTAATTTCTGGATCAAAGGAGGGGGAATCCTTTGGATTCTGTGCAAGATCAGGAGGATCTTGCCGATCTCAGGGAAGAGATCCACTGGGTCCTCAGCTGGGAGAATCCGAAGAAGGAGGAAGAGGGAAGCCAGCAGCTCAAAGAGAAGCTTGAATGGAGGCGGAAGCCACCACAGCCATCGATTCTTGGTTCGGTCAGGACGGGGATTGGAGGCAGTTCCTTCTGCAGCCTTTTGGAATTTAGAGGCTTCTTTTCTGTATTTGGTGATTTGGTTTGAATTCGTTTGTCTGGCGAAGGCCGGCAAGGAGTCTGGAAAGTGCCGGCTTCCTCGGCCTTTTCACCTGGTTTAACCAAGGTCATTCATGCTGGATGCTGGCTTCCTTGGGGCTTTCGTCCTGCCTGACCAATGAAATGAATCCAATGATCCCCCGTCTTCAGTGAAGCTGATGTGGCTGGCGAGCTTCCTTTGGGAATTGACAGGCTGGATCCACAGTTTCCGCTTTCAGCAACAGCCGAAGTTCTTCAGCCTTCCGACTGACACATTGGCTCCTTTGAGGCTGAGACAGGCGTCTCCGGCTGCAGTTGGAGCGTTTAGAGAGAGAGAAATAACAGACCCCCCAATCTCTCCTGCTTATCAGAGACCCCCATTCAGAGCTATGGCTGCAACCATCCACCTGACAGCCACTTCCCCCGAAATCCCCCTGGAGTTTAGCCAAGACTGGAGGCCACCAGACCCAGAAAGATCCCAGATGCTCTGCCTGCTGAGATCCCCCATTCCTGAGAGGGGATCTTGGGTATCAACTGATCTCTGTCCAGCAGAACTGTTTTCCCCTTTCATGGATCCCCCTGGATTCTCCATCTCTTCTCCCTCCTTTATTATATACCTTATATAGTCCTTTCTTGATTTCCTGATAAAACCTCCTTTGCAAAAAGAGTTCAGCAGAACAGCTGTCTGGGATTTCAGTTTGGGATTGTTTTTGTTTTGGTGTGTACTTCACACCAACAATCAATCAATCAATCAATCAATAAACAAATAAACAAACTAAAAGTGTAAAGAAATTTCTACTGTATATTTTTTTTTCTTTCCTCAACCAGAGAAATAAAATAGCAGTTTTCAGGGTAAAATAGAAAATAAAGGTAGTAAAGAAAAGGGAAAGAGAAAGAAAGGGGAAGGAGAAGGGTTGAATAAAGGGGGGAGGGGGGAGAGAAAAGAAAGCGGAAGGGAAGGGAAGGGACGGAAGGGAGCCTGGAGGAGCCTGGTGGTGCAACAGACTAAAGCACCGTTATTAACATTCAGTTGCCTGCAATTACTGCAAGTTCAAATCTCACCAGGCTCAAGGTTGACTCAGCCTTCCATCCTTTCTAAGGTAGGTGAAATGAGGATCCAGTTTGTGGGGGAATAAGCTGACTTTGTATAAATATATACAAAAGTCTGAAGGCTGTTGCTTAACACATTGTAAGTCACCCTGAATCTCCGGAGAAAGGCGGCATATAAATCAAATTTAAAAAGGGGGGGGGGGGGAGGAAAGGAGAGGAGGGGAGTGAAATGGCTCAGAAACCAAAGTCTGAAGATCCGGGAATCCCTGGGGCTCAGGCAGGGGGATTCCCGGCCAAGCGAAGGAAGCGCAGAGAGGCTGCAGAGCCCAGAATGGGGCTTCAGGCGAGGCGATGCCGGAGAAACGCCGGAGGGGCAGAGAAAGGCCGGCCTTTTCCCAGGAACCGAGGAAGGCCCGGCCGGCTCTGGAGCCCGTGGCCGAAGGAAAGGAGCAGGCGAGCTCTACGGCCCCGCAGCCCCACAGGCGGAATCGGGGGGGCTGGATTGAGGGGAGGAAACATTTTCCTGGAATTTCGGAATAGGGAGCGCCCAGAAAAGCTTAAAGACCAATGAGAATCCTCCCTTCTTCAGCGTCATCGGTCTCCGGGCAGAGTCTCCCTTGACTTCACCTGATGGAAGAGACTTCGGCGCAGAGAGAGAAGCGGAGAAAGGGGGAGGGAAAGGGGGAGAAGAAAGAGGGAGGGATTCAGGTGAAGCCACAAAGGACTCTGCTCGGAGACCGATGATGTTGAAGCAAGGAGAATTCCCATTGGTGCAGCTGCTGGCTCTGGCCCCTCCCACCTCCAAAGTCTGAGATCGATGCTTTCTCCCCCCAATTCAGAAATGCCGATTCCTCCGCTGGGGCTGGAAGCATCTGGCCAGGGGATGGACGGACACATACACTCTCTCTCTCTCTCCCTCCCTCCCTCCCTCTCTCTCTCTCTCTCTCTCTTTCCCTTCACAGATGAAGGTTTCTGCCCCAGGAAGAGGTTGGGGTTAAGGTGGCGCTGGATGAGAAGAGGGGAGCCGCCCTCCATAGCCAGAGAAGACTTGGGGGTCATTTTGTTAACAAGAGCTTCTGGGAAAACGGCGTCTCCCTCCACCATCCTGTGTGGCTGAAGCAGGAAGACCCCGGAAGCTCAGATGGGGCCCCTGGGGGTCCTGGAGCAGCTCCGGCCATCCTGTCCCTGGAGACCAGAGCTGGATTTGGGAAGGGGGAGGGGAGACCTTTCCCCAGCAGAAGCTTCTTCCTCAGCCCGGAAGAGGAGGAGGAGCCGCAGGGGGAGGATTCCCAGCAGGGGATAAGAGCTGATCCGTTTTCCTGCGTCCTCCATGCCTCCCTGGTGGTCTTTCCTGGGAAAGAAGAAATCTCTCTTCCCCTTTGCTTTGCCCGGATCCTTTCCCTTCTCCCGGCTGGCTCAGAGCTGGCAAAATGGCAGCAGAGAGTTCGAATTCAGCCCTTCTTGGCTGCTGCCTTTGACTCCCCCTTTTCTCGGCTTCCAGGTGAAGAGGCTGTCAGGGAGGGGACCCCTCCCAGGCAAGAGGGAACCTGCACAGCCGCCCCCCACCACCAACAGCCACACTCTGTGTGTGTCTGTGTGTGTGTGTCTCCCTGGGGGATCTAACTCGGGGCTCATCCCAGGGGAAGAAGGGCTCCGTCCAAAGGCAGCCAAGTCCCAGGACTTCCCACCTGCCCTCATTCATCCCCTTCGGTCACAATCGCACTCTGGCCCTTTGTACAAGATTGTGTGTCTTTGTGTAGCTTCACCATTTGGGAAGGAGGCTTCCAAATAAGTCTATAGACAGTCCTCAACTTATGACCTACAACCTTTCTTACCACTGTTGTTAAGTGAATCACCGCAGTTGTTAAATTAGCAGCCCGGTCGTTAAGCAAATCTGGCTTCCCACTGACTTTGCTTGCCAGAAGTCCCCAAAGGCCATCACCTGAGTCTGAGACACTACGACCGTCATAAATTTGAGACAGTTACCGAGCATCTGAGTTTTGATCCCGTGACCATGGGGATACTGCAATGATTGTAAGTGTGAAAAATGGTCATAAGTCCTTTTTTAGTGTCATTGTATCTTTGAACCATCACTAAAAGAACCGTTGTAGGTCGAGGTCCCTTTGTTCTTTGTCCACCGCTGTTTCAGAAGAGACACAATTGTCCTGGCAGCTGCCTTCTGCCTCAGTCGGAGTCCCCGGATGCTCTCCAAGGGCAGCCCCACAGAGAGAGCTCTGCAGTAGTCCATCCTGGGGGCGAGCAGGGCGTGAGTGGCCATGAAGGGAGCCAGGTGGCCCAGGAAAGGGAGCGACTGGGGCAAAACCCCAAACTCTGCCATGGCCCCTCCTAACTACGGCTGCCCCCTGATCCTCAGGCAGGAGTTGTGGCTCCAGAAGGGCCCCCAGATCAGGCCGTGTTGGGGGTGGTCTGGGCTGGTGCCCCCCCCCATCCATCCTCAGAGATGATAAATCCCAGAACCAAAAGGAGAAAACAACTCAGGAGCCCCTTCACTCCTGCCAGGTTCAGCTGAAAGTTTTGTCCCCCATCCAAAGCGCTGGGACCTTCAGGGGCCTGGAGAAGGACCCTGGTCTCTCTTCCCGGGACTCCTTTGTCTTCCCAAAGAGAGGAAAGGAAAGTTGTGGGTGCTCCAAGAAGCAAAGTCTCCCCTTGTGGAGGGGCAGAAACACAGACGAGGCCACCAGCTCAGGGAGGAGGGGGCTTTCTAAAAGCAGGAGGGGCTCCTGGAGGAAAAGCTCCTTCAGGCCCCATTTCACTCCCTCTGCAGGAGATGGAAAAAAAGGTTTATGGTTTCTTAGAGGTGACTTTTTCCTCTTTAGTCTGGTCTTTCCTGCTCCTCCCTCATTCTCTGAGTCTAACGGAAGTGGGACCCACTTAGGAATAGAGACAAATCAGTTTCTCTGGTGACCGACGGGAAAGACCCAGCAAGGAGGCCTTGAATTGTCTGGGACGGATTCAGACAGAAAACAACCTCAGGGTCCTCCAATTATAAGCAGAGAGAAAAAAGGAGCCTGGTAGCTC
The DNA here is from genome assembly GCA_030761175.1 of Masticophis lateralis. Lineage (NCBI taxonomy): Eukaryota > Metazoa > Chordata > Lepidosauria > Squamata > Colubridae > Masticophis > Masticophis lateralis. The sequence continues at coordinate 13,361,407 of JAUDYJ010000016.1, forward strand.
AGCAGACTAAAGCATTGTGATTAACATCAGCCGTCTGCAATTATTCAAATCTCACCAGGCTCAAGGTTGACTCAGCCTTCCACCCTTTCTAAGGTGGGTAAATTGAGGACCCAGTTTGTGATGTGATTTCATCAAAACGTTGCTACTATCCTTCTAAAGATATGTTTACAATTACATGGGAAGAAACCCGAGATATTACCTGTACACACATATATACCCGTGAAAACTTACACAGACAAATATATATTTTATATTTTTATAAATTCAAACAGATAGCAAAATAGCTGCTGGAATGTTTAGGAAGGCCTAAAAGCTGGTGAATTGAGATTTCACTGAAAATTAGGCTATGACACATCTTGATATATGTAGGAAAATCCCTGGCATAAAGAAAGATACACATAAAGACCTACGAAAATTATATATATATATATATATATATATATATATATATATATATATATATATGTATATATGTATATATGTATATATGTATATATGTATATATGTATATATGTATATATGTATATATGTATATATGTATATATGTATATATGTATATATGTATATATGTATATATGTATATATGTATATATGTATATATGTATATATATATGTTTTCTGAGGTTTTCGCGGGTGTTTGTATGTAGGTCTTTGGTTATTCGGGTCTTCTCCCGCGTAGAATTGGAAGTATCTTGGCGACGTTTCGACGAAGTCTCATTCATCATCTTCAGGCTGGTGTTCTCTTGCTCCTGGAAGAACGAAGCCGAGAACACCAGCCTGAAGATGACGAATGAGACTTCGTCGAAACGTCGCCAAGATACTTCCAAGTCTATGCGGGAGAAGACCCGAATAACCAGACGTACACACACACACACACACACACACACACACACACACACACAGTGAATGTGTGTACATAGTATGTAGTGAATGTGATTTTGCTCAATTGTGGTTCCAGAAAAATCTTGGCTACATAGGAAAAACCTGGCTTAAAGGAAACACACACACACAGATATTTATTTATTTATTGGTGGTGGTAAAAGAAGACACACAAAGAAGGTAGACAGATCTCTTGTTCTTGTATTTTAATGGGAGTTTCTTTATTTGTGGATGAGCCAAATCTTGCAAGGAACTAGACGTTACCCAGGAGGAGAGTCCCCTGCATCTCAATGAGGACCTCAAAAGGCCGAAGGAAAAGCAGCCAGAGAGCCAAGAGAAGAAACCATTTCAACCCTTCATGGGTGGAAAGAGTCTCAGGAAGAGGAGATCCCTCCCTTCCCATCAAAGGATCCCCTCAGGAGGAAACCAGATCCATGCACGGAGTGTGGAAAGTATTAAATGTGGGTTGAATGAAGAGGCAGGACTCTCAGCTAAGAAAACAGCTCGTTTATTTGGTAGACTGGTAGGAGAAGTGGATGAGTGTGTGTCCGGTAGCTCCTCTTTTAAAAGGAGCTGTCTGACAGCTCAGCCACTGAGATCTCTTATATTTCCCACCTGTAGTGTGAACCAATCAATTTAAACCACCTGTCAGATCCCTAAAAGTAATACTGCCAATCAATTGGGAGAAGGGAGAGACTTGGATTTACTAGCATTGCCTGTGTCAACAGATATTTTACAACCTATATCCTGGCGCCAAAGAGCCCTAAGCCCTGAGATCGTCTTAACGTGGAGGAATGTTTATGATAGCCATGTGGATTGTTTCACTTTAAAGGATAATGATGGGAATGCATGTTTATTCGGGTTCTCAGGGAAAATAGTAAAGAAAACATCTTCACACTTGTGTATTGGCTAAAATCTGCATTCTGACTTAAAGGGAGGGGTCGACCCACTCAGCCGGGCAGAGGCCTATCTGGCATCCCTGCAAGAGCCCCCCTGTCTGGCCTGTGCATGTGAAAGGATGGCAGGGGAACATGGGACATGGGCTTCTGCATTTTCAGGTCTCTGAAGATGGAAGTTGGATTATAAAGATCAGCTTTCCATCTGCAACATAAGCTCCCCTTCCCTCCCTCCCCTTCCCACATTGGGTGAGAGGCAGCCTTGATTTCTCCATCTCTTTTCACTTGGTTTTTTTCTAAACCCCCCCTTCTCTCTCTCTCTCTCTCTCTCTCTCTCTCTCTCAACTCTGCAAAGTTTGAAAAACTAGTTTTTCACTAAGGTTGATTTTGTTTTAGGAGTCTGGCTACACTATTGCATCAGCACTTTTGTGCAATGCCCTTGAGCATTAGCTTTCAAAATAAAGTAAATGTTGGTTCTAACTCAGCTGGCAGCTATTTCAGATCTGTGACATGCTCTGGCATTAACTGGCCCCCAGAGTTTTGTCTTTCATCACTAAACAAAAAAATATCAGATTTATTTATTTCTTCAGCCACAGGTGCCATGTATTCCCTCCGGGGCCACTTTCAAGCATGGAGACCCCAAACCTCTCAATTCTAGATGATGGATTTAATTCCATATCTGCCCCTGTTATTATGGATCACATGGGGATTATTTCCCTTTCATTTCCCTCCAGAGAATTTCCCAACAACCTTTGAATCCAAGAACTACTTGAATTATCCAGGGATCCCTCCTGAGAGGGAGAATTATGGAAAAAGTTTCAGCTCTGCTGTTTGGTTGAATCCTCCAGGGGAGACTTTGGGCAGAAAAATAAGGAGTTTGGGGACAGGCTGAGTCTGTGCTCTTGAATGTACATCTCTCTCCTTTCCAGATGAAGCTGAGTTGAGAAAAAGCAACTGAATCATATTCATCCTTGTGAGACTCTTTTGATTCTTCTAAATCTTCTTTAGAAACAGGAAAGGGATTCATTGATTCACCCCATGAATGATGGACCTCCTGCTTCTGCTTCTGATGTTGCTTTTGTCCCATCTAGTCTCTGGGAAGCTGACAATGAAATGCCTGCTGAGTTTGGAGAACCAGGATGGAAAACCACAGAGCTACTACAGACCAGGAGACCATCTAATCAGTATAGTCAGCAGTGGAAATGAAATATTGCATACAAAATTGCTTTTCAACGTGGCTCCTTCTCTTCAGTTTGTTTTCCATGATTCGTAAGTCATTCAGGGTGAAGGAGTTGCAATCCCTCCATTCTAACACTCTCCTTCTTTTCTGTTTTTTATGTTTCATTTATTCCTATATTGTGGAATATATCTAATTTCCTGAATGATTTTGATTTCTGTGGCTTCTCTCTTTGATCTGATTTTATGAAAAAGACTCAAAAAGAGGTCTGAAAAAAAGCTGAAAGGCCTACAGATTATTTTCCTCCCTCAGTTCAATCCTTAATTTATCATTTGGATAATGAGTTTTATTTAAAGTAGAGATGGAATCAATTGTAGTTGCCGTACCTCAGCCTATTTCCATATTTGTGTAACTGATCATTGCTTTTGGATCAATGTTGGTTTAAGGCTCAGTAGGCTTGTAGAGGATTATATATATTATATATAACAAAAGTATTTGTTGTAGTTGTTGATTATAACCTTTTTTTCAATAGGACTTCTTATGAATTTTTTCATTGCTTAGTATTCATTTTAAACATTCAACTGGCCAACAAGAATTCCCATCTTTTGCACAATCTCACACTTGGCTACAAGATCCACGACAACTATTGGAGCACTTTCTACACTTCAGATGCCTTGCTGGACATTCTCTCCACTGGAGAAGCCAATGTTCCCAACTACGGCTGTGGGAGGAAGGAGAACCTCATGGCTCTTCTTGATGCAGCTCACAAAGACATCTCCATCCAGATGTCAACATTAGGAGGCCCCTACAAAGTCCCACAGGTTTGTGTGTGTGTTTCTCCTTCTGGCAAAGTGAGGGGTGGGTGGTGGTGGGTGAGCAATAGATGCAATCATGTCTTCTCCATGGAATCCAAGAGCTGCTTTTTCTCCATATTAGCAAAAATCCCAATATTTTACCCTGTTATATTCATGTTGAGATTAATCATAAAAAGCCTGAAATGCAAGCAATACATTCCCTGGAGAAGACATTCTAACAACTAGAATTTAACTGATCATAAAATATCCCTGGTTGTTGGGCCTCTATTGGCATCTTCATTTTCACAGAAAAATAATGCCTACCCTATCCAGTCAGATTGAAGTTGGCAATAGTAGCATTTTATCCATCTAAAAAGTGGAATAAAAATTACTCTAGCAATTATAGGCCAAATAGACTGGCAGATATTGTGGCTAAAATTTATGCCATGATCCTCTTTGTTAAACTTGAGAAAATGTCTAATCTATATCAGTGAGGTAAAACAAGGTTTGCTGCTTTCTAGATGTTAGTGCAGCATTTGACTCAATAAACAGAAATATGATGGAGAAAATGGATGGCCCTCAAAATGGAGCTCAGCCTGTTGGCCCTGATCCAAGCCCTTGTTTGAGAGGGAGGTTTGGGCTGAATGGAGCCATGAGAAGAAGGATCTATGCTTACCAAGGAGGAAAGGAATGATGCATATTTGAACCCTTGTTATTCAATGTAAACATGAATGACTTACTAGGACTAATGCAGGATCAAAAAACAGATCATATATAAATTTTTCTTCGTTTTTTTGACTAAAATTACTAAATTAGTGGACCAGTGAAATGCAGTGCATGTAGTATACAGTACTTGGATTTCAAAAAGACTTTGACAGAGTAAACCACAACCTATTTCTTGGTAAGCTAAAAATATGTGGGAGAGACAGCATCAGTCCCAAATGGGCTCATTTGAGCCATTGGTCCTCAATGGAACTACGTCTGCATGGAGGGAAACAAGCAGTGGGGGACCCCAAGGTTCCATTTTAGGCCCAGTTCTCTTCAACAGCTTCATGAATGATTTGGATGAGGGGAGAAATGGGGAAATCAACAAATTTGCACATGACACCAAAGTGGCAGGAATAGCCAACTAGCCAACGCAAGATCCAGAAAGATCTAGATAGACTTGAATCCTGGGCTTATTTAACTAAATGAAATTCATTGTAGAGAAAAGTAATGTTTTACACTTAGGCTAGAAAAACCAAATGTCCACTTACAAATGAGGTGAAACCTGGCTCCATAGCAGTAACTGTGAGAGTCCTAGTGGACAATCACTTAAATATGAGCCAGCAATATGTGGCTGTAGAAAATCAGAGGCCAGGCATTTTCTCTGATCAAAGATGTCTCTCCAGCTCTCGCAGAGAGCTTTATTTTTTATACAGTTTTACACAGGCAGATAAAAGGCAGGACAGCAACAGCGTTCTAATTGGAAAATCCTCCTCCCTGTTCCCCCACTCAGAAGGAAGGTCAGATAACACAGACCAGAGCCTGAATGAGATCATCCAGGAAGAAGAAATGGAAGCAGTTTGCTGCATTCTGCCCAAATTAATTCTCCCATCCCTACATGTGGCAGCAGCCAAAAAAGCTAATTGAGTCCTAGGCTGCATTAACAGAGGGATAAAATCAAGATCATATTAAGTATTGGTAGAGCTTTATAATGCCTTGGCAAGACCACACTTGGAATAGTGCATCCAGTTTTGGCCACCATATTATAAAAAAAATGTAGAGAGTCTGGAAAGAGTGCAGAAAAGAGGAACTAAGATGATTAAGGGCCTGGAGACTAAAACTTATGAGGAACAGTTGCAAGAATTGGGTATATCTAGTGTAGTGAAAAGAACTGGGGTGAAATAATAGCAATGTATCAAAAAAAATTTGGAAAAGTTTTTCAGTTTTATTTCTTATACGCATAATATAAAATGTACATTTTCTTATACATAACTAATCCTACAAATACATGTTTTCCTTAAAGAAAGCATTAAAATAAGGCATTTAATTACATTCGGAGTTGCTCTTCTACCCTCTTCCCTCATCCCTTCTTCTTCTCCTCCTCTTTCCCTTCCCTCCCTCCCCTCCTCTCCTACTTTCTCCTTCCTCCTCTCCTACCTCATCCTACTTCCCTTCCTTTCCCCCACTCCTCTCTTCTTTCTCCCCTATTCATCTTCTCTCCTGCTCCTATCCCCTCTCCTTCCTTCCTCTCCTTTCCCCTTTCTTCCATTCCTCTCCCTCCCTCTCCTCTTCCTACCCTCTCCTCCTCTCTCCTTTCTATCTTCTTTGCTGTGGAATATTCTCCTTCTTTGGTATCCGAACAACTCCTGTATTCTAATAGTATATACTTTCTTTCAATTTCTTTTCAGATTTATTCTATCAATATTTACCATCATAATTGTACACTTATTCTTATTTTCTTCTTTCTTTTCCCCCCTCCCATCCCCCTTTTTCATTTACTCTGGTGCCATCTGGGTTTCTGTTTCTTTTTTATCCTCTCCCTCATTTAACTTTCTATTATCTAAATCATATATCTATCCTCTTATCTTCATATTTCTTTTCGAACCATATGTGTTGAAATACACTAATTCCTCTTTATCTCTTATTCTTAATCTATTCATTTCCGCACAGTCAAAAATTTTTTTTATTACTTCACCTTCTGATGGATTTTTTTCTGTCTTCCAATTTTGTGCAAACACAATTCTTGCTGCAGTTATTATATGTATAGTTAAATACACATCTTCTTTACTATATCTCTCTGGGAGAATACCCAATAAAAAAACCTCTGGTTTTAATTCTATAGATTTATGTAATATTTCTTTCAACCATCTCTGTATTCTAAACCAATAATTTTTTGCTTCTAAACATGACCACCATATAGGATAGTATGATCCCGCAAATGCAAACATTTCCAACATTTGGCTTATTTATCCTTAAACATCTTTGATAATCTTTCTGCTGGGATATTCCACCTATAAACCATTTTATATAGATTTTCTTTATATGCAGTTGCCATTGTCAATTTATAATTCCTTTCCCATAGTTGTTGCCATTTCTCTAATTTTTCGCCCATGTTATCGTTCTCTCTTTTACCTCATCATCTTCCAATCTATTTGCAACAAATAATTATACACTCTTTTAATCATGTTTTAATCCTTTCCAATCATTATCTGATCCAACTCTGATCCCCTCAAATTAAAACCATATAGTTTCAAGTTTTTATCATATCTTGATTGTATCTGCAGCCGTGTATACCAGTCAGTCTCAATCCCTTGTTTTTCTAAGTCTTGTTTCTGTTTTAATTCTCCTGTCACGCTAGAGTTGTCTCTGTTACAATGTCTTTATATCTTACAATCTTGTCCATGTTTGTTTTTTTTTAATTAGATTTATATGCCGCCCTTCTCCGAAGACTCAGGGCGGCTTACAGTGCGTTAAGCAATAGCCTTCATATTTTTGTATATTTATACAAAGTCAGCTTATTGCACCCACAACTGGGTCCTCAATTGACCTATCTTAGAAAGGATGGAAGGCTGAGTCAACCTTGAGCCTGGTGAGTTTTGAACTGGTGTAATTGCAGACAGCTGGATGTTAATAACAGGCTTTAGTCTGCTTTAATTGTTGAACTATCCAGGCTCCTTAATATGTTAATCATATTTGGATGTGTCTGTGGCGGGAAAACCCACTACCCAAAATCAGGAGACAGGAGCACAAGGGTGGAGAACACAGGTTTATTGCTAGCAATGGTTCAGAGTAATAACTTGGCAAAATCCGAATCCTGGGCTATGCCCAGAGTCTATCCTTCATAGGTTTTGCAATGACAGCTTCGCTGATGCATACATTTCCTTTATACGTATCGAGATACAGTACATCAACACAGGATATAAAAAGAAGAAGTTATTTTATGCTACTTATTCCATATAAGGTTAGAGCCAGTATGTCCTACGATACCTTACACCATCGGTTAGTTTCGGAACCTCTCACGTGTCACATCTTACGTTACAGAATAATATGATACATAGGTCAGTAAGCATACAAGTACATTTAGCGAGAAGTTAGTACTTTCCCAATCTTGCGACAGAGATGGAAACAAGTGAAAGTCAACCTTTGTATAATTGGATATCAAATTAGGGCCCCTGGGCCCACCTGCATCATGTCAATGCTTCTATTGTTGAAAGCCACATTGGTACTTCCATATAATGTTTTTCTTTCACTCTTTCCCATACTACCAACAAGCCATTCCTTACACAATGTCTCTGGAAATATCCATGAATCTGATTTTTTCCATACCATAAGAAAGCATGCCATCCTAGTTGTAGGTCATGTCCTTCCAAAGCCAATAGTTTTGTATTTCTCAATAAGATCCATTTTTAATCCATGTTAACATTGCCACTTGATGATACGATTCCCAATTTGGTAGACCAAACCCTCCTGTAAACCTGGAGTCTTGAAGCAATTTAAGGTTAATTCTCGCTTTTTTCCCTTGCCATATGTATTTCCATCATTTTATTCAAATTTTCAAAGTATTTTTTCTCCAACTTTATTGGAATTGTTTGAAAAAGCAACACCAGTCTTGGAAATACATTCATTTTGATTAATGCTATTCTCCCCATTAAAGATAATTGTAAATTTTTCCATTTTCCCAAATCTGTTTCAATATGATTTCTTAATTTATAATATAACTGGACGTGAATTTCTCTTTTGCAAAGTACGAAAATTTGAGGGGCTGCCAGAAAGAAGAAGAGGTCAACCAATTTTCCAAAGTACTAGAAAGCAAGACAAGAAACAAAGGAGGGAAACTAATCAAGGAGAGAAACAACCTAGAACTGAGGAGAAATTTCCTAATGGTGAGGAATGGAAGATCTCCCCTTTAGAAATTGTGGGTGGTCCATCACTGGAGGCTTTTGAGAAGAGGCTGGGCAGCCACTTGTCTGGAATAGTATAGATAGATACAGATTAACAGAGTTGGAAGGGACCTTGTAGGTCATCTAGTCCAAGCAGACCCTACACCATTTCTGACAGATTGCGGTCCACTCCCTTCTTGAAAGCTTCCAGTGATGAAGCTCCCACAACTTCTGAAGGCAACTTCTGTTCCATGGGTTGATTGTTCTCATGGTCAGAAAATTTCTCCTCATTTCCAGGTTGAATCACTCCTTGTTCAGTTTCCATCCATTATCCCTTGTCTGGCCTCCAGGTGCTTTGGAAAACAGCTTGACCCCCTCCTCTCTGTGGCAGCCCCTCAAATATTGGAAGACTGCTATCTTATCTCCCCTGGTCCTTCTCTTCAATAGACCAGCCATGCCCAGTTCCTGCAACTGTTCATCGTATGTTTTAGCCTCCAGTCCAGTGGTGGGTTCCTCCTGGTTCGGTCCAGTTTCCGTGAGCCGTTAGCGGTGACGATATGATGTCACCGAACCGGTTCTCCCCCCCGCCTACTCACCCCCCACCCCTCCTGCGTTATTCTTACCTTTTATTTGGCCCCACTCCCAATCTATTGCTGCCTCCTGAGTCACAGCTGATGGCTAGAGGGGAAAAAAACTGTTTAAACTCTTGCTGCGGGGCTTCAAAGGGCCGCCCTACAGCTGATCAGTGTCAAAAGAAAACAAATGAGTAGACAGGTGTCTGCAAAAATAAATGGGTAGACTCAGTGGTGGGATTGTATTTCAGTAGAGCCGTAGTTAAGTAGTTAAGCCAGTGGTTCTCAAAGTGGGCGGTACCATGCCTTAGGAGTTGGTAAGAGGCAAGGGGGGCAGCAGGGGGGCGCTATGTGGCAAGGAGGGTGGCCCCCACCCTTTGGCCTGTGCCTCACAGCAGTTACCTCCTTGCAAGCAAACAGCAAGGAAAAGCAACTCTTTTCAGCTTCATCATAGGCTAATTAGCCCATTGATTAGATCGGCCTCCCAACTCTCAGCTGATTTTCTCTCAGCTGTTTTGCGCAAGGCTCAGCTGTTTGCTGCAAAGAGCTAAATTGCTGGAGCAGATTTTTTTTTCCTGCTTAATGAAATCAAGCTGAAAACAAAATTGAAAGTAAAGCAGGGTGTTGGCTGTTACATTGGAAAATTAGGTAGAAGCAGATTTCTTTTCTTTTTCCTCACCAAATAAGATAGGTGCAAACAATGGGAAATTTAGGGCAAAAGAGGAGAGTTCAAGATTTTAAAACACAAAAGGAAAAAAAAAGCTCTATTTAACTAGGGAATTGTAATTGTATATTGTGTTGAAAGCAGAAATGGTTAAGTTGTGGTTTGGAGGAATACATGGGGGAAATTATTTGGTTTATTATTATTGGTAAATATAATTAATTGATTTGTAAGAAATTAGATTGCATGGAAATAATTAGAATATTCATGTTTCTATTGATTAATATACAAAAAAAATAGTTATATCTGATTGATTTATATTAAAATGTTGAATTTGTATTAAACAACTGTAATATTACATAATTAACCAATGTGAGGATGGATATTAAAATAGATAACAATGGGAAGGGGTATAATATAGAATAGAAAGGAAAAATTGAATTTGATTAAGATTAGAGATGAGGATGAAGGGTAATATTGGTTTTTTTAAAAAAAATAGATGAGGAATAAATATGGCAAAAAGGAAATATAGAAATGGTAAATTTAATTGAAATGACTAAACACTGTTTAAATTTGTGAACCGGCCAAATACTCTGTTCAAAGAAAATACATTGTATGTTTGTATGTGTGTTTCTAATTATTGCTATTTATTCATATTTGTTCTCTTTTATTCTTTAAAGTTTAACAATTCATTCTTTATCTTAATATCTTTATATTTGTTTGGGGTTGGCTTTCTTCCCTTTCATCTTTTTTATTGTACAGCAATCTTTCTCCTCACACCTACGGCCTCTCTCTTTTCTTTCCTTCTTACTTTCTCTTCGTTCTCCTCTTCTTCTCCTCCCTACTTCCTCTTCCTTTCTCCTTCTCCTCCTCTTTTCCTCCCTCTTTATTATTATTATTATTATTATTATTTATTAAATCTATATACCGCCCTACTCCCAGACAGGACTCAGGGCAGTGAACAGCCAAAATAAAATACAATAAATACAAGAGTTAAAACATCATTAAAACAAATTAAATAATTTGGCTCAACAGTTTAAAAATTCAATTATAATTATAAAAATTTAAAAAAGCCAAAATAAAGGAGGTTAAGCCAGCCCAGTTTGTTCAAATAGAAATGTTTTCAAGGCGCGGCGAAAAGTACCCAGGTCATGTAAGCTCCGTATCTCCAGGGGGAGCTCGTTCCAGATGGTAGGTGCCCCCACAGAGAAGGCTTTCCCCCTGGGGGCCGCCAGTTGACGCTGTTTGACCGACGGCACCCTAAGGAGACCCTCTCTATGGGAGCGGACTGGTTGGTGAGAGGCTGTTTGTGGCAGAAGGCGGTCCCGAAGATACTCTAATTTCCCTTCCCTTCCTTCCTCTCTTCTTTTCCTTCCCTCTCTCTCCTTCCTTCTTCATCTCTCTTCTCCTTCCTTCATCACTCTCTATTGCTGTATCCTTTTGTGCATATGGATTACTCAGAGGGCTGAAAAGGTTATTTTTGATTGGTCCTCACACTTTTGACCAGTGCTCGAACTTACAACTGTCCTCACATTTTACGTTTTTCACCCTATCTTTTCACCATGGTGAAGAGAAGCAATTGTGAAATGAGTGACATGGTTGTAAGAATGCTACAATGGGCATAAATGATGACCAGTCATAAGAGCAAAGAGCAGTCAAAATTATGAGGACCTGTCAGAAATCACTTTTTTCAGCCCTCTGAGTAGTCCCTATACTCATAGCCATGGCCACCTGGTCACATGACCAGCTAACCTCGCCCACCGGTCACATGACCTCAAGCCACGCCCACAAAATAAGCCACGCCCACAGAACCAATAGTAAAAAAAAAATAGAACCCAACCCTGCTCCAGTCCCCTAATCGTCTTGGTTGCTCTTCTCTGCACTTTTTCTAGAGTCTCAACATCTTTTTTATAGTGTGGTGACCAAAAATTAACAAACTATTCTAATACATTCATGAGAATCAGGTTGGATTTATTAAAATCTAATATTTTGGACTTGATCTGATCCCAAATGTAACACAGCATTCTTCACTGCTTTTTTAGATGAATCTTGAAATTGTTTCAGAGGCTCTGAGTGATAAAAGGAAATTCCCCTTTTTCCACCAGATGAATCCCAAAGAAGGATTCCAGTACCCAGCAATTATCCAGCTGCTCCTCCATTTCAGATGGACCCTGATTGGCCTCTTTGCTTCAGACACAGAGAAGGGAGAGTATTTCATGAGGATTTTCCCTCCTATGCTTGTCAGGAGTGGAATTTGTGTTGTTATATCACAACTGTTCTCAACAATTGGATACACAGCAGCCCTCAGGGATTCCCTCTCTGAGTGGAGACAAGTCAACGTCTTGGTTCACTTCATGGAAAATGAGTTAACTTGGGAGAGAATTCTTCCTTTCCATTTAACATTTATGCGTCTGCCAGAACCCATTGAAGGGAAAGTCTGGATCCTCACAAATTTTGGAGTGTATCCAATGAACAAGCATAGACTTTTCAAATACGTCCATAGTATTTGGAACTTTGGTTTTCCGTTAAAAGAAAGGCCAAAGGATTCTGCCTATGAACCTAATTTCTTTGTGGAAGAAAAGTTTCGAGATTATTATTTCCGCTGTTCTCTTTCAAAGAACGTCTTTTCTGTCAAAGGCCGCAGAAGATGCACCCAGAAAGCCCCACTGGAGACCCAGTGGAAATGGAACAGAGAAATCATCACAAATGACTATCAATTTTACAGTATCATTCAGACTCTGTCCCAGGCCTTGAATGCCGCTTATTCCTCCAGATGGAGGAGGGGAAGGAAGGAGGGAGAAAAAATTTTGGGGACTCAAAGGCTGCAGCCGTGGCAGGTATGGGGGTCTCTATATGAATCCATTAATCTTAGATCCTTTGGAGGAGGAATCCAGAGGAGAAGGAGGGGAACCACCTCAACAGATCTGTCCAATTTAATTACTCAGGGAATAATGGCTCCAAAGAGTAGATACCATGGTACTTTATTTTTGTTTTTTGTTTAAATCAATTTTTATTCAACATTGATATCTTTAACATCCTCGTTACATTTTTACACCTTTCCGATACCGGCATCTGTAATAATATCTATAGATATTGTTGGTAATTATCTTTGTTTTGTTTTTATTTGTTTTCAGTAATTGGGAATAGTAGCATAGAATTGCTACTATTCCCAATTTCTCTATTTCTAGTAGGAGTTTTTTTCCTGTTTCCAAAGGGTCCTCTAATATAAATGCCATGTCATCTGCAAAGGCCCCTGTTTTGTATTCTTCTCTTTTAGTTTTTAGCCCTTTTATTTCCTTATTTCCCCTTACCTGTGCCAATAATATTTCCCATGAAAGGACGAATAAGAGGGGGGACAGTGGACAGCCTTGTCTAAGCTCTTTGTTTATATCGATTTTTTCTGTAAGATCTCCACTGACCATAATTTTTCTGTTTGCTTAGAATAAATTGTCTTAATCATTTCTATAAAATTTTCGCCAAATTTCATCCCGATCAATTGATTAATTAAAAACTGCCAATTCAAGTTGTTGAACGCCTTTTGTGCATCTATCATTATTACTGCCAGTTGTTTTTCTGGATGAGCCTCATAGTATTCTAGAATATTCAGGATAATCCTTGTATTGTTCTTAATTTGTCATTTGGGTAAAAACCCATTTTGATTCCAATGAATTATTTTATTTAATATCTTTTTTAGTCTTTCTGCTATTGTTGCCAGGATTTTATAGTCGGCATTTAACAGTGAGATTGGCCTATAGTTTGAATGAATTGATTGTCTGTACTTTCCTTTGGAATTAATGCTATATATGCCTCCATCCATGAATTTGGCATTTTGGCTTTCTCTAATACCTTGTTATATATATCCAACATAATTTCTTCCAAAACTTCCTGGAATTATTTATATACTTCCACCGGAATTCCTTCTGTCCCTGGTATTTTGTTATTTTTCTGTTTTTTAATTGCCTCTCTTAACTCTGTTAATGTAATTTCCCCATTCAACATTTCCCTATCTTCATCTGTTATACTTGGCAAGTTCCTCTCCTGTAGGTAATTTATAATATTTTCTTCTTTAATGTTTTCTTGACTATACAGTATTGAAAATAATTTTGAATAATATTCCCCCCCCCCCCCAATTATGTTATGGAAGAAAGGATATAAGAGACATCCCATAGGGTCAGATAGTCAGGTTTATTGCACAATAGGTTCAGAAGGTATGAGTACCTAAAAATCTGAACAATTTGATAATTCTGAGACCACAGTTTTTATACTGTTTCAAACAAAGGATTCTGCTAACACAGCAACTTTCCATATATGGTTAACATACATCCATTATATTTAATTGACATTTCCTTATTACTAAAGTTTTACATCATCCTTGCCAAACAATTATTCTGTGATAAATGAATTCCTGCCCAGGTGGCTATCCTTGGTCTTACTAGCCTTTTAGCTGTTTGTCATTAGAATTGTTCCTCTCTTCTGACAGGTTTAGGGGCCTCTCAGAGTATCAAAGGATTTTATGCTGAGCTTGTACTTTCTCTAACCGGATGCATATCCTGCTTTCAAAATATAGTTGCTTTTAGAATATAGTGAATAGAAAGTTATCCAGTGGTCATCTGGCAGATCCCACTTTAATGCTATGGGACAAATTTCCTTGCTCATCTCGTAAATATTGTACCAACTTTTTAGCTTTTTCTTTTTTCAATTTGTGGGTGAGCCATCTCTCTGGTTTATTTGCCAATTCAAAATAGTTTTGTTTTGCCAATTTTATATTTCTCATCATTTTTTCCTGTTCTAGTATATTAATTTTATGTTTCATTATCTCCATTTTCTTTCTGATTTCCCTGTTTTGGGGATCTTTCTGAAGTGATAATTCTAATTTTTTCAGCTTCTCCAATGTTGACATTTGTTGTTCTTCTTCTCTTTGTTTCTCCTCACCATATACGCAACAGTTAGCCCCGTTATTCATCACCTTCAAGTTTCATTGGAAAGATTAAAAAGGGTTAAAAACTATTTCAGTATCATTTTGAGGACAGTTTTTATCCACTTATTATCGAGGCCTCAGGTTTCTAATCACATCACACAATAGTTTGTGAGTCCTTTACTGAAATCCAGTGATATCACCAGAGTTCCCATAATCTCTTTAGGAAGTGTAATGATGTGTGAGAATGACTTTTGGGATGAGGGGAAGAGAGGCTGCCTAGGGAAGGATCAGAGAAGAGGGGAGAATCCTGCAGCTGCATAATGGGAGAGAAGGAAACTCAGAAAGGATCCTGGCTAACTTTTCAGGCTGAGAAAAGAGTTGGTGGGAGATTTGTTCTTTCAGATTTGCAAAATTTTGTTAATGTCACATTACAATCAAGTAGAATTAGCACATCTGGAGGTGTTTTCCATCAGGATGACCAGGGAGAAGATTAGCCTGACAACTTTCTTCTTGATCAACCCATGCTTTCTGGGAATCAACCTCTTGTTTTCAAAGAGTTTATGAATCATCTTTTTTTTCTGTTCATTTTATTTTCATCTGCTCTAGAATGTTCCCTATATTTGACCAATTGTATCAATTATATACTGTTTCTATATTTTGTCAGTAAATGATTGAAAAAACTTTCTCATACTTTCTTGTTCACTTATGAAGATGATGGCAGTATTTGTATCCTAATTAAGCATATTTAGAGATCAGACAATTGTAGAAGAAAGATTCAGTGTGGGATAAGAAACAAAGTTCTCTGTTTTTCAAATTCCTGGATGTTCCCATTCTAGTTTCATCCCTTTCTGGAGAAGAATGAATTTTGGAATATTTCTGATAGAAAACTGTACTTCGACCAAAATGGAGAGATGACAGCAGATCTGGGCATTTTGGGCTTCTTGGTTCTCCCCAAGGGAGATGTCAGGAGAGAGATTCTGGGGTATTCTCTAAGACAGAAACTTTCTATCGACCAAGATGCTCTTTCACGGCTAACATTGCTCAATAAGGTAAGAGAAAGTTTGGTGTCTTTTCTCTGTTTTCCAAAGCCCGAGGTCCCATTTCAAGTGGGCAAAGCCTAGAGTCTCCAGCGTAGTTGGCCTCCCATCCCAGATCGTGTCATCTCATGGAAGTTCTTCAACAGATAGGACCTAAGTGGTTATGGCTTTGCCATGTTTTACGGAAACCTTTCAAGATCTTACTGGTCAGAGGTTTCTTTCTTCATCACAGTTTAATTTCATATTAAAAAACCTAATAGAATAAAATTTCCTAAATCTTTTACAGTAAACTTTATTATCAGTTTTAATAACAATATATCATATTTAAAACTTTTTTCCCTTTAATCCCTTTGGACTACATTAAATAGAAAAGTCCTTTATTGCAGTGTTAAATTCTGAAAGGAAAAGGGAGGAACTAAAGGAAGAATCTGCCATGGTCACATCTCCTACACCTGTTTGGAAGGAGTCAATGACTTCATATTTACTTCTGTGAAGCCCAGAATCTACATGTCTAATGTCTATTTCTCCCCACATTTTTCATGGATGGAGAGTCCTAATATCTTTTCTTTGGCATTCCTTTTCTTCTGCTCAGTCCCTGCCTCAATCCAAATGTGTGGAAAGTTGCCATCCTGGATTTGTCAAGAGGGCTCGAGAAGGAGAGCCAGTTTGCTGCTACGACTGCGTTCCTTGTCCGGAGGGGACCTTCTCCACTCAGGAAGGTGGGTCACACGGAGGAAAATGGGAGGCTTTGTGGAACTGGATCCATCCAGAACCTTTTCATGAAAGTGCAAGTTAAAAGACAGATCGAAGCTCACCTGGGTTTTTATTTTTAACCTCCACAATTTCTTATCTAAATGGAAGTAAATCAAGAAGACTTGGAAGGAGGGGCTGGGAAGAGACAGGAGGAGTGGGTGGCAGACTGGGCAAGTTTTACTAACAGCTGAGGAAATATCTCTTCTGCTTTTTAGTTTGGACATGTGCTGCTAAGTTTACCTTTCTAGGAACATCTGAGATCTTTGAAACTAGATGAATTGTTTCAGGTCCACCTTCTGAAAGACTTGCAATTCATTGTTTATTGGCCTCCCTTGAGGATCACTGTGAAGGTGTCACTGGGCCATAATCTGGTGCTTTGGATAGTTATGGGGGCAACTCATTACACAAATATTCTGCCAGTCATATAGATCAATCAATCAATCAATCAATCAATCAGAATAGAGTAGAAGGAACTTTGGAGGTCTTCTAGTCCAGCCCCCTGTTGAAGCAGGAGACCCGATACCATTTATTTATTTATTTATTGCCTCAATTTATATGTCGCTTTCTCTGGAGACTCAGGGCAGTTTACAATGTGTTAAGTAATAGCCTTCATACTTTTGTATATACCTGCTTAGTAGGGCTTTTGGCCCCCCCCAAGTGCTGTTCTTTTTTATACAAAGTCAGCTTATTGCCCCCACAAGCCCGGTCCTCATTTTACTTAAACTTCGAAAGGATGGAAGGCTGAGTCAACCTTGAGCCTGGTGGGATTTGAACTTGCAGTAATTGCAGGCAGCTGGTGTTACTTAATAGCACATTAGTCTGCTGGGCCACCAGGCTCACATTTCAGACAAGTGACTGTCCAGTCTCTTCTTAAAAACCTCCAACGTTGAAGCACCCACAACTTCTGAAGGCCAGCTGTTCCACTGGCTAATTCCTCTCACTGATAGGAAGTTTCTCCTTAATTCCAGGTTGTTTCCAGATGTTACAGGATACTGTAGGTATCCTTCAAGTCCAGGATATTAACTGCCATGTGGCAGGACTCAAGATGTTTGCCTAAAAAGATTATATGATTCAATATTAACTTCTAATAATATAGGTTCCTATGAAGATTCTATACATTACACAGAAAATAATTAACATGCTAGGACTTTCCTCAACTTTGTATAGTTAGCTACATTTTTTAATAATAAAAAAAATCACTCCTATGCTCTTTTTAATGAAATAGTTAAGAAATACTTCTTGGAAAATACCTGTGGTATCAGCTGTTATCCAAAGTTGGTTTTTCTTGAGAGACAAAAGGACAGAATATTAAAGAAATATTGCTTTGTGGCTTTTTCAGATACCAAAATGTGCACTGAATGTCCAGATGATAAATATCCAAATGAGGACAGAGTCCAATGTATCCCCAAAGTTATAACTTTCCTGTCTTATGAAGAACATCTGGGCATCATCCTGGTCTCTTTTGCTCTACTCTTGTTCCTAAACTCAGGCTTTGTTTTAATCATCTTTATTAGATATCGAGAAACTCCCCTTGTCAAAGCCAACAACCGAGACCTCTCCTACATCCTCCTGGTCTCCCTCCTGCTTTGCTTCTTGTCTCCTCTTCTCTTCATTGGTCAACCAAGGAAAGCCACCTGCCTTCTCCGACAAACGGTTTTCAGCATCATCTTCTCAGTTGCTGTTTCTTCTCTCTTGGCCAAAACCATCACGGTGGTGCTGGCCTTCCTGGCCACAAAACCAGGAAACCGAGTGAAGAGATGGTTGGGGAAGAGCTTGGCCAACTCCATCATCCTCTCTTGTTCTGCTGTCCAAATTATCATCTGCTCTATCTGGCTGGGAGTTTCTCCCCCCTTCCCTGATTCTGACCTCCACTCCCAGCCTGGAGAGATCATCCTGCAATGCAACGAAGGGGCCGTTGTCATGTTCTACGTCACCCTCAGCTACATGGGCTTCCTGGCTGCCATCTGCTTCACGGTGGCTTTCCTGGCCAGGAACCTGCCTGGGGCCTTCAATGAAGCCAAGCTGATCACCTTCAGCATGCTGGTCTTCTGCAGTGTCTGGGTGACTTTTGTGCCCACCTACCTGAGCACTAAAGGGAAATCCATGGTGGCTGTGCAGGTCTTCTCCATCCTGGCCTCCAGTGCTGGTCTGCTGGGCTGCATTTTCATCCCCAAGTGCTACATTATCCTTCTGAGGCCAGACCTCAACACAAAGGAGCAGCTGACAGCCAGAATCAATGTGAAAACATGAGATATAACACCATTATGATACTGGAAGAATTGTTAACTGTTCTTTTATTAGAAAGGATATATTCTTCCCATTTAGATAGTATGCAGGAGTCAAAGAAAATCATATGCATATGTTTCAAATTTGGAAATTATTGAATTCTTCACAAAGGAGCATCTTACAGCCAGAAGAAATGTGTAAATGTGAGACTGAGGAATTTCAGCTTTTAACATTTTCCACAGTCCAAACATAGAAAATGGTCCAAGCTCTTCTCCATGCATGAGTGGGCCAACTATTTTTCTTGAAAGAAATAAAGGGTGTGTGGAAGTTTGTGAGGAGACCAATTTCTTGGAGAAATGGGAGCATGTTAGCAAGACAGAAATATAGAAGGAATGTATGGAGCAACGTTGAGGCCCTCATTTCTCAGTACATTTCACCCAAACTGCTGTGGCAACGCAACTGAGATGTTTCTTTTTGTTTACACAATAACTCTTTCTTGAGGGTAGCAACAATACAAGGGTGAGGAGGTAACTTGAGTCTTGCTAATTTTGAATATTCATGCTTACATCATCTATTAAATGAAATATGCATATGTTTGATTATCATTTTCTCCTCCTTTCCTGGAATGTATAAATATGAGTGCATCCTTTTGTCTGTAAGATTTCCTCCCACTATTTTCTGGAGGGAAATTCCTCTAATGGACACTGAATAAATAACAACTGCAGTGAACCTGGATTATTGGAGTTTTTTAGATTCTATGTTTGATTCCAGAGAAATTGGTGTTAGGAGTGGGATTCACAATCTTCCATCTGCCATCAGTGACAACAGATGGTGCAGCCCTATAGGGTGAGCGTTGTGAGATTGATCCCATAACCCTTCCCACTGCCACATAAAGACCACTATAGGGGCTTCTGTCAGACCACAGTCTGTGTCCAAGTGTCTCTTGTGGCTGAAAAGTTTTGGGGTCCCTTCCGTCCCAATTTCTCAGCCTCCCTGGCCCTGCTGTGAGCTCAGCCAAGCGATGTCTAGAGGTATCCAGGAACTGAGGGGGAATTTGGCTTTGCAGAGTGAATGAGATCCTCTGTTGAAGAATGGAGGTTCTTCAGAGCTTCTGTGCAAACTCCCTTTTCCCTTTGTCTGAATGGAGGAATTCAGCTGATCCCAGGCAGGGAGGGAAGTGGATGATGGGGCTCCAGCAGACTCTGATTGGGGAAGGAATCTTTCCGAAAGAAACAGAGAAACCTGCTGTGTCCCAGGGCTGGGAGGGGATCCAATGCCCCCACTGGAGCCCCCAAAGGCTGCATAAAAGGGAGTGAGTGAAATTGGAAGGGATGATAAAAAAAAAAAACAACTCTTCCTCCTTGTGAGAAGAGAAATTCCTGTATCTACACAAGGCTAGGACAGATTCCATGCAAACAGAAGTAGGAAAGCCGGTTTTTATTTTTGTTAGATTTCCCCCCAGTGTTTTATTATTTTTTTTTCAAATAAGTAAAGGAAGTGAACATGCCCAACTCTTCTTCTTCCTCCTCTTTTCTCCACAACAATCCCCCTGTGAGGTGGGCTTGTCTGAAAGAGAGTGTTTGTCCCGAGGTCAGCAAACAGGCTTTCAGGGCTAAGGCGGGACTTGAACTCAGGATCTCCTGCTTCCTAGCCTGATGCCTTAACCATTGTCAATGTTAAGGAAAGGAGGATTTTGGGCAAAGGCCCTGCTGGTCCCCACTGCCACCTCGTCTTCCAGCAGAACCCCAAGTCTCCCCCCCCCCCGGGGTCTTTCTGGGGAAGAGCAGCCCCATCTGAGAGCAAAGGAGAGAAACTCCTGGACACAGAGAGCCCCCCCCCCAACCCCTCAGGTTCTGGAGGTGGGTCCTTGCAATAGTCCTTGTCATTAAGTGAGTATTTCTGACATCGGCTGGTCACTCTGCAGGTCCCACAGGAATGAAAGCCCCCCTGCCCTTGGTGTGGTGGGATGAGCCCCATGAATTGGACGGCTGCATCCAGGCGGTTTTCTTGAGAGCAGGAGAGGTCGGCCACTGCCTTTCTCTCTCTCTCTCTCTCTCTCTCTCTCTCTCTCTCTCCTTTTCTATTTTTTTCTTAGTTTATAATAAAAAATGCAGAAATGCAGGAGAAAATGGTAGGGAAAACGGGGGAGGGAAAAGGGAGAAAAAGCTTCTGACTCCCTTCTCAACTGAATTTCTTGAGAGGAAGCATGTGACCATGGGGATGCTGCTTTCAGTCATATGTGCGAGGACCCGTCATAAATCCCTTTTTTCAGGGCCATCAAAACCTGGGACTCTCCTGGTTGTAAGCAGAAGACGACTATGGGGTCCTTGATTAGGGACGGTGTGAAATTGAATCCCTGTGTTTCTTCAGCCACCTTCTCACCATCTCTTCTTAAACTGAATAATCCCTGATCCTTCCTCCTATTTCTCTTCTAACTCCTCTTCAGCTGGGCCTGGAGAGGAAAACTTGGATTCCCTGGCTCTCTAAGGCTAGACTCCAGATACAAGGGACAATCTTTCAATTTGGACTGCACCCCCAAACAAGGGGAACAACCTGTGGCTTCCCAGCTCTCCAGAAGACTGACAGCTGTCGGTTCAGATGGATGAGCTCTGGTTGACCCGATTCAGGGCTTGCTTGTAAGAGCCCTTTAAGAGTCGGCCCATCCCTGGATAAGCCCCGCCCCCAGGTGAAGGCTATTATGTTGGGGGTTATTATTCAGATCCCAGGTCCAGGCCAATCAGAGCCTTGGCTTGTGACGTCAGAGGCTCCTCCTGAGCTCATTGGCTGGAGCTCACCATGGCAACCGCCAGCATCCTTGGGGAGTCTGGACCACATCATGGAGGCTCTGCTCAGCATCCCTGGAAAGTGGCTGGATTGGATGGCAGCACTGGGGGCATCGCAGGGCCTCCCTCGCCTGGGCTCCTCAGGAGGGAGAGACCCTCCCCTTTAAGGCAGAATTAAGGGGGGGGGGAGATGAGTGAAATGGGGGTCAACCAAACACGACAGACGTGCTGATACCTGCCGTGTCTGCAGCCTCCATACCTGTCACCAAACTCCTCATCCACCATCTCGAAGGTCCTGGTCTCGGGAAAGGGGCTGGGGCCGGGCGGCTGGGGGGCAGCGATATCAACTAGGGAAAAAATTGGCTTCGGGATGTCCCAGTTGGAGAAGCATTGAGACCCCAAAGCTGGAAACTGAGCTGGGGAAAAGGGATTCCATTGACGAGATGTAGTTATTTCCCAAATAGACTTGGTCTAATGATTGACTTATTTATATATTTTTATGTTTTTATTGCTTAGATTTTTATCCACCTTTATTGAAAAAAATTCTTTTTTTATTCCACAGACTCTGCCTGAGACCTCCCAGGATCTCTATCTGGGCTTGCAACCCCTTCCTACTGGAAGGCCCAGAGCTGCCCAAGGGACCCCTGGCCTCTCTCCACAGCTGGACCAAAGATTGTGACATCATAGCCCGTGTCATAGAAGGTTTCCTGGGCTGCTCTGGGTCACCCAAGGGGTTGAGTGCTGAAGGAAAGAGCATTTCCTTTAGGAGAATGGCAGGCAATTTCTTACGGCGGATGAGAACGAAGAGGAAGTTCTCAAATAGAGGTAGGATGAAATTAAAGAGAGACTTATTATAACACTTAACTTTAGCAGTTAGAATAGTAATTACCCAACCCTGTAATGAAAAGGAAGGGAAAGTCTACAACTAGAGGTAGAATACAATTAAAAAACAGCATTCTCTACTTAAGTTGAGCAGGAAGTGTGAAGAGTTTAGATGCCAGAAATATCAGCTGGCTCCTAATATTGGGGAATAAAGAACCCAGATCAAATTGTGGTTGAAAAAATGAACGTCTTTAATCGCAGTCAATAAGTTTGTGTTTTTAAAGAAGTCTATTTTTTCCCCAGTGGTACCAGAAGAGACCCTGGATTTGGGTTCATGGAGGCACAAGGAGGTATGTAATATATAGTTCCAACCCATCTATAGGACCTAGGGTGCCTGCGTTAACTGGGCTTGAGGGTCTCCCTTGTGTCCAGGCCCAACGTCCTCATGATCTCCATGGCTTTTCAGCAGAAGGCTTCAGGTGCCAGCCAGCTGCCAGCCATCCAAAAAGGGCCTCCTCCTCCTCAGCGGTCCATCACTCCCCGCCCCCCTCAGGTAAGCAGTCGAAATCTTCTGGGGAATGGCTTAAGTGTCCATTACTAAGGATGGCAAATTTTCACATTATCCTTTTATTATGTGAACAAATCAGGCTGAGACAGTGGTGAAATCCAATTTTTTTTACTACCAGTTCTGTGGGCGTGGCTTTGGTGGGCGTGGTGTGGCTCGGTGGGCGTGGCTTGGTGGGCATGGCAGGGGAAGGATACTGCAAAATCCCCACTCCCTCCTCACTCCTGGGGCCACCCAGAGGTGATATTTGCTGGTTCTCCAAACAGCTCAAAATTTCCGCTACCGGTTCTCCAGAACCTGTTAGATTTCAACCCTGGGCTGAGAGATCAATTCTCTCACATAGCAAATAACCTTGTGAAAACCCCATTTTTCTTTAACCAGGAGAGGTTATACCTGAAAAATTGTTCCTGTCATAATAAGATGTGAGGGTTGGGGATAGCGGAGGATGAGTGAGCTGATATATAAGTATATTCCACACCTGTTATTTATTTTAACTTTTCCAGGCTCCTACAACATCCGGGGGGAACCGCTGAGGAGTGCGAGGGAGAAGAATGCCACGTAAGTCTCCATTGCATCTCAAAAATATAAAATATAAAATTCTGGATCCGTGTGATCTGCTTCCAGAGGTTGCAGAGTTACCTGTGCAGGGCTGAAAGGCAGGAGAACAGGGGCGAAATCTAAGCATCTTCCCCACTGGTTCTGTGGGCGTGGCTTATTTTGTGGGCGTGTTTTCTGGGTCAGCAGCTGCTTCTTTCCCCTGCTGCTCTTGCTGGGGATGGGAAAGCGTCTTTTGCAGCAAAGTGAAATTTAGCTTTGGGTCCGACTTCACTCCCAACGGGAAAGCTCGGCTGCCTGCAGCGTTTCCTGGACTGGGAGGACCCAAAGCGGCAACTCCTTGGTGTGCGCTTTCCCGGGGCCCTGAGGGCCGCCCTCCCGGAGCACCTCTGCCACCGCTCTGGAGCTCTCCTTCCGCCACCGCTGCCGTGACTGGAGCTCCCCATCAGGATCAGGACCGGTAAGTTCTTGCTTTGCTCCCTGGGAAGGGCTTTATCATGGAGGGCTGTGTGCCCAGACCGGGCGCTTTCTCTCGGGCCTCCCACCTCGCCTGTCTCAGGTGGGTCTCTCTTTCCTAGCCTTGGAAGGAGGAAGGAGGAAGGGAAGGGAGGGGGGAGAGAGAGAGAGATAAGAAAGAGAGAGAGAGACAAGAAAGAGAAAGAGAGAAAGAAAAAGAGAGAAAGAGAAAGAAAGAAAGAAAGAAAGAAAGAAAGAAAGAAAGAAAGAGAAAGAGACAAAGAAAGAATGTGAAAGAAAGAAAAAAAGGAAAAAGAGAAAGAAAGAGGAAGGAAGGGAGAGAGAGAGAGAAGAGGAAGGAAGGACCACAAACTGTGGCACTAGAAGTGGCTTCAGAAGATGCATTGAAACAGGACAGCAATCTAGGGCTGGAAGGGACCTTAGAGGCCATCTAGTCCAACCCCCTGCTGCAGCAGGAAACCTTATATCGTCTGGATTATTTGGGTGCCTCTCACAGAGAGAAAAATGGCCAGAAAGGAGAAGGAGTTTACTAGGACAAGGCTGCCATGCAGAGGAAGCCAGAGATAGTCCTTGACTTATGACCAGAATTGAGCCCAAAATTTTGGTTGCTAAGCAAGAGCGTTGTTAAGTGAGTTTAAATTCACCCAGTGACTCAATGGGTCCGTCCACCAAGGGAGGATTACCCGGGGAAGGTCCGTTGGTCAGGTTAGCTTGGAATCCCATCTTGGGGAGCCAAATTGTTGGAAGAAATTTCCATCTGGCTCAGTTCCAAGCCGGGAGGAAGGCCCTGGAGAGAAAATGGAGGCTGGAAGCTAATCGGAAAGAGGGTCCATTTCTTGATGAAGCAGAACCACCGAGTGGTTTGTGATTCTGGGCAGCTGACCACATAGAGTGGAGAGTCAGGGATATTGATACCTTCTCTTGGGCTTTCAACTTGAGCTTCCTGTTCCTGTGCGGGAACATGTATTCTATTGGCTGTTGCCAGACTCCAATGGGGCCAAGTGGGGTCATGCTTGTCTGAGATAAGTTTGGTTGAAGTTTGCTGGGTGATACAATGTCCTTAGGAGATTTTGCAATGCAGGGAGGTCTGCTACTGGATAATCCTATTATGTCCTGGAGGGTCACATCTTAATCCCCTCACCCTAGAGCTGAAGGTCTTTTGTCTTGTAGATAGGATGGCCCAGTCTTTCTTCATGGGCACCAAACATCGGCTGGGGAGAGGGAGCGAGTTTCTGTCTTTAGAAACATGTTTCTCCTTTAGAGAAATAAAATATTTTGACTTTTTAAGTATTTCTCAAAAGATTTCATTCTTCTAGGAGGGGTGACTTCCCTCAAGGGGATATGGAATGTCTACACACCTCTGACAAAATGCCAGATTTTGACATGTAAAACAAATCACCCCAAGATAAATCTCTTCGTCTTCTCCCCACCTTTAATATAACACATAAGCTATACAATTCAATTGAAAAAAGGAAATCTTTTAGGAGGAAAAATGAGAATACAAAACTTACAGGAACGTGGCTGCATAAAGAGGCCTCCTTTAAGAGAATCCTTTGTTGAAACTCCTTTGGATTTTACGAGAGCATCCAATCTTTCGGCCTTCGAGCCGATCTGCATGGCACATCCTGCCTTGGAAATCTTTGCCCACTCTTCCTTGCAAAAGGGCTCCAAAATTGTCAGATTGGGGAGGGGGAGCTTCTCCTGTGCCCAGCCCTCTTCCGGTCCCCTCCCCAGGTTTCCACGTGGATTTGGGTCCAGGCTCTGCCAGGGCCATTCCGAAACTTCCCTCTCCTTGTAGGGAAGCCCTTGTTGTGTTGACTTGGAGGCCTGGTTTGGGTCCTTGTGGCATTGAAAGGGGAAATTCCTCTTCATCTTCAGCATTTTAGCAGAAGCCGGAAGGTTTTGTGCCGAAATTGACTGATACTTGGAACTGTTCGTAATTCCCTCTCCTTGGCTGGAGCCCCAGTTCCAGCTGAAGAAAAGCAGCCCCAGAGCAGGATGCTGCCCACCCTCTCCAATGCTTCCCTGTGAGCCTGGTGACTTTGGTGGCTTATAAGATGTGGAGACCAAGGCTGTTGCTGTCAGAGGCAACTGAAGAAATGCCAGAAACCCCCTACTCAACAGCTGAACTCGATGGGGGCTTGAGCAGAATCCCCTTAACGGATTTTCACATATTTAATGACTACTATTTAACATCAGTTTTTCCCTTCAAAGATTTCAGTTTATTTTTTGATTTGAATTGTACATCTTATATGTTATGTTAAAGAAGGAAGTACTCTGAAGTGATTTATCTGTTTGTTTTTTTAATTTTACATTTCCAAAACCTGGCATTTTAATAGGGGTGTGTAGACTTTCTTTCCTAATTACTGAAGTAAAAACTTAAGTAATCCAACTCTTATAAACAACTCTTATCAACACATTAAACCTTAATATTTAAGTCGCTAATCAAATCCCTTAAAACTACCCTGGAGGTGTATCTAAAGTCCCTCAAACTCTACCCATTGGCCATTTTTACGGAGCCTTTCTAAAAGACCCAATAAATGGTGAAAGGATTGTTGGTAGAAATAGCAACACTGAATTTATACACTGACACAAACATAAAGGTATTTTTAGTATTTTTCAATGGAAGAAAATGTTTGATGAGTCAAGTAAAAAACTTAAGGGTCTAATTTCTCTCTGGTTTTCCTATTTACAGCAACAGAAAGCAGAAGTCGTTCTCCCTGAGTGAGGAGCTCCTCCGTCAAAATGCCCAGCTTTCAAAAAAGAACGCAGAACTCTGCAGGGAGGTGGAGGAGAAACTGCGGAGGTGAGAAGCCCTGACTTTCTCTTCCAGGATTCCCTATTCAATTCTCCTTAGCTCCCTACCCTGGACACACATTACACAACCTTCTGCCTTGAATTACGTTGCCTGGATGGGTAGGAGACATCATGAGTCTCTTGACAGGGACTTTTCCTGGCCAAATCCTCTGAATTTAGGAGGTCCTTGCTTTGATCTCCTCCTCTGCTGCTCCCTGACCTCAGTTCTCGGCTCCCACCCAGTTCTCACCAGTTCAGTCTTCTCCCCCTTCTGTCCCCATTAGAAAGTTTTGAAATTGTTTTCAATTGGTTGGTGCCTTTTCTGGTATGAAAGCCAAAAAAGGGAAAAAAGGTTTTAAGATCTGAAGATTCTTTTGTGGTACTTATAGATTATGTAGTGCTAAATACTGAAAATAAAAATCCATTCATTTGCACTTATATAATGTTGTGAAGCCTGAGGAAGCGAATCAAATCTCTTCAGAATATGGTGGAGATGATTTGTCAGTTTTCCTGAGCATTTCTGAAGTGCCTAATAAATCAATGAAATAATTCCTGCTTTGGTTCCTGTGAGAAGAACCAAAAGTTCTTCTCACAGTTTGTTTCTGTGGTAACAGAAATGGCAAAACTCAAGTAATTTAAGGCTAGGTAAAACAAAGAAAGTGCCAGGCATTTTAGTTAGTTTTCTTTTCAAAAGGCTTTGATGGTTCAAGGGAAGAGCTGAGGGGGCTCATTTCCCTCTTGTCTTCCTATTTTACAGAATCCAGATGTTGGAACTCCAAAACCTCCATCTCCACTGCAGGGTCCTGAAGGAAGCTGGGCAGAACCAGGAGCTCCTAGGGGAGAACCAAGAATTGCGGGAACAACTGGACAGGTAAGAAATACCGTGTTTCCCCGAAAACATGACCTACTCTGAAAATAAGTCCTAGCCTGATTTTTTTGGGTGGGCCTAATATAAGTGAAGGGGTGGGTGTGGCCAGCACAGGAGGCAGCCCTTCTCTTCCCCGGTCACTTCAAGGCTGGATCGGATCTCTCTCTCTCCCTCTCTCTTGCAGTGGCGGAGTTTCAGTGGCTGGCCTGCTGGGCGCTTCTCACTCACCCTGCCTACTGGCCCAGCTACTGCTGGGGACGTCTCGGCTGCGGCATACCCTGTACTGGCTGCCAAGCAGCTGCCCCTGTTTTGCTGGTGTCAGGGGCCTCTCTGCCCTCCTGGCAGCTCTGCTCTCAGCAGCCCTGCTGGGCTACCAGTCTGCCAGGGCCCCTTTTTGACCAGCTGCTGGTGGAGCTGTGCTGTCAGGTTTTGAGGTCGTCTCAGATAACTTGCATTTCAAACAGAATCTCTGATGAAAATCTTTCATTTATTGAGCATGACATTCCATTTCCGACTCCTTACAGTCAACATTGACTTCCTGGCGCGAACACCTCCCTTCCTGTCTCCACTCCTCTGGTCTCATTGGCCATCTTCCAAATCACTCTTTCCCTAATCTACTGCTCCAGCTCAAAGGAATTTCCCCCTTCCCATCCCATCTCCTAGGGGATATTATCTCCAGGGAAAATAAGTAGGTGAAAAGTCAAAACGTCTCTTTCCAGATGTCCTTCTTCTCCTTCTTATGTCAGCACTGGGGTGAATGCGGCTTGGAGCGCTGACACCTATGTCGCTTCGCCCACTCCTGCCTTTGGTCTGCTGAGCGCTGGCCTGCCTTCTTATTCGGTGCTGCAGGCATCGGGCTTACAGCCATGCTGAGCCTGGCACACTTTGGGCCCTGATGGGTGCTGTAGCTCTACCTTCTCATCTCTGCACGGAGTAGCTTCAGCGGAAGGGAGTGGAGGCTGCTGGGCCCAAAGACCGCCAGGCTCAACATAGCTGTATGGCCGGAGCCTGTAGACTGAGGCTGCAAAAGTGGCCCTGCTCCTTGGAGCTGGTGGCAGGAGCCCACCCGCAGATCAGCTGTTTCACAGAGGAAGGTGCTGGTAAGACAGTTAGGCAAGGAGGTGTGAGGGGCAACTCATCCCTGCCATCCGGTACTGGAAATAAGACCCCCCTCCAAAAAGAAGAAGCCCTAGCTGGTTTTTCGGGGGCCAAAAGGAAATAAGTGTATATCTGTGTGTGTGTATATGTTTATGTATATAAGATAAAAGCAAATGCAGGGTAAAAATAATTAAGAACTTAATTATGCTTGGTGATGGGAGCAAAAAACTTAGAAGGCTAATTTCTCTCCGGTCTTCTAAATCTACAGAAAAGAAGCGATCATAGGGGTGATGGGGAACGAGAGACTGGAACTCCAGCGTAGAATCGAGAGCCTTGTAGTTGAGAAAAGGGCTTTGATGGAAGAAAAGGAGAACATGAGAAAGGACTTCACGGAGCGACCGAGGAGGTGAGACACGGATTTCTCAGACCATCCACGGCAGAGACGGAGAAAGTAGAGATTTCCTCATCTCTGCTTACATTCAAAACTTTATTTCTTTCATCGAGCAAAATAAAATAACCTTAGAGCCAAAACATGATTTCAGGATGAAGAATCTGCCCTTAAGCGATGGAAGAATTAGAAAGCTTACTACTAAAATTTATTGTACTGCAATAAAATCCCTAATTTTGTAAAATAAAGTTCCAAAAGAAGAAGAAAAAAACCCTTAGTATGTATATTATTACTATTGTTGTTCTTGGGCACAAAATTTCCCGTATTCGTACATCTACTATCAATTCGAATGGATGAAGATTTACATAAAATGACAGTTGGTGTTTCAGGGGGAGAGAAAATTTCCCTCGCGGTTGCTGTGCCTATTGGTTGGCTTCTGGCTTGGATATTTGAACAGGCCAATCAGAGCGCGGCTCCTGACTTTGAATCTCCCGGGCTTTTGTAAGGGGCTCTGACCCACTCTAGAAGGAGCTGCTCCCCAGCAGGAAAGGCAGCCCTGGGTCAGTCCCTCCAGCCTCCTCCTGAGGAAGGGAGACCCGCACTCCCTCGCATGGAGCGGCTCCAAAAAGAGCCGAAGGAGCCTTGCTAAAAGGAAGATGGCTACTGACACTCTTTTATAGAGTCTGTTTTATTCATTTTATTAAACCAGTTTGTTTTAAACTCTCCTCTGACTCCTTTGTTGGTGCATCGCAAGCGGATACAAAACCTCCGCAACAAACTCCGGATGATTTCCCTCTCTCCATCCAAACTTCAGCTCATCACTTGGATGCTCACTTTTGTTTAAAGTAGTGATTGAAACGGTTGTCGTGGCCCCTGCAAAGTTCCATATTTTTATAACCACTCATTGATACACAATTCCTGATCCTTATAGAAACAAATGGGTTTTTTTTAGAATTGGTAAATGTTTTTCACATTAAAAAAAATCTTCTTCCTTTTATGATAGTTCTATTTTAAGGATTGAATTATTTTGAATCCCCTTTAATGGCCAGAGAAAAATTAGTCCTTCTACAAATAATGGTGTGTTTGTGACTCTTAACTCTGGTGGAGAACTATCTCCATCCCACCTTCTCAACACTCATTCAATGTCAGGGTGATGAGTAACTACCATTTGCCTCTGGATTTGGATCTGGCTTGGCTTGAGACTCAGTCAGCTGGTAGAGACAAAGAGGATTAAATTGAAAAAAAAAAGGATTTTCTTGCTTCTATTCATGATGATATAAGAATAACACGAGCATTTTGTGTAAAAGAGTTTCTCTATTAGTGACTTTAATATACCATGGTGTATTTTTGCCATTCAATGGGTGGGTAAGGATCCCCAGCGCCTGCACAATCTCACACTTGGCCACAACCTCCCTGACAACTATCAGAATCCACTTGGCCCTTCAGAGGCCTTGCTGGACGTGCTCTCTACTGGAGGAGCCCCTGTTCCCAGGGACGGTTGTGGGAGGAAGGACGACTCCCTTTGGCTCCTCTGGATGCGGCTGACAGGATGGGCATCTCCATCCAGATGCCCACATTAGTGGGAACCTACAAAGCTACAGGAGGTCCTCGATTTATATCCATTCATTTTGCGACAGTTCCAAGTTCCATGGCCATTAAAAAAAGCCGTCTATGATGGGTCCTCGCACTTACGGCTAGTACAGCATCCCCTTGGACACAGAGTCACTATTTGGGTGCCTGGCAATCAACAAGGATTTATGAGAAGTAAAGTCAGGGGGCGAAATGGTGTTTGCTTCATGACTGCAGAATTCACTCAACAACCTCAGTGATTCGCTTAACAACGGTGGCAATAAGCATTGTAAAATTCAGCACAACTCACTTAGCAACCGCCTAGCTCAGCAATGCCATGTCTGGTCCCAATTCTGGTTGTAAGTGGAGGACTATCTGCAGGATGCAGCAGCAGGCTGATTTGGACAAGCTTAAGCAGGGCTGGGAGACCACCAGGAAATGCCAGGGGTAGGTTGAGGATAAGGCAGCGGCCAACCTATCTTGCAAGCTATCAAGAAAAGGTGGGGCTTTAGTGACTCTGAACCAATCAGTAAGTGACTCTGAGTTCTAGTCCTGCCTTAGGCATCAAAGGTAGCTGGGGGCTTTGAGCCAATCACCTGGAGGCCCCGATTTCAATTCCCAGGGCCCAGCTAGGACTTCAGGGCCAGACTCTATGCTGCCCCCTACAGGCAATGAGTCTCAGCTGAACCCTGGCAAGAGGAGGGGCTGTGATGGGGGAGGGGCTCTCTGTGTCCAGGAGTTTCTCTCCTTTGCTCTCGGATGGGGCTGCTCGACCCCAGAAAGACCTGTGGGGGTGGGGGTGGGGTGGTTGGAGGTGTCAGATATTGCCTGTATGTGATGCACCAGAGACTAAAAGGGATTAAGTCTTTACAGACATCACATGTGACTATCTCAGCCAATGAACTGCTAAAAGGGCCTGGGGAAAGGAGTGGGGAGTTGGAGGGAGAAGTCTGGTATTAAGAGGGAATTATGGGTTTTGTGGTCCAGGATATCTGTTGGAGGGCAGAGTTTTGGGGTTGTTCTAGTGTCTCGTTCTCTTTTCCCTCCCTCCCTCTCACACACAAACTACCACAAGACTCAGAATAGAATATTGATAACTAAGGAGCCCAGCAAAGTGACATCTCTCTTCCACATCTGGTGGAGCCCCAAAGGTCCCATTCCCAGCCAGTTCCCATTGGAAGAGGGATAAAGATCTTACCCATCACATCTAGAAGGCCCAGGACCCCCAACCCTTCTACACGGTAAAGAGGGGCTTGAGGGTGTGTGTGTGAAGGGAGTCAAGAAGAAATTTGCACACCTTGGAAGAAAGCTGAGCTCTCATTTGGGAAGATGGAAAAAGGGGATCTTTTGGGGGGTGACCCCGACAGGCAAAAAGAGGGCTCCCTTTGCCCTCAGCTCTTCTTTTCCCCAGGGAAGCCCCCTTTGATGGGAAGGGATCCAGGCAGCCCTGATCTTCAGTGGGAAGGGAAGTCCAGAGTCCCAAATTGTTCAGTGAAACTTTTTGCCTGAAGCCAAGTTCTCCAGCAGGAAAGTTTTCCATTCGGGGCCTTCGGGGAGAAGAGAGAAGCTGCCCCCGAATCCCTGGGTCTCTGCCCAAAGTCTCTCCTAGAAGATTCAGCTAAAGAGCAGAGGGAAAACTCGGAGGATAATAATTCTCCCTCTCAACGACTTCTTGAACTCCGAGATTGTTGGGCGTTTCTCTGGAGGGAAGTGAGAGGGAAATAATCCCCATGTGGTTCATAATGATAGAGCAGAGATGGAATTAAATCTGTCATCTAGAATTGAGAGCTTTGGGATCTACAGCCTTGAAATTGGCCCCAGAGGGAATACACGGCACCTGTGGCTGAAGAGAAAAAGAAATGTGACATTTGTTGACATAGCAGTTAGAGAGAAAACCTCGGGGGGCAGTTAATGCCCGAGCATGTCACGGATCTCAAATGGCTGCTTGTTGAGTTGGAGCCAAACTTTACTTTACTTTGAAAGTTGATGCTCAATGACAAAAGGGCTGATGCAATAGTGTGGCCTGACTCCAAGAACTAAATGAAAAAATAGTGAAAAACTACTTATCAGAACTTTGCATAGTTGGAAAAAAAACCCCACATGCACAGACAAACAGAGGGAGGGAGAAGTGAGAGAAAAGCAAGTGAAAAGAGATGGAGAAATAAAGGAAGCAACTCATCCATGGAAGGGAGGGAGGGAGGGATATGGAAAGCTGTTATGCAAAATCCCCTTAAAACTTCTATTCTCTGAGACCAGGGAATGAGGAAGCCCATATCCCATGTTCCCCTGCCTCCCTTTCCCATGCCCAGGCCAGGCAAGGGGGCTCTTGTAGGTTTGCCAGACAGGACTCTGCCTGGATGAGTGGGGAGCCCGACTTGGGAGGAGGAAGCTGGGGAGCCTCGTGTTGGGGAAGGAAAACAGAGCAAAATCTCCCTCCAGGTTCCATCTTCTGAGTCCTGGAAACGGGGGAGACCATATACCATGTTCCACTGCCACTTCTTTCCATGCTTTGGGGGGAGGGGGCTTCCCACACTGGGAAGAGACGAACCTGGTTTATGGGTCCCAGGGTTGGATGTTGGGGGGACGCAGCCCCCGGGGTTTCTCCAGCTTCGCTTGGGCTCCATGTCTTTCCAGGAGAGGCTCCTGTGGGGCAGAAGCCATGCGGGGCTGAGTCTCCCAAGGGGGATCTGGGGTTGCACTGGAGAAAAAGGCAGCCGGACTCAGTCTGGAATAGAATATAATTTTTTTATTGGCCAAGTGTGATTGGAGACCGAAGGAATTTGTCTTTGGTGCAGAAGCTCTCAGAGTACATAAAAGAAAAGTGGGGACAGATGGAGGGGGAGGGGAGAGGAGGGGAGGGGGGCTGGGGAAACTTAATAAACTAAGAAATGTCAAAATATAAAGAATCTTAGTGCATTATATGAACCTGGAAATGACAAGATAAAATAAAAATAAAAACTTCCGTCCACTTTATAATTTTCTGCCTATCTATTCAACAATATTCTCCACAGGTTGTCACTTTCCTGCTTCTTAATGAGCTGTTATCCAAAATTTAATATTGCTAGAAAAAGGTGGGAAATGAAATTTCACTTCAGGCACAAGCAATTTTAAAATCAGCTGCAATGAGGATCGATATATGGGATTCTGATATAAAACAGAATTCCGAACAGGCCCCACTCTTAACATTGGGCAGAGTTGAAGGGCACTGATGGCCTCCTTGGCATTAGAAGACAGGCAAGAGGAGAGTTCAATGGCATTGACTTCAAGTGGCCCCAAACTCCATAACTCTGGGTGAGCTTCCCAGCAATCTCTGGAGACAAGAGGTCATGTTGAAGGACAGCAGAAGTCAATTGTCTTGTTATTGAACTACCTTCCCCAGCATCACTTCCTACATCCTCATAGTGGATTGAGGATTCTTCCTTCCCTTGCGGCCCTTTATTCATTTTTTTCATTGCGGCTGCGGACTTTTGGGATGCTTCGGTTGCAGCGCTTCTTCCATAGCCTCTTGGAAAGTTATCCTGGGCTTAGCAAGTAGTCGGCTTTGCAGGGTGAGATCCCTCAGTCCCAAGACCAACCGATCTCTCATTGTCTCGTCCAGGTTGGAGAATTCACAAGCGGTGGCTATTTCGCGTAAATTTGCCACAACTTCGCTTATTGATTCTCCCTCCCTTTGGTCTCTCCTGTAGAACTCGTGCCATCTCAGAAGGGATGAGGCTTGGGGTGGGTAGTGTGCTTTCAGGATGCCCTGGAGTGTCGGCCAGGTCATAGTTCTCAGTTCTGCCGGACAGACTAAAGCTTTCTCAATTTTAAAAACAGCGGCTCCACAGTGCGAGAGGAATAGCGTCCTTTTCCTCTGTTCCGACAGGCTCAGCAAGTTGTTTGCTTGCAGGAACATGTGGAATCACTCCATGTACGATTCCCAGTCTTCTCCCGCCGGGTTGAATGGTGTGGGTGGTATTATTGAAGACATTTTGTGCTGGCCGTTGTATTTTCTATGGCCGTTGATTGCCACGTGGAGGTTTCAGCAGCCTTGTGTCCTATTGTCCTTCTGAGATCCCACCTTCGTCGCCAGTGGTGAGTAGTGGCTGCAGACAGAGGAGGCAGGACACGTTCAGCAGTTTAAATAGCTTCATTCGGCTCCAGTACAGCAATGGCAATGCGAGCCGCAGGAGCCCCTT
This sequence comes from Masticophis lateralis, assembly GCA_030761175.1. Classification (NCBI taxonomy): domain Eukaryota; kingdom Metazoa; phylum Chordata; class Lepidosauria; order Squamata; family Colubridae; genus Masticophis; species Masticophis lateralis. The sequence goes on from JAUDYJ010000016.1 coordinate 13,396,284, forward strand.
TTAAACGGAGCTGTCCACGGCTTCAGCCACTGACGGGCCTTTAATTTTCCCGCTCCAGCTACTCGCTCCTGATTGGTTCCTGCATTCGTCTATTCAATACTTAACAAGTTCCTTTATTAGAGAAGTCATATTGGCACATCTGGGAAAACCCGAATCTGAATTCCTGCGTTTTCCCAACCCCTATACTAAACTCAATCCCTGCCCCTGTCCACTGTCAAGCCCCCACATGTACCAATCAGGGTCCTGATCCCCAAGTCACCCCGAGTTCAGGAACGCTTGCCCAGGTGTTAGCAAGTGTCCTTGGTCCCACGGGAAAGGAATGTGGTTGTGACTATTCTCTGGCTTCACCCCCTTTCTCCCTCCCGATTCCCATCTCAGGCCTCTCCGCTGTGGCAGCCCTGAAGATCCAAAATGGATCCAGGGCTGATAGCCTGGATGATGCCACAGGACGCCTCTTGTCTTTCTGGTGCAGAGCTAGTTCATCCTTCTGGTGCACCCTGGAGAAGCTCATGAGCACAAAGTAAATGGACTAGCACTCCTCGGTGGTGAAACTAATAGTATGTACTAACATTGTAGTCTCCTGGCTAATTATACCTTTCCCATCTGCTAAATAAATAATTTAGCACTTTGGACATGCATTAGAATCCTTTCTTAGTCCTGGTAAAGCATTAATATCCAGACTGAATAACAAGGGTTGCAATATTTTTATTGATTGATTGATTGATTAGGCCTGGGGCCATTTCAAAGTGCAGAGTTCCAGAAACAAATCATTACAAAAGTTTGGTAAAACAATTTAAATGAAATTGGAATAACGCACGATTTAAAATGAAATTAGAATAAAATACGATCTAAAATGAAATCAGAATAAAATACAATCATTTGAGATACAAATTAAATATGATCAAAATTATATTATAATGTCACCCCTGCATCTACCCAATCAGTCTTCAAACTACTATTAAAATTCCATTATTAAATCAAATGATCTTTCCTACAATCTACCACATTCTGTTGCACCAACTTTGTCCTTTTTTCCATCAACTTTACCCCAAATTTGGCAATCCATTTCCCCAGCTGCAAGTCAGAGCCTCACAGTCAGTGTTGCAAGAAGCGCTCTTTAGACTGAGGGGTGCTGGTATAAAAGATCCTGCCCAGCTGATGTTCCCTCAAACCTGAGAATTGGGGGAAATCAAAAATCACATGGGACATTGTTTCAACTTCTCCCGTCCCACATAAACAAAGGAGATTCTTCCTTTGAACCCCATTTCTTTGTGGAAAGAAAGTTTCAAGATCATTGGGCCTGGTGGCGCAGCAGACTAAAGCCTGTTATTAACATTCAGCTGCCTGCAATTACTGCAAGTTCAAATCTCACCAGGCTCAAGGTTGACTCAGCCTTCCATCCTTTCTAACGTAGGTCAAATGAGGACCAAGACTGTGGGGGCAATAAGCTGACTGTGTATAAATATAGAAAAGTACGAAGGCTTTTGCTTAATGCATTGTAAACCGCCCTGAGTCTCCGGAGAAGGGCGGCATATAAATCAAATTTAAAAAAGAAAGATGATCCTTTCTGGCCTTGGTAGCGTCAAGACCGAAGTTGCCCCTGAGACTAAGCTGTGAGAAACACAAAAATAATCAATAGAGCGACATGCCTTAGGGCCAAAGAAGGTTATGGGGGACCTTCTAACCTCCGAATACTGGCCTACAATTTGAAGGTTACAGTTGTATTCCATTGTTAGAAATTTCCCCCCATCTTTGTTCCTTTTCTTACCTTGGGAGACCCATGATTGTTGGCTATGTAAATATCCATCTGGAATTGTCCCATTTTCAATCAAAGGCTCCAACGAGGGACCCACACGCGGGTTAAAGCAGGGGTGAAATCTAACATTTGTTACTACCGGTTCTGTGGGCGTGGCTTGGGGGGGAGGGGGGGTAATGTGACTGGGTGGGCGTGGCCAATTTTTTTTTTTTACTTTTATAACCATTTTTTACATTTAAAACCATGTAAAAAAATCCTTTCGAAAGGCTCTGACGATCCCAGCTGAGTTGCCTGATCGGCTCATCAGAGCCATTTAAAAGAAAAAAAAGGCTCAGCTGGGCATGGGGGGTGGGGGCAGGGATTTTTGCTACCGGTTCTCCGAACTGCCCGCCGCCATCGCTACCTACTCGCCAGAGCCGGTCCGAACCGGGAGCATTTCACCCCTCAGTAAAGTCAGTGGGCAAAACGGGGTTTGTTTCATGACTGCAGGATTCACTCAACAACTCCAGTGACTCGCTTAACAACTGTGGCAATAAACATTCACTTAGCAACCTGGCTTAGCAATGGCATTTCTGGTCCCAATTCTGGTCGTAAGTCGAGGACTACCTGGAGGATGATTTGGAAAAGCTTAAGCAGGGCTGGATTTAAGCAGGGTTGGGAGACCACCAGGAAATGCCAGGGGTAGGTTGAGGAGAAGGCAGTGGCCAACCTATCTTGCAACCTATCAAGAAAAGGTGGGGCTTTAGTGACTTTGAACCAATCAGTAAGTGATTCTGAGTTCTAGTCCCGCATTAGGCGAAGGTAGCTGGGGGCTTTGAGCCAATCACCAGGAGGCCCCGATTTCAATTCCCAGGGCCCAGCTAGGACTTCAGGGCCAGACTCTATGCTGCCCCCTACAGGCAGGGAGTCTCAGCTGAACCCTGGCAAGAGGGAGGGGCTGTGATGGGGGGAGAGGCTCTCTGTGTCCAGGAGTTTCTCTCCTTTGCTCTCGGATGGGGCTGCTCTACCCCAGAAAGACCCCGGGGGGGGGGGGGGGACAGGACTTGGGGTTCTGCTGGAAGACGAGGAGGCAGTGGGGACCAGCAGGGCCTTTGCCCAAAATCCGCCCTGCCTTAACATTGACAATGGTTAAGGCAGCAGGCTAGGAAGCAGGAGATCCTGAGTTCAAGTCCCGCCTTAGCCCTGAAAGCCTGTTTGCTGATCTCGGGACAGACACTCCCTTTCAGACAAGCCCACCTCACAGGGTGATTGTTGTGGGGAAAAGAAGAAGAGGAAGAATAGTTGGACATATTCACCTCCTTTAGTCATTTGTAAAAATAATCAAACACTGGGGGAAAATATAACTAAAATTAAAACTGTCTTTCCTGCTTCTGTTTGCATGGAATCTGTCACAGCCTTGTGCAGATATAGGAGTTTCTCTTCTCACAAGGAGGAAGAGGGTTTTTTAAAATCATCCCTTCCAATTTCACTCACTCTGTTTTTTGCAGCCTTTGGGGGCCCCAGTGGGGGCATCGGACCCCCTCCCAGCCCTGAGACACAGCAGGTTTCTCTGTTTCTTTGGGAAAGATTCCTTCCCCATCAGAGTCTGCTGGAGCCCCATCATCCACTTCCCTCCCTGCCTGGGATCAGCTGAATTCCTCCATTCAGACAAAGGGAAAGGGGAGTTTGCACAGAGCCTCTGGGTCAGTCTCCATTCTTCCACACAGAGGGTCCCTCTCACTCTGCAAAGCCAATTTCCCCCTCAGTTCCTGGATACTCCAGACATCCCTCGGCTGAGCTCACAGCAGGGCCAGGGAGGCTGAGAAATTGACACTTACAACTGTCCTCACATTTTATATTTTGCGCCCTATCTTGTCACCGTGGTGAAGGGAAGCACCGCAATTGTGAAATGAGTGGCTCAGTTGTTAAGAATGCTCAACGGGCATAAATGTGTGGACAGTCGTAAGTACGAGGACCAGTCAATAGTGCAAGGACCGATCATAAATCACTTTTTTCAGCCCTCTGAGTAGTCCCTATGCACATAGCCATGCCCACCCAGTCACATGACCAACTAGCTACACCCACCCAGTCACATGTCCACCAAGCCACACCCGTAAAATAAGCCACGCCCACAGAACCGGTTGTTAAAAGATTTGAATCCCACCACTGGTTAAGGATGCTGTGTGATCCTAATCACATGGAAAGTAATCAAACCAGGCTCTTAGTGCCCATAAAGGATTAAAGATTAAACTCATTTCAATACTCAGGAAAGAAAAACCCCGACTCCCTTTTCATAGAGAAAGGGGCTTTTACTGAGTATGGACTGAATGCAACCAGAGAAAAGCAAAAGGCGTGAAAATTACACATAGAAAACATCCCTAAAACCCCTCCCCCAACCGTCCAGCCAGGATGATCCAATCCACATTCCCCCCAGGGTTGATGTGGGGTGCAGCGCCCAATGGTGCCATCCTCCTGCTCTGCCACGACGGTTGACCTTGAGTAGTTATCAGCTTCAAAGAAAACTTTCTCTTCTCTCCTCTCCTCTACCAGCTCCCTTCCCCCCTCCCAGGCATTGCCACAGCCCCCCTCCCCCCGTTACAATGGCAGCCGAGCAAGCAAGCAATGAAAAAGCGGAGGCTGACACTCCCGAAAAAACCCTTGTGGACAGTTTCCCTTTCCTAAGAAGACAAGAAACGGCTGTTCCCACCCCTGGAATTTCCCAACCTCTGAGAAGTTGGCTACACAATTGGGAAGAGCCAGAAGACTAGGAAATCCATCTTCTCTAAGATGATTGACAGCTGACTGACAGTTGAGCTGGAGGGATGACATCATCCAGCCAGTAGAATCCCAAGGAGATGAGAGGCCTCCCTTGGGATCCTATCCAAGCTCCCCTCCTCCACCTTTTCTACTCACCCCAAGGCCAGCCCAAGGCCTCGGGGAAACTACGGACAGGCCCCCAAAGCTCCTAATTTCTCCCCTTTTGGCCCAGAGGGCCTGGTTCTTTTGTGGTAGACTGCCTCTTCCTATGGAAGCTCAGCTAAGCTAGAGGACTGAGCAAGACTCACTGATGCAGCTCTTGCTCAGCCTCCAGTTCGATTCCCTTTGTGTTGAGATGCTGGTGTGTGTGTGTGTGTGTGTGTGTGTAGTTGTTGTTGTGGCAACATCCCTCTGTCAGCTCCCTCTGTTTTTGCTGCTCAGGTCCAGACCTTTTTTTCTGGGGGCCAAAGTCTCGTTTGATGGTTTTTAAGGGCAGAGAAAGGGGAGAAATTCTCTGCCTGGGTTTTTAAATGCAGGCACCATTTCTAATAGCCTAATGGAGCTGAGCCCCAAATCACAGGACCCTCTTTTAGACGGGATCCAGTGGCGGGGGGGGGGGGGGGGGCTCCAGTTGTATCCAGAGAGCCAAAAGATCCCATTTTGCCTTTTTACCCAAGAGGCCTGGATCTTCCCAGGTAGACGGTCTGTTATGGACTGGGTCCCTATAGCTGTCTTAAGGGCTGCTAAAGTGAATCTAGCCTTTAGATGAGCCTCACTCTTAACTCCAAGTCTTTTGGGGGGAAATGTCACATTTCTTCAGCCACAGGTGCCGTGTACTCTCTCTGGGGCCAGTTTGAAGCATGAGCTCCCAAATGTCTCAATTCTAGATAACCAATTTAATTCAATCTCTGCTCCTATTATTTTGAATCACATGAAGATTATTTCCCTTTTGTTTCCCTCCAGAGAATTTCCCAACAACCTTTGAATCCAAGAACTACTTGAATTATCCAGGGATCCCTCCTGAGAGGGAGAATTATGGTAAAAGTTTCAGCTCTGCTCTTTGGCCGAATCCTCCAGGGGAGACTTTGGGCAGAGAAATAGGGAGTTTTGGGACAGGCAGAGTCTGTGCTCTTGAATGTATGTCTCTCTCCTTTCCAGATGAAGCTGCGTGTTTCTCTGTGTTTGAATCAGGAAAGCAACTGGATCATATTCCAACTTGTGAGAGTCCTTTGAATTCTTCTGGTTCTTCTTTAGAAACAGGAAAGGGATTGATTGATTCACCCCATGAATGATGGACCTCCTGCTTCTGCTTCTGAGGCTGCTGGTGTCCCATCCAGTCTCTGGGAAGCTGAGAATGAAATGCCCGCTGAGTTTGGGGCACCAGGATGGAAAACCACCAAAGAGCTTTTACAGACCAGGAGACCATCTAATCAGTATAGTCACCAGTGGAATGGAAACATTGCATACAAAGTTGCTTTTCAATGTGGCTCCTTCTCTTCAGTTTGTTTTCCATGATCCGTAAGTCATTCAGGGTGATGGAGTTGCACTCCCTCCATTCTAACACTCTCCTTCTTTTCTATTTTTTTTATTTTTCATTTATTCCTACATTGGGGAATATATCTAATTTCCTGAATGATTTTGATTTCCATGGCTTCTCTTTGGTCTGATTTTGTGAAAGAGACTCAAAAAGGGGTCTGAAAAAAAGGTGAAAGTGATGCAGATTATTTTCCTCCCTCAGTTCAATCCTTAATTTATCATTTGGATAATGAGTTTTATTTAAAGTAGTGGTGGAATCAGTTATAGTTGCTGTACCTCAGATCATTTCCATATTTTGTAACTGATCTTTGCTTTTGGATCAATGTTGGTTTAAGGCTCAGTAGGCTTGTGGATGATTATATATATTATATATAACAAAAGTATTTCTTGTGGCTTTTGATTATAATAACTTTGTTTTCAATAGGACTTCTTATGAATTTTTTCCTTGCTTACTATACATTTTCAACATTCAACTGGCCAACAAGAATTCCCATCTCTTGCACAATCTCACACTTGGCTACAACATCCATAACAACTATTGGAGCACTTTCCACACTTCAGATGCCTTGCTGGACATGCTCTCCACTGGAGAAGCCAATGTCCCCAACTATAGCTGTGGAAGGAAGGAGAACCTTCTGGCTCTTCTTGATGCAGCTAAGAGGGAGATCTCTATCCAAATGTCAACATTAGGAGGCACCTACAAAGTCCCGCAGGTTTGTGTGTGTGTTTCTCCCTCTGGTAAAGTGAGGGGTGGGTGGTGGTGGATGAGCAATAGATGCAATCATGTCTTCTTCACGGAATTCAAGAGCTGCTTTTCTCCATATTAGCAAAAACATCAATATTTTACCCCATTATGTTCATGTTGAGATTAATCATAAAAGGCCTGAAATGCAAACAATACATTCCCTGGAGAAGATATTCTAACAACTAGAATTTAACTAATCAAAAAATATCCCTGGTTGTTGGGGCCTCTATTGGCATCTTCATTTTCACAGATAAATAAGGCCTGCCCTATCCAGTCGGATTGAATTTGGCAATAGTAGCACTTTATTCATCTAAAAAGTGTAATAAAAATTACTCTAGCAATTATAGTCCAAATAGACTAGCAGATATTGTGGCTAAAATTTATGCCATGATCCTCTTAGTTAAACTTGAGAAAAATTCATTCCTTGAAGAAGGTTTTAGGTAGAGTTAAATGCTATATAGATTTTGTAAGAAATAATGCATAAATTAATAATCTATAATCTAATATTGGCAACAAGTTTGTCTTGAAATATCTAATCTATATCAGTGAGGTAGAACAAGCTTTGCTGCTTTCTAGATGTTAGTGCAGCATTTGACTCAATAAACAGAAAATTGAGGTTTGGGCTCAATGGAGCTATGAGAAGGAGGATCTATGCTTACCAAGTGGGAAGGGAAAGATGCATATTTGAACCCTTGTTATTCAGTATAGATATGAATGACTTCCTAGGACTATTGCAGGATCAAAAAACAGATCATAAATAAATGTTATTTCGTTTTTTGACAAAACTGACTAAATTAGTGGACCAATGAAATGCAGTGCATGTAGTAGACAGTACTTGGATTTCAGAAAGGCTTTTGTTGTGGCCCCGTCCTCTGAGCCTATCCCATTGGAGGAAGGAAGCTCTGAGCATGAGGAAGAGGAGCCAGCCAGATCTCCCAGCCCCCCCCCCCCCGCTCTGGCACCGTCTCAGGTGCCAGCTGAAAGAGAGCAAAATAGTGGGGAAACAGGTGTCTCAGATGAGAGTGAGGGAGAGACGTCATTCCTGGACGCACGTCAAAGAAGGCGAGATAAGCGCTTACAGCAGCTGCGGAGACGCACGAGGGAATAGACCTGAGTCACTGGACTTGAGTCACAGGACCAATGAGTCACTGGACCACACCCAGAGACTATATAATAGACAGGGTGGTGGTTAATGATCTCTGTGACGAACAAAAACTCAATCTAGTAGTCTTTGGAGCTAAAAGAACAGATTTGGGCAAAGCTACGTAGGTGATTTTCTTTTTGTGAACTATTAAAGCCCTTGGCAGACGGTGTGCATATCGCTGCCAAGTTTGAGATAAGAACTGTGGAGTGTGCCAAGTGCTTCTTTAACCCTCGACTGGCTGTGTTTTTGTGGGTATCTGTAGAGGGGGACAGATCAGGCTTTGACAAAGTAAACCACAACCTATTTCTTGGGAAGCTGAAAATATGTGAGACAGACAGCATCACCCCCAGATGGGCTCAGCCTGTGGTCCTCAATGGAACTACGTCTGCATGGAGGGAAACAAGCAGTGGGGGACCCCAAGGTTCCATTTTAGGCCCAGTTCTCTTCAACATCTTCATGAATGAGTTGGATGAAGGGAGAAATGGGGAAATCAACAAATTTGCACATGACACTAAAGTGGCAGGAATAGCCAACATCAAAATAGGCTCAAGATCCAGATAGATCTAGATAGACTTGAATCCTGGGCTTATTTAACTAAATGAAATTCATTGTAGAGAAAAATAATGTTTTACACTTAGGCTAGAGAAACCAAATGTCCACTTACAGATGAGGTGAAACCTGGCTCCATAGCAGTAACTGTGAGAGTCCTAGTGGACAATCACTTAAATATGAGCCAGAAATATGTAGCTGTAGAAAATCAGAGGCCAGGTATTTGCTCTGATCAAAGATGCCTCTCCCGCTCTGGCAGAGAGCTTTATTTTTTATACAGTTTTACACAGGCAGATAAAAAGCAGGACAGCAACAGTGTTCTAATTGGAAAATCCTCCTCCCTGTTCCCCCACTCAGAAGGAAGGTCAGATAACACAGACGAGAGCCAGAATGAGATCATCCAGGAAGAAGATACATGACACCAGAAACAGAAGCAGTTTGCTGCATTCTGCCTGAATTAATTCTTCCATCCCTACATGTGGCAGCAGCCAAAAAAGCTAATTCAGTCCTAGGCTGCGTTAACAGAGGGATAAAATCAAGATCACATGAAGTATTGGTACCGCTTTATAATGCCTTGGCAAGACAACACTTGGAATAGTGCATCCAGTTTTGGCCACCATATTATAAAAAAGATGAAGAGACTCTGGAAAGAGAGCAGAAAAGAGGAACTAAGATGATGAAGGGCCTGGAGACTAAAACTTATGAGGAACAGCTGCAAGAACTGGGTATATCTAGTGTAGTGAAAAGGACTGGGGTGAAATAATAGCAATGGACCAAAAAAAAATTTGGAAAAGTTTTTCAGTTTTATTTCTTATACACATAATATAAAATGTACATTTTCTTATACATAATTAATTTTACATATACATGTTTTCCTTAAAGAAAGCATTAAAATAAGGCATTTTAATTACATTCGGAGTTGGTCTTCTATCCTTTCTTCCCTCAACCCTTCTTCTTCTCCTCTTTCCCTTCCTTCCCTCCTCTCCCCTCCTCTCCTATTTTCTCTTCCCTCCTCTCCTACCTCATCCTACTTCCCCTTCCTTTCCCCCACTCCTCTCTTCTTTCCCCCTACTCACCTTCTCTCCTACTCCTCTCCCCTACCCCTCCATCCTCTCCTTTTCCCTTTCTTCCATTCCTCTCCCTCCCTCTCCTCTTCCTACCCTCTATTCCTCTCTCCTTTCTATTTTCTTTGCTGTGGAATATTCTCCTTCTTTGGTATCCGAACAACTCCTGTATTCTAATTGTATATAAGTTCGTTCAATTTCTTTTCAGATTTATTCTATCAGTATTTATCATCATAATTGTACACTTATTCTTATTATCTTCTTTCTTTTCCCCCCTCCCATCCCCCTTTTTCATTTACTCTGGTGTCATCTAGGTTTCTATTTCTTTTTTATCCTCTCTCTCATTTAACTTTCTATTATCTAAATCATTTATCTATCCTCTTATCTTCATATTTCTTTTCTAACCGTATACAAAATCTTCCCCGTCTCTTGAAATACACTGGTTCCTCTTTATCTCTTATTCTTAATCTATTCATTTCCGCACAGTCTAAAACCTTTTTTATTACTTCACCTTCTGACGGAATTTTTTCTGTCTTCCAATTTTGTGCAAACACAATTCTTGCTGCTGTTATGTATAATTAAATACACATCTTCTTTACTATATCTCTCTGGGAGAATACCCAATAAAAAACCTCTGGTTTTAATTCTATAGATATATGTAATATTTCTTCCAAACATTTCTGTATTCTAAACCAATAATTTTTTGCTTCTAAACATGACCACCACATATGATAGTATGATCCCGGCAAATGCAAACATTTCCATCGTTTGGCTGATTTATCCTTAAACATCTTTGCTAATCTTTCTGCTGGCATATGCCACCTATAAAACATTTTATATAGATTTTCTTTATATGCAGTTGCCATTGTCAATTTATAATTCCTTTCCCGTAGTTGTTGCCATTTCTCTAATTCTATTGCATATCCAAAATTTTTCGCCCATGTTATCATTGTCTCTTTTACCTCATCATCTTCCAATCTAATTTGCAACAAATAATTATACAGTCTTTTAATCATTTTTTCATCCTTTCCAATCATTATCTGATCCAACTCTGATTCCCCCAATTTAAAACCATATTGTTTCAAGTCTCTATCATATCTTGATTGTATCTGCAGCCGTGTATATCAGTCAGTCTCAATCCCTTGTTTTTCTAAGTCTTGTTTCTGTTTTAATTCTCCCTTCTCTGCTAAAATGTCTTTATATCTTACAATCTTGTCCATCTTAATCATATTTGGATGTGTCAACGCTTCTATTGTTGAAAGCCACATTGGTACTTCCATATAATGTTTTTCTTTCACTCTTTCCCATACTACCAACAAGCCATTCCTTACACAATGTCTCTGGAAATATCCGTGAATCTGATTTTTTCCATACCATAAGAAAGCATGCCATCCTAGTTGTAGGTCATGTCCATCCAAAGTCAATAGTTTTGTATTTCTCAGTAAGATCCACTCTTTAATCCATGTTAACATTGCCATTTGATGATACAATTCCCAATTTGATAGGCCAAATCCTCCTCTAAACCTGGAGTCTTGAAGCAATTTAAGGTTAATTCTCACTTTTTTCCTTGGCCATATTAATTTCCATCATTTTATTCAAACTTTCAAAGTATTTTTTCCTTTATTTTTTCCTCCGGTTCCCGTGAGCAGGTAGCGGTGACGATATGACGTCACCGAATCGGTTCTCCCCTCCCGCCCGCCCACCCACCCCCCTCCATTATTCTTACCTTTTATTTGGCCCCATACCCAATCTATTGCTGCCTCCTGAGTCCTATTTGATGGCTCGAGGGAAATAAACTGTTTAAACTCTTGCCGGGGGCTTCAAAGGGCCACCCTACAGCTGATCAGTGTTAAATGAAAACAAATAAGTAGACCGGTGTCTGCAAAAATAAATGGGTAGACCCAGTGGTGGGATTCTACTTCGGTAGAACCATAGTTAAATAGTTAAGCCAGTTGTTCCCAAAGTGGGCGGTACCATGCCTTAGTGGGGGAGCTAAGTGGCAAGGAGAGTGGCCCCTACCCTTTAGCCTGTGCCTCACAGCAGTTACCTCCTTGCAAGCAAACAGCAAGAAAAAACAACTCCTTTCAGCTTCAGCATAGGCTAATTAGCCCTTTGGTTAGAGCCTCCCGACTCTCAGCTGATTTGCTCTCAGCTGTTTTAGGCAGGGTTCAGCTGCTTGCTGCAAAGAGCTAAATTGCTGGAGCAGATTTTTTTTTCTGCTTATGCAAATCAAGCTGAAAACGAAATTGAAAGTAAAGCAGGGTGTTGGCTGTTATGTTGAAAAATTAGGCAGCGGCAGATTTCTTTTCTTTTTCCTCACCAAAAAAGGTAGGTGCAAACAATGAGAAATTTAGGGCAAAAGTGGAGAGTTCAAGATTTTAAAACACAAAAGAAAAAAAGCTCTATTTAACTAGGGAATTGTAATAATTGAGATACTATTAATTGTATATTGTGTTGAAAGCAGAAATGGTTAAGTTGTGGTTTGGAGGAATATATGGGGGAAATTATTTGGTTTATTATTATTGGTAAATATAATTAATTGATTTGTAAGAAATTGGATTGCATGGAAATAATTGGAATATTCATGTTCATATTGATTAATATACAAAAAGATAGTTACATATCTAATTGATTTATATTCAAATGTTGAATTTGTATTAAACAACTATTAAACAACTATAATAATTAACCAATGTGAAGATGGATATAAAAATAGATGCCAATGGGAAGGGGTATAATATAGAATAGAAGGGAAAAATTGAATTTGATTAAGATTAGAGATGAGGATGAAGGGTAATATTGGTTTTTTAAAAAAATAGATGAGGAATAAATATGGCAAAAAGGAAATATAGAAATTGTAAATTTAATTGAAATGACCAAACACGGTTTAAATTTGTGAACAGGCCAAATACTCTGTTCAAAGAAAATACATTGTATGTTTGTATGTGTGTTTCTAATTATTGCTATTTATTCATATTTGTTCTCTTTTATTCTTTAAAGTTTAACAATTCATTCTTTATCTTAATATCTTCATGTTTGTTTGGGGTTAGCTTTCTTCCCTTTCATCTTTTTTATTGTACAGCAATCTTTCTCTTCAAACCTACCACCTCTCTCTTTTCTTTCCTTCTTACTTTCTCTTCCTCCCCCTCTTCTTCTCCTCCCTACTTTCACTTCCTTTCTCCTTCTCCTCCTCTCTTCCTCCCTCTAATTTCCCTTCCCTTCCTTCCTCCCTTCTCTTCTTTCCCTCTCTCTCCTTCCTTCTTCCATCTTTATTTTCCTTCCTTTATCCCTCTCTATTGCTGTATCCTTTTGTGCATATGGATTACTCAGAGGGCTGAAAAAGTTATTTTTGACTGGTCCTCACACTTTTGACTAGTCCTCGAACTTACGACTGTCCTCACATTTTACGTTTTTTCCCATATCTTGTCACCATGTAAAGAGAAGCAGTTGTGAAATGAGTGACATGGTTGTTAAGAATGCTGCACGGGCATGAATGGTGAGGAGAAATTTCCTCCAGAAAGAATCTGGGATAGAGAAGCAAAAAAAGATGCAGCAATCCTCAAAAATTATAATTTGTTGGAATAGAATACTCCAGTTGGCATTTGCATGTGTTAATCTAATTGTGATAAATTGTAGGGGTGATACAGTAATATGATTTACATGTTTATTGTTTTTTAGTTTGCTTATTATTTTCCATTATTATGTTACAATCTTGCTAATATTCTGTCTTTAATATTTTAAACAATGTCTAATTAACAAACTATTCTAATACATTCATGAGAATCAGGTTGGATTTATTAAAATCTAATATTTTGGACTTGATCTGATCCCAAATATAACACAGCTTTCTTCATTGCTTTTTCAGATCAGTTATACAATTGCTTCAGAGGCTCTGAGTGATAAAAGGAAATTCCCCCTTTTCCACCAGATGCTCAACAAAGAAGGGATCCAGTACCCAGCAATTGTCCAGCTGCTCCTCCATTTCAGATGGACCCTGATTGGCCTCTTTGCTTCAGACACAGAGAAGGGAGAGAATTTCATGAGAATTTTTCCTCCTGTGCTTGTCAGGAGTGGAATTTGTGTGGTTATATCACAACTGTTCTCAACAACTGGACACACAACAGCCCTCAGGGATTCCCTCTCTAAGTGGAGACAAGTCAACGTCTTTGTTCACTTCATGGAACATGAGATCATTTGGGAGAGAATTCTTCCTTTCCATTTAACATTTATGCGTCTCCCAGGACCCATTGAAGGGAAAGTCTGGATCCTCACAAATTTTGAAGGGTATCAAATGTACAATCGTAGACTTCTCAAATACATCCATAGTATTTTGAACTTTGGTTATCTGGGGAAAAAAAGGCCAATGGATGAAGCCTTTGAACCCCATTTCTCTGTGGAAGAAAAGTTTCAAGATTATTATTTCCGCTGTTCTCTTTCAAAAAGCGTCTTTTCTGTCAAAGGCCGCAGAAGATGCACCCAGAAAGCCCCACTGGAGACCCAATGGAAATGGAACAGAGAGAGGTTCCCAAATGAGTACCATGATTACAGTTTCATGAAGACTCTGGCTCAGGCCTTGAATGCCGCTTATTCCTCCAGATGGACGAGGGGAAGGAAGGGGGGAGAAAAGATTTTGGGGTCTCCAAGGCTGCAGCCGTGGGAGGTATGGGGGTCCCGATATGGATCCATCAATCTTAGATCCTTTGGAGGAGGAATCCAGAGGAGAAGGAGGGGAACCAACTCAACAGATCTGTCCAATTCAATTACTCAGGGAATAATGGTTCCAAAGAGTAGATACCATGGCATTTTGTTTTTTGTTTTTAAATTGATTTTTATTCAACATTTATATCTTTAACATCCTTGTTACATTTTTACAGCTTTCTGATACCGGCATCTGTAATAATATCTATAGATATTCTTGGTAATTATCTTTGTTTTGTTTTTATTTATTTTCAGGCCTGTTACTATTCCCAATTTCTCTATTTCTAGTAGGAATTTTTCTCCTGTTTCCAAAGGGTCCTCTAATATAAATGCCATGTCATCTGCAAAGGCCCCTGTTTTGTATTCTTCTCTTTTAACTTTTAACCCTTTTATTTCCTTATTTCCCCTTACTTGTGCCAATAATATTTCCCATGAAAGGATGAATAAGAGGGGGGACAACGGACAGCCTTGTCTAAGCCCTTTGTTTATATCGACTTTTTCTGTAAGATCTCCACTGACCCTAATTTTTCTGTTTGCTTAGAATAAATTGTCTTCATCATTTCTATAAATTTTTCCCCAAATTTCATCCTGATTAATTGATTAATTAAAAACCGCCAATTCAAGTTGTCGAACGCCTTTTGTGCATTTATCATTATTACTGTCAATTGTTTTTCTGGATGAGCCTCATAGTATTCTAGAATATTCATGATAATCCTTGTATTGTTCTTAATTTCTCGTTTGGGTAAAAACCCGTTTTGATCCAAATGAATTATTTTATTTAATATCTTTTTTAGTCTTTCATTTAACAGTGAGATTGGCCTATAGTTTTGAATGAATTTATTGTCTGTACTTTTCATTGGAATTAATACTATATATGCCTCCATCCATGAATTTGGCATTTTGGCTTTCTCTAATACCTTGTTATATATATCCAACATAATTTTTTCCAAAACTTCCTGGAATTTTTTATATACTTCCACCGGAATTCCTTCTGTCCCTGGTATTTTGTTATTTTTCTGTTTTTTAATTGCCTTTCTTAACTCTGTTAATGTAATTTCCCCATTCAACATTTCCCTATCTTCATCTGTTATACTTGGCAAGTTCCTACCCTGTAGGTAATTCATAATATTTTCTTCTTTAATGTTTTCTTGACTATACAGTATTTGAAAATAATTTCGAATAATATTCCCCCCCACCCCTCAATTCTATGGAGCAAATTTCCTTGCTCGTCTCGTAAATATTGCACCAATTTTTTAGCTTTTTCTTTTTTCAATTTGTGGACGAGCCATCTCTCTGATTTATTTGCTGATTCAAAATAGTTTTGTTTTGCCAGTTTTATATTCCTTATCATTTCTTCCTGTTCTAGTATATTAATTTTATGTTTCAATAACTCCATTTCCTTTCTGATTTCCCTGTTTTGGGCATCTTTCTGAAATGATAATTCTAATTTTTTCAGCTTCTCCAATGTTGACATTCGTTGTTCCTTCTTCTCTTTGTTTCTCCTCACCATATACGCAACAGTTCTCCCCCTTATTCATCAACTTCAAGTTTCCTAGGAAAGATTAAAAAGGGTTAAAAACTATTTCAGTATCATTTTGAAGAGAGTTTTTATCCACTTATTATCCAGGCCTCAGGTTTCTAATCACATCACACAATTGTTTGTGAGTCCTTTACTGAAATCCAGTGATATCACCAGAGTTCCCATAATCTATTTGAGAAGTGTAATGATGCGTGAGAATGACTTTTGGGATGAGGGGAAGAGAGGCTGCTTAGGGAAGGATCAGCGAAGAGGGGAGAATCCTGCAGCCGCATAATGGGAGAGAAGGAAACTCAGAAAGGATCCTGGCTAACTTTTCAGGCTGAGAAAAGAGTTGGTGGGAAATTTGTTTTTTCAGATTTGCAAAATGTTGTTAATGTCGCATTACAATCAAGTAGAATTAGCACATCTGGAGGTGTTTTCCATCAGGATGACCAGGGAGAAGATTAGCCTGACAACTTTCTTCTTGATCAACCCATGCTTTCTGGGAATCAACCTGTAGTTTTCAAAGAGTTTATGAATCACCTTTTTTCCCCCTCTGTTCATTTTATTTTCATCTGCTCTAGAATGTTCCCTATATTTGACCAATTGTATCAATTATATACTTTTTCTATATTTTGTCAGTAAATGATTGACAATTTTTTCTCAAACTTTCTTCTTCACTTATGAAGATGATGGCAGTATTTGTATCCTAATTAAGCCTATTTGGAGATGAGACAATTGTAGAGGAAAGATTCAATGTGGGATAAGAAACAAAGTTCTCTGTTTTTCAAGTTCCTGGATGTTCCCATTCTAGTTTCATCCCTTTCTGGAGAAGAATGAATTTTGGAATATTTCCCACTTTAAACTGTACTTGGACCAAAATGGAGAGATGACAGCAGATCTGGCCATTGACAGCATCCTTATTCTCCCCAAGGAGGTCAAGAGAGAAGTTCTGGCATATTTTCAAAGACAGAGACTTTCTATCAACCAAGATGCCCTTTCACGGCTAAAGTCGCTCAATAAGGTGAGATAAATGTTGGTGTCTTTTCTCTGTTGTCCAAAGCCTTAGGTCCCATTTCAAATGGGCAAAGCCTAGAGTCTCCAGGGTGGTTGGCCTCCCATGCCAGGTGGTGTCATCTCATGGAAGTTCTTCAACAAGTGGGACCTAAGTGGAGTTGCTTTGCCATGCTTTATGGAAACCTTTCAAGATCTTACTGGTCAGAGATTTCTTTTTCATCACAATTTAATTTCATATTAAAAAACCAAATAGAATAAAATTTCTTAAATCTTTTACTGTAAAATTTATTATCAGTTTTAATAAGAATATATCATCATATTTAAATCTTTTTTCAATTCCATCCCTTTAGACTACATTAAATAGAAAAGTACTTTATTGTAATATTAAATTCTGAAAGCAAAAGGGAGGAACTAAAGGAAGAACCTGCCAGTTGTTTTACCTCCTGCATCTGTTCAGAAGTAGTCAGAGATTTCATATTTACCTCAGTGAAGAGCAGAGGCTACTTGTCTCCATCCATTTCTCCCTCCAATTTCCATGGACGGAGAGTCCTAATGTATTTTCTTTGGCATTCCTTTTCTTCTGCTCAGTCCCTGCCTCAGTCCAAATGTGTGGAAAGTTGTCATCCTGGATTTGTCAAGAGGGCTCGAGAAGGAGAGCCAGTTTGCTGCTACGACTGCGTTCCTTGTCCGGAGGGGACCTTCTCCACTCAGGAAGGTGGGTCACACTGAGGAAAATGGGAGGCTTTGTGGAACTGGATCCATCCAGAACTTTTTCATAAAAGTGCAAGTTAAAAGACAGATCAAAGCTCATCTGGTTTTTTATTTTTAACCTGCACAATTTCTTATCTAAACGGAAGTAAATCAAAAAGACTTGTTAGGAGGGGCTGGGAAGAGATGGGAGGAGGGGGTGGCAGACTGAGCAAGCTTTACTAACAGCAAGGGAAATATCTCTTCTGCTTTTTAGTTTGGATATGTGCTGCTAAGTTTACTTTCTAGTAACATCTGAGATCTTTGAAACTAGATGAATTGTTTCAGGTCCACCTTCTGAAAGACTTGCAATTCATTGTTTATTGGCCTACCCTTGAGGATCACGGAGAAGGTGTCACTTGGCCATAATATGGTGCTGTGGATAGTTATGGGGGGAACTCATTATAAAAACTGTCTGCCATATAGATCAATCAATCAATCAATCAGAATAGAGTAGAACGAACTTTGGAGGTCTTCTAGTCCATCCCCCTATTCAAGCAAGAGACCCTATACCATTTCAGACAAGTGACTGTCCAGTCTCTTCTTAAAAACCTCCAATCTTGAAGCAGCCACAATTTCTGGAGGCCAGCTGTTCCACTGGCTAATTCCTCTCACTGATAGGAAGTTTCTCCTTAATTCCAGGTTGCTTCCAGATGTTACAAGATACTGTAGGTATCCTCCAAGTCCAGGATATTAACTGCCATGGGACAGGACTCAGGATGTTTGCCAAAAAGATTATATGATTCAATATTAACCTCTAATAATATAGGTTCCTATGAAAATTCTACACATTACACTGGAAATAATTAACATCCTAGGAGTTCCCTCAACTTCGTATAACTAGCTACATTTTTTAAGAAAAAAAATATCCTTCTTATGCTCTTTTTAATGAAATAGTTAAGAAATACTTCTTGGAAAATGTCTGTGGTATCAGCCGTTATCCAAAGAAGGTTTTTCTTGCAAGAGAAAAGGACAGAATATTAAAGATATATTGCTCTTTTGCTTTCTCAGATACGGAAAAATGCACCAAGTGTCCAGATGATAAATACCCAAATGTGGACAGAGTCCAATGTATCCCCAAAGTCATAACCTTCCTGTCTTATAAAGAATATCTGGGCATCATCCTGGTTTCTTTTGCCCTATTCTTGTTCTTAATCACAGGCCTTGTTCTAATCATCTTCATGAAATACCGAGAAACTCCCCTTGTCAAAGCCAACAACAGGGACTTCTCCTACATCCTCCTGGTCTCCCTCCAGCTTTGCTTCTTGTCTCCTTCTCTCTTCATTGGTCAACCAAGAAAAGCCACCTGCCTTCTCTGACAAACAGTTTTCAGCATCATCTTCTCAGTTGCCATTTCTTCCCTCTTGGCCAAAACCATCACAGTGGTGCTGGCTTTCCTGGCCACAAAACCAGGAAACCAAGTGAAGAGATATTTGGGGAAGAGCTTGGCCAACTCCATCATCCTTTCTTCTTCTGCCATCCAAGTTATCATCTGTTCCACTTGGCTGGGAGTTTCTGCCCCCTTCCCTGACTCTGACCTCCACTCCCAGCCTGGAGAGATCATCCTGCAATGCAACGAAGGGGCCGTTGTCATGTTCTACGTCACCCTCAGCTACATGGGCTTCCTGGCTGCCATCTGCTTCACGGTGGCTTTCCTGGCCAGGAATCTGCCTGGGGCCTTCAACGAAGCCAAGCTGATCACCTTCAGCATGCTGGTCTTCTGCAGTGTCTGGGTGACTTTTGTGCCCACCTACCTGAGCACCAAAGGGAAATATATGGTGGCTGTGCAGGTCTTCTCCATCCTGGCCTCCAGTGCTGGTCTGCTGGTCTGCATCTTCATCCCCAAGTGCTACATTATCCTTCTGAGGCCAGACCTCAACACAAAGGAGCAGCTCACAGCCAGAACAAATGTAAAAACATGAGATATAATACCATTGTGAAATTGGAAGTATTGTTAACGGTTCTTTTATTAGAAGGGAGATATTCTTTCCATTTAGATAGTATGCAGGAGTCAAAGAAAATCATATGTATATGTTTCAATTTAGGAAATTATTTTTTTTTATTGAAAAAGTTTTACAATACAATTTTAATATGCCTTCCCCCCCAACCCCCCACCCCAACAACCACCCCTCCCCTCCCCCCTCAACCCCCCCTTCCCCCCCTGTCTTCCACTATAAAACAATCACATATTACAATCAACAATCAACAATTTTTTTTAGGTGAGATCTGGCTAACAATAACAATTTTAAACTTAATTAGTACAAAAAATATTCTAGACTTGTAAAATCTATTACCCCCCCCCCAGATATATAACCACATGAATCATTTATAAAAAATCATAGAAAATTTCGCATACTAAATATAACACTTATCTTCTTTTTTTTAAAAAAAAAATAATAAAATAATGTTGGGCATCTTAAGTTTGGGATTAAAATATCATATAAATCCCAAAATTTACTCTTAAGAATATTTCTTAATCAATCAAATATAAAAATCATCATTAAACAGGATAAACCAAAGAGCATCAAATAAGATAACAAATTTAACCTTTTAAAATAGAAAAAATTAAGCTATTTTTTAAGAAAAATATATCACATTCAAACAGTACAAGTATAAGATAACAAATTTAACCATTTATAATAGAAAAAAATTAAACAAAACTCATAACATCTTTTAGTTTTTTTTAAAAAAATATGAAAATATATCAAATTCAAACAATACATCATCATGGAAATATAAATTCAGTTATGTAATTAATAGACATTATTATAACTCGAATGCTACTTGAAACTTCTTACTTTGATATTTATTCTGCATGTATACTACCCATTTCTTCCACTCCTTAGTAAAAGCTTCATGGGTCCTATCTTTCAGGTATGCAGAAATCTTAGCCATTTCTGTGAAATTAGACATCTTCAAAATCCATTCCTCTATAGTAGGTACACTATCCTTCTTCCAGTATTGTCCAATCAGTAATCTAGCTGCAGTAAGCATGTACAAAATTAATCTCGTTTCGGCTGATGAACAGCCCTTAACTATTCCCAACAAGAAAAACTGAGGAGAAAATTCAAGCTTCTTCCTCAAAATGTTCTGCATTACCCACCAAAGTTTAATCCAAAATGCTTTCAATTTTCTGCACGTCCACCAAATATGAAAATATGTTGCATCCAAACAATCACACCTCCAACATTTAGGTTAAACATTTGGATACATACATGATAACTTTTTAGGATCTAAATGCCACCTGTAAAACACCTTATAAAAGTTTTCTTTCAAGTTCTGTGCTTGTGTAAATTTAACATTCTGGACCCAAATCTTCTCCCATGTTTCCAACATTACTGGTTCTGCAAAATTCTGTGCCCATTTTATCATACAATCTTTAACTAATTCACCCTCTGAATCTCTTTCTAACAATAAATTATACACTCGCTTAATATGCATCGGTCCTTTACGTTTTATCTGAGTCACCAAATCTTCTTCATATAACATTAGTCCAGTTTTCTGATCTTCTCTCCATCTCGCTTGAAGTTGAAAATACTGCAACCAAGTTAAATTCACTCCTTCTTCCAACAGGGTATTCAAAGGTTTCAAACTCCATCCGCCCCCATCATTAAGAAGTATCTCTTTATATAACAACCCCCCGAGTGACTTTATATTTGGCATAATCTGCCCAAGATCCAACCACAAAGGTATTTTGTAATCCAATTGAAGCTGGTGCTTCTTCCAAACTCTCATCAAAGCATGTCTTAAGATATGACTGTTGAATACACTGTCTCTCTTATCTTCATAAAGTAGATATGCATGCCATCCAAATTGCAAGTCGTGGCCTTCTATATTCAAAATTTCTGTTTTTGTTGTTCCAATCCAATCTCCAACTTGTGTCAGCACTGCAGCCTCATAATATAAACGTAGGTTTGGAACTTTAAGGCCACCTCTTTCACGAGCATCTTGCATAATTTTAAGTTTAACTCTTGTTTTTTTCCCATTCCAGATAAATTTATTTAAACCTGCTTGCCATTCCATCAAAGACTTATCACTTTTAAGCACCGGAATCATTTGAAACAAAAACAGAAATCTAGGTAGAACGTTCATCTTAACAACTGCTATTCTACCAAGCAAAGATAGTTGCAGCTTCTTCCATGTTTCAAGATCCTTTTGAATCTTATGCCAGAGTTCCTCATAATTATTTTGAAAAAGTTTTATATTGGGTGCTGCAACTTGAACTCCTAGATATTTCACCTTTGTAGCTATTTCAAAGCCTGCCAACCTTTCAAGTTCAATCCTTTATGGTTCCAACATATTTTTAACTATCATCTTAGTCTTTTTCTGGTTCAGGCTGAAACCTGAAACCAGGCCATATTCCTCTATAATGTTTTTCATCTGTATGATTGATTCCAAAGGTCGTGTTAGGGTAACAACCAGATCATCTGCGAATGCCTTTGTTCTGTAATCTTTTTGCCTTACAACTATTCCATTCAGCTTGGCCGAGTCCCGTAGAGCATTCAACAACACTTCCAAAGTCAGAATAAACAATAATGGGGATAATGGACAGCCTTGTCTTGTTCCTTTCTGTATGTTGAAATTTGTGGTTAAACTGCCGTTAATAATAATTTGTGCCGTTTGTTCTTGATAAATTGCCGAAATCGCTTGTATAAACTGGTCCCCAAAATCTATTTTGTGCAAAGTCTTTTTTAGAAAATCCCAATTGACTCGATCAAAGGCCTTCTCCGCATCCAAAAACACCAGCACCACAGAAGTCTGTTTATTTTTCTCAAGATATTCCAATAAGTTGCCTGACATTGTCCTTCATGTATCTACCTTCTATAAAACCTGCTTGGTCTTCATGAATCACATCTTTTTTTTTTATTGAAAAAGTTTTACAATACAGAATTTTTCCCCCCTTTTTCCCCCCTCCCCCCCCTCCCGCCCCTCCTCTTCCCCCCAACCTCCCCCCAACCACGCCCTTTCCCTCCCCATCCCCCCTGACTTCCGCTACACATTTTTTTTTAAAAAAAAGAAAAACAACAAAAATTTATAACAAAGAGAAAAACGAAAACTATTATATATTCAATTCTAAATTGAAAGGAAGAGAGAAGAAAGAGAAAAAAGAATTAAAAAAATATTTTAAAAAAAGGAAAAAAAAGAAAGAAGAAAAAAAAAACCCCATACAAATAAATATTTATCTAAAATTAACAGTACTATAATAAGAAAAACACCCAAAAATAACAACCATTATAATATTTAAACCAATTTAAAAAAATTTCTGACCTTAGTTAACCCATTAATATTAGCATTACAAGTCGTATGCCTAACTCAGTCCCCCAAAAATAGTGTAACCTACATATTCATATCAAATAATATCAAATAATTTGATCCCAACTAGTCCCCTTAATTTAAAAAAAAAAAAACCACAGAAGAACAAAAAACAAGAACATGAAACATGCAATGTAATGTAATTATACATATATTATTATAATTTTCCATAATCCAACTTTCAGTCTTCTCTTCATCTTGATTGAAGTTAAATATTCTTTCTCCACATTTATCCAATTCCAATAAGCTTCGTCTTCTATCTGCCCCCATCAGTGAAATAAAACATTCCACTTAAACCCCCCGTGTGACCTTGTATAAACAGTATACAACCACGAAGATATTCACTCCTCTAGGTAGAATCATTCAAACTAACTTGTTCTATTTCAACAAGAAAGAAAAAAAGAAAAAAACCCAATGCAGCTCCACCAATCCTTGAAAAAAAAAAACAAGCAAAAAAAAAAATTCTTGAAACTGCATTCCCAGATGTTCTTTTAATACTGTTTCAAATCCTGCCACCCTTTGTTGTTCACTCCTTCTGGTTGTAAGATGTTTTCATTTCCCTTCTTTCCTCCTAGATGGTAAATTCCAGGGAAAACTTATAATAGGGTAATCACAGATCGCTGCTACTATTGCAGCAATCTGTTAAACTTGCTCAGGATGATAAATCCAATTCAAGATAATAAAGATTTTTTGTAGGTCTCCAAATCAGGATGAAGTCATTATAATCCATAAATCCAACTCAGTATAGACTTTAAAAATTTTATAACCTTTTTACAACACTTTCCATATATTCTGATAACAACTTTATTTGCTGAAGGACTTCACGACGCCCAGTAGTATATGCCACTTGAGTTTCCTCATTAACTTCTTCCTGCTGTTTAACATCACCATCCATTTCTTGGATAACATTGGACCCCTGCTGCTGCTCATCTCGGATTATAATATTTTCAAAATCTTGCTCCCGCAGTTCAGGGTCCAGTGCTCCTACTCTAAATTCACCAGGATATTCAATTTTCCCATCTGAGAAGTCCTTAATAGAGTCCTCTAAAGAACCGCCTTGTTCTCCTTGTGCTTTTAAGATTCTTTGATTCATACTTTGAATCTCTTCCTTCTGTTTGCCTTTTACAGATTCTCTTTCTTGTTTCTTGTTCTTCACATATTCAGTGGCTCCCTTAAAGATATTTTTATAAAAATGTTCTGCTTTTCCAATAGTATTCAAACAATATCTCACACCATGATATCTAAAAATTATGCCAACTGGTAAATCCCATCTAAATGGGATATTACTTTTCTTCAGTTCCTTTGTCAAAAAAGCAAATTCTTTCCTATCCTTTAGAACCTTCGACGGTAACTCTTTAAAAATATTGATTTGTGCACCTTCTACTTGCACTCTGGCAGAGTAGGACTTTTGTATGATATCATCTCTCAGCCTTTTATCAGTAAAGTAAACAACAACATCTCTAGGCAAATTCCGTCATTTGGCTACTCGTGAGTTGACTCTATAAGCTTTCTCTATACAGCCAAGAATTATCTCATCTTCTAGCTCTAGTAATTCAGCAAAAACCTTTGCAGAAATTGCTTTTAAATTTTCTCTCTGGTTTTCTCGAATACCTCTTACTCTGATCGCTGATGCCATTGTTTTAATTTGAAGCATGATAATATCATTCTGTATAATCTGGTTTCGAATCTTAGCTTCCACAAACTTTTCTTGTATTTCTTGTATCTGAGAATCAACTTTTCTGCTAATTTCAGTCACCTTCTCCTCCATTTCAATCACCACATTTGAAAGATCTGAAATTGCTTTAATAATAGTTTGGCTTAA
Source organism: Masticophis lateralis (assembly GCA_030761175.1). Lineage (NCBI taxonomy): Eukaryota > Metazoa > Chordata > Lepidosauria > Squamata > Colubridae > Masticophis > Masticophis lateralis. The sequence goes on from JAUDYJ010000016.1 coordinate 13,420,930, forward strand.
TTGGTCATGCTTTCCAGCAACCAAATCCACAAGATTCTTCTGTGAATTTTAATTTTATCAACAACGCTCGGTAGGGAAGTTGTTATAAGATCTTTTAAGTCCCCTTCTGCCAATCCACACAAGTGAGTCATCTCAGCTTTATACTTCAGCTGGCTCGTAGGGGAGCCCCCCCCTTCCTTTAGTCATCTTTACTTTACTTTAAATTACTTTGCCTTGCTTTACTTTATTTTGCTTTAGTTTACTGTAGTTTTTTTTAAAAAAGAAAATGTCCAAAAAAAGTTCTTCTTTCTTTAAGTGCCTTTCCCATAGAGAAATATTTATTTCAAAGCCTTTCAAAACTTTTCAGGACTGGACTCCATTTTCATTCGCACTGGCATTTCTTCAATTAAAACCAGTCGCCATCTTAAAAGACTTTCTTGCAAACTTTCACTTCTCTTCCTCTCCTTCCCCCTTCCCCTCCTTCCTCCTCCAGAAAAATAAAAAAAAAATCGGTAAGAAAATCCATACTTGCTTCAACTTTTCTTCTTCTCTTTCAACTTGCTCAGTAACCGCTTCAATTGTGGTGTTGCTCCCAGCGTCTGGCTCCGCTAATTAGCGGAGGACTGTCTCGGCGCGGAGCATTCTCTGGGGGATAGGGGGGAGCCATCCTTCTGAGCCCTCCCCAGGACAAACGAAACATTCCTGGGGCGACTCAGGGGGCTCACCTCACCCCCAGAAGCTCTCCCTGCTCCTCCCGATGAGGTGCAGGTTTTTCGAGCCACCTGCCAGCTGTGCGGCGGCTCTATACATGCCGAGATGCCGGCGGGCATGGGAAAGCCCGCCGTCAACAAGGAAGGCGCCACCGGAAGTCCTTCATGAATCACATCTTGAATAACTGGCATCAATCTGTTGGCTAATACTTTAGCATAAATTTTGTAATCTGTGTTCAGGAGAGATATTGACCTAAAATTTTCTGGTTTAACAGATTCTTCTTCTTTAGGTATCAATGAAATAAAAGCCGTCTTCCACGAGGGAGGTATTTTACCCCCCAGCTGAATATTACAAAACAAATCCTTAAGATGCTCAACCAATTCCGCTTGTAAAGTCTTATAATATACTGCTGTCAAGCCATCTGTCCCAGGAGCTTTAGATAGTTTCAATTGTTTTATTGCAAATAAAATCTCTTCAGATGTTATAGGTCAGTTCAGTCTATCGCTTTGTATGCTTGTAATTTTTGTAACTCTCGTCTTCTGCAAATAATCATCAATAAAGTCCTTTTTAATGTTATCTGCTTGATACAATTTAGAATAATAATCTAAAAAAGCTTGATGTATTGAATTCTGTTGAGACACTTGTTTCCCTTTGTGCTCAATAGTATTTATTATACGAGAACTTTGTTGTTTTCTCAGAGTATAAGCCAACCATCTGCCAGGCTTGTTAGCGTTGCAAAAAGTATTATGTTTAGCATATTGCAAATTAGTTGCTGTCTGATCGGCCATCAATACTTGAAATTGATCTTTCAAAAGTTTTATCGTTAACTGTAGTTTCTCATCGGTTGGGTTTTTAATAAGCAATTGCTCTTTCTCCTTTATCTCTGTCTCCAATTCTACTCTTGACTTCTGTCGTATTATTCTATATTTAGAATTCATGTAAATCAGTACACCCCCTCATATAGGCCTTACCTGCGTCCCATACAATCTCAATAGATGTACCCTTATTCAAATTGATATCAAAAAATTCCTTAACATGTTTTTTAAGATGCATAATATTCTTTTCATATCTAAATAAGTTCTCGTTCATTCGCCAAGATCTTCTCTCCCTCTTGCCAAAGTCCATCTCCAGCCATACCAAGCTATGATCCATTAAAGTCCTAGGAAATATTTTTGTTCTGGCCACTTTGGACAATAAGTCAGGGGTAACCAACATAAAGTCAATTCTTGAAAAGGATTTGTGTCTATCAGAAAAGAAGGTAAAATCCAACTCCTTCGGATGATGAATTCTCCATACATCTTTTAATTCCAATTCTTCCTTCAATGCAAAAAACGTTTGTGGTAATTTATTCCCCTTCTTGGCCAATGTCTTTTTATCAAGATTTGTGTCAATCACCCCATTCCAATCACCCATAATAACAAAAGATTTATAATTCCACTGCAATATTTTAGTATTCAATAATTTATAAAAAATTTCCTGCTGCTGGTTCGGGGCGTAAATCCCAATAAGAAGCATCGAAACGTTCTGAACATTTATTTCAACTGCGATATATCTTCCTTCATCATCCGCTTTTATCAGTTTAGCTGGTATTCTTTTAGAGATATACAAAACTAATCCGTTCCTTTTCACAGAGTTAGAAGATATAAAATGTAAGCCAAGTTTTGAGTTTATCAATAATTTTTGGTCCTGGGTTCTAATATGAGTTTCCTGCAAGCAAACAACATCATTTTTATATTGCTTCAAATAATGAAATATTTTCCTTCTTTTCTGTGGTAGATTTAAACCATTCACATTCCATGATAAAAATCTTAGTATCATTTTGGGGATAACTGAAGCCCTTTAAGGGCTCGCCTAAGATTCTGTTCAGCTGCAGATATCTTCGGTCTCGCCCCTCCCACTGCTTCAGAGTATAGTTTCTTTCCATTTGCACCATTCTCCTCCTGAGGAATCCTGGACCTCTGCTGACTTTGTTTCTCTAATATTTGCTTCTCTGCTGCCCGAGTTATTCGTTGATCTTTTGGTTCTTGCAACAACAAATCGAGGTCTGGCTCCACTTCTCTTGTAGCTCTAGACTGCTTTGATTTTCCCTCTGAAAATTCTACAAAAAGATCCTCTGAGAGACCTCCCACTGCTTCCAAAGTCTCCTCCCTTGCTGTCTCTAAAATTTCCTGTAGTTCTTTTTGCTGGATCAGTTCTTGAGTCCCCTCAACAATATCCTTCTCTTTAGAAATTTCTTCAATAGATAACAATGTAGATGAACGTGGGGGTGTTGAGATTTTTTTAAGAACATTGTTGAGAAAGTGTTCTGCTTTTTCCACAGAGTTAAGGCGGTATCTCACATCTTCATATCTCAATATAATACCAACCGGCGCATCCCATCTAAATGGAATCTGACGCCTTTTTAGTTCATTTGCCAGAAAACCAAAATCTTTCCGATCTCTTAACATCTTAGGTGGCAGCTCTTTATAAATTCCAATTGAATTCCCATCATGATGAACCATGGTGTGGAAAGAACTTTGCAAAATATCATTTCTCAATCTTCTATCAGTAAAGTAAATCACAACATCTCTTGGCAAATTTCTTTGTCTCGCTACACGCGAATTAACTCTGTACAGCTTGTCAACTTTTTTATCAATCACATCTGGATCAACTTTTAAAATCTTAGCCAATATGTCCACACAAGCTGCCCTTAGATTTTCTCTATTATCTTCCCTTAGGCCTCTCAGTCTTATGGCGAACTCCATATTCCGAAATTGTAACATTGTAATCTCGTCCTCTAGCCTTTGACTCTTAATCTCCACTTTAAAAAACTGATCATTTACTGCCTTTTTATTAGCCACCACTTCAAGATTTAAATCTTCAACTTTTTTCTCCACCGCCAGCAAAGCATCTGTTAAAGCAGTAGCCACAGTAGAGACATCCTGACTTAATTTGTCTGTTTTTTCTTCCAACTTATCCAACATTTCTTTTTGATTTTTCCCCATCATTTCATCCATTTTACTCATTTTTACATCCATTTTACTCATTTTTCCAGAAAGCTCTCCCAGGGATTTGTGTATATCAGCTATGAAAGTTTTCAAGTCCTCCATCCCACTACCTTGTGACTGTCTCTGGGCTGGTACTGATGGCGTGGCTGACTTTTCTTTTGTTTGGTGTGTGGGGGATTCCCCCCCCCCCCGCTTTCTTTGAAGCCGTGCCTGAACAAAATTTAAATCTTTGAAAAAAAGAAAATCTTGCTCCTTTTCCTGTCTTCTCCAGTTTTACAGAAAAGGAATCACATCCGTTGTATTTTGCAGTTAAAAAACTTGCAAATAAGTTCAGTTACAATTACAGGCAGGCTCACTTTCACTTTCTCCTTTCACTTGCTCAGCTTTAATCAGCCGCCATTTTCAATCACTTTCACACAGAAACAGCTCACTTTCCATAAAAAAAAGGTCCATTTAAAATAATTAAAATTCTAAAAAAATCCAGATCTCACCAAATCGATTGTAGATCGCTTAGATGTGTATTGTAGCAAGTGGAGTTACACTCTCCGTCTCGCTCTGTTGTTACAGAGATCCCACGCCGCTCGGAGATTCAGCAGCTTAAGAAGGGAGCCCGCACACAGAGCGCTTGCCAGAGCAAAAAAAACCCCCCCTGGCAGCGCTTCTGGGGCTCAACCTAAAGCTGCCCACTCTAACTCCCCCTTAAAAACCAAAGGGAAGCTTTCCAAGCCGCTTTTCGATCGTAAAAGCGGCTCTACAGGCGGCGGGGGCGGCGACCATGCAAAAAGTCGCCCTGCAACGGAGAGGACGCCACTGGAAGCCCAAATTAGGAAATTATTGACTTCTTCACTAAGGAGGAGCCAGAAGAAATGTGGAAATGTGAGACTGAGGAATTTCAACTTTAACATTTTCCACAGTCCAAACATAAATAATGATCCAAGCTCTTCTCCATGCATGAGTGGGCCAACTATTTTTCTTGAAAGAAATAAAGGGTGTGTGGAAGTTTGTGAGGAGACAAATTTCTTGGAGAAATGGGAGCATGTCTGCAAGACAGAAATACAAAAGGAATCTATGGAGCATCGTTGATGCCCTCATTTCTCAGTACATTTCACCCAAACTGCTGTGGCAACACAACTGAGATGTTTTTGTTTACACAATAACTCTTTCCTGAGGGTAGCAACAATACAAGGCTGTGGAGGTAACTTGAGCCTTGCTAATTCTGAATATTCATGCTTACATCATCTATTAAATGAAATATGGATATGTATAATTATCATTTCCTCCTCTTTTCCTGAAATGTATAAATATGAGTGCATCCTTCTGTCTGTAAAAATTTCCTCTCACTATTTTATGGGGGGAAATTCCTCCAATGGATGCTAAATAAATAATAACTGCAGAGAGCCTGGATTATTGGGTTTTTTCGCTCCTGTCTTTCTTTCCGCAGAAACTGGTGTCAGGAGTGGGATTCACAATCTTCCATCTCGCTCACCCCACCCACCTGATGCTCGCCCGCCCCGCCCAGCCACTGCTTGCAGCCTCTGCCCCCATCCTTCTGCTCACGCTGCTGGCAAAGGGAAGGCCGAGAGCCCGGGTGGCCGGGGAGGGAGAGCTGGTGGAGGGGTGATGGCAGCAGCAGGTGGTGGATCGATGCACGCAGGGAGGGAGGGGAGCGCGCGGGAGATCCTAGCTGCAGTTTACTTGTGAGCAAGTTTACTTGTAACCATGGTGCTCACAAGTAAACTGCAGATGACAGGAAGCCAGTAGGGAAAATCCTTGAAAAGGAAAGGAAAACTCCTCCGGAGTGGGAGAAGTGAATTGCTTCGCACTCCCTGCCCTCAATGGCTGAGAGAGGACCCAGAGATGCCACTCTCCGGTAAAATGCGCCTCTCGCAGTGGGGTGCCATTTGGGGGGGCAGGTGGGGCAGAGGATGGGGAGGGGCTCTGCTTTGCTCCCCTCTCCCTGCCGGTCAGTGGCGTTGCAGGCAGCTGCTGCGCTGGGACTGATCGGGGCAACAGCAGCCCTCTCCTGCCCTTCTCCAGCTGGGCGGGGGGAAAAGGAGGGGGACTTCAGACACAGAAGAGAATTCCCTCCTTTGGCACTGGAGCCAAAGCCAAAAGAAAGTGGTGGGGAGAAAAAGAGGGAGGGGAGGAACAGGGGAAGGGCCATTGTTTCATCCTTTTAACTCTGTCATCCTTCCCAACAACATCCTTCCCAGCTACCACTTTCTCCGCTCAGCAGCCGAGCTTCCTTTCTTTTTCTTTAAGGTCCGTCCCCTTCTTCCCGGGAGAGAGAAGAGGGGGGCAGGGAGAGAAAGAGAAGGCAGTGGGGGAGGGTGGGGGGTGGGAGGGGGGTCTTCTGAGTCCTGGCTGGATGCTGCTTCCTTGGGTCCCCTCAAGGCTTCAGTCCCAGAAAGCGGCTGAAAAATGCCTCTTGTTTCCGTTTTCTGTCCTTGCCTCCTTCCTCTTTTTCTTTGGGTTTCCCTCCCCCCCTGAAAGGAGTTTCCAGCCAAAGAAGAGGGGGAGGGGGGGAGTCTTAATGTCTGGTTAAAATGGGGAGTTCTTCCATTTAGAGAAGAAAAGCAGAGCTCAGACTATTGCGATGATTTTTTGCTCCTATATTCTGCTGTTTAGGTATAAATTTTGTTAATGTAGAAATTTTACTTACAGCCTATTAAAGAAGGGAGCTAGCTGTCTGCCTGCAATCATGTGTATCTCTTAGGAGTAATTCCCCCTGAAAGAGAGGAGCCTTATGGCCAAGTCAACATGCATAGGCTTTACATTGAGAGATAGGGTATCCATTACTATGAGGTGTATTAGAGAGAGAAATGAGAACTTCTGTAACAACAGATACTTTGTGCCAAAACCAGGTGTGTGTGTGTGTGTGTGTGTGTGTGTGAGTGAGTGAGTGAGAGAGAGAGAGAGAGAGAGAGAGACCGACAGACAGAAAGAAAGAGGGAAGGAGAGAGAGACAGAAGAGAAAGAAAGAGGAAGGAAGGAAGAGAGAGAGAAAAAAAACTGTGCTATTATTTTTAATTGTTCCATTATTTATCATGTATTAATATTTTAAACTGTTCCTACACCTAGACTGATTTTACTGCCTTCCTTTTGCCCAGGGCTACCACATATTTTTCAGGGATTTACATGCATTCAATGACTATAGTCCAGAGCATAAATATGTATCTGTTTATTTTGTACATCAGGTTGCATAAGTCCATCTTAATATGCTATTCCTGGTATGTGATGTTTTGTGTACATACAGAGAGAGAAGCACTCTTGGGATCTTTGACTTTTAGGCTGGCTGTCAAACGTCAGCCATCATACTAATGACTGTTTTGAACAATAGGCAGGTTGTATTACACAAATGGCTATTTTATACGTGAAATTATGACTGAAATATTTCTGCACCTCTATTGGTTCTCGCTGTCAGGAAGTTTCTTTACACTAATTATACAACAAACAAGAAATGCTTATTTTCTGAAATCATGTGCCTTCCAGCTTTCCCCCTTCTGGGCTCAATGTGGGCTTCAAATGAGCACAGGACCACAACCAAGTAAACGTGTATAGTAACTGTACTAACAATCATTAGTGGAGTAGCCATTTTAGATTATTTATGTTGGGTATTAGGGAAGTACCCAACAGGCTACATGGACAATGCACAGCTGACTCTGTAGCTCTTAAATCAATCTCCTTAATTTAAAATGTTACATAGGCACTAGTCTAAAGAAAGATTCCACGATCAGTCCAGTGTGATATTGCAATCTCACATGTGTCAGTTCTACAACAACAGAACTATTCACAACCGATATTTATTCCAAGCAAGTCCCACTGACTATATGGGAAGGTGCACATTCCCAGGGAATTAAGAAAGGACTGGGTGCTTAGGCTGAGTGTTTAAGGTTGCAGACCCCTGACCTCCCCATCCCATTGCTTCACCTTGCAGCCAGCCCTGTAGGCCTGAGCCCCCCTCCCACCTGGGCAGCAGCGGCCTCTCTACCCCAGTTATATCACCTTACCCTGAGGCCGGCCTGAACGCCCCCCTCGGACTGCCTCGGACTGCATTTTTATTTAATTAGTTTAATTAAGAATGCTGCAATGGGCATCAATGATGACAGGTCAAAAGTGGGAGGACCTGTCAGAAATCACTTTTTTCAGCCCTCTGGGTAGTCCCTATGTGCATATGGACTACTCAGAGGGCTGAAAAAGGTATTTTTGACCAATTCTCGCACTTTTGACCGGTCCTCGCACTTACGACTGTCCTCACATTTTACATTTTGCGCCCCATCTTTTCACCGTGGTGAAGAGAAGTAGTTGTGAAATGAGTGATCTAGTTGTTAAGAATGTTGCAATGGGCATAAATGTGAGGATGGGCATAAATGTGAGGACCAGTCAAAAGTGCGAGGAATGACTTTTTTCAGCCCTCTGAGTAGTCCCTATGCACGTAACCACGCCCACCAGGTCACATGACCAGCTAGCCACGCCCCAACTAAGCCACACCCACAGAACCGGTTGTTAAAAAAATTGAATCCCACCACTGCTTACTACTAAACCTCCCCTTCTCATTCTTCCAGAGCCAGAGACTCCATCACTCATCAGCCGCCATGCTGAAGGGGCTGGAACATCCCATGGGGAAGGAGAGGACCAGGAGGAGGACTTGAAGAACTTGGAAAAGCTCCCGAGGAATCCCAAAATGGATTGAAACATCTATTGTACTACAAACATCCCTAATTTTGTAAAATAAAGTTCCAAAAGAAGGAAGAAACTCACGAATGTCTGGCTCCTGACCCTTTTAGTCCTAGGTGTATAAAGCTAGGTCTACTCTAAGGAGCTCCTGAAGGAAAATTCCCAGCTTGTGGGAAACAAGGCAGAACTCTTCAGGGAGCTGGAGGAGAAACGGAGGAGCTGAGAAATTTTCTGACAGTCCAAAAGAAACACAAGGGCGGCTATTACAACACCGGAAGACAAGAGAGAAACTCTTGAAGACATGAAACCTCCGAGGCTGCCGTATAAACCGGAGAAGGAATGGCTGAAAGCTTCTGGGGAGAATCTCAAAGCCAAGACAGCCACAGAATGCAGGCCAAGGGTCCTGGATGGCTTCTCTGGAAAACCTGAGAGAGGCTTCTTCTGGGCCATCCAGAGGCTCCCTGGCAGGATGGCTTCTGGCATCCCTGGTCAACCTCCGAAAGGAAGGACTGGAGCCTCCAGAGTGGGTGGCTGGATGTATCCATCATTCTTCTCCAAGAAAAAGGAGCAGAAACACCTCACTGAAATGGGCAGAAATGGAGGGAAGCATCTGTTCAAGCCATTCAAGATGGACAGACGTCTATGGTGGAGATCCACACTCCACGCCTTGAGGTGATCGTCCTTCCGAGGAGATCCTTTGATGGGAAGTGAGGGATCTCCTCTTCCTTTTTCCTCCCATCGAGCACTGAAATGGCTTCTCCTCTTGGCCGTTTGGCTGCTTCTCCTCAGGCCTTTGAGGTCCCAAGGGAGCTGGATAGGACTCTCCTTCAGGTCACGTCCAGTTCCTTGCAGTGACCTCAGATTTGGCTCTGAATCCTTCTCTTCAACTCCCTGATAAAAATAAAGAAAAGCCCATTAAAATGCAAGAATGAGAGATCCCTCTATGTAACTGGTGTGTTTGTGGCATTGGGTTCCTGCACGGGGGAGAGGGTTGGACTAGATGGCCATGAAGGTGCCCTTCACAGCTTACATTCTACGATTCTCTGAATGCCTGCAATACAGGTAGTCCTTGACTTATGACCATTCATTTAGCAACGGTTGAAAGTTAATGCAAAGCTGAGAAAGGCAACTTAGAAGCCAGATCCTCACACTGTCCTTGTTTAGGCCTGGAGACTGAACCACAGGAAGAACGGCTGCAGGTTTTGGGTCTGGCTAGTCCAAAGAGAAGAAGACTTAGGGGTGACGTGATAGCAGCATTTCAATATTTGGGAGGCTGCCACAAAGAATACAGGGTCAAAAGATTCTCCAGAGCTCCAGAGGGCAGGACAAGGAACCATGGATGGAAACTGAGCAAAGAGAGAAGCAGCCTGGAATTAAGGAGAAACGTCCTAACAGGGAGGACCATTGACCCGTGGAACTGCTTGCCTCCAGAAGTTGTGGCTGCTTCATCCCTGGAGGTTTCTAAGAAGAAACTAGGCAGCCCCTTGTCTGAGATCCTTTAGGTTCTCCTGCTTGAGCAGGGGGCTGGACTAGAAGACCTCTGAGGTCCCTTCCAGCTTCTGTTCTGTTCTGTTCTGTTCTGTTCCGTTCCGTTCCGTTCCGTTCCGTTCCGTTCCGTCCCATCCCATCCCATCCCATCCCATCCCATCCCATCCCATCCCATCCCATCCCATCCTATCCTATCCTATCCTATCCTATCCTATCCTATTCTCTATTCCATTCCATTCCATTCCATTCCATTCCATTCCATTCCATTTCTATTCTATTCTATTCTATTCTATTCTATTCTATTCTATTCTATTCTATTCTATTCTATTCTATTCTATTCTATTCTATTCCGCATTTTCTATTCTGTTCTGTTCTGTTCTGTTCTGTTCTGTTCTGTTCTGTTCTAGAGGCGGAGGCCTCAGACACAGCCGGTCCCCCATTTTCTGGGCTGCTCTCTCATCAGCCCCCATGAAGATCAAGACTGCTAAGACAGGACGACCCCTGAGAATTTCATGAGTTGGTACATTCCAACAACTATCTGCCTACCCAGAATCCCCCTGTCCAAATGGTTCAGATCGAAGAAGCAGCAAAAACTCTCAGCTAATAAAAAAATAAACACCGTTGCCATGACTACATCTCCGGGCATCCACCTTGAGATTATCAAAGAGAATAGAATAGAATAGAAAATGCGGAATAGAATAGAATAGAATAGAATAGAATAGAATAGAATAGAATAGAATAGAATAGAATAGAATAGAATAGAATAGAATAGAATAGAATAGAATAGAAAATACAGAATGGAACGGAACGGAACGGAACAGAACAGAACAGAACAGAACAGAACAACAGAGTTGGAAGGAATAGAATGGAATAGAATAGAATAGGAATAATAGAAAAGAAAATACAGGATAGGATAGGACAGGATAACTTTATTGTCCCTTTAAATGTACACTAGTCAGCATACATTAAAATGGAATTTTGTTACATAGAGCTCTCAAAGGGCTGCTACCTCCAATGTACACTACTTAATCATGACAAAATAAATAAATAAATAAATAAATAAATAAATAAATAAATAAATAAATAAATAAATAAATAAATATGTATATATCCACATACACACCTATATTATATGACACAGAGAAACATTACAGTCTTGTTCGGATGTGTCCATGTACATGGTGAGAAAAAGGCATCCTGAGTTTGCCAGGCGGAGGGCATCGGGAGTAAAGCCCCTATAGAATCGGGGAGTCCTGCTGGAAGTCCTTGGAAACCCCCTCCCAGAGGGGAGACAGGGTGGGTGGGTGGGGTCCACCCTGGCATCTCCCCACAGCTGGATGAAAGATGATGACATCACAGCAGGTGTCATAAGACCTTGGCCGGGCTGTCCTGGCTCATTCTCAACTGCCAGACCTCAAGTGAGATGGCTGGGAATTTTTTCTATCGCCTGAATAAAAAGGTCCAGCACAGAAATAAAGGTAAGATACAACCGGTGGTGGGATTTAGAAAATTTAGCAAATGGTTCTGTGCCCTAATGGCCATTTTAAGTATAAAAAATGTATCTTAAGTCTTATTTTGGGGGAATGTCTTACTTTAGAGCAGGTGGGGGGTGGGGCCTGTGGATAATGAGAAGGAAGGAAGGAAGGAAGGAAGGAAGGAAGGAAGGAAGGAAGGAAGGAAGGAAGGAAGGAAGGAAGGAAGGAAGGAAGGAAAGAGAAAGAAAGAAAGAAAGAAAGAAAGAAAGAAAGAAAGAAAGAAAGAAAGAAAGAAAGAAAGAAAGAAAGAAAGAAAGAGGGAGGGAGATTCCGACAGAATCGGGGTTGAACTCAGAAGGGGCTGACCAGGGGTGGGTTCTAAATTTTTTTACTACCGGTTCTGTGGGCGTGGCTTATTTTGTGGGTGTGGCTTGATGGTCATGGGACCATTCTTTAGGATTTAGCAGAGGTGCTGGTCTGCCAGGCTTTATAACTGGTAGACCAGTAGCCCCAGACCCCCTTGGGATCAACCTGCAGCCCTCCCCTGCCTCCTCAGGCGGTGGAGCGTTTCAAGAAGCCACAAGGAGGGCTGAGAGCTGGTTTCTGTCCCCCAAGTAAGATCTGGTCCAGAACCAACCCCAACATGAAGCTCTTTTATTTGCTCCTTGTACTCCTTGGCTTTGCATTTTTAATAGATAATCAATTAAATTTCTGATGACGTAAAAATAGCTCATAGCTCACCTTTCTAGACAGCAATTATCATGTCTAAAAGCAAGAAACTCTTCTCCATCTTTTCTCTGGAGTACCATTTAATCCAGAGCCTTTTAATGCCAGAAGTCCAAGTTTAAAGAATGGACTTCTGGAATTAAAGCTCCATTTTTTAGCTAAAACTTAATTCACGCCTGTTCGTTTTGCTTGAGCAGTGTGAACAATTGACAGTGGGATCCTCCAAAGCGGGGGGGGTTCTAAATTTTTTTACTACCGCTTCTGTGGGCGTGGCTTATTTTGTGGGCGAGGCTTGGAGGTCATGTGACTGGGTGGGCGTGGCTAGCTGGTCATGTGACCAAGTGGCCCTGGCTATGTGTATAGGGACTACTCAAGAGGGCTGAAAAAAGTCATTTCTGACAGGTCCTCGCACTTTTGACTGGTCCTCACATTTACGCCCATGCAGCATTCCTAACAACCCTGGCTCTCATTTCATCACTGCTTCTCTTCACCATGGTGATAAGATAGGGCAAAAACATAAAATGCGAGAACGGTCGTAAGTTTGAGGACTGGTCAAAAGTGCGAGGACCAGTCAAAAATAACTTTTTCAGCCCTCTGAGTAGTCCATATGCACAAAAGGACTACCCAGAGGACTGAAAAAAGTGATTTCTGACAGGTCCTCGCACTTTTGACCGGTCTTCGCACTTATGACTGGTCATCATTTATACCCATTGTAGCATTCTTAACAACCGTGTCACTCATTTCACAACTGCTTCTCTTCACCATGGTGACAAGATAGAGCAAAACATAAAATGTGAGGACAGTCGTAAGTTCGAGGACTCGTCAAAAGTGCGAGGACCAGTCAAAAATAACTTTTTCAGCCCTCTGAGTAGTCCATATGCATAAAAGAATACACCAATAGAGAGGGATGAAGGAAGGAGAAGAGAGATGGAAGAAGGAAGGAGAGAGAGGGAAGGAAGAGAAGGGAGGAAGGAAGGGAAGGGAAATTAGAGTAGGAGTGAGGGTAAGAGAGGGAGGGAGGAGAAGGAGAAAGGAAGCGGAAGTAGGGAGGAGAAGAAGAGGGGGAGGAAGAGAAAGTAAGAAGGAAAGAAAAGAGAGAGGTGGTAGGTTTGAGGAGAAAGACTGCTGTACAATAAAAAAAATGAAAGGGAAGAAAGCCAACCCCAAACAAATATAAAGATATTAAGATAAAGGATGAATTGTTAAACTTGAAAGAGTAAAAGAGAACAAATATGAATAAATAGCAATGATTAGAAACACACCTACAAACATACAATGTATTTTCTTTGAACAGAGTATTTGGCTGGTTCACAAATTTAAACAGTGTTTAGTCATTTCAATTAAATTTACAATTTCTATATTTCCCTTTTGCCATATTTATTCCTCATTTATTTTTTAAAAAACCAATATTACCCTTCATCCTCATCTCTAATCTTAATCAAAATCAATTTTTCCCTTCTATTCTATATTATACCCCTTCCCATTGTCATCTATTTTTATATCCATCCTCACATTGGTTAATTATTTAATATTACAATTGTTTAATACAAATTCAACATTTTAATATAAATCAGTTAAATAACTATCTTTTTTGTATATTAATCAATATGAACATGAATATTTCAATTATTTCCATGCAATCCAATTTCTTACAAATCAATTAATTCTATTTACCAATAATATTAAACCAAATAATTTCCCCCATGTATTCCTCCAAACCACAACTTAACCATTTCTGCTTTCAACAAAATATACAATTAATAGTATCTCAATTATTACAATTCCCTAGTTAAATAGAGCTTTTTTTCTTTTGTGTTTTAAAATCTTGAACTCTCCTCTTTTGCCCTAAATTTCCCATTGTTTGCACCTACCTTTTTTGGTGAGGAAAAAGAAAAGAAATCTGCCTCTGCCTAATTTTCCAACCTTGCAGCAAACAGCAAAGCCAACAACCTGCTTTACTTTCAGTTTCGTTTTCAGCTTGATTTGCACAAGGAGAAAAAAAATCTGCTCCAGCAATTTAGCTCTTTGCAGCAAGCAACAGAGCCCTGCGCAAAACAGCTGAGAGCAAATCAGCTGAGAATCAGGAGGCCGATCTAATCAATGGGCTAATTAGCCTATGCTGAAGCTGAAAGGAGTTCTTTTTTTCTGGCTGTTTGCTTCCAAGGATAACTGCACAGGCCAAACGGTGGGGACCACCCTCCTTGCCTCTTACCATCCCCCTAAAGCATCCCATCGCCCCCCAGGGGGCAGTACCGCCCACTTTGGGAACCGTTGGTCTACTCATTTGTTTTCTTTTAACCCTGATCAGCTGTAGGACAGCCCTTTGAAGCCCCACAGCAAGAGTTTAAGGTAGGATCTGATAGATGACCACTGGATAACTTTCTATTCCCTCAATTCTAAAAGCAAGTATATTCTGAAAGCAGGATATACACTCGGTTAGAGAATGTACAAATTCAGCTTAAAATCCTTTGATACTCGGAGAGGCCCCTAAACCTGTCAGAAGAGAGGAACAATTCTAATGACATACAGCTAAAAGGTGGTTAGGTCAAGGATATCCACCTGGGTTGGAAGTCGACCATCAACAAAAGATAATTTGGATTTATGCTCCAGTAATTTACAGAAGAATTATGATTGTTTGGCAAGTTAATGTAAAACCTTAATAATTAGGAAATGTCAATTAAATATAACAAGTATATGTTAACCATATATGGAAAGTTGCTGTGTTAGCAGAATCCTTTGTTTAGAAGAGTATAATTGTCATGGAATCACTGTCTCTTCACTCAGAACTCAGATGGGAATCGAGTTTCTGAGTCTTGCGCAATAAACCTGACTCTGTCTGACCCAATGGGATGTCTCTTATATCCTTTCTTCCATAACAATTTTAAACAGTTTTTCCCCTCTAGCCAATCAGCTGGCACTCAGGAGGCAGCAATAGATTGGGGGTGGGGCCAAATAAAAGGTAAGAATAATGTATGGGGGCGGGGGGGGGCAGAGCCGATTCTCTCCACCTCTTCCTGGATTAGCGGAGGGCTTCCCATCATTTCCCATCGGACTGGGGGGGTTTCTGTGACCTCCAAGTCATCCCTGGCTGTGGGGTGCACCTCCCCTCTTCTCATCCAGCGCCACCCGATCCCCAAACTTTTCCTCCAGCAGAAATCTTCCTCTGGGAAAGGAGGAGCGTCCGTCCCGGCCAGATGCTTCCAGCCCCAGAAGAGGAAGGGGGGGTCTGAATTGGGGGGAGGAAGCGTTGATCTCGGACTTTGGAGGTGGGAAGGGCCAGAACCAGCAGCAGCACCAATGAGAATTCTCCCTGCTTGAGCATCATCGGTCTCCGGGCAGAGTCCTTGGTGGCTTCACCTGAAGGAGGAGAGCCAGTTCTGCGGAGAGAGAGAAGCGGAGAAAGTGGGAGGGGGCATCTTGGCCTGAGGAACCGAGCGGAACTCTCTCCTGCATTGCGTGAAGTCAAGGGAAACTCTGCCCGGAGACCGATGACGCTCAAGGAGGGAGAATTCCCATTGAACAGGTCCCCCTGTTCTTTCTGGACACTCCCCATTCCGAAGTTTGAGGCAGCCCCATTCTGGGCTAGGCAGCCTTTCTGCGATCCCTTCGCTTTGTGGAGAGAGGGAACCGGTGGGAAATTCCACTCCCTGAGCCAAAAGGGTCTGCTGCAGGGGTGAAATGCTCCCGGTTTGGACTGGATCACCCAATCCGGTAGCGATGGAGGCAGATGGTTCAGAGAACGGGTAGCAAAAATTCCTGCCCCCCCCCCACATGCCCAACTGAGCCGCAATGGTCAGAGGCTTTTTTTCTTTTAAATGCCTCTGATGATCCAAGCTGAGTTGCCTGATCGTCAGAGGCATTTAAAAGAAAAAAAGCCTCTGACGATCAGGCAACTCACCTGGGATCGTCAGAGCCTTTTGAAAGGATATTTTTACAACCACTTCGCTGAAGAAGTTGTAGAAAAAATGGTTTTAAAAGTTTTTTAAAAATCGCCACGCCCACCCAATCACATTGCCCCCCCACCACCAAGCCACGCCCACAGAACCGGTAGTAACAAACTTTAGATTTCACCCCTGGTCTATGGGATTTTGAGACAGATCGTTTTCTCAGGGGGTGGGGGGGACCCTCAGGAGGGGAAGGGCCAGGCAGGGCCAGGCAAGGGAGGCCAGGAGACGAGACCAGGTCAAGGCGATGTCAATAAGTTTGTGTTTTTAAAGCAGTCTCTTTGTTTTCCAGTGGTTCCGGAGGAGCAGCCCATCCTCTGGCAACGGGGACACACGGAGGTATGTCGTATTTATTTCTTTAATTATTTGTCAACACGTATCCAATGGGACCCAAACCCTGGAAGTCAGAATGGCTCTTTTGGGTGAGGGGGCCTGGATTAAGCGGGCTTGAGGGTTTTTCCTGGGCTCAAGCCCAACGTCCTCATGGTCTCCCTTGCTTTTCAGCAGATAAATTCACGGGCCGGCCACCTGCCCCCGATCAACCAAGGTCCTCCCCCTCAGCGGACGTGTACCACCCGCCCCCCCAAGGTAAGCAATCTAAATCTTCTGGGGCAGGGGTGGGTTCTGTGGGCGTGGCTTATTTTGTGGGCGCGGCTTGGTGGGGGATTAATGTGACTGGGTGGGTGTGGCCAACTTTTGTTTTTAACTTTTTTTTTTATTGAAAAAGTTTTACAATACAATTTTTTTTCATTTTCCCCCCCACCCCCACCCCCACCTCCCCATCCCCATCAACCTCCCTCCACCCTCACCCCTTCCCTCCCCATCCCTCCCCTGACTTCCGCTACAAATTTTTAAAAGAAAAACAGCAAAAATTTATAACAAAAAGAAAAGCAAAAACTATTATGTATTCAAATTCTAAATTGAAAAAAAGTTTTGAAGGAAGAAGAAAGAAAGAAAGAAAGAAAAAAGAATTTAAAAAAGGGAAAAGAAAAATATAACAATAAACCCATAGATATTAATATTTATCTAAAGTTAACAATATTATAATAAAAAAACACCCAATAATAATAACCATTATAATATTCAAGCCAATTTAAAAATTATTATACCTTTCTATGAACCACTGGTATTAACATTACTAATCATATGCCAAACTCAATCCCCCATCTAATAAAACATAATATAACCTGCATATTCATATCAAATAATTTGATCCCAACTACTCCCCTTAACTAAAAAGCAAAAAGAAAAACATAAAACATGCAATATAATATAATTATGCATATGTTTTTAACTTTTAAAAGCATTTTTTCTACAACCTTAAGAGGTTTCAGGAAAAAAATGCTTTGAAAAGCCTCTGACGATCAGGCAACTCAGCTGGGATCGCCAGAGGCTTTTAAAGGCATTTTTTCCCCTCAAACCTCTTCGGCCGAAGAGCTTGTAGAAAAAATGCTTCTCAAAGCCTCTGATGATATTTAGATTTCACGGCTGTTATTTTAACTTTTCCAGACTCCTGCAACATCAGGGGGGCGACCGCTGAGGAATCCGAGGGAGAAGAGTGGCACGTAAGTCTACATTTCTAAAGAATATAAAATATAACATTTATTTTTTAAATGAATCCTTTGTTGAAACTCCTTTGAATTTTATGAGAGCATCCAGTCTTTTGGCCTTAGAGATGATCTGCATGGCACATCCTGCCTTGGAAATCTTTGCCCACTCTTCCTTGCAAAAGGGCTCCAAAATTGTCAGATTGGGGAGGGGGAGCTTCTCCTGTGCCCAGCCCTCTTCCAGTCCCCTCCCCAGGTTTCCACGTGGATTTGGGTCCAGGCTCTGCCAGGGCCATTCTGAAACTTCCATCTCCTTGTAGGGAAGTCCTTGTTGTGTTGACTTGGAGGCCTGGTTTGGGTCCTTGTGGCATCGAAAGGGGATATTCCTCTTCATCTTCAGCATTTTAGCAGAAGCCGGAAGGTTTTGTGCCGAAATTGACTGATACTTGGAACTGTTCATAATTCCCTCTCCTTGGCTGGAGCCCCAGTTCCAGCTGAAGAAAAGCAGCCCCAAAGCAGGATGCTGCCCACCCTCTCCAATGCTTCCCTGTGAGCCTGGTGGCTTTGGTGGCTTATAAGATGTGGAGACCAAGGCTGTTGCTGTCAGAGGCAGCTGAAGAAATGCCAGAAACCCCCTACTCAACAGTTGAACTCGATGGGGGCTTGAGCAGAGTCTCCTTAACAGATTTTTCACATATTTAATGACTACTATTTAACATCAGTTTTTCCCTTCAAAGATTTCAGTTTATTTTTTGATTTGAATTGTACATCTTATATGTTATGTTAAAGGAGGAAGTACTCTGAAGTGATTTATCTTGGTCTGATTTTTTATTTTACATTTCCAAAACCTGGCATTTTAATAGGGGTGTGTAGACTTTCTTTGCTAAATACTGAAGTAAAAACTTAAGTAATCCAACTCTTATAAACAACTCTTATCAACACATTAAACCTTAATATTTAAGTCACTAATTAAATCCCTTAAGATACCCTGGAGGTGTATCTAAAGTCCCTCAAACTGTACCCATTGGCCATTTTTACGGAGCCTTTCTAAAAGACCCAATAAATGGTGGAAGGATTGTTGGTAGAAATAGCAACACTGAATTTATACACTGACACAAACAAAAAGGTATTTTTAGTATTTTTCAATGGAAGAAAATGTTTGATGAGTCAAGTAAAAAACTTAAGGGTCTAATTTCTTTCTGGTTTTCCTATTTACAGCAACAGAAAGCAAAAGTCGTTCTCCCTGAGTGAGGAGCTCCTGCGTCAAAATGCCCAGCTTTCCAAGAAGAACGCAGAACTCTGCAGGGAGGTGGAGGAGAAACTGCGGAGGTGAGAAGCCCTGACTTTCTCTCCCAGGATTTCCTATTCAATTCTCCTTAGCTCCCTACCCTGGACACACATTACACAAGGTTCTGCCTTGAATTACGTTGCCTGGATGTGTAGGAGACATCATGAATCTCTTGACAGGGACTTTTCCTGCCAAATCCTCTGAATTTAGGAGGTCCTTGCTTTGATCTCCTCCTCTGCTGCTCCCTGACCTCAGTTCTCGGCTCCCACCCGGTTCTCACCAGTTCAGTCTTCTTCCCCTTCTGTCCCCATTAGAAAGTTTGGAAATTGTTTTGAACTGGTTGGTGCCTTTTCTGGTATGAAAGCCAAAAAAGAAAAAAAAGGGTTTTAAGATCTGAAGATTCCTTTGTGGTACTTGTAGATTATGTAATGCTAAATACTGAAAGTAAACATTCATTCCTTTGCACTTAAATAATGTTTAAAAGAATCTGGCACTGTAGCTGTGGTAAGAGAAATGGCAAAACTCAAGTAATGAAAAAGTAAGGCTAGGGAAAACAAAGAAAGTGCCAGGCATTTCAGTTAGTTTTCATTTCAAAAGGCTTTGATGGTTCAAGGGAAGAGCTGAGGGGGCTCATTTCCCTCTTGTCTTCCTATTTCACAGAATCCAGATGTTGGAACTCCAAAACCTCCATCTCCACTGCAGGGTCCTGAAGGAAGCTGGGCAGAATCAGGAGCTCCTCAGGGAGAACGAAGAGCTGCGGGAACAACTGCAGAGGTAAGAAATACCATCTTTCCCCGAAAATACGACCTTCCCCGCAAGCAGTTGTTGTTGGGGCTAAGCAAGTAAGTAAGAATCTCTGGCTGCTTCTCTGCATTGAGCTCTCCACGTCTCCTTCTTCCAGAGAGAAACAACGGTGGGAAGATCAGAAGATCTTGCGGGATCAAGAGATCTGAGGCAGATCTGAGGCAGCCTCCTCCTCAGCAAAGGGGACCCATTCTGTCTCCACTACATCCTGGCAACACTGAAAAGCCTCTGAGAACCAGGCAAAAAGTGCACCCTATTTTTTCCATGACTTTTGGAGGTTCTGTACAGGATCATGGACCCAACTTCCAGAGGTCTGTAGGCCCTAGGAGACCCTCCCTCATTTTTCTGCTGCTGGATAACTTGTAAGAAGGTGCAAAGAGGAAAGAACTGAAGGGCTGAAGAGGAAATGCTTTTGTAAACTCAATTTGATCCTTTGAAATTTATTTTGTAATGTAAATAGAGATCTGGATTTGGAATACCCCTTCAAGATCTTTTTTTAATTCCTTCAATTCTGCTATTGGTTCCTGCTTTTTAATGTGCCTCTGTGTTGATTTTAATTCTAAGAGGTTTGTGGTTTTCTTCGTTGTTAATTATTGGGGTGCAAACTGTCAGTATTTTAATTTTTCTTGTTCTCTTTTATGCTTTTGGCATGTGACCATAATAAATGTTGAGTTGAGCTGAATTGAATGGCTCTTTAGACCTGATTCCTTCAGGATCCTTCATTAGTCCTGGAAAGTCTTGAATGACCAGACTGTCCAACATGGTTCCTGTCTGCACTCTCGTCTGACCACTTGACAAGTGAGCAGCAGAAGAAAGACCCCAAAGCAATGGGATTGTTCTCATGGTAGGACAGGTCTGTTTTGACCCTTCCCCCTCCCCACTCTGGATCCCCCTCCCCATCCAAGACATCTACACCAGTGAAAAGCAGCTCTTGGATTCCATGGAGAAGATACGGTTGGATCTATCACTCCCCACTCAGTCTGCCGAAGAAAGAAACACACACAGGGACCTGTGGGACTTTGTAGGGTCCCACTAATGTGGACATCTGGATGGAGATGTTCATCCTGTCAGGCGCATCCAGAGGAGCCAAAGGAAGTTGTCCTTCCTCCCACAACCGTCCCTGGGAACAGGGGCTCCTCCAGTAGAGAGCACGTCCAGCAAGGCCTCTGAAGGGCCAAGTGGATTCTGATAGTTGTCAGGGAGGTTGTGGCCAAGTGTGAGATTGTGCAGGCGCTGGGGATCCTTACCCACCATTTGTACGGCAAAAATACACCATAGTATATTAAAGTCACCGATAGAGAAACTCTTTTACAAAAAATGCTCATGTTATTCTTATATCATCATGAATAGAAGCAAGAAAATCCTTTTTTTCCCCATTTAATCCTCTTTGTCTCAACCAGCTGACTGAGTCTCAAGCCAAGCCAGATCCAAATCCAGAGGCAAATGGTAGTTACTCATCACTTTGACATTGAATGAGTGTTGAGAAGGTGGGATGGAGATAGTTCTCCACCAGAATTAAGAGTCACAAACACACCCTTATTTGTAGAAGGACTAATTTTTCTCTGGCCATTAAAGGGGATTCAAAATAATTCAATCCTTAAAATAGAACTATTATAAAAGGACGAAGATTTTTTTTAATGTGAGAAACATTTACCAATTCTAAAAAAAACCCTACTTTGTTTCTATAAGGATCAGGAATTGTGTATCAATGAGTGGTTATAAAAATATGGGGCTGGGCTGGGCAGGGGTCACGACAACCGTTTCAATCACTACTTTAAACACAAGTTAGCATCCAAGTGATGAACTCAAGTTTGTATGGAGAGAGGGAAATAATCTGGAGTTGTTACGGTTTGTATTCCATCCCATCTTTGGATCCCAGAGACTTCCACAAAATAAGACAAAAAGAGAGAAGCTTTGGAAATCCAGACCTTTCAGGAAATTAGACAGGTCCTTGAATACAGAAATAAGTGAAATAAAGAGAAAAGAAGGAAAGTGTGAGGAATGCAAAGAGAGGAAAGGAAACTCCAGCCCAGGGAATGACTTAGGAATGAAACTGACAAGGAGGAGCCTGCTTGGAAGTCCTTGTTCTATGCTATATTCTTGTTCAACTGAGGATTCTCCCCATGAGATGGTCTCCTGGCCTGGAAGAGCTTCCCCTTCAGCCTCTCCCGTCTCAGGTGGCCCAGGAGAAGCTCCCGGTATTTGGGAGGCCGTTGCCTGGAGGGGATGAGAACTCCCTGGACCAAATTCTCTCCCTCCGACAGCCGAGGCTCTTTTCCTTTGCACTGGGAGCACCTAGAGATCTCCTGGAGCAATCCCACCCTGCCACCAATTGCTGCCAGTATATATATTTTTTAAACCACCAAAGACCAGATTGACCCAGACTCCATACTCACAAGCACTAGAAACTTGAATTTGATTTCGGGTCTTTTGTCTCTCCTTTCAATGGCTGGGGTGAGGTTTTTATTTCACAAATAGGAAAGCTTATACATTTTTTTTTATCAAAATAAAGAAAAATTCTAAATACTACATCCTTTCAACCTGTGCAGAAAGTAATGTTAACACTATAACTATTTTAGCTATTTTCTATAAGCTGTTTGACGACACCATTTTCTTTAATGTCCAATTTCACTTCATCTTCCGATCTTTCTGCTCTACGTCTCCAATAGATTTGTTTAAGGCTGACTTTTATCATTCTTTGCTTTTAATTTCTGTACATTTCACGGACCACACTCTACAGAGCTAAAGAACTTTTTCTACAGAGTTTGATAATTTCTCTTTTTTTGGTGTTCACTTTTTATTTTTCTTCTGTCAAAGTTTTCCTTTGTTTTTTAAAATATATTTTTAAATATTCCTTCATTTTCTCTGATCCTTCCCTCCTTCTGATTCTGGGCTGCATCTGAACAGAAGAAATCAGATTTCGCATTCAAATCCTCTAGTTCTTTTTTAAAGAAAAAACATTTTATTAGATTATAGAATAAAATACAAAAAAGAAAAAAAAGAAAAAAAAAGAGGAAGAAATGGGAGGAGGGGAAAGAGAAGTGGGGGGAGGGAGAAAAGTGCTGACTTCAGACTTCCTCTGTTGCAGTAAAATAAAACATTAAAATCGAATCTCAACTTTCGACTTTTCCATAATAATATAAATTGCTTTGTAAAAGAAAGCAGGTTTCGCATTCAAATCCTCCAGTTCTCAGGGACAACAAAGGTCCCGCCTCTCTTTCTCTCTACTGGGTGCTTCTATTCCTGGCCCGCCCCCTTCGTCATGACAACCCTGTAGCCAATCAAAGAGGGGGAAGAGACGGTTGCCTGGGAGCTTCCCTGCCCTCAGCCTGATGGAGAAGAGGCTGAAGAAGCCAAGCCAAAGGGGGGGGGGTGTCAAATAAAGAGCAAAATTCAGAGCTTTGGGAGGGATGAGAAAGAGGCAAAAGCTCCCAGAATGGCAGAGGGAGGGGGGCTTAAGCCCCTTCCCCAGAAAAGGCTGCAATGAAGAGGGTCTCCTCAGCTGGGGGCTCTGGAGGGGCCACGGGGGACCCCCATCTTCCTCAGAGTCACGTAGGGTCCCCTCCAGAGTAAGTCCGGCTACCTTTTCCTCGCAGGCAATGTGGGATCCCCCTTGGAAGACCCAGCCCTGCATGGCTTCTCCCCCACAGGAGCCTCTCCTGGAAGACACGGAGCCCAAGTGAGGCTGGAGAAACCCCGGGGGCTTCATCCCCCCAATATTCAACCCTGGGACCCATAAACCAGGTTAGTCTCTTCCCAGGAATGCCCCAGATCCCCTTCTCCTTCCTGGCCATCCTGGGCTTTCTCTGTGGGTCTGGGCTTTGCTTCCCCTCCTCCAAGTGCCCCATATGTGGAAAGAGGTGGCTGAGCAACATGGGATATGGTTCCCCCCCTTCCCAGGACTCAGAAGATGGAACCTGGTAGGAGATCTTGCAGATCTGCTTCCCTTCCCCACCACGAGGCTCCCCAGATTCCTCCTCCCAAGCGGGGGCTCCCTACTCAGCCGGGCAGAGGCCTGTCTGGCATTCAGGCAAGAGCCCCCTTGCCTGGCCTCTGCATGGGAAAGGGTGGCAGAGGAACATGGGACATGGGCTTCTGCATTCCCAGAACTCTGAAGATGGAAGTTGGATTTTGCAGATCAGCTTTCCATCTCCAACACGAGTCCTGAGCTCCCCTCCCCTCCCTCCCTCCCTCCCTCCCCACATGGGTTGAGAGGCAGCCTTGATTTCTCCATCTCTTTTCATTTTTTTTAACCTCTCTGTTTCTGTCTCTCTGTGTGTTTTTTCAACTATGCAAAGTTCTGATAACTACTTTGTCATTAATGTTTAATCTCTTCATCTCTTTTCATTTGTTTTTTTTCTAGTTAGTTTTTTTTACTAAAGTCAATTTTGTTCTAAGAGTCTGGCCACACTATTGCATCAGCCCTTTTGTATAGTGCCCTAGTGCATTAGCTTTCAAAATAAAGTAAATTTTGGTTCCAACTCAGGTGGCAGCTATTTCAGATTTGTAGCATGCTCCAGCATTAACTGGCCCCCGGAGTTTTGTCTTTCATCACTATACAAACCAATATCAGATTTCTTTCTTTCTTCAGTCACAGGTGTCGTGTATTCCCTCCGGGGCCATTTTCAAGCATGGAGACCTCAAACCTCTCAATTCTAGATGACCGATTTAATTCCATCTCTTCCCCTGTTATTATGAATCACATGGAGATTATTTTCCTTTCATTTCCCTCCAGAGAATTTCCCAACAATTATTGAGTCAAAGAACTCGTTGAATTATCCAGGGATCCCTCCTGAGAGGGAGAATTATGATAAAAGTTTCAGTTCTGCTCTTTGGCCGAATCCTCCAGGGGAGACTTTGGACAGAGAAACATGGAGTTTTGGGACAGGCAGAATCTGTGCCCTTGAATGTACGTCTCCCTCCTCTCAGATGAAGCCGAGTGTTTCTCTGCGTTTAAAGAAGGAAAGCAACTGAAGTTTCCACCTTGTGAGAGTCCTTTGATGCTTCTAATTCTTTTTTAGAAACAGGAAAGGGATTCATTGATTCACTTCATGAATTATGGATCTCCTGCTTCTGCCTCTGATGCTGCTTTTGTCCCATCCAATCTCTGGGAAGCTGAGAATGAAATGCCCACTGAGTTTGGGGCACCAGGATGGAAAACAACCATGGAACTTTTACAGCCCAGGAGACCATCTCATTGGTTTAGTCCTCACTGGAAATGAAATATGGCATATAAAGTTGCTTTTCAACGTGGCTCCTTCTCTTCAGTTTGTTTTCCATGATCCGTAAGTCATTCAGGGTGATGGAGTTGCAGTCCCTCTATTCTAACACTCTCCTTTTCTGTTTTTTTTATTTTTCATTTATTCCTACATTGGGGAATATGTCCAATTTCCTGAATGATTTTGATTTCCATGGCTTTTCTCTTTGGTCTGATTTTGTGAATGAGACTCAAATCAAAAAAGGGGTCTGAAAAAAAGCTGAAAGGGCTGCAGATTATTTTCCTCTCTCAGTTCAATCCTTAATTTATCACTTGAATAATGAATTTAAAGTAGTGGTGGAATCAGTTGTGGTTGCTGTACCTCAGCCCATTTCCATATTTGTGTAACTGATCACTGGTTTTGGATCAATGTTATCTTAAGGCTCAGTAGGCTTCTGAAGGATTATATATTAAAAACAGTATTTATTGTTGCTTTTGATTATAATAATATGTTTTAACAACAGGGATCTTTATGGTTTTTCATATGGCTTACGATTCATTTTCAACATTCAAACCATCAACAAGAATTCCCAGGTCCTGCACAACCTCACACTGGGCTACAACATCCACGACAATTATTTGAGCACTTTCCACACTTCAGATGCCTTGCTGGACATGCTCTCCACTGGAGAAGCCAATGTCCCCAACTACAGCTGTGGAAGGAAGGAGAACCTCCTGGCTCTGATTGATAGAGCTGACAGGGACATCTCCATCCAGATGTCAACATTAGGAGGCACCTACGAAGTCCCACAGGTTTGTATTTCTCCTTCTGGTAAAGTGAGGGGTGGGTGGTGGTGGGTGAGCAATAGATGCAATCATGTCTTCTCCATGGAATTCAAGAGCTGCTTTTCTCCATATTCTCAATATTTTACCCCATTATGTTCATGTTGAGATTAATTATAAAAGGCCTGAAATGCAAGCAATATATTCCCTGGAGAAGATATTCTACCAACTATTTAACTGATCAAAAAATATCCCTGGTTGTTGGGCATCTATTGGCATCTTCATTTTCACAGATAAATAATGCCTGCCGTATCCACTGCGATAGAAGTTGGCAATAGTAGCATTTTATCCATCTAAAAAGTGGAATAAAAATTACTCTAGAAATTATAGGCCAAATAGACTAACAGATATTGTGGCTAAAATTTATGACATGATCCTCTTAGTTAAACTTGAGAAAAATGCATTCTTTGCAGAAGAACCAGAAAGTTTTAGGTAGAGTTAAAAGCTATATAGATTTTATAAGGAATAAAACATGATAACAATCTAATTTTGGCTACAATTTTGTGTTGAAATATATAATCTATATCAGCGAAGTAAAAACTGTTAGTGCAGCATTTGACTCAATAAACAGAGAAATATGATGGAGAAAATGGATGGCCCTCAAAATGGAGCTCAGCCTGTTGGCCCTGATCCAAGCCCTTGTTTGAGAGGGAGGTTTGGGCTCAATGGAGCCAAGAGAAGAAGGATCTATGCTTACCAAGGGGGAAGGGAAAGATGCATATTTGAACCCTTCTTATTCAGTGTGAATATGAATGACTTACTAGGAGTAATGAAAGATTAAAAAAACCCCAGATCATTAATAAATGTTATTTCATTTTTTGAAAAAAATGGCTAACTTAGTGGACCAATGAAATGCAGTGCATGTAATATGCAGTACTTGGATTTCAGAAAGGCTTTGACAAAGTAAATCACAACCTATTTCTCAGGAAGCTGAAAATATGTGGGATAAGCAGCATCACCCCCAGATGGGCTCAGCCTGTGGTCCTCAATGGAACTAGGTCTGCATGGAGGGAAACAAGCAGTGGGGGACCCCAAGGTTTCATTTTAGGCCCAGTTCTCTTCAACATCTTCATGAATGATTTGGATGAGGGGAGAAATGGGGAAATCAACAAATTTGAAGACAACATTAAAGTGGCAGGAATAGCCAACATCAAAACTGGCTCAAGATCCAGATAGATCTAGATAGACTTGAATTCTGGGCTTATTTAACTAAATGAAATTCATTGTAGAGAAAAGTAATGTTTTACACTTAGAAAAACCAAATGTACACTTACAGATGAGGTGAAACCTGGCTCCATAGCAGTAACTGTGAAAGGGATCTTGGAGTCAGTGGACAATCACTTAAATATGAGCCAGCAATCTGTGGCAGCAGCCAAAGAAGCTAATTCAGTCCTAGGTTGCATTACCAGAGGAATAAAATCAAGATCACATGAAGTATTGGTACCGCTTTATAATGCCTTGGCAAGACCACACTTGGAATAGTGCATCCAGTTTTGGCCACTATATTATAAAAAAGATGTAGAGACTCTGGAAAGAGTGCAGAAAAGACGATTAAAGGCCTGGAGACTAAAACATATGAGGAACAGTTGCACGAATTGGGTATATCTAGTGTAGTGAAAAGGACTGGGATGAAATAATAAGCAATGTACCAAAAAAAAAAATTGGAAATTTTTTTCAGTTTTATTTCTTATACACATAATATAAAATGTACATTTTCTTATACATAAGAAAATGCCACAAGGAAGAAGAGTACAACCAATTTTCCAAAGTATTAGATAGCAAGACAAGAAACAATGGATGGAAACTAGTCAAGGAGAGAAACAACCTAGAACTAAGGAGAAATTTCCTAATGGTGAGGAATAGAACGTCTCCCTTTCAGAAATTGTGGGTGGTCCATCACTGGAGGCTCTTAAGAAGAGTCTGGACAGCCACTTGTCTGGAATAGTATAGATAGATACAGATTAACAGAGTTGGAAGGGATCTTGTAGGTCATCTAGTCCAAGCAGACCCTACACCATTTCGGACAGATGACGGTCCAGTCTCTTCTTGAAAGCTTCCAGTGATGAAGCTCCCACAACTTCTGAAGGCAACTTTATCTCTTTATTTCCAGGTTGAATCTCTCCTTGTTCAGTTTCCACCCATTATTCCTTGTCTGGCCTTCAGGTGCTTTGGAAAACAGCTTGACCCTCTCCTCTCTGTGGCAGCCCCTCAAATATTGGAAGACTGCTATCATGTCTCCCCTGGTCCTTCTCTTCACTAGACCAGCCATGCCCAGTTCCTGCAACCGTTCATTGTATCTTTTAGCCTCCAGTCCCCTAATCCTCTTGGTTGCTCTTCTCTGCACTTTTTCTAGAGTCTCAACATCTTTTTTATAGTGTGGTGACCAAAACTGGATTCAGGATTCTAGGTGTTACTAAGGCTTTATAGGGTGGTATTAGTACCTCTCTTGATCTTGATTGTATCCCTCTGTTAATGCAATTTAGGATTGCATTGGCTTTTTTGGCTGCCGCTGCACACTCTTGGCTCATATTTAATTGATTGTCCACGAAGACTCCAGGATCCTCTCACAGTTACTGCTATTATGCCTGGTTTCCTGCTTGAACAGGGGGTCAGACTAGAGGACCTCCAAGCTTCCTTCTAACCCTTTATTTTGTTATAAGTTCTATTATAGGTACACATGTTTAGCCTGCTAAATTACTATTGGAATACACTGATTTATACAGATAATGTGATATTATCATACTTACATATTGGATTGTATAGATTTGGATTGTTTTGTCTTAATAATCATCTGATAATTTATAAAGCAAGTTCAAAAGTTATGGTCTTTGTGAAATGACATCCTAGCTATAGATGGTCAGCCATTAGAGCAAGTAACACCTTTCCTTACCTGGGGTTGTTTTCTCTGGGCCTGAATCTTGGCTCCCTCATCATCCAAGGAGCTCAGTTAGAGAAAGGGCAGGAGGGAAAGTGGTCCTTAAATGAAAACCTCACAGCTGTCCAGCTTCCTTAGCCCCAATTATTAAAGTATCTGAGGCCCAGTTTTCCCCCATGTTCTTATATCAATCTGATGTTTGATGTTTCTCCAGAGAGAAACCACCAGCAGAACCAACTGTGGCTGTTGGAACAGAAAAAACTTCAATGAAAGACCAAACTTGGATTATGCAACTGACAAATCTTATTAGGCTTTAAGGTCTGCTTGTTTCTTGTATAACTGGAGAAAGAAGTTAAAAAATTTCCTCCAGAAAGAATCTGGGATAGAGAAGCAAAAAAGATGCAGCAATCCTCAAAAATTATAATAGGCCCTTTATTGGAATTGAATACTCCAGTTGGTATTTGCACGTGTTAATCTAATTGTGTTAAATTGTAGGGGTGATACAGTAAAACGATTTACATTTTTATTGTTTTTTAGTTTGCTTATTATTTTCCATTATTATGATACAATCTTGCTAATATTCTGTCTTTAATATTTTAAACAATGTCTGATTAACAAACTATTCTAATAACATTCATGAGAATCAGGTTGGATGTATTAAAATCTAATATTTTGGACTTGATCTGATCCAAAATATAACACAACATTCTTCATTGCTTTTTCAGATCAGTCATGACATTGTTTCAGAGGCTCTGAGTGATAAAAGGAAATTCCCCTTTTTCCACCAAATTCTCCCCAAAGAAGGATTCCAGTACTCAACAATTGTCCACCTGCTCCTCCACTTCAGATGGACCCTGATTGGCCTCTTTGCTTCAGACACAGAAAATGGAGAGAATTTCATGAGGATTTTTCCTCCTATGCTTGTCAGGAGTGGAATTTGTGTGGTTATATCACAACTGTTCTCAACAACTGGATACACAGCAGCCCTCAGGGATTCCCTCTCTAAGTGGAGAAAAGTCAACGTCTTTGTTCACTTCATAGAATTTGATTTCATTTGGAAGAGAATTCTTCCTTTCCATTTAATATTTATGCGTCTGCCAGGACCCATTGAAGGGAAAGTCTGGATCCTCACAAATTTTGCAGGGTATCCAATGAAAAAGCACAGACTTTTCAAATACATCCATAGTATTTTGAACTTTGGTTATCTGACAAAAAAAAGGCCAAAGGATTCTGCCTCTGAACCTAATTTCTTTGTGGAAGAAAAGTTTCAAGATTATTATTTCCGCTGTTCTCTTTCAAAGAACCTTTTTTCTGTCAAAGGCCGCAGAAGATGCACCCAGAAAGCCCCACTGGAGACCCAGGAGAAAGAAAACAGAATAAAGATCAGAAATTATCTCCTTTTGTACAGTCTCATGAAGATTCTGTCCCAGGCCTTGAATGCCGCTTATTCCTCCAGATGGAGGAGGAGAAGGAAGGAGGGAGAAAAGACTTTGGGGTCTCCAAGGCTGCAGCCGTGGCAGGTATGGGGGTCCTGATATGGATCCATCAATCTTAGATCCTTTGGAGGAGGAATCCAGAGGAGAAGGAGGGGAACCAACTCAAGAGATTTGGCCAATTCAATTATTCAGGGAATAATGGTTCCAAAGAGTAGATACAATGGCATTTTTTTTGTTTTGTTTTGTTTTGTTTTTTAAATTAATTTTTATTCAACATTTATATCTTTAACATCCTTGTTACATTTTTACAACTTTCCGATACCGGCATCTGTAATAATATCTATAGATATTCTTGGTAATTATCTTTGTTTTGTTTTTATTTATTTTCAGGCCTGCTACTAGTCCCAATTTCTCTATTTCTAGTAGGAGTTTTTTTCCTGTTTCCAAAGGGTCCTCTAATATAAATGCCATGTCATCTGCAAAGGCCCCTGTTTTGTATTCTTCTCTTTTAATTCTTAACCCTTTTATTTCCTTATTTCCCCTTTCCTGTGCCAATAATATTTCCCATGAAAGGATGAATAAGAGGGGGGACAATGGACAGCCTTGTCTAATCCCTTTGTCTATATTGACTTTTTCTGTAAGATCTCCACTGACCATAATTTTTCTGTTTGTTTAAAATAAATTGTCTTCATCATTTCTATAAAGTTTTCCCCAAATTTCATCTCGATGAATTGATTAATTAAAAACCACCAATTCAAGTTGTCAAACGCCTTTTGTGCATCTATCATTATTACTGCCAATTGTTTTTCTGGATGAGCCTCATAGTATTCTACAATATTCATGATAATCTTTGTATCGTTCTTAATTTCTCGTTTGGGTAAAAACCCATTTTGATCCCAATGAATTATTTTATTTAATATCCTTTTTAGTCTTTCTACTATTATTGCCAGGATTTTATAGTCGGCATTTAACAGTGAGATTGGCCTTTAGTTTTGAATGAATTGTCTGTACTTTCCTTTGGAATTAATGCTATTGTTATGTTTGTATCTATTTTGTGCGGGAAATTCAAATACAGGAATGCCTGTGATTGGTTAATGGTTATTTCAGAACTGTATATAAGGAGGGCTGTTGCCTGTGTTTCTTTGCTGAAGTCTCACCCTGAATTAAAGAGCTGTTGTCACTAGCTTGCTTGTGCCTCTCATTATTCCCGCGCTACAACATTGGCGACGAAGGTGGGATTGAAGCCACAAGAAGCAAAGCAAAAAGAGCTTTGAGTTTCAGCCAGGGTGACGAGCGGACTACGGAGACTCACAGCAATGTCTGCCTACGTCCCGCGAAAACCCTTTGACCCGACCCGAGAGAAATGGGGGTCGTATCTAACCGGGTTCGAGTGTTGGAAGCAAGTGATATGCAAGGTCTCTCGGCAAATCGGAAAAGAGCACTCTTCCTAAGCCACTGTGGGCCAGACGTTTTTGAGATGGCCGAATCTCTCTGCGAACCAACTTCAGTTCAGACAGACCCCTGGGATGTCCTGCAAGCAAACCTGAGAGCCCACTATGCTCCCGTTCCTTCAAAGTTTGTTCAATGCTACGATCTCTGGCAAAGAGAGCTCGTTGCGGGACAACGCAAAGAGAAGGAGAGCTGGTCAGCGCATACATGGCTGCACTTTGAAAAGCCGCAATGCATTGCGACTACAGGGATCTAGATGACGCACTCCTCGAACAGTTGATTTGTGGAGTTAGAGACACTCATTTACAGAGGCACTTGCTCACGAAGCCAGATTTGACATTAGCCAGTGTGCTTGAAGAAGCAAGAGCACACGAAGCGTCCACTAAGGCTTCCGAAGCACTACAACGTCCACAGATGGGTAAGGTCGGCCCCAAGTCAGCACCTGTTCATCAAGAAGAGGCGCAGACCAGTACGGAGGAAGGACGTCTTCCACACTGACAAAAAGAAGGGCGAGCAAAGTCGTCGCCGTGAAAACTGCTCGAGTTGCAGCAGAAACCACAAGAGACAGTCCTGCAAATACCGAGACGCCATTTGCAGGTGCTGTGAAAAGAAGGGCCGTTTGGCTAGAGTCTGTAGAGCTCAATTACTTGGAAATAACAAGTCACATGACCACAACGACCAATCTGAACTGACACGTTCAAACCAGCCAACCAGAGATGGCGGCACGAGAAAACGGCGTGAGAATCAAAAACAGGAGACCTACAGCACAAGAATTGGCCAAGCCATCGCATCTGTAGAAGAAAAAGTCTACACCAAAGTAGAAATTGAAGGGAGACCATGCAACATGGAAATCGACACCGGGTCTGCTCTGTCAATCATGTCCTGGGCAATGCTCAAGTCACTTCTACCGAACTTCCAGAAAACCCAGCTTTCATGACAACGAGTTCGCCTCCTTGACTACCAAGGGAACCGAGTTCCAGTGGAAGGCGTGGGCATGTTCCGGGTCATCTACAGCGAGTTCCAGAAAGAGCTTCCCCTGAGCATCATCAGCAAGTCGCTGCCAAGCCTCCTAGGCCTAGCTTGGTTTGGAAACCTCGGCATGGGTTTCACGGGTGTCCACTGCCTCGGAGGACCGTCCCTAAAGGAAAGCCTCCTGCACGAGTTCCGGGACGTTTTTGAAGAGACACTAGGCAAGTGCGTGGGGACCCCTATTTCTTTTAATCTTGACCCTAATGTAGCCCCGATTAGGTTGAAGGCAAGACGAGTAACATTTGCCCTAAAGCCAAAAATAGATGCAGAACTTGACAAACTGATCAAACAAGGGGTGCTAGTGCCTGTAGACCACGCTAAGTGGGAAACCACAATAGTAACACCAGTTAAGGCTGACGGATCAATCAGAATCTGTGCTGATTATAAATGCTCGATCAATAAGGCGTTGCAACAAAGTGTGTACCCAGTCCCGATTGTCCACCATTTACTTCATTCCCTGGGCCCTGGCAAGTTATTCGATAAGTTAGACCTTGCGCAAGCGTACCAGCAGCTGCCGGTAGATGACGCTACGGCAGAATCACAAACTCTAGTAACGCACAGAGGTGCGTTCAAATGCACCAGACTGCAGTTTGGGGTTAGCATTGCACCTGGGCTTTTCCAAAGCACTATGGAGCGCCTACTACAAGGACTCCCGGGGGTTGTACCCTATTTTGATGATGTCCTCATTAGTGGCCAGAATGAGGCACAGCTGGGAGAACGAGTTAGACAAGCGCTCACCAGATTTAGTGAAGCGGGACTTAAGCTCAAAAAGTCCAAATGTAAAATTGTGGTTCCCTCCATAGAATTTTTGGGCTACAGAATTGATGGCACAGGAATTCACCCCACAGAAAGCAAATTAAGGGCCATCCAAAATGCACCCACACCAAAGTCGAACTGCAGGCTTTCCTGGGACTTCTAAACTTTTATACAATGTTCCTCAAAGACAAAGCCACCATTGCGGAACCATTACATAGACTGCTAGGCAAAAACGTTCCTTGGGCCTGGGGCAAGACTGAAGCGGCCGCCTTTAGGGTTGTTAAAAAATTTTTTTCTGAAGACAACTTCCTTATTCAATACAATTCAGAATTGCCACTTGTGCTTGTCTGCGATGCATCCCCTTTTGGAGTAGGCGCTGTGTTGAGCCATAGACTTCCAAATGGGCTAGAGGTGCCCATTGCATATTAGTCTCATACCCTGTCCAGTGCAGAACGAAATCATAGCCAACTGGACAGGGAAGTTTTAGCGGCTGTGGCAGGGGTCAAAAAATTTCATGAATATTTGTTTGGCTGAACTTTTGAACTTATTACAGACCATCAGTCATTGTTGGGACTTTTGGCTGGTGACAAACCAAACCCAGCCGCTCTCTCCCCCTGGAGGACCAGGTGGTCTATTTTCCTGGCCACTTATTTGTATAGACTAATCCACCATCCGGGCCGGATTCTGGGCCATGCTGACGCCCTCAGCCGATGCCCCTTGCCCGATCTGCTGGAAAACCCGACTCTGGAAGCCCCTGTATTGTTGCTCGATGTTGTATCCCTGGGGCCACTCTTGTCTGGCGAGGTGGTAAGGGCATCTGCCAAAGACACTGTTTTATGAACTGTCATGGGCTGGGTCATGAGGGGTTGGCCAACTAAGGTGGACAGTGGGGATTTTCAAGTGTTCTTTAACAAAAAGAATGAGTTGTCTATGCTGGGGGGTTATTTATTGTGGGGCAATAGGATGGTTATCCCCTCCCGGTTAAGGCATCGGGTGTTGGAATTACTACATGAGGGGCATCCTGGTATAGTCAGAATGAAGAGTCTGGCTCGGAGTTATGTGTGGTGGCCACAACTTGACCAAGACATCACAGAATGGGTGGGGAAATGCAGGCTTTGTCAGGAGTCCCGCCCGGATTCCCCTGTAGCTCCCGTTAGAGAGTGGGAAAAGCCAAAAGGACTATCCATATTGATTTTGCAGGGCCTTTCTACGGCCAGAATTTCCTAATAATTGTCGACACATTTTCCAAATGGCTGGAAATAGCCCTAATGCCATCAACCACTTCTGAGGCGGTAATCAAGGTCCTCAGAGGTTATTCGCTACCCACGGGTTACCAGACACCCTGGTATCAGATAACGGGCCGCAATTTACGGCAACTCAGTTTGAAAGCTACCTGGCTGAGTTAGGAATAAGACACGCATTGTCTGCCCCTTTCCATACGGCTTCTAATGGCCTTGTAGAGAGATTCATTCAAACAACCAAAGAAGCCCAGTCCCTAGTCGATGCGGGGGACTGGCAAGCCAGGATTGACCAATTCTTAGCAATACAGCATGCACTGTACCCCGTGCATTGCCACAGGGCGCAGCCCAGCAGAACTTTTAATGGGCCGTAAACTCAGGTGCATTCTAGATCGCTTACATCCGAACTATTCTGCAGATAATTTTAAGGGGGAAGAGGGAGGATTAAGACACTTCCAAACCGGGACCCTGGTATTTGCAAGAAATTATGCTAGCGGCCTGCTGTGGATAGAAGGAATTATTGTTGGAATCACCGGCCCGAAATTGTACACAGTGGACGTAGGGCAAGGTGTACTGGA
Source organism: Masticophis lateralis (assembly GCA_030761175.1). Lineage (NCBI taxonomy): Eukaryota > Metazoa > Chordata > Lepidosauria > Squamata > Colubridae > Masticophis > Masticophis lateralis. The sequence goes on from JAUDYJ010000016.1 coordinate 13,455,957, forward strand.
GAAGGCACATAGATCAATTGCGTAAATGTTTGAGTTATGAAGCCTGTGAGAGTCCCGATATTGTTGAACCTAACTTCCAAAGTTTCCCCGAAACAGCTACCTCAAGCCCGAGTAAACCGGATTACTTCTCGGGTAAGCCTGAGTTCCAGCGCCGCCCCAACGAGTCGACACTCCCAGCCGGGGATGGCCAGACCTCTGGAGAAATCCAGGAGATCCCATTGGCGGAGCCAGGAGAGATGAAAGGTCCCTCTGACCGGCTCAACGCCTCACCAACAACTGAACTGCGCAGGTCAACCAGAGTAAAGTCACGCCCTGGCCACCTGTGTGATTTTGTATGTAAATATGTAAATAGATAGGATAAGTGCCTTCTGGGAGTGGAGGGGTGTTATGTTCGTATCTATTTTGTGCGGGAAATTCAAATACAGGAATGTCTGTGATTGGTTAATGGTTATTTCAGAACTGTATATAAGGAGGGCTGTTGTCTGTGTTTCTTTGCTGAAGTCTCACCCTGAATTAAAGAGCTGTTGTCACTCGCTTGCTTGTGCCTCTCGTTATTCCCGCACTACAACAGCTATATATGCCTCCATCCATGAATTTGGCATTTTGGCTTTCTCTAGTACCTTGTTATATATATCCAACATAATGTCTTCCAAAACTTCCTGAATTTTTTTTATATACTTCTGCTGCAATTCCATCTGTCCCTGGTGTTTTGTTATTTTTCTGTTTTTTTAATTGCCTCTCTTAACTCTGTTAATGTAATTTCCCCATTCAACATTTCCCTATCTTCATCTGTTATACTTGGCAAGTTCCTCTCCTGTAGGTAATTTATAATATTTTCTTCTTTAATGTTTTCTTGACTATACAGTATTTGAAAATAATTTTGAATAATATTTTTTCCCCCCTAAATTCTATGGAGCAAATTTCCTTGCTCGTGTCGTAAATATTGTACTAATTTTTTAGCTTTTTCTTTTTTCAATTTGTGGGTGAGCCATCTCCCTGGTTTATTTGCCGATTCAAAATACTTTTGTTTTGCCAATTTTATATTCTTTATCATTTCTTCCTGTTCTAGTATATTAATTTTATATTTCATTAATTTTATTAATGAATTTTATTAATTAAAATTTTATTAATTAATTTTATATTCCATTTCCTTTCTGATTTCCCTGTTTTGGGGATCTTTCTGAATTGATAATTCTAATTTTTTCAGCTTCTCCAATGTTGACATTTGTTGTTCCTTCTTCTCTTTGTTTCTCCTCACCATATACCCAAGAGTTATCCTCCTTATTCATCACCTTCAAGTTTCATAGGAAAGATTAAAAAGGGTTAAAAACTATTTCAGTATTATTATTATCCAGGCCTCAGGTTTCTAATCACATCACACAATTGTTTGCCAGTCCTTTACTGAAATCCAGTGATATCACCAGAGTTCCCATAATCTCTTTAGGAAGTGTAATGATGTGTGAGAATGACTTTTGGGATGAGGGGAAGAGAGGCTGCCTAGGGAAGGATCAGAGAAGAGGGGAGAATCCTGCAGCTGCATAATGGGAGAGAAAGAACCTCAGAAAGGATCCTGGCTAACTTTTCAGGCTGAGAAAAGTGTTGGTGGGAGATTTGTTCTTTCAGATCTGCAAAATGTTGTTAATGTTGCATTACATTCAAGTAGAATTAGCACATCTGGAGGTGTTTTCCATCAGGATGACCAGGGAGAAGATTAGCCTGACAACTTTCTTCTTGATCAACCCATGCTTTCTGGGAATCAACCTGTAGTTTTCAAAGAGTTTATGAGTCATCTTTTTTTCCCTGTTCATTTTATTTTCATCTGCTCTAGAATGTTCCCTATAATTGACCAATTTTATCAATTATATACTTTTTAAATATTTTGTCAGTATATCAATTGACAATTTTTTCTCAAACTTTCTTGTTTGCTTCTGAAGATGATGACACTTTTGTACCCTAATTAAGCATATTTGGAGATGAGACAATTCTGGAACAAAGATTCAATGCAGGATAAGAAACGAAGTTCTCTGTTTTTCAAATTCCTGGATGTTCCCATTCTAGTTTCATCCCTTTCTGGAGAAGAATGAATTTTGGAATATTTCTCAAAGAAAACTGTACTTGGACCAAAATGGAGAGATGACAGCAGATCTGAGCATTGACATCTTGTGTGCTCTCCCCAAGAATGTCAAGAGTGGGGCTTTGGCATATTTTGAAAGACAGAGACTTACTATCAACCAAGATGCTCTTTCACAGCTAAAGTTGCTCAATAAGGTGAGAGAAATGTTGGTGTCTTTTCTCTGTTTTCCAAAGGTCCCATTTCAGGTGGGCAAAGCCTAGAGACTCCAGGGTGGTTGGCCTCCCATGCCAGGTGGTGTCATCTAATGGAAGTTCTTCAACAGAAGGGACCTAAGTGAAGTGACTTTGCCATGTTTTATGGAAACCTTTCAAGATCTTACTGGTCAGAGATTTCTTTCTTCATCACAGTTTAATTTCATATTAAAAAACCTAATTGAATGAAATTTCCTAAATCTTTTACAGTAAACTTTATTATTAGTTTTAATAAGAATATATTATCATATTTAAATCTTTTTAGTTCCATCACTTTAGACTACATTAAATAGAAAAGTCCTTTATTGTAATGTTCAATTCTGAAAGCAAAAGGGAGGAACTAAAGGAAAAACCTGCCAGTTGTTTTACCTCCTGCATCTGTTCAGAAGTAGTCAGAGATTTCATATTTACCTCAGGGAAGACCAGAGGCTACTTGTCTCCATCCATTTCTCCCTCCATTTTCCATGGACGGAGAGTCCTAACACCTTTTCTTTGGCATTCCTTTTCTTCTGCTCAGTCCCTGCCTCAGTCCAAATGTGTGGAAAGTTGTCATCCTGGATTTGTCAAGAGGGCTCGAGAAGGAGAGCCAGTTTGCTGCTACGACTGCGTTCCTTGTCCGGAGGGGACCTTCTCCACTCAGGAAGGTGGGTCACATGGAGGAAAATGGGAGGCTTTGTGGAACTGGATCCATCCTGAACCTTTTCATGAAAGTGCAAGTTAAAAGACAGATCAAAGCTCAACTGTATTTTTTTTTATTTTTAACCTGCACAATTTCTTATCGAAACGGAAGTAAATCAAAAAGACTTGGAAGGAGGGGCTGGGAAGAGATGGGAGGAGGGGGTGGCAGACTGGGCAAGCTTTACTAACGGCAGAGGAAATATCTCTTCTACTTTTTAGTTTGGATATGTGCTGCTAAGTTTACCTTTCTAGGAACATCTGCGATCTTTGAAACTTGATGAATTGTTTCAGGTCCACCTTCTGAAAGACCTTGCAATTCATTGCTTATTGGCCTCCCTTGAGGATCACTGAGAAGTGTCACTGGGCCATAATCTGGTGCTGTGGATAGTTATGGGGGGAACTCATTACACAAATATTCTGCCAGTCATATAGATCAATCAATCAATCAATCAATCAGAATAGAGAAGAAGGAACTTTGGAGGTATTCTAGTCCAGGCCTCTGTTCAAGCAGAAGACCCTATACCATTTATTTATTTATTTATTTATTTATTTATTTATTTATTTATTTATTTATTTATTTATTTATTTATTTATTTATTTATTTATTTATTTATTTATTTATTTATTTATTTATTTATTTATTTATTTATTTATTGGTTCGATTTATATGCCACCCTTCTCCGGAGCTCAGTGTGGCTTACAATGTGTTAAGTAATAGCCTTCATACTTTTGTATATACCTGTTTAGTAGGGTTTTCGCCCCCCCCCCCCCAAGCAGTGTTCTTTTTTATACAAAGTCAGCTTATTGCCCCCACAATCCGGGTCCTCATTTTATTTAAACTTCGAAAGGATGGAAGGCTGAGTCAACCTTGAGCCTGGTGAGATTTGAACTTGCAGTAATTGCAGACAGCTGGTGTTAATCACAATGCTTTTAGTCTGCTGCACCACCAGGCTCACATTTCAGACAAGTGACTGTCCTGTCTCTTCTTAAAAACTTCGAATGTTGAAGCACCCACAGCATCTGGAGGCCAGCTGTTCCACTGGCTAATTCCTCTCACTGATAGGAAGTTTCTCCTTAATTCCAGGTTGTTTCCAGATGTCACAAGATACTGTAGGTATCCTCCAAGTCCAGGATATTAACTGCCATGTGGCAGGACTCGGGATGTTTGCCTAAAAGGATTATATAATTCATTATTAATCTCTAATAATATAGGTTCCTATGAAGATTCTACACATTACACAGGAAATAATTAACATCCTAGGACTTTCCTAAACTTCGTATAACTAGCTACATTTTTTAATAATAAAAAAATCCCTCTTATGCTCTTTTTAATGAAATAGTTAACAAATACTTCTTGGAAAATACCTGTGGTATCAGATGTTATCCAAAGAAGTTTTTTCTTGCAAGGGAAAAAGACAGACTATTAAAGATATTTTGGTTTTTTGCTTTCTCAGATATGGAAAAATGCACCAAGTATCCAGATGATAAATACCCAAATGAGGCCAGAGTCCAATGTATACCGAAAAACATAACCTTCCTGTCTTATGAAGAATATCTGGGCATCATCCTGGTTTCTTTTGCCCTATTCTTGTTCGCAATCACAGGTCTTGTTCTAATCATCTTCATTAAATACCGAGAAACTCCCCTTGTCAAAGCCAACAATCGGGACCTCTCCTACATCCTCCTGGTCTCCCTCCTGCTTTGCTTCTTGTCTTCTTCTCTCTTCATTGGTCAACCAAGGAAAGCCACCTGCCTTCTCCGACAAATGGTTTTCAGCATCATCTTCTCAGTTGCCGTTTCTTCTCTCTTGGCCAAAACCATCACGGTGGTGCTGGCCTTCCTGGCCACAAAACCAGGAAACCAAGTGAAGAGATGGTTGGGGAAGAGCTTGGCCAACTCCATCATCCTTTTTTCTTCTGCTGTGCAAGTTATCATCTGCTCCATCTGGCTGGGAGTTTCTCCCCCCTTCCCTGACTCTGACCTCCACTCCCAGTCTGGAGAGATCATCCTGCAATGCAACGAAGGGGCCGTTGTCATGTTCTACGTCACCCTCAGCTACATGGGTTTCCTGGCTGCCATCTGCTTCATGGTGGCTTTCCTGGCCAGGAACCTGCCTGGGGCCTTCAACGAAGCCAAGCTGATCACCTTCAGCATGCTGGTCTTCTGCAGTGTCTGGGTGACTTTTGTGCCCACCTACCTGAGCACCAAAGGGAAATCCATGGTGGCTGTGCAGGTCTTCTCCATCCTGGCCTCCAGTGCTGGTCTGCTGGGCTGCATCTTCATCCCCAAGTGCTACATTATCCTTCTGAGGCCAGACCTCAACACAAAGGAGCAGCTGACAGCCAGAATCAATATAAAAACATGTGATATAACACCGTTGTGATATTGGAAGAATTGTTAAAGGTTTCTTTTATTTGAAAGAAGATATTCTTTCCATTTAGATAGTATGCAGGAGTCAAAGAAAATCATATGTATGTTTCAAATTTGGAAATTACTGAATTCTTCACAAAGGAGCAGCTTACAGCAAGAAGCAATGTGTAAATGTGAGACTGAGGAATTTCAACTTTTAACATTTTCCACAGTCCAAACATAGAATATGGTCCAAGCTGTTCTGCATGCATGAGTGGGCCAACTATTTTTCTTCAGATAAATAAAGGGTGCGTGGAAGATTGTGAGGAGACCAATTTCTTGGAGAAATGGGAACATGTTAGCAAGACAGAAATACAGAAGGAATGTATGGAGCAACGTTGATGCCCTCATTTCTCAGTACATTTCACCCAAACTGCTGTGGCAACGCAACTGAGATGTTTCTATTTGTTTACACAATAACACTTTCTTGAGGGTAGCAACAATATAAGGCTGGGGAGGTAACTTGAGTCTCACTAATTTTGAATATTCATGCTTACATCATTTATTAAATGAAATATGCATATGAATGATTGTCATTTTCTCCTTCTTTCCTGGAATGTATAAATATAAGTGCATCCTTTTGTCTATAAGTTTTCCTCACACTATTTTCTGGGGAGAAATTCTTCCAGTGGACACTGAATAAATAACAACTGCCGTAAGCCTGGATTATTGGGTTTTTTTGGCTCCTGTGTTTGATTCCAGAGCAACTGGTGTCAGGAGTAGGATTCAAAGTCTTTCATCTGCAACCAGGGACAACAGATGGGGCAGCCCTATAGGGTGAGTGTTGGGAGATAGATCCCATAACCCTTCCCACTGCCACTTAAAGGCACCATAAGAGCTTCTGTCAGACCACAGTCTGTGTCCAAGTGTCTCTTGTGGCTGGAAAGGTTTGAGGTCCCTTCCATCCCAATTTCTCAGCTGCCTTGGCCCTGCTCTGAGCTCAGCCAAGCGATGTCTGGAGGTATCCAGGAACTGAGGGGGAATTTGGCTTTGCAGAGTGAATGAGATCCTCTGTTGAAGAATGGAGGTTCTTCAGAGCTTCTGTGCAAACTCCCTTTTTCCTATTGTCTGAATGGAGGAATTCAGCTGATCCCAGGCAGGGAGGGAAGTGGATGATGGGGCTCCAGCAGACTCTGATTGGGGAAGGAATCTTTCCCAAAGAAACAGAGAAACCTGCTGTGTCCCAGGGCTGGGAGGGGGTCCGATGCCCCCACTGCAGTGGTGGGTAGCTACCGGTTCTCCCCAGTTCGCAAGAACTGGTAGTAGAAATTTTGAGTACTTCAGAGAACCGGTAAATACCACCTCTGCCTGGCCCCACCCCCAATCTATTCGCTGCCTCCTGACTCTCAGCTGATTGGCTAGAAGGAAAAAATCAGGGTTCACTTGAGAAAATAGAGGGGAAAAAAGATGTTGTCACTTTAAATTGAGAAGCCAAGACGTAGCTCCTGGAGGGAAGTTTTTGCTTGCAGAAGCGAAGTGACATTCAGAAGTTCATTTCTGGGTCAGCTGAACAACAAACTGGATAAGACGAGGGCTTCTTATATGGTTCTATGTTTTTGAAGTTTTGGGGTTTGTGCAACATGGGCTTTGTGTTTCTAAAAAGGGTTGGGCGATTTCCATTGTGAAATATCCTGTCTTGAATGAGTTTTCTGCCTGCTTGTAAATGGAGCCAAACTTCCATTATCTCTAAGCACTGGTAGCTGTTTTCTTACAAAGTTTCCTCTATGCAGCTGGCAGGAATGTGGAATGAATATCAGGCAGGTTCCTTCTTAGCAGCTTGATTTTTCCTTCCTTTTCTTATGAGTAATATTTTATTTGGGGAAATGAAAGGGGAGGAGTTTGATTCCTTCCCAGAGCAGATTAGTGGGGTGGGGAGGGAATGGGGATTTTGCAGTAACCTTCCCCTGTCACGCCACACCCACCAAGCCACACCCACAGAACACCCACAGTAGTAAAAAATTTTGAAATCCACCACTGCATAACTCCATCTTAATATGCTATTCTTGGTATGTGATGTTTTGTGTACATACAGAGAGAGAAGCACTCTTGGGATCTTTGACTTTTAGGCTGGCTGTCAAACATCAGCCATCATACTAATGACTGTTTTGAACAATAGGCAGCTTGTATTACACGAATGGCTATTTTATATGTGAAATTATGACTGAAATATTTCTGCACCTCTATTGGTTCTCACTGTCAGGAAGTTTCTCCTTAGTTTCAGGCTGCTTCTCTCTTTCTTCAGTTTCCATCCATTGCTTCTTCTTTTGCCTCCTGCGGCTCTGGAAGATACTTTCTTTCTGGCAGCCCCTTAAAAGCCTCTTGCCTATCACTCTCTTGGGCAAAGCCTGGGAGCCATTTCCTCCTTTCGGTGGTCCATCTATAGTATGTAGAAAATAAAGTTGAAAAAAGATGAACAACATTTTACAGAACTATAGAGACGTTGAGGCTGGGTGTGACAAGGAGTGGCTGGGAGGGGAGGGGCCAGTTGATGTGAGTGACATTGAGCTGGCCACGCCTACCCAGTCACATGACCATCAAGCCACACCCACAAAATAAGTCACGCCCGCAGAACTGGTAGTAAAAAAATTTGCCCCACTGGTGCCCCCAAAGGCTGCAGAATAGGGAGTGAGTGAAATTGGAAGGGATGATTAAAAAAAAACCTCTTCCTCCTTGTGAGAAGAGAAATTCCTGTATCTGCACAAGGCTGTGACAGATTCCAGGCAAAGAGAAGCAGGAAAGTCAGTTTTTATTTTTGTTACACCTTTTTTCCAGTGTTTTATTATTTTTTCAAATAACTAAAGGAGGTGAACATGTCCAACTTTTCTTCTTCCTCCTCTTTTCCCCACAGCAATCACCCTGTGAGGTGGGCTTGTCTGAAAGAGAGTCTCTGTCCCGAGGTCAGCAAATAGGCTTTCAGGGCTAAGGCAGGACTAGAACTCAGGATCTCTTGCTTCCTAGCCTGATGCCTTAACTATTGTGAGTGTTAAGGCAGGACGGATTGTGGGCAAAGGCCCTCATGGTCACCACTGCTGCCTCGTCTTCCAGCTGGACCCTCAACCCCCCCCCCCCGGGGTCTTTCTGGGGTAGAGCAGCCCCATCTGAGAGCAAAGGAGAGAAACTCCTGGACACAGAGAGCCCCTCCCCCCATCACAGCCCCTCCCTCTTGCCAGGGTTCAGCTGAGACTCACTGCCTGTGGGGGGCAGCATAGAGTCTGGCTCTGAAGTCCTAGCTGAGCCCTGGGAACTGAGCCCTCCAGGTGATTGGCTCAAAGCCCCCAGCTACCTTTGATGCCTAAGGCGGGACTAGAACTCAGAGTCACTTACTGATTGGCTCAAAGTCACTAAAGTCCCACCTTTTCTTGATAGCAAGATAGGTTGACCACTGCCTTCTCCTCAACCTACTCCTGGCATTTCCTGGTGGTCTCCCAACCATGCTTAAGCTTTTCCACATCAGCCTGCTGCTGCGTCCTACAGGTAGTCCTTGACTTATGACCAGAATTGGGACCAGAAATGGCATTGCTAAGCTAGGCAGTCACTAAGTGAATGTTTATTGCCACAGTTGTTAAGCGAATCACTGGGATTGTTGAATGAATCCTGCAGTCATGAAACAAACGCCGTTTCACCCACTGACTCTACTTGTCATAAATCCATGTTGATTGCCAGGCACCCAAATCGTGACTATGTGTCCAAGGGGATGCTACACTAGTCATAAGTGCGAGGACCCATCATAGATGGCTTATAAGAGTTTTAAGAGTCGGCCCATCCGTGGATAAGCCCCCCCCCCAGGTGAAGGCTATTATGTTGGGGGTTATGATTCAGATCTCAGGTCCAGGCCAATCAGAGCCTTGGCTTGTGATGTCAGAGGCTCCTCCTGAGCTCATTGGCCGAAGCTCACCATGGCAACCTCCAGCATCCTTGGGGAGTCTGGACCACATCATGGAGGCTCTGCTCAGCATCCCTGGAAAGTGGCTGGATTGGATGGCAGCACTGGGGGCATCGCAGGGCCTCCCTCGCCTGGGCTCCTCAGGAGGGAGAGACCCTCCCCTTTAAGGCAGAATTAAGGGGGGGAGATGAGTGAAATGGGGTCCAACCAAACACGACAGACGGGCTGATACCTGCCGTGTCTGCAGCCTCCATACCTGTCACCAAACTCCTCATCCACCATCTCGAAGGTCCTGGTCTCGGGAAAGGGGCTGGGGCCGGGCGGCTGGGGGGCAGCGATAGGAACTAGGGAAAAAATTGGCTTTGGGATGTCCCAGTTGGAGGCATTGAGACCCCAAAGCTAGAAACTGACCTGGAGAAATTAACCTAAAAAGGGATTCCGTTGGCCAGATGTAGTTATTCCCCAAACAGACTCAGCCTGGTGATTGACTTATTTATATATTTTCATTTTTTTATTGCTTAGATTTTTATCCACCTTTATTGTTTCTCTAAATAGCTCAAGGCATGAACATACTGAATACTCCTTCACCCTCACAACAAGCTTGTGAGGTAGGCTACGGCTGAGAGGGAGGGACTGGCCCAAGGTGACCCTCCAGGGTTTCGTGCCTTGGATGGGACTGGTAAGTACTTGGAGGGGGGGCTCTTTCCTAATCCGAATGGTCACCTCCTCCTTTCCCTGTGATCAGAAGCTCCCTAGCAGTGCCAGAGATGGCCGAATTGATGGATCGCTGATTCTGGCTCCTTTGGAGAGTTTTGATAGATGAGATGCCTCCAATTGGAGCCAGAATCAAATGGGAGGTCAGGACAGTTTGAAGGGAGACCAGTTGTGATGGATTCTGTCAGCGTTTCTCAAACTGGGCCCCTTGAAGGCATCTGTGGACTTAAGGCCGGTTAGCAAAATGTCTCCTGAACTGAGAGAGGAAGTGACTGTGTCTCTCCGTTTTTCAAACAGGTCAGCACCAGGGAAGAAAAGGTCCTTTAGGGAAGATCCTTGGGGTATCTCTCAGCGAGCAGTGATGGCCTCCATCTCCAGATTAACCAGCTGAGAGATTCCTTTGACTTTCAGATCCAGGAATTCAAGAAAGACAAACAATGGATGGAAGAGCAGCACAGTTGTCTCAAGCAGACTGTGAATCAACTTCAGACCACAACAGAAGACCTGCAGAAAACTCTGCTGGAGAACAAAGGAAGGTTGGACCATGCCAACACGATGATCCACCAGTTAGAACAGGAGAACAAGTCTTTGGTGAAACACACTGAAGAACTCCAGAAAGAAATGTCTGAGGTTACTAGCCAAGCGGCCTTCCCCAGACTTGAGAAGGCTGCCTTAGAACCTCTGAGAAACTCCTCAAAGAGGTCTGGAAACTTCTTTAGAACTTAAGAAGAACCTCTAGAGAGTTCAGCACGAACTGGCTGTGAGGGACACCTTGTGGAGAAAAGCCACTCCATCCAACTGAAGCAGAAAGTCACCCCTCTTCAGAATGTGAGGGGAAATGAGAAGAAGCACCTCAACAATCGGCATCAGCAGCAGACCTGTGTTTACCAGGCCACAATGGAAGACTAGCAGAAAACTCTGGAGGACAAGAGAGAAGGAGTGAACCAGGTCAGAATGGCCATCCAAGAATTAGAGCTGCAGAACAGGCATTTGGAGAAAGACAGAGAAGATCTCCACAGAGAGGTCACCACCCAAGTGGGCTTCTTCAGAAATGATGTTGACACTCCTGAGTGACCAGCACATGGCAGAACTTTGCTGACACTCTCTCCCCATAGCTGGAATGGAGGAATGGCGGCTTTTATTCATTTGAGAAAGAAAAGAGACTCTTCCCCTCCCTTCCCTTGACTTGCCACCCAGTGTGCCAGGGGAGTCATGGGAGTCCCTCCCTTACCAGGGGAAGCCCCTCCCTTACCAGTCACTGCAGAATTGTCAGCTGAGACCTCACTCCTTTGGGAGGCAACCTATTCCATTGCTGGATTGTTCCTACTGACTGAAAATTTCTCCTGACTTCTAGATTGGGTCTCTCTTTCACAAACTCCCCCCCCCCCATTTCCTCTTGTCCTTCCCTCCAGTGCTCTGGAGATGAAGCCCCTCCCCTCTTCTCTCTCAGAGCCCCTAAAAGTGCCGGAAGATTCTATCATGGCTGCCCAATCCTTTCCACCTTCTCTCAGTTAGACATAGCAAACTCCCTCAACCGTTCATCAAGTGATTTAGACTCCAGACCTTAAATCATCTTTGCTCCTCTTCTCTTCACACTGTCCAGAATCTCCACAACTTTTTCTTTTTTGGGGTGACCAGAATTGGACAAAGTATTCCGAGGGTGGTCTGACCAGTGAGGCATAAAGCGGGACCAGAACTTCTCGCCATCTTGGATCTACTCCTCTTTTATTGCTGCCTAAGGCTGCCTCGGCCTCTTTTGTCAGCTGCAGCAGAGTTCTGGCAGATCCTTAAGTGCTTTGCCAGGAGATCCTTCCACAGGGACCACTGCTGAGCCAGGTGCCACCCATTCTGTAGCTAGGCATTGGGCTTTCCTGCTAAGGATCCTGCAGATCCTGGCTTTTCTCACCAGTGGATCATCTTGCTAGGGAGGATCCAACGTTCAACTCTGTCAAGATCCTTCTGGATAATTGAGCTGATGTTCTAATAATTCCCACAAGCTTGATCTGCAGACCTGATGAGTTCCCTCTCTGTCCCCTCACCTAGATCATTGAGGAAGAGGTGGAAGAGTTCTGGGCCCAAGGCAGGACCTGGAGGAACCCCACCGAATTATTTCCCCATGTAGATGTAGCTCCATGAAGGACCACTCACTGGGTCCGGTTGGTCAGCCACCTTAGGAATTTTGTGTCTATTTCAGTTTGTACACCGATTTTATCTCTCTCGGTGTTTTTTTCATATTTTGCTTTTTTTTCTTTTTGCCTAAAAAGAGATTCAAAGAAGGAATTAAGCATTTCTGCATTCACCGTTCAGGTCATTCACATGTGGAATCCTTCCCAGTCTCTCTAGAAACTAGAAACAGATGAACAGAGGTGGAAGGGACCTTGGAAGTCATCTGGTCCAACCCCCTTCCCCCCAATCTGGAGACCCTACACCATTTCTGGCAGATGGCAGTCCAGTCTCTCCTTGAAAGCTTCCAGTGATGAAGCTCCCACAACTTCTGTTCCATGGGTTGATTCTCTCACTGTCAGAAAATTCCTCCTCATTTCCAGGTTGAATCTCTCCTTGTTGAGTTTCCATCCATTACTCCTTGTCTGGCCTCCAGGTGCTTTGGAAAATAGCTTGACCCCCTCCTCTCTGTGGCAGCCCCTCAAATATTGGAAGAATCCTTTCATGTCTCCCCTGGTCCTTCTCTTCACTAGACCAGCCATGCCCAGTTCCTGCAACCGTTGATTGTATGTTTTAGCCTCCAGTCCCTTCATCATCCTGGTTGCTCTTCTCTGCACTTTTTTTGGAGTCTCAACATCTTTTTTATAGTGTGGTGACCAAAACTGGATGCCGTATTCTAGGTGTAACTAAGGCTTTATAGGGTGGTATTAGTACCTCTCTTGATCTTGATTGTATCCCTCTGTTAATGCTATTTAGGATTGCATTGGCTTTTTTTTTTTCTGCTGCTGGCTCATATTTAACTGGTTGTCCACTAAGACTCCAAGATCCTCTCACAGTTTCTGCTATTAAGCCTGGTTTCACCCAGTCTCTATGTGTACTTTCGGTTTTTCTTTCCCAAGTGTCAGACTTTATTTTTCTCTACTTTGGATTCCATTTTGTTCGATCTCTCTTAGCTTGTTGAAGTCGGCTCTCTTAAAGACTCAACTCTCAGCCTGCTGGAGCAGAGCTTGGCCTAGAAGACCTCCAAGGTCCCTTCCCCCTCTCTTGGACTCTTCCTGTTGGTTAGGTTCCCTGGGCTTGATTCAGTATGTTTGGGGGGCTCCCCAGAGGCTTAGAGCCAGAGGGGCTGAATGGGAGGTTTGCCAGTTTCTTTATGGGCTGAGAGTTGGGTCTGGTGTGGTGTGGATGTGCTGGTCTGACCAGTGGGAGAGGCCATCTATGGGGTGTATGGGGTGTATGCATGAGGTGTGGGGGAGCAAAAGTGCTGGTAGATGTTAGGCATGGCCTCCTCCTTCTCTTGCTTCCCCCTGAGAGGCTCTGGAGCAGCAGGATCTTCTGCCTGTCCCTGAGACCTTCCACCCAGCCCTCTTCTCCCGTTCTGCCCCCCTGCTCCCTCAGCCTTGTGGCCTCTGGGGGTCTCTGCTCTCCCAAGGCCTCTCCTGGGGACCCCTGGGCTCCCCTTCAGCTTCTGGCTGCTCTCCTCTCTCCTCCTCTCCTGCGGGTGGTTCAGCCCCCGTCTGCTCAGCCTATTCGGCTGCTCGGTTCTGGCTCCCAGATCCAGTTCTGGCCAGACTCACCTGGCACACGAGGTAGCAAGTCCCCCCCCCTCCCTCCCTCCCTCTCTCCCTCAATCCTCCATCCTCTCCTGCACAGACAGTTGGACATGTACTGCTTCGATGCTTTTTCTGTGGAGGTATTTTAAACCCCATAACCAATAGGCATCCTGGCCATTCCGACACTGCTTAGCTTCAGTGGCAGCTTAAGAAGGAACAGACTGTGGTTACAGCAAAGGTGGCTAGATTCTCCGCACCAGCGCTGGGGATTCATGGGAAACACGTGAATAATCCACTGTAGCTATTTCACACAACTAAAGTAGCAAATCCTTTTGCATTACAACTCCTTTGCATTTAATGACTGAGCCTCACAGTTTAAGGAGTGATATTATAATATTGTTAGGCCATGTGTAATTGACATTGGATGCCAAATTGTTATTTTCATATAGAGTTTATCTGTTTATTATTTCATTCTAGAATTTTTAACTGGATATTCCTTCAGTATTTTTAATTGTTCTGGTCTCTGGTCTTTGATTGTAATAAACTTTTGTAATAAGTTATAATAAATTCGATTTGATGCAATTCGATTTAATAAGAAGGGTACTTAAGAAGGCATATGATAGAGTTGACTATTCCCCATGTAGTGAATACTTTCCTCAGATAAAGGAACAATTCTTGTGTCTTAAAGAAATGCACCATCACTTTGAGGTTGCAGTTATCATATTTCAAAAATAGGACAGAACCAACTATTAATTGCTGGTCAGGGACCTGTTCATTCATTGCTGTTCAGTCTCTGTTAGTGGTTGATAATGAATTAGAACAGCCTGCCCAAATCTGATGGCCTCCAGATGTGAATTAATGCCATCTCCTGATTCATGCTTGGCAACAAGTCCACCTTCCTCTGAGAAGTGGGATCCAGATGTGTTTGCCAACACTGGTGCTGCTCCCTTTGTCGACCCGAGACCGAACCTTTGATGTTGTGTCTGCTGCTGCAGCCCTGGGAGATCTAAAATAACAGCAGAGCTCAACATTGTGAGCAGATCCTTGGACTTTCACTTGGACTGGAAGCTCCCAGGAATTGCCCAGGCCCCTCTCCTCTTGAAGGGCATCTCAGCTCTCTGGATCTTGATGGAGAGAGCACAGAAATGGCCTCTCTGCCTTTTGATCTCCAACCTTGGAAGGAGAAATTTGTGGGCCTGATTCCTCAAGGAAATCCTGCTCTTACTTGCAGCTTCTGAAGAGTTACTTCAAGATGTCAACTGGGCTTTGGCTCTTATAACTATGGGTATCCTTTCCTGAAACTCTTGCCTAAACCTTTAAATCTTGCATCTATGAAGGATTTGTGAACTCTTCTTTTCCTCCCTTCTTCCTCTTCCTTTCTCCTTCTCCTCCTCTCTTCTTCCCTCTCTTACCCTCACTCCTACTCTAATTCCCCTTCCCTTCCTTCATCCCTCTCTATTGCTGTATCCTTTTATGCATATGGACTACTCAGAGGGCTGAAAAAGTTATTTTTGACTGGTCCTCACACTTTTGACCAGTCCTCGAACTTACGACTGTCCTCACATTTTACGTTTTTGTCCTATCTTGTCACCATGGTGAAGAGAAGCAGTTGTGAAATAAGTGACATCGTTGTTAAGAATGCTGTAAGGGCATTAATGTGAGGATGGTCATAAGTGTGAGGACCAGTCAAAAGTGCGAGGACCTGTCAGAAATGACTTTTTCAGCCCTCTGAGTAGTCCCTATACACATAGCCATGGGGACCTAGTCACATGACCAGCTAGCCACACCTATCCAGTCACATGCCCTCCAAGCCACACCCACAAAATAAGCCACGCCCATATTTACAGAAAAATTTATGAAGGAGATAACATATTTAATATTACACATCTTACAAGCCGCTTGTATAGTCTCTGCCCAGAATTGGAAGAAAGAAAATGTACCAACAGAAGAAGAGCTGACAGCTCCTGGGTATTTTGGGTTGGTTTTGAGGTCAGCTGGGTGGATGGGGTTTGCTCTGCTGTGTAAGAGTTGTGTAAGGGAATGTCAGAAATATGCTGAGGATACCTGGTGGCAGGTGATGGGACAGGAAAACTGCAGGTAAGGAAAAGACCGGAGGGAACGGGAAAGGGGGCTGGGGCAGAGAGAGAGAGACCAAGGAATGGCCAGAAGGCTTGAGGTCCCTTCTGAAGAGGGAAACTTTCTCCCTGGTTTGACCTCTGAAGCTTTGAGCAGGTCAGGCTGATTCCTCTTCAGTCATTTGCAGTTACAGAGTCACCCAAAGGGAAAGGAAGGGGAAGGGGTTTCTCTCCTCTCCCCCTCCTCTTTCCAGGCAGCGACCCAGACGGAATGCAAATTCCTCCTTCATTGGGATCGGCTGGACAGGAGGCCACCCAGAAGTGACACCTTCTCTTCATTTATGGATGAGACTGAGGTGGACTCCCATCTCATGCACAACATCCCTGGGAGGGTCAGTGCAGAAGAATAAAATATAAAACCCAAGAAAAGGTTTCCCTGGCTATGGGGGAGCGGCTCCCCTCTCCTCATCCAGCGCCACCCTAACCCCAACCTCTTCCTAGGGCAGAAATCCTCATCTGTGAAATGAAACGTTTGTACCTGTGTGTGTTTGTGTGTGTCTGTCCTGGTCAGATGCTTCCAAGCCCAGAGGAGGAATGGGGGGGGGGATTGGGGGGGTCTGAATTGGAGGGAGGAAACATTTATCTCAGACTTTTGAGATGGAGGGGCCAGAACCAATGGGAATTCTCCCTGCTTGAGCGTCATTGGTCTCCGGGCAGAGTTCTTTGTGGCTTCACCTGAAGGAGGAGGGAGTTCATAGCAGAGAGAGAAGTGGAGAAATGGTGGGGGGGGGGGGGAATCTGTTCGGTATTGGGGGGGGGGAAGCAGCCCAAGGGGGCTCATGGCAGCCCTAGATGGGGCCCTACACTTGCTTTGCTCTCCTCACGAGTCTCAGCCAGGGATTCCCGCTTCCCCACTTCTTATTTCCCCCCTCCCATTGACATCCACAACAGCGATTCCTGAACCCAAAACCCACCTCTTATTTGCGGTGAGTCCAAAAACCGCACAGCGCTGCGGGTCCAAGCGGCCCTCCGGCAGCCCCTTTGCCAGGAAGGGAGCAAAAGGCAGGAGCTTCTGGGAGGGCAGGGACCCCACAGGGTTGGGGGAGGGGCACTCCTAATCAGAGAGAGAGAGGGGGGGGGGGAGAGAGAGAGAGAAGGCGCCCCAGCCAGCCTTCTCAGAGACCCCCAAGTCCTCGCTGGCTGTGGGGCTGCGCCTCCCCTTAAGCCCCACTCCACGCCTGATGGGGGGGAGGGAGGGCAAAAGGAAGCCCACCCTCCCCTCCAGGGCTGGCATGAGCCCCCCTTGAACTGCAGCCCCCGAGACTGAAAATATCCCCCTCCCCCTTCTCCGCTTCTCTCTCTGCGCTGAATTCTCTTCCATCAGGTGAAGTCAAGGGAGACTCTGCTCGGAGACCGATGATGCTGCAGAAGGGAGAATTCCCATTGGCCCTTGCGCTTTTCTGGGCACGTTCTAGGCAGAAATCTTCTTCTTTGAAATGAAACGTGTGCGTGTGTGCGTGTGCGGGTACGTGTACGTGTCCTGGCCAGATGCTTCCAGGCCCAGAGGAGGGATGGGGGAGGGGACTGAACTGGGTCGGGGGAGGAAGCGTCGATCTCGGACTTTGGAGGTGGGAAGCGCCAGAACCAGCGGCCGTACCAATGGGAATTCTCCCTGCTTGAGCGTCATCGGTCTCCAGGCAGAGTCCTTTGTGGCTTCACCTGAACCCCTCCCCCTTTCTCCGCTTCCCACTCTGCATCAAACTCTCTTCCATCAGGTGAAGTCAAGGGAGACTCTGTCTGCCAGGAGACCGATGACGCCACAGAAGGGAGAGTTCCCATTGGTCCTTACGCTTTTCTGGGCGCTCCCTATTCCGAAATTCCAGGAAAATGCTTCCTCCCCCCAATCCAGCCCCTCCCCCCCCCGATTCCGCCTGTGGGGCTGCGGGGCCGTAGAGCTCGCCTGCTCCTTTCCTTCGGCCACGGGCTCCAGAGCCGGCCGGGCCTTCCTCGGTTCCTGGGAAAAGGCCGGCCTTTCTCTGCCCCTCCGGCGTTTCTCCGGCATCGCCTCGCCTGAAGCCCCATTCTGGGCTCTGCAGCCTCTCTGCGCTTCCTTCGCTTGGCCGGGAATCCCCCTGCCTGAGCCCCAGGGATCCTCGGATCTTCAGACTTTGGTTTTTCAGCCTTATTTATTCCACTCCTTTTCTTTCCCTTTCTGTCCTTCTTCTTTCTTCCTTTCCTTTCCTTTCCTTTCCTTTCCTTTCCTTTCCTTTCCTTTCCTTTCCTTTCCTCTCCTCTTTCCTTTCCTTTCCTTTCCTCTCCTCTCCTCTCCTCTCTGTCCTTCTTCTATCTTCGTTTCCTCACCTTTCTCCTTCTCTTTCTTTCCTTTCCTTTCTCCTTCCCTTCCCTTCCTTTCCTTCCCTTGCCTTTCCCTCTCCCTCCTTTCCTTTCCTTTCCTTTCCTTTCCTTTCCATGGAATGGAATGGAATAGAATAGAATAGAAGAGAAAATATGGACTAGAATAGAATAGAAGAGAAAATACGGAATGGAATTGTTATGGAATGAAGTGACCAAGCAACATTCCTGGGTCAATCAGAGAGAGAGTTTATTTGCGCAAAGACTCGTAAGCCAGGTTCCAATCTTGGCTTAGAGTAAAGACTCCATGCTTGTATGACACATTATATACTTTTCTAAACAAAGGATTCTGCTAACACAGCAACTTTTCCATATATGGTTAACATACATTTGTCATTTTTAATTGTCATCTTCTTACTTATTAAAGTTTTACATTGACTCTATCTAACACTCATAATTCTTCTTGTATTTTGGCTGAAGTACAAATTTCTTCTTGTTGAAGGACAAGTTTTAGCCCATATGGATGCCCATGACCTAACCACCTTTAGCCATCTGTCTTCTGACAAGCTAGGGATGCTCCTTTCTTCTGACAGGTCAGGGGGGCCTCTTTAGAATATCAAAGGAAATTACATGTTGGCTTTTGTATTCTCTGCAGCTGCACATATTTCTTGTCTTCAGAATATAGTTGCCTTTAATATATTTTATAATGAATATATAAAGTTATCCAAAGATCATCTATCCGGTTCTACTTTTACATTATCCCCCCCTGTGGAAGTTTGTTTATTAATATTTTTAATATATAAACTTCCATTATTTGTATACTAAGTTCCAATAAACAAATCTACCTTATATGGAGTCTAACAAAATATAATAATAAAAGTAAAGGATAAGTAGTTCTTGATTGTTACTACTCTCTTGATTCTTGGGGAGATTTTCTCCACCTTTCTATAGGCCCCATGTTCTCATATGGGTCTGTTTCAGAATCTTTATGTTCTTCGAAGGCATTAGAGCTAAACTGATGATCGATGAGAGTTTTCATTAAAACTAACTTCTTTTCAGATTGCGGTTCCTTTACTGCTCTAAAGGATTTATACAAGAAAATAAAAATCTAGACCTGCTTCAGCACATATTAACAAAAATAACATTTGTTTTATCCTGCCGGATCCAGGCAACCAAGAAAACCACATATCTGCTGTCTGTATTCTGTGGCTTATTTTGGAAGCCCTGTCCTGCAGTTCATTAGCACCTTCCTTGACCACACCTGATTTCCTTTCTCAGTTGTCAGGAGGTCTAAGGCACATCCGTTTTGTAAAATTACTGTTGCAAAGGAATCTATCTGATCTTGGACTTTGACCAAGGTTCCAACAATCTGGTTCAAGCTCTCTTGAAGCTCTTCCAACAATTGCTGAAACTGTATTACAGAGTATGTCAGACCACCTACACCTGTTCCAAGTGTAGTTCCAATTCCCATGATTGCTAATAGTGGGATCAATATTGAGTCCCTCTTCTGAACATGTCCCATAAGGGGAACAGGGATAGTATGTTCTCCAGTGACAACACCTATTTTAAGAAAATGTACATGTTCTTGTTCAATTTGTTGGCAAACATAAATGTGCATCCTTTCCACACAAAAAGAACACTCCATTTTCTTCTATGCATACTCCTATGTTCATAGAGAAAGCATGACTCTTACGATGGTCTTCATTAGTCCAGACCCTTAGAGTCCCTGCCACCTGCCAGTGGTTGCAATGGGATTTCTAATGAAGGGTCCTTTTGTTTATCTGAGAATTGGTCCTTCAAAAAGGATACATAAACCTGATTTGATCTTAAAGTTTAGCCAAACTGGAAACTGTGGAGGCTGAAATCGTTGTGGACAGCTTTCAAAGGTTATATTCCATCTTTCCCACTTTCCTTTCTTAAAGCTCATTTCTGATGGTGTTAAGCAAGTAACCTTTTGTCGAAATAAGTGGTGGGCAGAGGGAAACATATCCTTTGTTAATTTCATATCCATCAAATATATCTTAGGGCCAAGTATATTTTTGACTGACATTGTTCTTCTGTCAGAGATCCTACAGGCCTACCAAGTTTCTGGTTGGCCTTCTCTTTATACATAGAAAAGGTGTTCCTATGAGGTAGCTATTAGGCCTGTAATAGGAAAATGGCTTTTACCTAGTCTTTTGAATGCCTCATAAAAATCTCCTTGTATCGGTGAGACAGGTACTTATCTCTGCTATCCCCTTCAAGGATAATTGTAGCCTTTGTTCTAACCCAGAGTTGTGGTTTAACAGGCATAGCATGATAAGATGCAGGGTCAGCAGATAAACATAACCAACATCTTTGACCTAGGGTGGGGTTATATTGATTAACAAGTTCTTGACTTAATTCCAGGATTCTGGATATATAGTCTGCTTTATGCAATTGTTGTAGAGGCCCATTTTCCTTATCTATCCCCCCCTGAGCAGGGTATGTTAATATCGGAACCTTAGGTTGTGGAGTCACCTTAGGTCTAAAGTAACGACCCCGTGCATAGACAATGCGTTTTTGACGGGAGCATACTTGACCCAAAGTGTCTCCACTAATGTTCCTGATATAGTTACCTGAGAGTCCTGTTATGAACAATGTCTAAAGCCATAAAAAAGCATGATCACCTATGGTGTAAAACTCACTAGTCAGGAATAGAGTCAGTGGTACATGAGGATTGGGAAGTAAAGTAGGAAGAAAATCCTAGGTGTACCACAAAACCTATCCTTATATATGTAAAACAAGAGTAAAAGTAGGGCTAGGAGAGCAGCTACCCATACAATCCACACCCACACCCAACCTATTTCTAACATTACTATGTGTAAGAATGCATTACATTACAATGAATAAGATATATCTACAGTGTGAAGGTTGTCTTCATCCTTACTGATCTTCAGCCGTGCGCTGGGAACCAGCTTCCGGAGTGGTTCAGCAAGGCGGACGTTCACCACCGTGCGTAGAGAGTCCATTGCCGGTAGGACTTAGCAAGGTGTATTCTTGAATGTTAGCACCAATGGTTTGTCAGTGTTTGTTACCTGGTATGTGACTGGATCACTCTGGTCTGCAAGTGTCAATCTCGTCCAATGGATCCAAGATCTTTTTTTTCTAAAGTCTTAAAAGGTACTATTACAAAATCCAACACATCTGGGAGAATTTGCAATGGAATCTAATCAGTTGCAGTCCTCTGCAGTTGGGAAACAGCATAGGCAACTACTTAGTCCTAAAAAGAAAAATACAAATATAGTCCAGGTGATGAAGAACACTATTGCCACTGGTTACTACTCGCCAGTCAGTTGGTTCCTTTGGATCATCAATGTCAATAGATTTCCTTGGTGATATTCCACCTTCCACTCCTTTGGGGCTGGCACGGGCCCTTCAAGTGAAAGGGCCCGTTTAACTTCCTTCCAGCTCCGGCTCAACAGCCAATCATTGTGGTGGAAGTTGTGGTCTGGAAACTCCAAAAGTGGCATCTGGGCTAAGAGTCCTTGTTTCCTAAGAACTTCAAAATATCTGGACAGTTTATATACATGTTGTTTCAATACTATGTCTCTGGTTTCCAGGTAATCAATGCATATGCTTCCTGACATGAAAGCCACACCAAACAACAATACATCTGATGGTATTCCAATATTCTTTCTAGGTTGGATCTAAGTAAACTCTTGACACTTCTGTTGTTGTAGCATTACTGCAGGGAAGGCGTTAACCCCCCTTATGAGGCGGTCCACTATGACCAATAAATATTGTACTCTCCCCCTTCTTGGTAATTTTGTAAAATCCATTTGAGTACATTGAAATGATTTTAAAGCTGGTGATCTCCACCCATCTGATCACCCATTTGATGTTTTCTGACAGCTTGTTTATTCGCCTCTTTTCTTCACAAATTAAACATTTGTCTATAATTTGCTAAAAGGTATATTCCAATATTATTATAACATTTTAAAAGTTCATTTACAATAGTTTGAATTCCCCAATGATTTCACCCACAGTTTGCTAAATGAATGCATTACCCCAAATGCATGCTTGGAATCTGTTTATGTTTCCTCCCAAGATGCATAGAGATTGATTTAGTGCATACACTTCACAAGTTTGAGCAGACCAATTTTGAGGCAAACCCCTTGCTTCCAGGATCTCTTAAGTGTGTCCATTTATAATAAAAATTGCTTGTTCTTGTTCCAGGGGGTGTACCTCCAAATCTGGTTTTATTTTTATTTATTTATTTTTATTTTATTTTGTAAATCAATTACTTTAGCACAATAATGTGTTAATCCAAACTGATCCATTAATCTAGTGTTGGCTAAGAACTGTGCTGGATTCAAATTGTGATCTGTAATTAAAATTAAGTCAGGCTGCTGCATTAAAATAGCTTCATATATTAGATGGGGTGCTCACAACAAGGGCTTCCCCAAAGGTCAATTTCCCACTTTATTGGACCAGTAGCAGCAACTGCTTGAATACATACTGGCCATCCCCTTATTACTGGGTCCATTATGTTTGACAGGAATGCCACGGGTTTCTTTTGTCCTGTCCAGTCCTAAGCCAACACCTTTTTGTGCAATTCCATTTTCTGTGTTTAAAAGAGATGGAAGGGCTTTTCCAAATTTGGTAAACTTAATATAGAAGCCTTGGTAAAGCTTGTTTCAAATTTTCAAAGCTTCCTCTTTTTTTTGTGCCCCTCCCATTTCAAATTCCAAAGTCCAGATTCAATTAATTTTGCATACAGGGGTTTGGTAAGATCAGTATTCCCATCAACCCAAACCTCAGTATCTCCTTAGTTCTTGCTTGATTTCAGGTAGAGGTTGAAATGCCACCTCTTCTATTCTATCAGGAATGATGTTCTATTTCCTTTACTTAATTAAGTGTATTCTAATGCTTTGTTCACTTATTTTGATTTCAGTTAATTTAAAAAAATACTACTTTCTTCTGTTGGTCCTAGTATTAAATTTATCAAGAGCTCTCTGTGTAATCCAAAAAGGAGTCACCCATCGCCACTAGTACTGACTTTCATCTTCTGCCATCAAATTTTACACTTATGCTTCCCTTCTTTGGATCGGGCACCCTTTCTTTGCCTTCCGAAGGTCCCACATGATCCCAAAAACAAATCCCAAATCTTTCTGTTTATCGGTTCCACCCTCTAATTCCCATTTCTAGCTTCCAAGTCCGCACAAGTCTATGCAAACCAACTTTAAAGACAACTTTTCTGGATTACACTAAAACTTCCTTTCTCTCTTTGTTGGAAAATATAGGAAACACAAAAGAGCAGTGAAATTCCTCAAAAAGAAATAAGCAAAAAATGCAGGCAGAGATCCAGCCCCCACCTTAAAGAAATACCCAATAAGGAAAAGAAAACAAATCAAAGTAATTAGAATTTTCAAAACAATCACACACAAATCAAAGGAATTTCAAAAGACTTTAAAGAGTCACAGAGAAAATCAAAAGACATTTTAGGATATAAAAAGGTTACTCTTGCAGTCCAAACAGGCTAGCTTCGGAAAGCTGTGCTTGCATTTGTCATGTCGCCTTCCTATAAACAATAAAACTGCTTCTGCTCCCAACCACCTTGAAGCAATTTACTAGCCGGGAGCTTTTGAACCCCAGAAAGGAAAGGCTTTCCCTTCCTTCCCAACTTTCTTAACTTCCTATATTGTAAGGAGAATAGCTGCAAAAGTAAAACAATTTAAATGAAGTATTTTAGATCAATGCTCTGAAGCATATTTGTATCAAACTTTAGGGTCAGTCTCTGCTTTCAATAAAATGCAAGTCAGATTCAGAAAATTTTTCAAAATCATTTCTTTTATATAGGTTTAATTAAATATTTGAAACCTCAAGAATTAGCAGAAAAATAAAATCAAAATTGTTTTCAGAGCAGAAAAGAAAAGCTTTTATAGGCAAATGGAACAGTGAGAGAGAGGGGTGGGGGGAGAGAGAGAGTGAGAGGCTGCAGCCGATCCCCCACTAGCCCTCCCTTCTCAGACAGATTAAGAGAAAAGGAAAAAGTTTTTAAAAGCAAGCGGAGAAGCCACCCTCCCTTAAAGAAACTGTATTCCGAGTCAAAAACAGTGAAGCTACAAAGGCAGGTATCAGATAGCCTTACCCCGCCTTTCTCAGGCTGGTTCAGCAGAGAGAAAAAAATGGTGAAAAGAACAAAAGCCCGCAGCCCACCCTTTTCTGCTTTTTGCAAAGGAAGCGGGGGGGGGGTCCGGAATACAGGGAGAGGAAAAAATGGTTAAACTGCATAGGATTCTTATCTCCTTTCGCCTCTTCAGCATCCATTCAACAACACACAGACATTCACAGGGCACAGAATCAATCATTCCTTATGAGCTTTTAGGACACCTCGCATACACACTCACATTTATGCTGCAATCAAATCTCTTCATGCAGAAATCTCACTTAAACCAATCATTAAAATGTGTTAAAGGAGCTCCATTTTTCTAAATATTTGTTTGGAAATGCCCACATACATACACATACACAAACATACCATTAAACATTTCCAGATCTGTGGAGGGAAGTTGTTTGTTTTAATTTTACTTCCTTGGCTAGCCTATAGTTTATTCTTAAAGGAGTGGGGGAACTCAGAGAGCAGTTAAATCATAATTATGATTGTGGGCCCAAACTACTCTCCGTTTCCCACATCTCCAAGTCAAGATGTTCAATTAATAGACATGTCACAATTAATTCAATTCTTATTCAATTCTACACACTATCATTATAAATGCACATCAACAAAACAAAATAATTTTCAACAGAAATCACGTCAAAGCAATCGATTCAACTTGTTTTCCCTTTTAGACAGGCTTTACTTTTTTATTACCTGCTAAACCCCTGTGGGAAGAACAATAAAACAATTTCCTTTCGTTTCTTAGTTCCTTCAGAGCTTCTTGGCTTAAAAATGGTGATTTATCAGAATGCCTACGACACTGCGGCAGGTCCCTTCTGTTCACACATTTTTTTAACATCTTACTTTTCATTCTGTGTACTTTAACTTTTTCAAGTTCTCTACTACACAGTCCTAACATGAGACTCGAACTCATGATTGAAGACTTAAGGCCACTCCTTGTCTTCCAGGAAATTGATCAAATTTCCTCATCCACTAGTTAATAGTGGGCACCCTTGTTAAAAGAAACTAAAATTCCTTGATTTATACTTACCTGCAGGCTTGCTTTTCTTTTTGAAATTTTTCTGTTGGGGTCTCTGTCTGATTGACCTTTGTGGGTCCTTGACTGGTCTGTTTCGCTGGTGGGTTTACGGCACCTCCTCACCGGAAGATTCCTGAGACTGCAATGGAGTCCTTGTAGCCGGCTTAATGGATGTTCCGTTTGGGAAGGAGCCGATCCCACCAGGGCAGCCGTCACGGTAGTCGCCTCTGCGGTGCCAGAATTGTTATGGAATGAAGTGACCAAGCAACATTCCTGGGTCAATCAGAGAGAGTTTATTTGCGCAAAGACTCGTAAGCCAGGTTCCAATCTTGGCTTAGAGTAAAGTCTCCATGCTTGTATGACACATTATATACTTTTCTAAACAAAGGATTCTGCTAACACAGCAACTTTTCCATATATGGTTAACATACATTTGTCATTTTTAATTGTCATTTTCCTAGTTATAAAAGTTTTACATTATCTCATAATTCTTCTTGTATTTTGGCTGAACTACAAATTTCTTCTTGTTGAAGGACAAGTTTTAGCCCATATGGATGTCCATGACCTAACCACCTTTAGCCATCTGTCTTCTGACAAGTTAAGGATGCTCCTTTCTTCTGACAGGTCATGGGGGCCTCTTTAGAATATCAAAGGAAATTACATGTTGGCTTTGTATTCTCTGCAGCTGCACATATTTCTTGTCTTCAGAATATAGTTGCCTTTAATATATTTTATAATGAATATATAAAGTTATCCAAAGATCATCTATCCGGTTCTACTCTTACATTATGTCCACTTTATAATTTTCTGCCTATCTATTCAACAATATTCTCCACAAGTTGTCACTTTCCTGCTTCTTAATGAGCTGTTATCCAAAATTTAATATTGCTAGAAAAAGGTGGGAAATGAAATTTCACTTCAGGCACAAGCAATTTTAAAGTCAGCTGCAATGAGGATGGATATATGGGATTCTGATATAAAACAGAATTTCGAACAGGCCCCACTCTTAACATTGGGCAGAGTTGAAGGGCACTGATGGCCTCCTTGGCATTAGAAGACAGGCAAGACGAGAGTTCAATGGCATTGACTTCAAGTGGCCCCAAACTCCATAACTCTGGGTGAGCTTCCCAGCAATCTCTGGAGACAAGAGGCCACGTTGAAGGATAGCAGAAGTCAATTGTCTTGTTCTTGAACTATCTTCCCCAGCATCACTTCCTATATCCTCATAGTGGATTGAGGATTCTTCCTTCCCTTGCGGCCCTTTATTCATTTTTTTCATGGCGGCTGCAGACTTTTGGGATGCTTCGGTTGCAGCGCTTCTTCCATAGCCTCTTGGAAAGTTATCCTGGGCTTAGCAAGTCGTCGGCTTTGCAGGGTGAGATCCCTCAGTCCCAAGACCAACTTATCTCTCATTGCCTCATCCAGGTTGGAGAATTCACAAGCAGTGGCTATTTCACATAAATTTGCCACAACTTCGCTTATTGATTCTCACTCCCTTTGGTCTCTCCTGTAGAACTCGTGCTGTCTCAGAAGGGATGAGGCTTGGGGTGCATAGTGGGCTTTCAGGATGCCCTGGAGTGTTGGCCAGGTCATAGTTCTCAGTTCTGCTGGACAGGCTAAAGCTTTCACCATTTTAAAAACAGCGGCTCCACAATGAGAGAGGAATAGCGCCCTTGACTTCTCAGCAAGTCGTTTGCTTCCAGGAACATGTGGAATCACTCCATGTACCATTCCCAGTCTTCTCCCGCCGGGTTGAACGGTGTAGGTGGAATTATTGAAGACATCTTGCGCTGGCCGTTGTATTTTCGATGGCCGTTGATTGCCACGTGGAGGTTTCAGCAGCCTAGTGTCCTATTGTCCTTCTGAGATCCCACCTTCGTCGCCAGTGGTGAGTAGTGGCTGCAGACAGAGGAGGCAGGACACGTTCGGCAGTTTAAATAGCTTCATTCGGCTCCAGTACAGCAATGGCAGCCCCTTTTAAACGGAGCTGTCCGCGGCTTCAGCCACTGACACGCCTTTAATTTTCCCATTGCAGCTACTCGCTCCTGATTGGTTCCTGTGCTCATCTATTCAATACTTAACAAGTTCCTTTATTAGAGAAGTCATATTGGCACATATGGGAAAACCCGAATCTGAATTCCTGTGTTTTCCCAACCCCTATACGAAACTCAATCCCTGCCCCTGTCCACTGTCAAGCCATCACATGTACCAATCGGGGTCCTGATCCCCAAGTCACTCAGAGTTCAGGAGCGCTTGCCCAGGTGTTAGCAAGTGTCCTTGGTCCCACGGGAAAGGAATGTGGTTGTGACTATTCTCTGGCTTTCCCCCCCTTTCTCCCTCCCCTGATTCCCATGTGGATTGACCCGTCAGGTTTGATGGGTATGACAATGGGGGTCTCCCAAGGGGTGTGGTCTGTGGGTTCAAGAACGCCCTGTGATATGAGCTTATCTAACTCTTGGTCAACCAGGGGCCTGAGTGCAAAAGGCACTCTTCTGGGCTTAAGCCTAACAGGGGCTACCTGAGGGTCTAAATTGAGGGAGATGGGAGATCCCTTATATTTACCCAAATCCTCGTTGAAGACGTCTGCGAATTCAGCCGTGAGGTCCCCAGAATTGTCAGGATAGGTTGAATGGATGCCTGTTATGCCCAGCCCCAGGACGCCAAAGCAGTCGAGTCCAAGCAGGCTGGGCAGAGGATCTCGTACCATGAGCAGGGGTAGCGTGCCTGTGAATGTCTTGTGCTCCACCAGGAGCTTGGTGCCACCTAGGATAGGAGTGTCATTCCCTTGATAGTCTCTGAGGTGCACCCGGCTTGACTGAAGAGCGCTTTTATGCATTTTTGGAGCTATCCTCATCAGGGTGTCCCAGGATATCAGGGATTTGGATGATCCCGTGTCTACCTCCATTTGGCAGACTCGAGCCAAGTGCCCCTTTTTTCCACATCTGCGGCAGATGGTGGCTTCAAAACGACAAGCCGCCCTAGGGTGCATTTCACCGCATCCCTGACAGGGAGACCCTGTGTAGTCCTTGTCTGAGGTATTTCTTTTTTCCTTGAAGGTTTGAGGCGGCTAACTTCGTCCTCCTCTTCCTCAGTTACCTCAGGGTCTAGATCTTCCGAGTGGACAGTGCTGGGCTTACAGACAGGAGCAGTGGATTGTGATTTGCGAATCTCTAAGGTGGACTTCCTTGATAGTTCACAAGCCTGCGCCTCTTCTACAGTGGTTGCAAGGGTGACAACTTTTTTTTCTAGCAAGCGGCATTGCACTCTCAGGTCCCTCATGCCACAGACGAATTGCTCCAGCAGGGAGTCTTCTAGTTCGGCAAATTCGCAGCTCAAGGCGGCGGTTCTGAGGGAAGCAACATAGTGGTTGACAGATTCTCCCTCCACTTGCAGAATTTGCCTGAAAGCAAACCTGCAGGCGATGCGCAGTGGTGTGGGCTCATAGTGGCGCTTGAGCTTTTCCCTCAAGACCTCCCATGGTACTGACTGGACAGGAGCCGGGGCTGGCAGGGTCACTGTGACAGAACATCTTGGGACCACAGGCATTTAAGAAATGCACCCTTTTCTGACTGCTGGTCAGCCCAGTGTAATCATTCGCCTCCAGGAAACACTCGAGCCTCATACGACTTCCAGATTTCTGTGACTTGGTTGAAGGGAGCAAATGTTGGAGGTGCCATCCTTATGATGGATGGGCTCTGTTTCTGTGAGGAATTATTTGTTTAAAAATGACATCTCGTTGTTTAGTGACTCAGCTAGCGCCTTGGCTTAACACTAGTGACTTCAGCTGTTGATCCACCTGTCTTTTACCCCCGGGATCCCATCCTCATCGCCAGTGCTCTGTAGGGCGACCCGGGGTCCATTAACTGAGGTGAGACTAGGTTAAAATCAAACAGGAATGTTTTATTGCTAACAACAGCTGTAGCAGCTTGAGAAAAACAGAGCAAACAAATAGGCATTTGACAGCTATTTATATTATAGCTGTCAAACTAACAACCAATGGGAACACAGTATTCTCCCGCCGGCAGGTTCGTGCGTCTTGGCCAATCGGGGCCACGTGTCGTAAGTGTGAGGACTTTGTTGTAAGGGCGAGGACTTCATTGTAAGGGCGAGGACACAACAGAAAACATCCCTAAAACCCGTCCAGCCAGGATTATCCAATCCACATTCCCCCCAGGGGTCATGTGGGGTGCAGCGTCCGATGGTGCCATCCTCCTGCTATGCCACAATGGTTGACCTTGAGTAGTTATGATCTTCCAAGAAAATGCTGAAGAAAACTCTTCTCCACCAGCTCACTTCCCCCCTCCCAGGCATTCCAACAGCCCCCCCTCCCCCCGTTATAATGGCAGACGAGCAAGAAAGCAATGAAAAAGCGGAGGTTGACACTCCCAAAAAAACCATTGTGGACAGTTTCCCTTTCCTAAGAAGACAAGAAACGGCTGTTCCCACCCCTGGAATTTCCCAACCTCTGAGAAGTTGGCTACACAATTGGGAAGAGCCCAGGAGACTAGGAAAGCCATCTTCTCTCAGATGATTGACAGCTCACTGACAGTTGAGCTGGAGGGATGACATCATCCAGCCAGTAGAATCCCAAGGAGATGACAGGCCTCCCTTGGGATCCTATCCAAGCTCCCCTCCTCCCCCTTTTCTACTCACCCCAAGGCCAGCCCAAGGCCTCTGGGAAACTACGGACAGGCCCCCAAAGCTCCTAACTTCTCCCCTTTTGGATCAGAGGGCCTGGCTCTTTTGTGGTAGATGGCCTCTTCCTATGGAAGCTCAGCTAAGCTAGAGGACAGAGCAAGACTCTGTTACCATGGAGCGAGGTTGGACCCAATAACTTGCAAAGACACGAATATAATTCATCCAGAATTTCCTTTATTAATGTGCATCTGTTTCTTACAGGTATCATCAGGAACTGAGGTGAGGATCTATGTGGGACAACCCTAAATACTCTGGAGGCAGAGCTTCAGGTAAGGAGTGACCAGGGGAGGGGGTGATGGGTTTGTCTGGGGGAGTTAACCCTTGAGATGCCAGGTCAGTGGGGAGTGCTCGCCCAGGTAGGGCATTTATGTGTGACAAATCCCCCTCTAAATGCCCGTCCCTGAGGGGTGTTTCCTAGTTGCTGTGAGCCTTCGAGGAGGACACAGAGCCTGGATGTGAGGTATGCGTGTTGCTTTGTCTGGTTTTGTGAGTATGTCAGCTGTTTGATTCTCAGTGTCACAGTGTATGGTCTTGAGGAATCCTGTCTTGTGAAGTTGCCTTAATGTTTGTGTTTGATGTCGATGTGCCTGGATCTTTGACCTACTGCGTCAGCCATGGATATCTCGATGGCGGCCTTGTTGACTTCATAGATGTGAATGGGGTGTTTTGGCTCTGCCCAGATGCTGGTAAGTAATTCGTCGAACCACGTTAAGTTGGTTGCAGCTTTGGACAGACATATATACTCGGCCTCGGTGGTGGAGGTGGCCACTAGGTTCTGCTTGCTGGTGTACCAGTACACGGGGCTGTTATTTAGGAAGAATATGTATCCAGAGGTACTCTTTCTGCTTTTTACATCCCCAGCCCAGTCAGCGCCAGCGTAACAGGTGAGAGTGGGTTCTTTAGTTGCGTTGGGTTCCAATTGCAAGCAGGCATCAGCGCTGGATTTCAGGTATCTGAGTACCCTCTTGACTGCTTCCCAGTGGTATACTGTGGGGTTGCCCACGTGTCTGGACAGCAGGTTCACAGGTAGAGTGATGTCTAGTCGGGTCCAGTTGGCGATGTACAGGAGGGAACTGATGGTGCACCTGTATAATGTGTTATCTTGGAACTGTGGGGCCTCATCATACATGTTCTTCAGGAAATCTGCTTGCATAGGCGTGTCACTTGGCTTGGCCTCAGCCATGTTGCACTTGAGTAGGAGCTCTGTGATCTTCTCCTTTTGTGACAGTAGAAAACCCTTGGTGTCTTGTTGATTTGTACACCAAGGTATTTGTTTATGTTTCCCAATGTCTTTAAGGAGAAATGCTCGCTAAGCTTGGTTGCAAAGATATCACAGTCCTTCTTGTGTCTGCCTATGTAGAGTATGTCGTCCATGTATACGAGTACATAGTCTATGCTTCCATTGTTCTTTCTGGTAAAGAAGCAGTTGTCGGCGGGGGTTGCCTTGAAGCCTAGTGATCCTAGTACTCCGACTAGGCATTCGTACCATCGCTTTCCGGATTGTTTCAGCCCATATAAACTCTTGTTGAGCAACCAGGTATCGCCTTTGCGTGTGTCCTTGCTGGGTGGGGCCTTAACGTAGATCTCTTTGTCCAGATTGGTGTGCAGGTATGCTGTCTGGACATCAAACTGATGCACCTCTAGGCCTAGAATGGATGCGATGACAAGGGTGCTTTTGACACTTTCCACTCTCACGGTTGGGGAATAGGTGTCGGTGTAGTCCTCAGGGTATCTTTGGGCGAACCCCTGGGCGACTAACCTTGCCTTGTACATGTTCTTACCGCCCTCTAGTGTCTTG
This sequence comes from Masticophis lateralis, assembly GCA_030761175.1. Taxonomy (NCBI): domain Eukaryota; kingdom Metazoa; phylum Chordata; class Lepidosauria; order Squamata; family Colubridae; genus Masticophis; species Masticophis lateralis. The sequence continues at coordinate 13,487,765 of JAUDYJ010000016.1, forward strand.
ATCTTGTAAATCCACCTCGTCCCTATGGGTGTCTTACCCTCTGGTACCCTTGCTGGTGTGTATACGTTTAATTCCTTAAGACTGTCCATCTCCCTCTTCATGGCAGCCTCCCACTTCCATCTCTCTTCCTGGGGTAGTTGGTTACTTCGTCATATGAGTCTGGTGTGATAGGGCTGGATTGCAGGTGCATTACTTAGTCCTTGAGTCTCTTGGGCATCTGATTTCTGCTAGCTCTGATTGGCCTATTGGGCGTGGGTTCCGTGTCATGTAAATATCTTGCTTCCTTGTGAGTGAGTGAATCTACCTTCAACTTGGGGTGGCCTGCTTTCCATTCTGTGATTCTAACCTCCTGTTGTTTGGGCTTGACTCCCCCTGGGTGTGTGTTGGCTGATATGTTTGGTCTGTCTTGGCCTTGGTTATCATGACTGACTTCTACTCTGTGTTGTAACTCGTTTAAGTGTATCTTGGACCAGTTTGCCTGCTCGTGGAATGTATCTGTTCTTGATATGATGAACCTATTGTTGTTATCTATGAACCTGAATCCCTTGGTACCTGGATCATAGCCCATGAACCTTAATCTTTTTGACCCCTTGTCCCCCCTTTCTGCGTAACTGTTTAGGGATGTGTACATCCGTGGTGACTCCAAATATGTGTAAGTGTGAAATTTGTGGTTTCTTATTGTACATGACCTCATATGGTGTTTTATCAATCACACTAGACCATAATCTGTTAAGGGTATAGTTAGAGTATACTAGGGCCTCAGACCAGAAGTGTTGGCTGAGTCCTGCATCCTCTAGGACGCACATCATCATGGACTGGAGCGGCGGTTCTCAACCTGGAGTTGCGACCCCTTTGGGGGTCAAACGGCCATTTCACAGGGGTCGCCAAAGCCCTCTCTCGCCCCCCCCCACGCCTTCACTCACCCTCTGCCTCTGTTGGATCACCAGTCGCCGTTCGCTTACCCCGCCCACTCCCAATCTATTGCTGCCTCCTGAGTCCCAGCTGATGGCTAGAGGGAAAAAAAACTGTTTAAACTCTTGCCGCAGGGCTTCAAAGGGCCGTCCTACAGCTGATCAGTGTTAAAAAAAAAACAAATGAGTATACCAGTGCCTGCAAAAATAGAAAAAACAGCCCCTTTTGACTCTCAGCTGATTTGCTCTGAGCTGTTTTGCGCAGGGGTCTGTTTTGCTGGAGCATTTTTTTCCCCCCTAGCTATGCTGAAAAAACGAAAATGAAAGTAAAACAGGGTCTTTGCTGCAGCGTGACAAAATGAGGCAGAGAGAAATTTCTTTTTCTTTTTCCTCACGAAAAAAGGTAGGTGCAAAACTGCAAACATTGGGAAATTTAGGGCAAAAGAGGAGGTTCAAGATTTTAAAACACAAAAGAAAATCAGCTCTATCTAATTAAGGAATTGTAATAATTGAAATACTATTAATTGTATATTGTGTGAAAGCAGAAATGGTTAAATTGTGGAAGAATATATGGGAGAAATTATTTGGTTTATTATTTGGTAAATATAATTAACTGATTTGTAAGAAATTGGATTGCATGGAAATAATTGGAATATTCATCTTCATATTGATTAATATACAAAAAGATAGCTATATAACCAATTGATTTATATTAAAATGTTGAATTTGTATTAAACAACTGTATTACATAATTACATAATTAACCAATGTGAGGATGGATATAAAAACAGATGACAATGCGAAGGGGTATAATATAGAATAGAAGGGAAAAATTGAATTTGTTTAAGATTAGAGATGAGGATAAAGAGTAATATTGATTTTTTTAAAAAATAGATGAGGAATAAATTGGCAAAAAGGAAATATAGAAATTGTAAATTTAATTGAAATGACTAAACACTGTTTAAATTTGTGAACCGGCCAAATACTCTGTTCAAAGAAAATACATTGTATGTTTGTATGTGTGTTTCTAATATTGCTATTTATTCATATTTGTTCTCTTTTATTCTTTAAAGTTTAACAGTTCATTCTTTATCTTAATATCTTTATATTTGTTTGGGGTTGGCTTTCTTCCCTTTCATCTTTTTTATTGTACAGCAATTTTTCTCCTCAAACCTACCACCTCTCTTTTTTCTTTCCTTCTTACTTTCTCTCCCCCCTCTTCTTCTCTTCCCTACTTCCTTTCTCCTTCTCCTCCTCTCTCCCTCCCTCTCTTACCCTCACTCCTACTCTAATTTCCCTTTCCTTCCTTCATCCCTCTCTCTATTGCTGTATCCTTTTATGCATATGGACTACTCAGAGGGCTGAAAAAGTTATTTTTGACTGGTCCTCGCACTTTTGACCAGTCCTCGAACTTACGACTGTCCTCACATTTTATGTTTTTGCCCTATCTTGTCACCATGGTGAAGAGAAGCAGTTGTGAAATGAGTGACACGGTTGTTAAGAATGCTGCAATGGGCATAAATGATGACCAGTCATAAGTGCAAAGACCTGTCAAAAGTACAAGGACCTGTCAGAAATGACTTTTTTCAGCCCTCTGGGTAGTCTTTTGTGCACATGGACTACTCAGAGGGCTGAAAAAGTTATTTTTGACTGGTCCTCGCACTTTTGACCAGTCCTCCAAATTACGACTGTCCTCACATTTTATGTTTTTGCCCTATCTTGTCACCATGGTGAAGAGAAGCAGTTGTGAAATGAGTGCCATGGTTGTTAAGAATGCTGCACGGGCATAAATGTGAGGATGGTCATAAGTGTGAGGACCAGTCAAAAGTGCGAGGACCTGTCAGAAATGACTTTTTCAGCCCTCTGAGTAGTCCCTATACACATAGCCATGGCCACCCGGTCACATGACCTCCAAGCCACACCTACAAAATAAGCCACACCCACATAACCAGTAGTAAAAAATTACAGTTATGAAGTAGCAACGAAAATAATTTTATAGTTGGGGGTCACTACAACATGAGGAACTGTATTAAAGGCTCGCGGCATTAGGAAGGTTGAAAACTACTGGTCTGGAGGGTGGAATTTTTTCGTTCTACTACGCCATTCTGAAAGGCTGAGAATGGCAAAGATGTAAAATGTAGAATGCCCTTTGACCTCAATCAGTGCGAGAAGTCCCCTGATAGAAATTCTGTTCCCCTGTCTGTCATTATCTGTTTTATTTTCGTATTGTGTTGCACCTCTACTCGTTTGTAGAATTCCCTGAATTTTTGGTAGGTCTCACTCTTGTGCCTCAATGTATACATGAAGCTGTAACGACTGTAGCCATCCACTATAGTTAGGAAAAATCTTTTGCTGTATTTTATGGATGGCTTCAGGGGCCCTACGAGGTCCATGTGTACCATATCGAATATGTGGTTAGTGGTGCGAGTTGCCTTCTTGGGTCTAGGGGCTATCTTGAGTTTCGAGCACTTAACAGTCGAGGTAAGTTTCAGTTTTTTATTTTGATTCCCTCGGTATAACTCGTTACTTTCTGTATGATGGGGAAGCTGGCATGCCCTAATCTGTGGTGTAGTAGAAGGGTGCAGTCATCGTGAATGGGTTTGCCTATACTGACTTTCCCTGGTCCTTGCGCGCCCCCTTTTGAGTGTGTGTGTCTTCGCCCTCTTGTTTCTCATTATCATTGGTTTTGTTCTTCTCTACCCCTACTTCTTTGTTGGTGTTTACGCTGGGTGTGCCTGTCTTTGATGCATGAAAGTAGGGTAATCCTCCCTTGATTATGATCTTTCCTATGCTCTTGTTGTCTCTGACCATGGTGACTCCTCCCTCTTTGAAATTGATCTCAATCCCCACCTCCTTGCTAAGTTTTAGTGATGCAAGTATGGTATTGGGTATTTCTGGGACTAGTAATACCCCCTCTATTTTGCCTATGTTTGGGAGGATCACGTTGCCCTTCCCAGTTACCTTCACATCATTTTGGTTGGCTACTTTGATCAGGTAATCCTCCCTTGTGAATGAGGAGAGTAGCCCCTTGTCATATGTGGTGTGGTTGGTGGCTCCAGAGTCAATGAGCCACCAGGATTCCTCTCTATCTAGTTTGTTGGCTTGTGGGGTTTCCTGTGTGTGCTCCCCCACTCTACATAATGAACCATTCCGGCTATCTCTTGAGCTATCTCTATTCCCTCTTCCCTCCCAGGGTTTTGGTGAGTCTCTATGCCTGGGTCTGTTGTCTTGCGTATGCTTCTCTGGGTGCCTACTGAAGTATTTGTGTCTGTTCTGCTCTCTGTGGCTTCTGGGGCAGTCTCGCCTGTAATGCCCCCTGGACCCGCAATTGTAGCATTCTATGGGGTCCTGTGTGGTGTCAGTGAATGCTACTCTCTTTGAGTGTCTGTGATCCCTGTGTGTTGTTTGGTGGCTCTTCCTAAGGTTGTCCTCCGCTATCAGTTTATTGGAGAGACTATCAATAGACATGTGCCCTAGGCTCAGGGTATCTAGATGTGTAATAAATGTGTCCCAGGCTGGGCCTAGGGAGTTGAGTATTATACTCTTCATAGTCTGCTCTGAAACAATCTCCCCCCTGAGTTGTAGTTCTGCCCTGGTTGCGTTCAGCTCTAATAAGTGTTCCCCCATGGAGACCCCGGGCCTGATCCTAGCAGAATAGAAATCTTTGGAAATTTTTGTGGTGGTGGTGGCCACACTTTCACTATAGAAGTACCCAAACATTTTTTGTGTTATCTCAGATACAGTTAAATAATGTTCTATGCTGTGATATATGTGTGGTGAAATGCTAGAGAACAATAAGTAAAATGTCCTGTGATGTAAACAGTCCAGTTCAAAAGTCCAGGGTTTCTCTGGAGGGTCAGTAACAAAAAGGAGCCTGAGTAGCGTAGGGGAGTAATGCCTCCTACAAAGGCAGCATTTAAGATCCAGCTGCTGCAATTACTTGCGAGTTCAATCCCAGGCAGGCTCAAGGTCGACTCAGCCTTCCATCCTTTATAAGGTGGGAAAATTGAGGACCAGTTTGTTGAGGGCAATAAGCTGACTTTGTATAAATATAAATATACAAAAGTATGAAGGCTATTGCTTAACGCATTGTAAGCCGCCCTGAGTCTCCGGAGAAGGGCGGCATATAAATCAATTTTTTAAAAAAAAAACCAGCATATTTTCTTTTAAAAGAATAACTTGGAGTTGCTGGTACCACTCCATTAAATTAGATCCCTCCATTTTTAATTTTGGAAAGTCATTAGGCAGATTCCCTGTGTTACTATTCAGGTTACTTACTGCAGGCTGCTGTCCATGGTGCTTGACATGCAGGAGGCCACAGTATGGCACAGGAACGCTTGTAGGGAGTTTAAAAATCCCTCCTTGCATTTTTTTCCTTCTCTTGTCCACAGATGCTTCTGCACGTGCGCGGAGTTCATTCCAGCCATGGCTTCGCTGGGGAAGGTTCCTGTTGTCACTGCTCCGGTGGAGAGGCCTCTCCAGGTCATGCAGGCCTCTGCTTTGGCTCTTTGTGGCCAGCAGTGATCCGGGAAGGTCGCTCCCTCTGCTGGGTGGTCGATCGTCCCTCTTGGGAGTAGTCTTGGCAGTGATGGTGAGTATTGGTTCCATTCTGCTCGATCTGGCGGTTGCGGTTTCAGTGGGGGGTGGCGCTCTGTTGTCGGGGGGCGCTGTGGTGTCGGTGGGCCTCCAGCGGTGTCCGCACCCCTCGTTATTGGGGAGCCCTCTTCCTCTGCCCCTTCTCTTCTGGGGGCTTCAGGGGACCCCTGCGGTATTTTTGTCTTTGGCCCAAAGGCGGCAGTGAGGGTTTTGATGGCCTCTTCCACCTGCCGCTCAGTTGGTGTGTCTTCGGGGGCCGACCCTGCATCTTCCTCCCCAGAGCCATCCCCATTTTCATATTTTTGGGGTTTGCGCTCTTTTAGGGTCGGCCATTCTGCATATTTGGATTTCATTGGTCGGCAGTCGGCCATATTTTTTGGCCACGTGTTTAAAGATGGCCACCACTCAAAACTTTGCGCGGCACCAGCTTCCTCGTTTTCAGGAAGGTGCTCGGCCGGGGGTGGCTTTCTTACCGGGTATGTGACCGATCACCCTGCTTTGCTTCCATGATCGCTTCTGGCCACTTCCCGGCCCTGGATCAGTTCGCTGATGCCGGCCATGAGATCTTCGTCAGCTGCAGGCGTTCCCAGCAAGCTCAGCAAGTCACGTCTGAACTTGCTGATGTCCGGTCGGTCAGTTTCCTCCTCGCTTTGAATTTCAGACCCCTGCTCATCATCCGAGGTTTCGGGGTCATCCTCTTTTCTGTCTCTCTCAGGCGTTTTGAGAGAACATGCATTCTCTCGGCATGTTGTCGTGCGCGAGTTGTTCTTCTAGTTTCTTTGTGTTGGATCTCGTGTGGGGTTTTCTTATTTCTTTTGAGTGGCGTTTCTTCTCGGGCACGTCTTCTGGTCACTCTGTTACCATGGATCGAGGTTGGACCCAATAACTTGCAAAGACACGAATATGATTCATCCAGAATTTCCTTTATTAATGTACATCTGTTTCTTACAGGTATCATCAGGAACTGAGGTGAGGACAACCCTAAATACTCTGGAAGCGGAGCTTCAGGTAATGAGTGACCAGGGGAGGGGGTGATGGGTTTGTCTGGGGGAGTTAACCCTTGTGATGCCAGGTCAGTGGGGAGTGCTCACCCAGGTAGGGCATTTATGCGTGACAGACTCACTGATGCAGCTCTTGCTCAGCCTCCAGTTCAATTCCCTTTGTGTTGAGATGCTGGGGGGGGGGGTTGTGTGTGTGTGTTGTTGTTGTTGTTGTTGTGGCAACATCCCTCTGTCAGCTCCCTCTGTTTTTGCTGCTCAGGTCCAGACCTTTTTTCTGGGGGCCAAAGTCTCGTTTGATGGTTTTTAAGGGCAGAGAAAGGGGAGAAATTCTCTGCCTGGGTTTTTAAATGCAGACATCATTTCTAACACCCTAATGGAGCTGAGCCCCAAATCACAGGACCCTCTTTTAGATGGGATCCGGGGGGGGGGGATCCAGTTGTATCCAGAGAGCCAAAAGATCCCATTTCGCCTTTTTACCCAAGAGGCCTGGATCTTCCCAGGTAGACCGTCTGTTATGGATTGGGTCCCCATAGCTGTCTTAAGGACTGCTAAAGTGAATCTAACCTTTAGATGAGCCTCCCTCTTAACTCCAAGTCTTTTGGGGGGAAATGTCATATTTCTTCAGCCACAGGTGCCGGGTACTCTCTCTGGGGCCAGTTTGAAGCATGAGCTCCCAAACGTCTCAATTCTAGATGACCGATTTAATTCAATCTCTGCTCCTATTATTTTGAATCACATGAAGATTATTTCCCTTTCATTTCCCTCCAGAGAATTTTCCAACAACCTTTGAATCCAAGAACTATTTGAATTATCCAGGGATCCCTCCTGAGAGGGAGAATTATGATAAAAGTTTCAGCTCTGCTGTTGGGCCGAATCCTCCAGGGGAGACTTTGGGCAGAGAAAATAGGGAGTTTGGGGACAGGCAGAGTCTGTGCTCTTGAATGTACGTCTCCCTCCTTTCCAGATGAAGCTGAGTGTTTCTCTGTGTTTGAATCAGGAAAGCAACTGGATCATATTCCAACTTGTGAGAGTCCTTTGAATTCTTCTACTTCTTCTTTAGAAACAGGAAAGGGATTGATTGATTCACCCCATGAATGATGGACCTCCTGCTTCTGCTTCTGATGCTGCTTTTGTCCCATTCAGTCTCTGGGAAGCTGAGAATGAAATGCCCGCTGAGTTCGGAGAACCAGGATGGAAAACCATGGAGCTACTACAGCCCAGGAGACCATCTAATCAGTATAGTCACCAGTGGAAGGGAAACGTTGCATACAAAGTTGCTTTTCAATGTGGCTCCTTCTCTTCAATTTGTTTTCCGTGATCCGTAAGTCATTCAGAGTGATGGAGTTGCACTCCCTCCGTTCAAACACTCTACTTCTTTTCTATTTTCTATTTTTCATTTATTCCTGTATTGGGGAATATATTTAATTTCCTGAATGATTTTGATTTCCATCTCTTCTCTCTTTGGTCCGATTTTGTGAAAGAGATTCAAAAAGGGGCCTGAAAAAAAGCTGAAAGGCCTGCAGATTATTTTCCTCCCTCAGTTCAATCCGTAATTTATCACTTGTATAATGAGTTTTATTTAAAGTATTTATTTATTTATTTATTTATTTATTTAGATTTATATACCGCCCTTCTCCTTGCGGACTCAGGGCGGTGAACAGCCAAATAAAAATAGTACACAAAAGTTAAACAATTTCTTTAAAAAAGCATATAACTTTGGCTAAAAATTAAAACCATTAACCATTAAATATTTAAAATACCCAACCCTATAATACAGATCTTAAAAATTCAGCGGGGTCAGGCTAGACCAGCAAGCTGAAAGAGATGAGTTTTCAGGGCCCGACGAAAAGTCCGGAGGTCAGCAATTGTTCTCAGTTTTGGAGGAAGATCGTTCCAGAGGGTAGGGGCTGCCACAGAGAAGGCCCTCCCCCTGGGGGTCGCCAGCCGGCATTGTCTGGCTGACGGCACCCTGAGGAGACCCTCTCTGTGGGAACGCACCGGCCGGTGGGAGGCTATTGGCGGCAGAAGGCGGTCCCGTAAGTACCCTGGTCCTAAGCCATGGAGCGCTTTAAAGGTGGTCACCAACACCTTGAAACGCACCCGGAAGTCCACAGGTAGCCAATGCAGCTCGCGCAGGAGAGGTGTCACATGGGAGCGTCCCGTCGCTCCCATAATCCCCCGCGCGGCCGCATTCTGCACTAGTTGGAGCCTCCGGGTGCATCCCAAGGGGAGCCCCATGTAGAGAGCATTGCAGTAGTCCAGGCGAGAGGTGACGAGTGCCTGAGTGACTGTGCGTAGGGAGTCCCGATCTAGAAAGGGCCGCAACTGGCGTATCAGGCGAACCTGATAGAAAGCTCCCCTGGCCACAGCTGTCGTGTGATCTTCCAAAGACAGCCGTGGGTCCAGGAGGACGCCCAAGTTGCGCACCCTTTCCGTGGGGGCCAATGATTCGCCCCCAATAACCAGTGATGGTGTCAGCTGGCTATATTGGGACGCCGGCAGCCACATCCACTCGGTCTTGGAGGGGTTGAGTCGAAGCCTGTTTCTCCCCATCCAGGCCCGCACGGCTTCAAGGCACTGGGACATCACTTCCACGGCATCGTTGGGGTGGTCTGGGGTGGAAATGTACAGCTGCGTATCATCAGCGTACTGATGGAACTCCACCCCAAAACCTCGGATGATCTCACCCAGCGGCTTTACATAAATGTTGAACCCCACACACTAGGCGCCTCGGGGTCGACCGCTGCCCCCCTGTCAACACAGATTGCGACCGGTCGGAGAGGTAGGAGGAGAACCACCGTAAAACGGTGCCTCCCACCCCCAGTCCCTCCAATCGGCGCAACATGATACCATGGTCGATGGTATCAAAAGCCGCTGAGAGGTCTAATAACACCAGGATAGAGGAATAACCCCTACCCCGGGCCCGCCAGAGATCATCCACCAACGCGACCAATGCCGTTTCAGTGCTGTATCCAGGCCTGAAGCCGGACTGGAGCGGGTCTAAATAGACAGCTTCATCCAGGTACCGAGGGAGCTGCCATGCAACCACACTCTCAACAACCTTTGCTAAAAAGGGAAGGTTGGAGACTGGACGGTAATTAGCCAAAATAGCCGGGTCCAGGGAGGGCTTCTTGAGGAGGGGCCTCACCACCGCCTCCTTCAAGGCGGCCGGTAGGGCACCCTCACGCAAAGAAGCATTTATGATCTCCTGGAGCCAGCCTCGTGTAACCTCCCGGGAGGCCAGCACCAACCAGGAGGGACACGGGTCCAATAAACATGTGGTTGCATTCAGTCTCCCCAAGGTCCTGTCCACGTCCTCGGGAGCCACAGGATCGAACTCAGCCCAGATAACACTCTCAAGACCTGCCTCAGTCACCTCGCCCGAACTAACCCAGTCGGCGGCCAAGTCATCCCGAATCTGAGTTATTTTGTCATCCAGATATTGAACAAAATCCTCAGCACGACCCTGCAAGGGATCCTCCCGTGCTCCCGAATGAAGGAGGGAGCGGGTCACCCTAAACAGGGCGGCTGGGCGATTATCTGATGATGCGATAAGGGCGGCAAAATAGTTAGATTTTGCCGCTTTTATCGCCACTAAGTAAGTCTTAATGTGAGCTCTTACTAGTGTCAAGTCAGATTCAGAGCGACTGGCCCTCCAACCGCTCTCTAGGCGTCTTCTCCGGCGTTTCATCTCCCTCAGCTCCTCAGTAAACCAAGGAGATAAGTGAGTTCGGCGCCGGGTCAGAGGCCGCGAAGGCACGACACGGTCCAAGGCCCCACCGGCTGCCCTATTCCAGGCAGCCACCAGATCCTCAGCCGAGTCATGTGTCAGTGTCTCAGGAAATGGCCCAAGCTCCGTCTGGAACCTATCAGGATCCATCAGGCGCCTGGGGCGGAACCACCTAGTCGGTTCCGCCTCCCTGCGGTGAGGTGCAGCGGTCTGAAAGTCGAGTCGAAGGAGCGAGTGGTCAGTCCATGACAAGGGCTCCATAACTATATCCCCAATATCTAGACCACTCAACCACTGACCAGAGACAAAAACTAGATCCAGGGTGTGTCCACCAACGTGGGTCGGGCCCTGAATTACCTGGGTCAGGTCCATGGCCGTCATGGAAGCCATGAACTCCCGGGCTAACTCAGATGTTTCACCGATAGATGGCAGGTTGAAATCCCCCATGACCATAAGCCTAGGGGTATCAACTGCCACTTCGGCTACAACATTGAGAAGCTCGGGCAGGGTCGTTGCCACGTGGCAGGGAGCCAGGTACGTGACTAACAGACCCATCTGCCCACCACGACCCCACCTCACGAAGATGGACTCACACCCGGCTACCTGCGGTACAGTGGTCTCCCTCGGACTCAGACCTTCCTTAATAATGACCGCTACTCCCCCACCCCTCCCCTGAGCTCTCGGCTGGTGGAATGCAAGGAAACCTGGTGGGCACATCTCCACGAGGGGAACCCCCCCCTCGTGGCCCAACCAGGTCTCAGTAATGCCGGCCAGGTCCACACACCCCTCTTGGAGAAGGTCACATATGAGGGGGGCCTTATTGACAACGGACCTCGCGTTGCATAACAACAGCCGGAGCTTCGGGTCCTGAGACTCTAAACAACCCGGGGAACGGGAATGGCTCGGGGGACCGAGGCACGCAATCGCTCGAAGACAGCGAGTGCGAGCCCCCACCACATGATATGGTCCCCTACCCACGCCATATCTGCCCCTCCCACACAGTATCTTGATCGCACAGCCCTCGACAGAGGGCTTAGTAGATGCCCTCTTGCCTCCAGAATCTTGACCCCCCGCAGCCCCATAAACAGCTGGACCTAACCTTCCCCCCTGTGGGTTCTCCCCCAAACCCACTCCCACCCCCACCCCTGAACCCCTTAAAAATTTAGTAAAACAAGAGCTTAAAAAACCCCTCAATCCCCGTTTTTTTGGCATGCCACCTCTCGGGGTCCCAAAACCCGTCATTAAGGTGGGCCCTCGATAATGTGGAGGGCCAAATTTGCGAGAGGGGGGAGTCTCGCAATGCCAAGAGTTCGGTCGCCAAATACATCTAGTAAGTCAGATGGGTACAGCATTTGGGTCTGGTCCAATAGTCTGATGTAAGAGTCTTGAGGCAGTCGAGTAATAAATTCAGTGTGGGTAAGAAACTGGTCTCCCTTGCCCTCTCATGGCAGGGGGAAGGAGTTTAGTGCAATCTCAGGATAAGCAGAGAATAAAAATCTAGTCATCCTCTAACGGCGGCTCGTTCTGAATAAGATGGTCGTAATAAGTTTGTTGTTCTGTCTGCTCAATGATGTCAGTAATTCGAAACTCCCTCAGCATCCACATTAGTAGCTGCCCAGACAACGTATGACAAGAGGGTGGCTCAGTTGGAAATAATGCCAAACAGTGAAGGTAGAATGATAATAGCTCCATGGGGGGGGGGGGGCGTAGTTGTATATATAAAGAGGGAAGGTTGTCTAGGTGGTGAAAGTATAGTCTGGAGTCAGTGAGGTCAGTGTCAAAATCAAGGTGGTAATGTATAAGCTGGAGGCGGCTGGGTTAGGAACTAGCCGAGGCAGAGAATTGAGAAAGGTGGGGGAGGCCTCCAAGGTGACCAGGTAGATAGTCTTTTAGCAACCTCTGGCCTCTCCTACTCTCAGCATATTGAATAGTCCTTTGCATATATTGCCAGGCTCCAGACTTTAAATTATAATGATGTCTTCCAATTCCAGCAAGGGTCTAAACACCTTGTGTGATTCAGGGCACTCAAGGCACTCCAGGGGTCAATAGTTTTTAGATTCCCTCTGATGACATTGCAAGTTGTCAATGGCCTTAGCTCAGGCCTCTCAAAGAGGCAGTCATTCAGGTTCAGGTTTCCAGCAAGTCCCCAAACCAATTCGGAGCCCCCAGGGTGTCTAGGGCTCGACAGGGACTGCCATGGTGCCATTCGTCGCTGCCGCCTGCTGCCATTGTCGTTCCAACTGCTGTTGCTTTAAGAATGGAGGAACTGATGTAACTGCCATTAACGGAACTGCTAGAATTAGCCTCCCATGGTGCCTTCACATGCCAATATATGTAATGGTGGAATCAGTTGTAGTTGCTGTATCTCAGATCATTTCCATATTTGTGTAACTGATCATTGCTTTTGGATCAATGTTGGTTTAAGGCTCAGTAGGCTTCCGAAGGATTATATATATTATATATACCAAAAGTATTTATTGTGGCTGTTGATTAAAGCTTTTTTTTCAATAGGACTGATTACGAATTTGTTCATTGCTTATTGTACATTTTCAACATTCAACTGGACAACAAGAATTCCCATCTCTTGCACAATCTCACACTTGGCTACAATATCCATAACAACTATTTGAGCACTTTCCACACTTCAGATGCCTTGCTGGACATTCTCTCTACTGGGGAAGCCAATGTCCCCAACTACAGCTGTGGAAGGAAGGAGAACCTCCTGGCTCTTCTTGATGGAGCTAGAAGGGACATCTCCATCCAGATGTCAACATTAAGAGGCACCTACAAAGTTCCACAGGTTTGTGTGTGTGTTTCTCCTTCTGATAAAGTGAGGGGTGGGTGATGGTGGGTGAGCAATAGATGCAATCATGTCTTCTCCATGGAATTCAAGAGCTGCTTTTCTCCATATTAGCAAAAACATCAATATTTTACCCCATTATGTACATGATGAGATTAAACATAAAAGGCCTGAAATGCAAGCAATACATTCCCTGGAGAAGATATTCTAACAACTATTTAACTGATCAAAATATATCCCTGGTTGTTGGGCATCTATTGGCATCTTCCTTTTCACAGATAAATAAGGCCTGCCCTATCCAGTCAGATTGAAGTTGGCAATAGTAGCATTTTATCCATCTAAAAAGTGGAATAAAAATTACTCTAGCAATTATAGACCAAATAGACTAGCAGATATTGTGGCTAAAATTTATGTCATGATCGTCTTAGTTAAATTCGAGAAAAATTCAGTTCTTGTAGAAGATTTTAGGTAGAGTTAAATGTTATATAGATTTTGTAAGAAATAATGCATAAATTAATAATCTTATATTGGCAACAAGTTTGTTTTGAAATATCTAATCTATATCAGTGAGGTAGAACAAGGTTTGCTGCTTTTTAGATGTTAGTGCAGCATTTGACTCAATAAACAGAAAATTGAGGTTTGGTCTCAAAGGAGCCATGAGAAGAAGGATCTATGCTTACCAAGTGGGAAGGGAAAGATGCATATTTGAACCCTTGTTATTCAGTATGGATATGAATGACTTACTAGGACTAATGCAGGATCAAAAAACGGATCATAAATAAATGTTATTTCATTTTTTGACAAAACTGACTAAATTAGTGGACCAGTGAAATGCTGTGCATGTAGTATACAGTACTTGGATTTCAGAAAGGCTTTGACAAAGAAACCACAACCTATTTCTCGGAAAGCTGAAAATATGTGGAGTAGACAGCATCACGTCCGGATGGAGTCAGTCTGGGGTCCTCAATGGAACTACGTCTGCATGGAAGGAAACAAGCAATGGGGGACCCCAAGGTTCCATTTTAGGCCCAGTTCTCTTCAACATCTTCATGAATGATTTGGATGAGGGGAGAAATGGGGAAATCAACAAATTTGCACATGACACTAAAGTGGCAGGAATAGCCAACATCAAAATAGGCTCAAGATCCAGATAGATTTAGATAGACTTGAATCCTGGGCTTATTTAACTAAATGAAATTCATTGTAGAGAAAAGTAATGTTTTACACTTAGGCTAGAAAAACCAATTACAGATTTGGTGAAACCTGGCTCCATAACAGTAACTGTGAGAGGGATCTTGGAGTCCTAGTGGACAATCACTTAAATATGAGCCAGCAATATGTGACTGTAGAAAATCAGAGGCCAGGCATTTGCTCTGATCAAAGATGTCTCTCCCGCTCTTGCAGAGAGCTTTATTTTTTATACAGTTTTACACAGGCAGATAAAAGGCAGGACAGCAACAGCGTTCTAATTGGAAAATCCTCCTCCCTGTTCCCCCACTCAGAAGGGAAGTCAGATAACACAGACCAGAGCCAGAATGAGATCATCCAGGAAGAAGATACATGACACCAGAAACAGAAGCAGTTTGCTGCATTCTGCCCGTATTAATTCTTCCATCCCTACATGTGGCAGCAGCCAAAAATGCTAACTCAGTCCTAGGCTGCATTAACAGAGGGATAAAATCAAGATCATATGAAGTATTGATTTGGCTTTATAATGCCTTAGCAAGACATCACTTGGAATAGCTCATCCAGTTTTTGCCACCATATTATAAAAAAGATGGAGAGACTCTGGAAAGAGTGCAGAAAAGAGGAACTAAGATGATTAAGGGCCTGGAGACTAAAATTTATGAGGAACAGTTGCAGGAATTGGGTATATCTAGTGTAGTGAAAAGGACTGGAGTGAAATAATAGCAATGTACCAAAAAAAAATTTTGGGAAAGTTTTTCAGTTGTATTTCTTATACACATATTATAAAATGTACATTTTCTTATACATAATTAATCCTACGCATACATGTTTTCCTTAAAGAAAGCATTAAAATAAGGCATTTTAATTACATTCGGAGTTGCTCTTCTACCCTTTCTTCCCTCAACCCTTCTTCCTCTTCTCCTCTTTCTCTTCTCCTCTCCTCCTTTCTCCTTCCTCCTCTCCTACCTCATCCTACTTCCCCGTCCTTTTTCCCACTCCTCTCTTCTTTTCTTCCTACTCCTCTTCTCTCCTACTCCTCTCCCCTACCCTTCCTTTCTCTCCTTTTCCCTTTCTTCCATTCCTCTCCCTCTCTCTCCTCCTCCTACCCTCTACTCCTCTCTCCTTTCTATCTTCTTTGCTGTGGAATATTCTCCTTCTTTGGTATCCGAACAACTCCTGTATTCTAATAGTATATACTTTCTTTCAAATTCTTTTCAGATTTATTCTCTCCGTATTTATCATCATAATTGTACACTTATTCTTATTATCTTCTTTCTTTTCCCCCCTCCCATCCCCCTTTTTCATTTACTCTGGTGTCATCTCAGTTTCTTTTTTATCCTCTCCCTCGTTTAACTTTCTATTCTCTAAATCATTTATCTATCCTCTTATCTTCATATTTCTTTTCTAACCGTATATAAAATCTTGAAATACACTGATTCCTCTTTATCTCTTATTCTTAATCTATTCATTTCCTCACAGTCTAAAATCTTTTTTATTACTTCACCTTCTGACGGAATTTTTTCTGTCTTCCAATTTTGTGCAAGCACAATTCTTGCTGCTGTTATTATATGTATAGTTAAATACACATCTTCTTTACTATATCTGGTTTTAATTCTATAGATTCATGTAATATTTCTTCCAACCATTTCTGTATTCTAGACCAATAATTTTTTGCTTCTAAATATGACCACCACATACAATAGTATGATCCCAGCAAATGCAAACATTTCCAACATTTGACTGATTTATCCTTAAACATCTTTGCTAATCTTTCGTTGGCATATGCCACCTATAAACCATTTTATATAGATTTTTTTTAAAAAAATAATCTTTATTAAGTATAAAAGGATAAAATATCACACTTAACTACATACATTAAAGTGATGAAAAAGTAATATAAATAGAAAAAGAAAAATAGAAAATACATAGTATATTATTATTATTATTAGCTACAATATATCTATATCTATATCTATATACATATATGTTATTGGTGGTGTTTAGTTGTTAATTTTGTTGTCTTGCAAACTTTTTGTTTTATCCATTCATTCCATTAATTCCATACTATATAATATTTCGAGTCTACCTTATCTTTTAATTCCAATGTTAGCCTTTCCATTTCAATGCAATTGTAGATTTTTTGAATTATTAATTGTTCGGTTGGAATTTGGTCCATTTTCCAAAGCTGAGCGAATGCCAGCCTTGCTGCTGTAATTATGTGCAGTATTAGGTATTTTAATTCTTTCCTAATATTTTACTAATCATACCCAGTAGGAAAATTACTGGCTTGAATTCTATCTCTTCTGCTGTTATTTCCATTAGCCAAATTTTGATTTTTTTTCCCAGTATTTTTTTGTTTTTGGGCAAAGCCACCAGACATGGAAGAAAGTCTTGTGTACCTGTTTACATTTCCAACAAATTGGGTTAAGGTTGGGGTACATCTTCACCAATCTCGATGGGGCCAAGTGGATTTTTTTAAAAAAAATTTGATTTATATGCCGCCCTTCTCCGGAGACTCAATGCAGCTTACAATGCATTAAGCAATAGTCTTCATACTTTTGTATATTTATACAAAGTCAGCTTATTGCCCCCACAAACTGGGTCCTCATTTTACCTTTTACTTAGAAAGGGTTGAAGGCTGAGTCAACCTTGAGCCTGGTGAGATTCGAACGTACAGTAATTGCAGACAGCTGATGTTAATCACAATGCTTTAATCTGCTGAGCCACCAGGCCCTTTGCCTGGTGATTTTCTTTATATGCAGTTGCCCTTTGTCAATTTATAATTCCCTTCCCATAGTTGTTGCCATTTCTCTAATTCTATTGCATATCTAAAATTTTTTGCCCATGTTATCATTGTCTCTTTTACCTCAACATCTTCCAACCTAATTTGCAACAAATAATTATACAGTCTTTTAATCATTTTTTCATCCTTTCCAATCATTATCTGATCCCACTCTGATTCCCCCAAATTAAAACCATATTGTTTCAAGTCTTTATCATACCTTGATTGAATCTGCAGCCGTGTATACCAGTCAGTCTCAATCCCTTGTTTTTCTAAGTCTTGTTTCTGTTTTAATTCTCCCTTCTCTGCTAAAATGTCTTTATATCTTACAATCTTGTTCATCTTAATCATATTTGGATGTGTCAACGCTTCTCTTGTTGAAAGCCACATTGGTATTTCCATATAATGTTTTTCTTTCACTCTTTCCCATACTACCAACAAGCCATTCCTCACACAATGTCTCTGGAAATATCCATGAATCCGATTTTTTCCATACCATAAGAAAGCATGCCATCCTAGTTGTAGGTCATGTCCTTCCAAAGTCAATAGTTTTGTATTTCTCAATAAGATCCATTCTTTAATCCATGTTAACATTGCCACTTGATGATACAATTCCCAATTTGGTAGACCAAATCCTCCTCTAAACCTGGAGTCTTGAAGCAATTTAAGGTTAATCCTCGCTTTTTTCCCTTGCCATATGTATTTACATCAATTTATTTATTTATTTATTTATTTATTTATTTATTATTGTGATTTATATGCCGCCATTCTCTCGAAGGACTCAGGGCAGTTTACATAGAACAATCATCAATACAAATCACAGTGTAGAAATTAAAATAAAATAAAAAACCCCATTAAAACCATATTAAAATTATAAAATTATACTACACTTCGATCAGATTATTGCTGGAAAAGCCATATCTTTAGTCCGCGGTGAAAGGAAAGGAAGGAGGTCAGGGGCCATCCTGAGCTCAGTGGGCAGACTATTCCAGAGGGTCGGCGCTCCAACAGAAAAAGCAATTTATAAATTTATAAAGCAAGTTCAAAAGTTAAGGTCTTTGTGAAATGACATCATAGCCATAGATGGTCAGCCATTAGAGCAAGTAACACCTTTCCTTACCTGGGGTTGTTTTCTCTGAGCCTGAATCTTGGCTCCCTCATCATCCGAGGAGCTCAGTTAGAGAAAGGGCAGGAGGGAAAGTGGTGCTTAAATGAAAACCTCACAGCTCTCCAGCTTCCTCAGCCCCAATTATTAAAGTATCTGAGGCCCAGTTTTCCCCCATGTTCTTCCATCAATCGGATGTTTGGGGCTCCAGAGAGAAACCACCAGCAGAACCAACCCAATCTCAGCCTCTGAGGAGGATCTTGGGGTGGGTAAAAGGACTCCAGCTGCTGCCCTCAGAGCTGATTTGGGAATTTCCACAATTTCTGCTTTGTCTAAATTCAGAAAATATGGGTATTATTGGCATAAAATGTAATCTATGGAAACTGAGAGACTCTGAAAATTATGGCTGTTGGAACAGACAAAATTTCAATTAAAGACCAAACTTGGATTATGTAATTGACAAATCTTATTATGTTGTAGAAAGAGAAGACTGAACAATATTCCTAGGTCAGCCAGAGACAGTTTATTGCGCAGTTTCAGAACCAGATTTATATCTGCAATTCTGAACAAAGAAGAGTTCTGATACAACTGCTTTTATACGTATCCAACACAAAGGATTTTGGTGAGCACAGCAGTTTTCCATATATGGTTAACATACATTTGTTACATGATAATTGATACTTTCTAATTATTAAAGCCGCTGGGCGAGATCATCCGTGGTTTCGGGGTGAAGTACCATCAGTACGCTGATGACACTCAGCTGTACATCTCCACCCCAGACCACCCCAACGATGCCCTTGAGGTGATGTCCCGGTGCCTGGAGGCCGTACGGATCTGGATGGGGAGGAACAGGCTCAGGCTCAACCCATCCAAGACCGAGTGGCTGTGGTTTCCGACGTCCCGATATAGTCAGCTGGTGCCATTGCTGACTATTGGGGGTGAATCATTGGCCCCCACGGAAAGGGCTCGCAACTTGGGTGTCCTCCTGGACTCACGGCTGTCTTTAGAAGAGCACCTGACGGCCGTGACTGGGAGGATTTTTCATCAGATTCACCTGATTCGCCAGTTGCGTCCCTTTCTAGATCGGGACTCTTTACACACAGTCACTCACGCCCTTGTCACCTCCCGTCTGGACTATTGTAACACTCTCTACATGGGGCTCTCCTTGAGGAGCACCCGGAGGCTCCAACTGGCGCAGAGTGCGGCCGCGTGGGTGGTTATGGGAGCGACGTGGCACTCCCATGTAACACCCCTCCTGCGTGAGCTTCACTGGCTCCCAGTGGTCTTCCGAGTGCGCTTCAAGGTTTTGGTTATCACCTTTAAAGCGCTCCATGGCTTAGGACCTGGTTATTTACGGGACCGCCTGCTACCACCAATAGCCTCCCACCGACCTGTACGCTCCCATAGAGAGGGGCTCCTCCGGGTGCCGTCGGCCAAACAATGCCGGCTGGTGGCCCCCAGGGGGAGAGCCTTCTCTGTGGGAGCACCTACCATCTGGAACGAGCTCCCCCCGGATATACGGAGGATCCCGGACCTGCGTACCTTCCGTCGCGCGCTCAAGACCTATTTATTCCAACAAGCCGGCCTGACCTAAGTTATTTTCTCCTTTTAATTATGAATTTTAAATTGTTTTAAATTATTGGGGTTTTAATTATCAGCCAAATTATTTAATTCATTTTATTCTATTTTAAACTTTTGTATTTAAATGTTTTATTTACGGCTGTACACCGCCCTGAGTCCCCCAGGAGTAGGGCGGTTTATAAATCTAATAAATAATAATAATAATAAATAATAATAATAATAAATTCCTTCATCTTTAGCCAAACAACACTCCTCAGTCCTGTGTCCGCTGATGCGTAGACTTATGGCTTGCCTTTGATAATGAGTAACTTTTTGTTTCTTATGGATGTCCTTGCATCCTTGACAGCTAGGCCCCTCAGAAGATATATATTACCAAGAATGGAATTTAGCTGACTTAGTGTAATCTCTAAACAAACACTTTTCTTTTTTATAATAATGTGAATAAAGAGGGTCCTCCAGTGTTCATATGGCTGACCCTGTACTATTCCTACATAATTCACATTATTCCCCCCTTTGGAAGTTTTTCCATGCAGAAACTTCCACTACTCCCTACATGTTCAATTCTCTAGTAGATAACATTCTATTCCTTCTTAAGAAACAAAGCAAATATATAATATCTAGCAAAATATGACTAATCTAGGCAAAGGATAGATATTTCTTGATCTTCACTCCCTTAATCCTTGGAGATACTCTCTCCATTCTTTTCCAGGTTCAATTTCTACATATGTAGAAGTGTCTGCATCAGAGTCTTTATTTTCATCAAAGGAATTGGAGCTGACCTGATGATCAAGGAGGTGCTCCATCAAAATTAACTCCTTTTCAGATTGCATTTCCTTCACCGCCCTCATTGATAGCTGCCGGAGCAGAGGAATTACACAAGGAATAAAAGCTAGGCCTGCCACAGCACATATCAACAAGAATAACATTTGTTTAATCCAGTCAGATGCAGGCAACCAAGAAAACCATATGTCAGTTGTTTGTAATCTCTGACTTATCTTGGAAGCCCTATCCTGCAATTCCTTGGCAACTTCTTCTGATGGACAATGTTCTTCTGTCAGGGATCCTACAGGCCTACCAGGTTTCTGATGTCTCTTTACATACAGAGAGGGTATGTAAAGAGGGTATGTATGGAACCCTATGAGTTCCAAAACCTGTGGCTATTGGGCAGGTAATAGGAAGGCGGCTTTTTCCCAGCTTTTTCAATGTATTATAAAAATCTCTTTGCAACTTTGAAGTTGCTGCTTTTTTTCTAATATCCCTTTTAAGGACTAGGGTAGCTTTCGTCCTTTCCCAGAGATCTTGCTCAACTGGGACAGCATGATAAGATGAAGGACTAGCAGACAACCACTGTTGTGGCCCCGTCCTCTGAGCCTATCCCTTTGGAGGAAGGCAGCTCTGAGCAGGAGGAAGAGGAGCCAGCCAGATCTCCCAGCCCTCCCCCTCTGGCACCGGCTCAGGTGCCAGCTGAAAGAGAGCCAAGTAGTGGGGAAACAGGTGTCTCAGATGAGAGTGAGGGAGAGATGTCATTCCTGGACGCACGCCAAAGAAGGCGAGAGAAAAGGGTACTGCAGCTGCGGCGTATGAGGAAATCCTGAGTCATTGGATTGGAGTCACAGGATCAATGACTCACTGGACCACACCCAGAAGCATATCTATATAAGACAGTACGGTGGGTCACGAAGTTCGTGACAAACAAAGCTAAACAAACGGAGCAACCTCGTAGTCTTGGAAGCTGGATGAACGGCAAAGCTACGTAGGTGATTTTCTTGTTTGTGTAAACCAATAAAGTCCTTGGCAGATGGTGTGCATATCGCTGCCAAGGTTGAGATAAGAACTGTGGAGTGTGCCAAGTGATTCTTAACCCTCGGCTGGCTGTGTTTTTGTGGGTCTCTGAAGGGGGGGGACAGATCATCTTGTTCGTCCCCCAAAACTCCATCGTTAACCCACGATGGACCAACAGCTGCAGCAGCAGGTACAGCAGATGCTGGAGGCCAATCAACTTCTGCAACAGCAAGTAGCACAGCTAACTGCACAACTTGCTTTGGGAAATGCTCCTGTAGCAGCTCCACCTGCTCCCCTTCCCCATCCAAGATGCCCAGTGAACATGCCAGATAAGTTTTCTGGACAGCAGGAAATGTTCCCGGCCTTCTTGGGACAGTGCCAGCTGTACATGGCAATGCGGCCGGAGGATTTTCCGGATGACCGGGTTCGGGTGGCTTTTATTATCAGCTCCCTCTCTGGCACTGCCGCCCGATGGGCCACGCCCCTGTTGCTGCAAGACAGCCCCTTGCTTCTGGACTATCAGGGCTTTTTGCAACACCTGCGCACCATGTTTGAGGACCCCCTCCGGGTGCAGACGGCAGCGAGGCGCATCAAAGACCTCCGCCAAGGCAAGCGCCCCCTGCAGGACTATATTGCGGAGTTCCGATTGCTAGGCCAGGATTCGGCCTGGAATGAGGCGGCGCTGATGGATGCCTTCCAGGACGGCCTCTGCGATGAGATGCAGGACGAGCTGGTTCGGGTGGAGGCGCCACAGACCCTGGACGCGCTGGTGACCCAATGCCTGCGCATCGATGCCCGCCTACAACGGCGACGGCCCCGTAGGGCTCTTCCGGAACCACCGACAGTGCCGGCACCCCCGCGTTTCGTACCAACAGCGCCCCGGACCGTACCGCGTTTGGTGGCGACGGCTGAGGAGCCCATGGAGCTCGGAGCAGCCAGACCTCAACTGACGGCCCAGGAGTGGATGCGGAGACGCCAAGGGGGGTTGTGCCTCTATTGCGGCGAGGCTGGACATTTCGCCGCCTCGTGTCCCCGGAAGCGGAGTGGATCGCTCAAGCCTGTTCCGGAGCCTCGGCGTGACCAGCTGGGAAACGGGTCAGGCCTGGCTTAGGGGAAACTCTGGGTCAGGCAGGTGACCATGCCCCGCCGGAGGCGGCGGCTGTGGACTGTGAGCCCCCTCGGCACCTGATTTTGAACACCCGGGTGTTGTTGGCTAACCGGTCGGAGGGGCTCCAGGCGCACGCGCTGGTGGACTCGGGGGCCACCACGAACTTTATGGACCAGGCCTTTGTGGCCCATTACAAGGTTCCCTTGGTTCCAGTGGACCCTTCGTTGAGGGTCGAAACTATTGATGGGCGGGAACTTGTGGCGGGGCCCATCAACTTCGCTACTCAGCCCTTGCGCCTTGCCATTGGGAACCATGAGGAGGCGATCCAGTTTTATGTGACGGCGGACCTGCACTTCCCCTTGGTCCTGGGGATGGCCTGGCTTCGGGCGCACGACCCTCAGGTGGCGTGGTCGAGAAATGCCATCTCGTTCCCCAGCCTGCAGTGTGTCGACCACCTTCGCCACACCTGTGCCGGCCAGGACGTCTCTGCCCCGAACGTCTCCTTGCCTCCGGAGCTGACATCCTTCGCCGACGTGTTCAGCGAGAAGGAGGCGGATCGCTTGCCCCCGCACCGACCCTACGACTGCGCGGTGGACTTGATGCCCAACGCGCCCCTGCCCTCGGGACGCCTGTACTCCATGTCGGAGCCCGAGCTGGCTGCCTTACGGGACTTTCTGGACAAGAACCTGGCCCGTGGGTTCATCCGGCCTTCGACCTCCCCGCTCTCGGCCCCAGTCCTCTTCGTGAAAAAGAAGACGGGGGACTTGCGCCTGTGTTGCGACTACCGACGCTTGAATGCCATCACGGTACGGAATCGCTATCCCCTCCCGCTGATCCCGGAGCTGATGGAGAGGTTGTGGGAGGCCTCGATTTTCACCAAGCTCGACCTCCGGGGAGCCTACAACCTGGTGCGGATGCGAGAGGGGGACGAGTGGAAGATGGCATTTGGCACCCGATACGGACACTTTGAATATACCGTCATGCCGTTCGGGTTGACCAATGCCCCCGCGGTCTTCCAGCACTTGATGAACGACGTGTTCCGGGACATGCTGGATCAGTTCGTGGTGATCTACCTGGATGATATTTTGATCTATTCCCGGACTCCGGAGAGTCACCTCCAGCATGTCTGCCAGGTCCTGCAGCGCCTGTGGGAGCACCAGCTCTATGCGAAGTTGGAGAAATGTTACTTCTTCCAGACTTCCATAGAGTTCCTCGGGCACATCATCACCCCCGAGGGCATCGCGATGGACCCACACAAGGTGGCGGCCTTGCGCAGTTGGGAATCCCCGCGTCGGGTGAAGGACGTCCAGCGTCTGTTGGGATTCGCCAACTACTACCGGACCTTCATCCCGGGCTTTGCCACCCTGACCGTGCCGTTGACCCATCTCCTTCGGAAGAAGGTTCCGTTCCAGTGGGGGCCCCCGCAGCAGCAGGCCTTCGAGGTTCTCAAGCAGGCCTTGTCACGGAGCCGGTCCTGAGGCACCCCGATCCACACCGTCCGTTCGTGGTTGAGACAGACGCGTCCAACGTGGCGATTGGAGCGGTGCTGCTACAGGCTCCGGTGGATGGCGGCACTCTTTTTCCCTGCGCTTACTACTCCCGGAAACTCACTCCTTCCGAGCGCAACTACACCATCTGGGAAAAGGAGTTGCTGGCTATCAAGGCCGCGTTCGAGGCTTGGCGACATCACCTCGAGGGGGCCCGACACCAGGTGGAGGTGCGGACGGACCATCGGAACCTGGAGCACCTCACCACGGCCAGGAATTTGAACCAGCGGCAGATCCGGTGGTCGTTGTTTTTCGCCCGGTTCAACTTCCACGTCACATACATTCCGAGCCACCTCAACCAGAGGGCGGATGCGCTATCCCGTAAGCCGGAATACTTTTGCCCCAAGGACTCCCTTTCCCCCCAGACGGTGCTGCCAGCGGACTCCTTGGCCGCGGTCCAGGAACCGGTGGACCTGCGGACTCAGGTGCTGGAAGCGCAGCGACGGGACGACTGGTCGCAGCAGCGGAGAGCGGACGTCGGCCCCGCGTCCCCATGGACCGTGGAGGAGGGCTTGCTCAGGCACCGGGGTCGGCTGTATGTGCCCACAAGTCCGCTCTGAGCCCTCGTCATGAACCAGTGCCATGACAACCCCGCGGCGGGGCACTTCGGCTTCTTTAAGACCTTGAACCTAGTGACGCGGACTTTTTGGTGGCCTCGGGTACGGCACGACGTGCACGCCTACGTGACGTCCTGTGTGCCATGCTGACAGGCCAAAGCCGCGTCCGGCCCCCCTCCTGGACTCCTCCAGCCGCTGCCGACACCGGAGAGACCGTGGGGAGCCATCTCCATAGACTTCCTGACTGACCTGTCCGCTACGTTCACGACCGTCCTCGTGGTGGTGGATGCGCTCACGAAGATGGCACATTTCATCCCGTGCCGCGGCCTGCCCTCGGCTCGTACCACGGCTCGCCTGTTCCTGCAACACATCTTCCGCCTCCACGGCCTGCTGGACCGGGTGGTTTCGGATCGTGGGGCCCAGTTCACGGCCCGCTTCTGGAAAAGCCTGATGGCTGCGCTGGAGGTGCAGGTGTGCCTGTCGTCGTCACACCATCCGGAGACTGACGGGGGCACGGAGAAGGTCATTGGCATACTGGAGCAGTACCTCCGCTGTTTTGTCAACCAGCAGCAGGACAACTGGGCCGAGTACCTTCCCCTGGCGGAGTTCGCTTTTAACAACTCCCAACATACCTCCACCCAGATGACACCGTTCCATGCCAACGTCGGGTACCATCCACGGTTTTTTCCGTTGACCATCATGGACTCCCCTGTTCCTGAGACCCGGGACTTCCTCTCGGAGCTGCAGGCGGTGCAGCAACTGGTGCGGCGGCAGCTGATCCGGGCGAAAGAGGACTATAAATGGTTCGCCGATCACGGCCACCGGGCGACGCCACCGCTGGAAGTTGGAGATCGGGTGTGGCTGTCCACGAAACACCTCCCCACGGACCAGCCGGTGAGGAAACTGGCCCACCGCTTTATCGGTCCCTTCCCCATCGAGGCGGTCATCAACCCGGTGGCCTATCGTTTGACTCTACCCCGCTCCATGCGGCTCCACCCCGTTTTTCATCGGTCCCTCCTGGTCCCTGAGACTCCCACTAGCCGTCTCCGCCACCCGCCGCCGCCTGCCCCCCCAGCTGCAGCCGACGAGGACGACGCCTCGACGTATGAGGTGGACAGTATTCGGGACTCCCGTTGGCTGAAGGGGCGCTTCCAATACCTCATCGCTTGGAAAGGGTACGGGGCCGAGGATTTCACCTGGGTGGACGCATCTGCCGTTCAGGCCCCTGACCTGGTGCGGGCTTTCCACGAACAGTTCCCGTCCCGACCCCATCCCGACCGTCAGACCCGGGGGAAGGGCCCTGCGGTGGGGGATAGTGTTGTGGCCCCGTCCTCTGAGCCTATCCCTTTGGAGGAAGGCAGCTCTGAGCAGGAGGAAGAGGAGCCAGCCAGATCTCCCAGCCCTCCCCCTCTGGCACCGGCTCAGGTGCCAGCTGAAAGAGAGCCAAGTAGTGGGGAAACAGGTGTCTCAGATGAGAGTGAGGGAGAGACGTCATTCCTGGACGCACGCCAAAGAAGGCGAGAGAAAAGGGTACTGCAGCTGCGGCGTATGAGGAAATCCTGAGTCATTGGATTGGAGTCACAGGATCAATGACTCACTGGACCACACCCAGAAGCATATCTATATAAGACAGTACGGTGGGTCACGAAGTTCGTGACGAACAAAGCTAAACAAACGGAGCAACCTCGTAGTCTTGGAAGCTGGATGAACGGCAAAGCTACGTAGGTGATTTTCTTGTTTGTGTAAACCAATAAAGTCCTTGGCAGACGGTGTGCATATCGCTGCCAAGGTTGAGATAAGAACTGCGAAGTGTGCCAAGTGATTCTTAACCCTCGGCTGGCTGTGTTTTTGTGGGTCTCTGAAGGGGGGGGACAGATCAACCACAACCAGAAGTTTTGACCCAAGGCAGAATCATACTGATTAACAATGCTTTGACCTAATTCCAGTATCCTTGACATGTAATTCCCTTTTTTCAATTGTTGCAGGGGTCCATTCTCTTTTTGTTCTTGTATTCCCCCCTTTACCGGGATTGTCAATTGTTTGACCTTAGGTCTTGGAGTTGGTTTAGGTCTAAGGTATCCACCCCACCTTCTGATGCCATGTCATTGGCGGGAGTGGACCTGACCCAAAGTGTCCCCACTCAGTGTCCTGATACTGCTCGGTCCCCTGGGATTCTCGACATCTTCAAATCCTTCCGCAGGGACAAGGGGGATTTATTTATTTATTTATTTTTGGACACACACACAACATTGGGAACTACTTGTCAAGTATGCTTCCTTCAGTATCCAGGAAAGGAAAACCCAGACTTCATTATAAAATAAAGCATGGAACTTTTACTAGATATAAAGTGAACGCAACCATGGAAAGCAGGATTCTGAGACAAAAAGTGCGAAAGTTACAGATAGAAAGCATCCCCTCCCATTGTCCACCGTAAATCATCCAATCCAAAGGTCTCCCAGAGGTCAGGTGGGAGCACATGTCTGGCAGTGTCATCAATCTGGAATAGGGTGACCGTTGATCTGATGGCAGCTTAAGGATCGATTTCATTTCCTGGCTAGCATCATCCATAGCCCAGCTAGCTACCCCCCTCCCTCCATTACTATGACAGCCAAAGCAGAAACAAGCAGAGGCTGACATTCGGCCCCCCTTCAGAAGAGATGACCTCTAGTCCTGAAACAGAGATAAAAAGAGGTAATATCACAACAATCAAAAACCATCACTACCTAAGGTTTATCAGGGTATTTGGTGTGAAACAATTGCACTTTTTAAGGTGCCCGAACATTATGTTTATTCACCCATTCAGTTTGTAATAACGGGAAGTGTTTCCAGGCCACCAGATATTGCACTTTACCATGATGTTTTCTAGAGTCCAAAATTTCCTTAACTTCAAAATGTTGTTCCCCTTCAATGAGTATGGGAATGGGAGGAGGTTCTTTGGCTGGATGTAGAGGGGACGAATGTTCCAGTTTCAGTAAGCTAACATGAAACACTGGATGAATTCGTCACAAATTCTTTGGTAAATCTAATTCAACTGTTACAGGGTTAGTGATCCGAATAATGGGGAAAGGCCCCACATATTTAGGCCCAAGCTTTTTTGATTTTTGAGGAGTTTGCAAATATTTGGTAGAAAGATAAACCATGTCCCTCACTTTATAAACATGTGCAGGGCACCTCCTTTTGTCGGCTTGGGTTTTATGAGCTTGGTGAGCTTCATCTAAAGCTTTTCGGGTTACTGCCCAAGTCCCTCGTAACTGTTTGATCCACTCAATCAAAGAAGGATTCTGTGGGTTATCTTGAGGTAGCTCTGGGATTGGCACAAATTCTTGGCCAGAAGCCACCTTGAACGGAGTGAACCCTGTGCTGCTATGTATGGAATTATTATATGCCACCTCTGCAAATGGCAGTAAATCTACCCAGTTATCTTGCTAGTACTTTATATAACATCTCAGATACTGTTCTAACACGGAATTGGTTCTTTCACAGGCCCCATTGGTCTGGGGGTGATGGGTGGAGCTTAACCCCTGGGTGGAGCCTACCAGCATCAGGAACTCTTTCCAAAAGTTGGAGGTGAATTGTACTGTCTGAAATTATACGTTTCGGAGCCCCATGTAACCTATACACTTGTTGAATAAACATTTTAGCAAGGATTTTTGCTGATGGGATCTTAGGACATGGGATAAAATGCACCTGTTTGGAAAACAAATCAGTCACTACCCATATGACTGTGCACCCCCCACTATCTGGAAGGTCTACAATACAATCCATGGATATTTCCTTCCAAGGGGAAGTGCATCTGGCTACACTTTGGAGTAGACCAGGTGATTTCCCTGGTGGTCTCTTAGCTGAGGCATACACTGGACAGCTCGCTACATATGCCTCTGTGTCCTTTTTGAGTGCAGGCCACCAGAACTGTCTTTTGACAAGATGTAGAGTTTTGATAAATCCAAAGTGTCCCACCACTTTGGAGTCATGAGCGTGCTGCAAAACTGTTACTCTTAGGCTGGCTGGAACATATAATTTGGCTCCAATCCAAGCCAGTCCATCACGAAGTGTGCATTCATTCGAGTGGGCTTGGAACCACTCGTCGGTTTTCAAAGTCTCTTGTAATTTCTGGAGCAAATCTCCCAAGAGGCTTGGGTCGCTCTTCGACTGTGCTCTGGTAGTTACTGGTGCCACCAGTTGGGTTGAAGGGACAATCGGACAAACAACTTCCTCCCTGGTGCTGTTGTATTGAGGCAATCTGGACAGAGCATCTGCCATGAAGTTCTTCCCACCAGGGAGGTAGTGCAAGGTGAAATTAAAATGGTTGAAGTGATGGGCCCAGCGAACTTGCTTTGGTGACAGCTTACGTGAGGTTTTTATGATCAGTCCATACTTCAAAAAGATACTTAGCTCCCTCAAGAAATTGTCTCCAAGTTAGAAATGCCCAGCATACAGCAAAAGCTTCTTTCTCCCATATGGCCCATCTCCTTTCAGTTTCTGACAGTTTTTGGGATGTGTAGGCACAGGGCTGTAATTTTCCATCTGCATTCTTTTGCAGAAGTACGGCTCCTACTGCTACGTCGCTGGTAACTGCCTGTACTACAAAAGGTTCATCCATGTCTGGGTGTTTGAGGACTGGTTCGGCAGCAAACAACCATTTCAACTTTTCAATGCTGCCTGGCAATCCATAGTCCATTCAAGAGTTCAGGAGGGTTTTGGTTTTACTTCATCTTTTGTTTTCAGGAGATTAGTTATTGGCAGTGTGATTTTGGCGAACGAGGGGATGAACTGTCGATAAAAGTTAGCAAACCCCAAGAAACTTCGTAATTGCTTGCGGGTGCGTGGCGCAATCCATTCCAATACTGCCCGAACCTTCCTAGGGTCCATTTCTATTCCCTCATGTGAGATGCGATACCCAAGATAGTCAATTTTGCTTTGGTGGAATTCGCACTTAGAAAGTTTTGCATGCAGTTCAGTAGCCCTGAACACTAATTTCACGTGGTTGTCCATGTTCTCAGAGTAGATGAGAATGTCATCCAAATAAAACAGCACCCCCTTGTACAAATGCTCATGCAAAACTTTGTTGATCAATTGCATGAATACCGCAGGAGCTCCTTGTAGTCCAAAAGGGAGTACTCGGAACTGGAAACATCCCAGCAGGCAGTTAAATGCAGTTTTCGATTCATCCCCCTCCTTAATTTGTACTCTGTAGTAAGCTTCCCGTAAGTCCAGTTTGGTGAAAACTTTTCCCTTCCCTAAGTGGAAGTTGGAAGTGGAAGTGGAAGTGGAAGTGGAAGTTCCTGGAGGTTTAGAAATGATTACATACATACACATACACATACATACCATCAAAAATTTCCGGACCTGTGGAGGTTGGTTTTTTTTTGTTGTAATTTTATTTCCTTGGGCAACCTATAGCTTATTCTTAAAGGAGTGGGAAAACTCAGAGAGCAGTTTAAATCATAAATATGATTGTGGGCCCTAACTACTTTCCGTTTCCCACAGCTCCAAGCCAAGATGTTCACTTAATTTGCAGGTTGACCAGACATATCACAATCAATTCAATCCCATTTAATTCTACACACTATCATTATAGATGCACATTAACAAAATAATTTTTAACAGAAATCGCACCAAATTAATCAATTCAAATTATCTGAGTCTTCCCATTTAGACAGGCTTTACCTTTTTATTACCTGCTAAACCCCGGGTGGGAAGAACAGTAAACAATTTCTTCTTCCTAACAGGGAGACTCAAACTCCCAACAGGAGACTTGAACTCCTTACTGGAGACTTTAGCACAATGCCTTGTCTCCTAGGAGAGTGATCAGGCCCCCTCTTCCACCACTAAATTGGTGGGTACCAACAGGGAGACTCGAACTCCCAACAGGAGACTTGAACTCCTTACTGCCACACAATTTACATATACTTGCCTGCAGGCGTCTTCCTCTTGGATTTTTGCTGTGGGCTCTGGATCTGGCTGACCTTGAGGATCCTTGACTGATCTGCTTTGCCAGCAGGTTCACGGCACCTCTCCTCCAAAAGATTCCGTAGACTTCAATGGAGTCCTAATGGCCGGTCGATGGACTTTCCTTGAGAGGCGTCAGTTCTTGCTGGGGCAGCCATCAGGCAGATCAATGGTCTCTGTTCCTCAGTCCCTTCGTGGTCACCAGAAAATGTTATAGAAAGAGAAGACTGAACAACATTCCTAGGTCAGCCAGAGACAGTTTATTGCGCAGTTTCAGAACCAGATTTATATCTGCAATTCTGAACAAAGAAGAGTTCTGATACAATTGCTTTTATACGTATCCAACACAAAGGATTTTGGTGAGCACAGCAGTTTTCCATATATGGTTAACATACATTTGTTACATGATAATTGATACTTTCTAATTATTAAATTCCTTCATCTTTAGCCAAACAATACTCCTCAGTCCTGTGTCCGCTGATGCGTAGACTTATGGCTTGCCTTTGATAATGAGTAACTTTTTGTTTCTTATGGATGTCCTTGCATCCTTGACAGCTAGGCACCTCAGAAGATATATATTACCAAGAATGGAATTTAGCTGATTTAGTGTAATCTCTAAACAAACACTTTTCTTTCTTATAATAATGTGAATAAAGAGGGTCCTCCAGTGTTCATATGGCTGACCCTGTACTATTCCTACATCATTCACATTAATTAGGCTTTGAGGTCTGCCTGTCAGCTTCTCAGTGCTGACATCTTGTATAACTGGAGAAAGAAGTTAAAAAATTTCTTCCAGAAATAATCTGGGATACATAAGTAAAAAAAGATGCAGCAATCCTCAAAAATTATAATAGGCCCTTTATTGGAATAGAATACTCCAGTTGGCATTTGCACGTGTTAATCTAATTGTGATAAATTGTAGAGGTGATACAGTAATATGATTTACATTTTTATTGTTTTTTAATTTGATTATTATTTTCCATTATTATGATACAAACTTGCTAATATTCTGTCTTTAATATTTTAAATAATGTCTTATTAACAAACTATTCTAATAACATTCATGAGAACCAGGTTGAATGTCAGGTTTCAAGGTGGATTGGATTTATTGAAATCTAATATTTTGGACTTGATCTGACCCCAAATATAACACATCATTCTTCATTGCTTTTTCAGATCAGTGATGACATTGTTTCAGAGGCTCTGAGTGATAAAAAGAAATTCCCCTTTTTCCACCATATTCTCCCCAAAGAAGGATTCCAGTACCCAGCAATTGTCCACCTGCTCCTCCATTTCAGATGGACCCTGATTGGCCTCTTTGCTTCAGACACAGAAAATGGAGAGAATTTCATGAGGATTTTTCCTCCTGTGCTTGTCAGGAGTGGAATTTGTGTGGTTATATCACAACTGTTCTCAACAACTGGATACACAACAGCATCCCTCAAGGATTCCCTCTCTAAGTGGAAACAAGTCAATGTCTTTGTTCACTTCATAGAATATGAGTCCATTTGGGATAGAATTCTTCCTTTCCATTTAACGTTTATGCGTCTCCCAGGAACCATTGAAGGGAAAGTCTGGATCCTCACAAATTTTGCATGGTATCCAATGAACAATCGTAGACTTCTCAAATACATCCATAGTATTTTGAACTTTGATTATCTGTTTAAAAACAGGACAAAGGATTTTGCCTTTGAACCCCATTTCTTTGTGGAAGAAAAGTGTCAAGATCATTATTTCCACTGCTCTCTTTCAAAGAACGTCTTTTCTGTCAAAGGCAGCAGAAGATGCACCCAGAAAGCTCCACTGGAGACCCAGGAGAAAAGGAACAGGATCCAGGCCCCAAATGACTATCACTATTACAGCCTCATGAAGACTCTGTCCCAGGCCTTGAATGCCGCTTATTCCTCCAGATGGAGGAGGAGAAAGAAGGAGGGAGAAAAGATCTTGGGGTCTCCAAGGCTGCAGCCGTGGCAGGTATGGGGGTCCCAATATGAATCCATTAATCTTAGATCCCTTGGAGGAGGAATCCAGAGGAACCAACTCAACAGATCTGGCCAATTCAATTACTCAGGGAATAATAGTTCCAAAGAGTAGATACCATGGCATTTTGTTTTTTGTTTTTTCTTTTTAATTAATTTTTATTCAACATTTATATCTTTAACATCCTTGTTACATTTTTACAACTTTCCGATACCAGCATCTGTAATAATATCTATAGATATTCTTGATAATTATCTTTGTTTCATTTTTATTTATTTTTAGGCCTGCTACTATTCCCAATTACTCTATTTCTAGTAGGAGTTTTTCTCCTGTTTCCAAAGGGTCCTCTAATATAAATGTCATGTCATCTGCAAAGGCCCCTGTTTTGTATTCTTCTCTCTTAATTCTTAACCCTTTTATTTCCTTATTTCCCCTTATCTGTGCCAATAATATTTCCCATGGAAGGATGAATAAGAGGGGGGACGACGGACAGCCTTGTCTAAGCCCTTTGTTTATCTTGACTTTTTCTGTAAGATCTCCTCTGACCTTAATTCTTCTGTTTGCTTAGAATAAATTGTCTTCATCATTTCTATAAAGTTTTCCCCAAATTTCATCCCGATGAATTGATTAATTAAAAACCGCCAATTCAAGTTGTTGAACGCCTTTTGTGCATCTATCATTATTACTGCCAATTGTTTTTCTGGATGAGCCTCATAGTATTCTAGAATATTCATGATAATCCTTGTATTGTTCTTAATTTGTCGCTTGGGTAAAAACCCGTTTTGATCCAAATGAATTATTTTATTTAATATCTTTGTTAGTCTTTCTGCTATTGTTGCCAGGATTTTATAGTCGGCATTTAACAGTGAGATTGGCCTATAGTTTTGAATGAATTGATTGTCTGTACTTTCCTTTGGAATTAATGCTATATATGCCTCCATCCATGAATTTGGCATTTTGGCTTTCTCTAATACCTTGTTATATATATCCAGCATAATTTCTTAGGGAAATTCTTCCTGAAATTTTTTATATACTTCTGCCAGAATTCCATCTGTCCCTGGTGTTTTGTTATTTTTCTGTTTTTTAATTGCCTCTCTTAACTCTGTTAATGTAATTTCCCCATTCAACATTTCCTTATCTTCATCTGTTATACTTGGCAAGTTCCTCTCCTGTAGGTAATTTATAATATTTTCTTCTTTAATGTTTTCTTGACTATACAGTATTTGAAAATAATTTTGAATAATATTTTTTCCCCCTCAATTCTATGGAGCAAATTTCCTTGCTCGTCTCGCAAATATTGTACCAATTTTTTAGCTTTTTCTTTTTCAATTTATGGGCGAGCCATCTCCCTGGTTTATTTACCGATTCAAAATAGTTTTGTTTTGCCAATTTTCTATTCCTTATCATTTCTTCCTGTTCTAGTATATTAATTTTATGTTTCATTAACTCCATTTCCTTTCTGATTTCTCTGTTTTGGGGATCTTTCTGAAGTGATAATTCTAATTTTTTCAGCTTCTCCAATGTTGACATTCGTTGTTCCTTCTTCTCTTTGTTTCTCCTCACCATATACGCAACAATTATCCCCCTTATTCATCACCTTCAAGTTTCATAGGAAAGATTAAAAAGGATTAAAAACTATTTCAGTATCATTTTGAAGACAGTTTTTATCCACTTATTATCCAGGCCTCAGGTTTCTAATCAGATCACACAATTGTTTGTGAGTCCTTTACTGAAATCCAGTGATATCACCAGAGTTCCCATAATGTATTTAGGAACTGTAATGAACTGTGAGAATGACTTTTGGGATGAGGGGAAGAGAGGCTGACTAGGGAAGGATGAGAGGAAAGGGGAGAATCCTGCAGCTGCATAATGGGAGAGAAGGAAACTCAGAAAGGATCCTGGCTAACTTTTCAGGCTGAGAAAAGAGTTGGTAGGAGATTTGTTCTTTGAGATTTGCAAAATTTTGTTAATTTCGTGTTAAAACTAAATAGAATTAGCACATCTAGAGGTGTTTTCCATCAGGATGACCAGGGAGAAGATTAGCCTGACAACTTTCTTCTTGATCAACCCATGCTTTCTGGGAATCAACCTCTTGTTTTCAAAGAGTTTATGAATCATCTTTTTTTTTCTCTGTTCATGTTATTTGTCATCTTTTCTAGAATATTTCCCATAATTGACCAATTGTATCAATTATATACTTTTTCTATATTTTGTCAGAAAATGATTGACAAATTTTTCTCAAACTTTCTTGTTCACTTATGAAGATGATGGCAGTATTTGTATCCTAATTAAGCATATTTGGAGATGAGACAATTGTAGAACAAAGATTCAATGTGGGATAAGAAACAAAGTTCTCTGTTTTTCAAATTCCTGGATGTTCCCATTCTAGTTTCATCCCTTTCTGGAGAAGAATGAATTTTGGAATATTTCTCGAAGAAAACTGTACTTGGACCAAAATGGAGAGATGACAGGAGATCTAAGAATTGACAGCTTGTTGGTTCTCTCTAAGGGGGGTATTAAGGAAGAGATTCTGGCATATTTTGAAAGACAGAGAGTTTCTATCAACCAAGATGCTCTTTCACAGCTAAAGTTGCTCAATAAGGTGAGAGAAATTTTGCTGTCTTTTTTCTGTTTTCCAAAGCCTGAGGTCCCATTTCAAGTGGGCAAAGCCTAGAATCTCCAGAGTGGTTGCCTTCCATGCCAGATGGTGTCATCTAATGGAAGTTCTTCAACAGATGGGACCTAAATGGAGTGGCTTTGCCAAGTTTTATGGAAACCTTTCAAGATCTTACTGGTCAGAGGTTTCTTTCTTCATCACAATTTAATTTCATATTAAATAACAGAATAAAATTTCCTAAATCTTTTACTGTAAACTTTATTATCAGTTTTAATAAGAATGTATCATCATATTTAAATCTTTTTTCAATTCCATCCCTCTAGACTACATTAAATAGAAAAGTACTTTATTGTAATGTTAAATTGCAAACTGAAAAGGGAGGAACTACATGAAGAATCTGCCAGTTGTTTTATCTCCTGCATCTGTTTAGAAGTAGTCAGAGATTTCATATTGACCTCAGGGAAGTCCAGAATCTATATGTCTAATTTCTATTTCTCCCCCCATTTTCCATGGATGGAGAGTCCTAATATATTTTCTTTGGCATTCCTTTTCTTCTACTCAGTCCCTGCCTCAGTCCAAATGTGTGGAAAGTTGTCATCCTGGATTTGTCAAGAGGGCTCGAGAAGGAGAGCCAGTTTGCTGCTACGACTGCGTTCCTTGTCCGGAGGGGACCTTCTCCACTCAGGAAGGTGGGTCACACTGAGGAAAATGGGAGGCTTTGTGGAACTGGATCCATCCAGAGGATTTTCATGAAAGTGCAAGTTAAAAGACAGATCAAAGCTCACCTGGTTTTTTATTTTTAACCTGCACAATTTCTTATCTAAACAGAATTAAATCAAAAATACTTGGAAAGAGAGGCTGGGAAAGAGATGGGAGGATGGAGTGGCAGACTGGGCAAGTTTTACTAACAGCTGAGGAAATATATCTTCTGCTTTTTAGTTTGGACATGTGCTGCTAAGTTTACCTTTCTAGGAACATCTGAGATATTTGAAACGAGATGAATTGTTTCAGGTCCAACTTCTGAAAGGCCTTGCAATTCATTGTTTATTGGCTTCCCTTGAGGATCACTGAGAAGGTGTCACTGGGCCATAATCTGGTGCTATGGATAGTTATAGGGAAAACTCATTAAACAAATAGCATTCCAGTTATGTAGATCAATCAATCAATCAGAATAGAGTAGAAGAAATTTTGAAGGTCTTCTAGTCCAGCCCTCTGTTAAAGCAGGAGACCCTATATCATTTCAAACAAGTGACTGACCAGTCTCTTCTTAAAAACCTCCAATGTTGAAGCACCCACAACTTCTGGAGGCCAGCTGTTCCACTGGCTAATTGTTCTTACTGATAGGAAGTTTCTCCTTAATTCCAGGTGGCTTCCAGATGTTACAAGATACTGTAGGTATCCTCCAAGTCCAGGATATTACCTGCCATGGGGCAGGACTCAAGATGTTTGCCTAAAAAAATTATATGATTCAATTTTAACCTCTAATAATGTAGGTTCCTATGAAGATTCTACACTTTTTAATGAAATTGTTAAGAAATACTTCTTGGAAAATGTCTGTGGTATCAGCCATTATCCAAAGAAGGTTTTTCTTGGAAGAGAAAAGGACAGAATATTAAAGATATATTGATTTTTTGCTTTCTCAGATACAGAAAAATGAACCAAGTGTCCAGATGATAAATACCCAAATGAGGACAGAGTCCAATGTATAGCCAAAGTCATAACCTTCCTGTCTTATGAAGAACTTCTGGGCATCATCCTGGTTTCTTTTGCCCTACTCTTGTTCTTAATCACAGGACTTGTACTAATCATCTTTATTAAATACCGAGAAACTCCCCTTGTCAAAGCCAACAACAGGGACCTCTCCTACATCCTCCTGGTCTCACTCCTGCTTTGCTTCTTATCTCCTCTTCTCTTCATTGGTCAACCAAGGAAAGCCACCTGCCTTCTCCGACAGACGGTTTTCAGCCTCATCTTCTCAGTTGCCATTTCTTCTGTCTTGGCCAAAACCATCACGGTGGTGCTGGCCTTCCTGGCCACAAAACCAGGAAACCGAGTGAAGAGATGGTTAGGAAAGAGCTTGGCCAACTCCATCATCCTCTCTTGTTCTGCTGTCCAAGTTATCATCTGCTCCACCTGGTTGGGAGTTTCTCCCCCCTTCCCTGACTCTGACCTCCACTCCCAGCCTGGAGAGATCATCCTGCAATGCAACGAAGGGGCCGTTGTCATGTTCTACGTCACCCTCAGCTACATGGGCTTCCTGGCTGCCATCTGCTTCACGGTGGCTTTCCTGGCCAGGAACCTGCCTGGGGCCTTCAACGAAGCCAAGCTGATCACCTTCAGCATGCTGGTCTTCTGCAGTGTCTGGGTGACTTTTGTGCCCACCTACCTGAGCACCAAAGGGAAATACATGGTGGCTGTGCAGGTCTTCTCCATCCTGGCCTCGAGTGCTGGTCTGCTGGGCTGCATCTTCATCCCCAAGTGCTACATTATCCTCCTGAGGCCACACCTCAACACAAAGGAGCATCTTACAGCCAGAACAAATGTAAAAACATGAGACATAACACCATTGTGATATTGGAAGAATTATTAAAGTTTATTTATTTGAAAGAAGATATTCTTTACATTTAAATTGTATGCAGGAGTCAAAGAAAATTGTATCTATAAATTTCATAATTGGAAATTGTTGAATGACTGGAATTCTTGCATCTCCCTTTCCTTTCCGCTCAATAAATCTTGCTAAAGAGAACTCTGTAAAAGTCATTTAGAGGAATTTGCTGTTCAGCAACAGTGACTGAATGTGATACCTTATAAAAAGTAATTGAGGCACTTTTTCCTAATGGCAGCAGCTATAAGTGTGCGTGTGTGAGAGAGATGGTTCTCTCTCTCTCTCTCTCTCTCTCTCTCTCTCTCTCTCTCTCTCTCTCTCTCTCATGGTTCCAAAGAGTAGATGCCATGGGATTTTAATATTAAACTCTGTTCATTTGAAAATTTTGTATTCTTTTATAAGTGAATTCCTGTATTTGTGGGTTTGTGATGAGCATGGTGGAATTTCCCCTTTGCTCCATCCCCACTGCAGGTGGGTCTGTGTGCAGCTCAACAGGCAGCTAAACCCCCCAATTCTCCTCCAGTGAAAGGGAGCCTGGGGTGGATCTGGGTGTTTCATTGGGAGAAAAGGGCAGGGAGAAACTGAGGAAATGCAGAGAGTGAGAATCAAATAGAAATAGGAGATAGGCAGCATTAACTATCAGCCAACAAAGAAGCAGCTGGAACCTCTCCAGCGATGCTCCGTGTGAGGGACGGAGGTCTCCGGATGACCATGTGTCTCGGTCAAACCGGCTGCTTCCGTCTCCTCCAAAGGCTGAGAGAATATGGAGTGTGGCTTCACCCCCATGCTGAATCTTCTTCGTTGGAGGGCCCCCGAAAGGGCTAATGTCACTCTCCTCTCCTCTCCCCCCATCAGCCAGCCTGCCGGCAGGAGGTCAATTGGGAACTTCATGGCGTTCCAGGCATTTCCCACCCGAAAGCCAGGCCGCCTTTGCAATGGGGGGAGGTGTTTGGGGAAGGCAGCGGGGGAATGGGGGGGGGCAGAGGAGCCGCTTTCAAGCCATTGGTTCTTGCGGGCTGCAGAGTCTCCCCTAGGCAGAGCCACGCTGCCCATTTCGGAAGCCCCCCTCCCCCCATCCTAAGGAAAACATTTTTTTTTAAAAAAAACCCTGCAAACGGTTTGTCCCAAATGCGATGCTTTGCCTCCCCTGGGCAGTGGAGCTGAGTCTCTCCTTAGCGCTGAGGGGCTGAGGAGGAGGCATGGCTGCCTCCAGAAAGTCTCTCTGAGAGCCTCACCTGGAGCAGAGATGAGCCTGTCATCTGCCCCCGATTCTCCTTCAGCCTTGCCAAATGAGGAGCAGCCCTGGGAGACTTTCTCAGCCTAAAGAGAAGGGAAGGAGGGCGGGAGAGAGAGACCCACTCCAACCTCTGTATGGGAGAGGGAGGGAGGGGGAGAGAGGTGGGGCTTCTTGGGGGTGCATTGTGGAGAAGGGTCAAGAGAAACGCTAAAAGGGTAATCAGTTTGGGATTAAAGGCCAAATGAAATGGGGTCTTCAGGGTAAGGAGACATGGAGAACTTTCAACTGCAGCTTTCTAAAACTCTCCTTAGAAGGACTGTCTAGAGGCAGCTCTCGAACTCCTCAGTCCAGAGGGAGCAAAAGAGGGAGGGTCCCAGGGAGGGTCTTAGCCAGTGGGGGGTTCTAACCGCTATTACCACCCGTTCCCTTCATGCAAGTGCTTTGCCTGCAATCTCCCCAGACTGGGGACAACCGGGAGCAACCCACCCCTGGTCTTAGCTACTTAGTTTAGGAATAACAGAATAACAGAGTTTAAAGGGACTTTGGGGGTCTTGTAGTCCAGGGGCCCCCAAACTTGGCAGCTTTAAGACTTGTGGACTTCAAGTCCCAGAATGTGCATACTTGGCTGGAGAATTCTGGGAGTTGAAGTCCACAAGACTTAAAGCTGCCAAGTGTGAAGGCCTCTGTTCCAGTCCAACCCCTGTTCAGGCAGGAAAACTGAGGATGCCAAATCTGAGCGGAGGGCCTGGGAAAGGGGTCAGAATGATAATTAGAAGGGACCTTGGAGGGGACCCTCGACCATTTTGGATAAATGGCTGTCCAGTCTCTTCCTGAACACCTCAAGTGTTGGAGCCCCCAGAACTTCTGAAAACAAGCAGTTCCATCGCTTAATTCTTCTCACTGTTCGAAGTTTCTCCTTAGTTTTAGCTGCTTCTCTCTTTCTTCAGTTTCCATCCATTGCTTCTTCTTTTGCCTTCTGGGGCTTTGGAAAATACATTCTTTCTGGCAGCCCCTCAAAAGCCTGTTTTGTGACCTGCCCTATCACACTCTTGGGCAAAGCATGGGAGCCATTTCCTCCTTTCAGTGGTCCATGAAAGTATAACTATAGTATGCAGTATATAGTATATAGTATATAGTATAATGCATAATAACTTTATTATGCAGATAATAAAGTCAAAAAAAGTGAACAACATTTTACAGAACTATAGATACATTGAGGTCGGGGGTGACAAGGAGAAGCTAGGAGGGGAGGGGCTGGGCAAAGCGCCCCTTGACATGAGTGATGTTGAGTTGGTCACGCCCACCCAGTCACATGACCACACCGCCATGGCCACCATGTCACATGACCTCCAGGCCACGCCCACAGAACCGGTTGTTAAAAAAATTGAATCCCACCACTACCCACTTGACCTCTCAGTGGAGATCTTCTCTGACTTTCTCCAAACGCCTGTTCTGCAGCTCTAATTCTTGGGTGGCCATTCTGACTTGGTTGACTCCTTCTCTCTTGTCCTCCAGCGTTTTCTGCTGGTCTTCCATTGTGGCCTGGTAAACACAGGTCTGCTGCTGATGCCGATTGTTGAGGTGCTTCTTCTCATTTCCCCTCAAATTCTGAAGAGGGGTGACTTTCTTCTTCAGTTGGATGGAGTGGCTTTTCTCCAGAAAGTGGATCTTTGGTCCCTCTCAGCCAGTTCATGCTGAAGACTCTAGAGGTTCTTCTTAAGTTCTTAAGAAGGTTCCAGACCTCTTTGAGGAGTTTCTCAGAGGTTTAAGGCAGCCTTCTCAACTCTGAGGAAAGCCACTTGGCTAGTAACTTCAGACATTTCAGTTCTTCAGTGTGTTTCTCCAAAGACTTCTTCTCCTATTCTAACTGGTGGATCATCATGTTGGCATGGTCCAACCTTCCTTTGTTCTCCAGCAGAGTTTTCTGCAGGTCTTCTGTTGTGCTCAGAAGTTGTTTCATTGTCTTCTTGTGACAACTGTGCTGCTCTTCCATCCGTTGTTTGTCTTTCTTGAATTCCTGGATCTGAAAGTCAAGGGAATCTCTCAGCTGGTTAATCTGGGGCTGGAGGCCATCACTGCTCGCTGAGAGATACCTGAAGGATCTTCTCTAAAGGACCTTTTCTTCCCTGGTGCTGACCTGTTTGAAAAATGGAGAGACACAGTCACTTCCTCTCTCAGTTCAGGGGAGATTTTAGTAACCGGCCTTAAGTCCGCAGATGCCTTTAAGGGGCCCAGTTTGAGAAACACTGATATAATCAGGACAGTTTGAAGTCTCCCTTCAAACTGTCCTGACTTCCCATTTAATTCAAGGTCCAATTCAAGGCATCTTATCTATCAAAACTCTCCAAAGGAGCCAGAATCAGCGATCGATCAATTCAGCCATCTCTGGCACTGCGAGGGGGCTTCTGATCACAGGGAAAGGAGGAGGTGACCATTCGGATTAGGAAAGAGCCCCCCCCCCCAAGTAC
Source organism: Masticophis lateralis (assembly GCA_030761175.1). Lineage (NCBI taxonomy): Eukaryota > Metazoa > Chordata > Lepidosauria > Squamata > Colubridae > Masticophis > Masticophis lateralis. The sequence goes on from JAUDYJ010000016.1 coordinate 13,529,309, forward strand.
TTACCAGTCCCATCCAAGGCACGAAAGCCTGGAGGGTCACCTTGGGCCAGTCCCTCCCTCTCAGCGGTAGCCTACCTCACAAACTTGTTGTGAGGGCGAAGGCATCTTCAATATATTCATGCCTTGAGCTATTTAGAGAAACAATAAAAGTGGATTCAAATCTAAGCAATAAAAACTGAAAATATATAACTAACCAGGCTATATAATCACCAGGCTGAGTCTGTTTGGGAAATAGCTGGGGAAATTTCCCAGGTCAGTTTCTAGCTTTGGGGTCTCAATGCCTCTCCAAGTGGGACATCCCGAAGCCAATTTTTTCCCTAGTTCATATCACTGCCCCCCAGCCGCCCAGCTCCTTTCCCGAGACAAGGACCTTCGACATGGTGGATGAGGAATTTGGTGACAGGTATGGAGGCTGCGGACATGGCAGGTATCAGCATGTCTGTCGTGTTTGATTGAACCCCATTTCACTCATTTCTCCCCCCCCCCTTAATTCTGCCTTAAAGGGGAGTGTTATATTCATAACTGTGCTTGGCTATCAACTGAGGCAAGACTAGCTCAACACAACTAGATTTATTGTAACATCACAAGTAACCAGAATGCTTCAGAAAACACCACAGAGCCTGCTATTTATACATCAGCTGTCAGAAGAAGCTAACCAATAATAAACACTTGTGCTTCCCTCCAAGAGAGCTTTCATTTCCATAGCCAATCAGAAACGCCCCCTGGTTGCTGGCAGCAATGGGGCAGAGGACGCTACACTCCTTCCCCCTCAGATGGTGCATGCGTAGTCCGACAAGTACTCTGGGCACCCGCGTATTCTGTTGGAACGTTGCAGTTCCGGAGCGGAAGTTTCGATGTGTGGCGGGGTCGATGTTGCCAGCCCTGGATTCCCGGGTTCCTTAGGCATCGGTGGCCTGGCCTTGCTCGAAACCTCCAGTGGCGGATGAATGACTGGATCCACAGGTAAGTCAGCCGGTGGGGCCGCCCGAGAGGAGGGAGTGCGGCCCGTGTCCCTGGCTTGGAAGTTGTTTTCGGACTCCGGCACCGCAATTAGTCCAGGTTCTGACCCGACTGGGGCTGGAGGGGAAACAAAGTGTCGCTCCGGAGCTGATCAATGTGTCGGCGCCAACTTCGACCATCCTTGAGCAAGATCCTATAAGAAAAGGGCCCTGTTATTTTGGAAATTTGGCCTGGCAACCAACGAGGTCCCCCCCCATAATTTCGGGCATATATTCGGTCCCCAAGGTTGAAGGTCCTGATCCTACTGGTAGAGTCCAGGGGGATATCTGATGCATAGTTTGGGTGTAGCCTGTCCAGGGTTGTTCTGAGGCGGCGGCCCATGAGAAGCTTGGCCGGACTGCGGTTGGTTGTTGGACAGGGAGTGGTATGTTGTGCCAGGAGATATTTTGTGATCTTCTCCCCCCAGTCTGGACAGGACATCCTTGGCTGATCTAATTGCCCTCTCAGCCCATCCATTCCTGGCTGGATGAAACGGGGCCACTGGTGCAGGGCGGATGCTCAGTTCAGCCAGGAATACCTGGAAAACTGCAGAGGAGAATTGTGGGCCATTGTCTGAAACAATCAGGTCAGGCAGGCCAGGGGTAGGGAACCATGCGCGAAGGACGCGGATAACAGCCTCTGCTGAGGTGGAGGACATGCGAGCTAACTCTACCCACTTAGAGTAAGCGTCAACAGCTATTAATATGGTCCGTCCCTGAAAGGGCCCTGCCAGGTCGATATGAACTTGAGACCAAGGGCTCCTAGGAGTTTCCCACTCCCTGGAGGGGGCTTCTGGGGGAGCCGGGCGGGACTGTTGGCAGCTCTGGGATCCTCCCACCCACTCAGAGAGGGGAGCAAAGCAGAGCAGAGCAGAGCTTGCTGAGCTCCCACCCCATCCCCTGCCCCACCTGCCACCCCACATTGCGCCCCATGCGAGAGGCGCCTTTTACTGGAGAGTGGCAGCTCTGGGTCACCTCTCAGCCATTGAGGGCAGGGAGTGCGAGTCAATTAGCTTCTTGCACTCAGGAGGAGTTTTCCTTTCCTTTGCAAGGTTTTTCCCTGCACTCAACGGCTGAGAGACACCCTGGAACTGCCAGTCTGCACTCTGCCATTCATCAGCACCATGCTCACGAGTGAACTTCCTCACGAGTAAACTGCAGCTAGGATCTCCTGTGCGCTCGCCTCCCTCCCCGCATGTATCAGTCCACCACCTGCTGCTGGGATCCCCACTCCACCAGCTCTCTCTCTCCAGCCACGCTGCCCTCAGCCTCCCCTCTGCCAGCAGCAGTGAGCAGAAGGATGGTGGCAGACTCTGCAAGCAGTGGCTAGGTGGGGTGGGCGAGCATAAGGCGGGCAGGGTGAGCGAACGGGAACCGGTTTGGGGCTGTGGCCAAATTTCCACTGAGGGTTCTCCCGAACTCGGTGTGTCACTAAGACAAGCTCTGCAACACAGCCAGCGAGGCCAATAAATAGTGGTGCGGAGGGGCGGGGCAAGGGGCGGGGCGGGCCAGCAATTTAACAAATCGTTCAGCTGAACCGCCCAGAACCAGCAGAATCCCACCACTGCCTATAGGGCTGCCCCATCTGTTGTCCCTGGTGGCAGATCGAAGATTGTGAATCCCACTCCTGACACCAGTTTCTGTGGAAAGAAACACAGGACCTAAAAACTCCAATAATCCAGGCTCTCTGCAGTTATTATTTATTTAGCGTCCATTGGAGGAATTTCTCCCCAGAAAATAGTGGGAGGAAATTTTTACAGACAAAAAGATGCACTTACATTTATACATTTCAGGAAAGGAGGAGAAAATGATAATCACACATATGCGTATTTCATTTAATAGATGATGTCAGCATGAATATTCAGAATTAGCGAGACTCAAGTTACCTCCCCAGCCTTGTATTGTTGCTACCCCCAAGAAGGGTTTATTGTGTAAACAAAAACATCTCAGTTGCGTTGCCACAGCAGTTTGGGTGAAATGTACTGAGAAATGAGGGCATCAACGTTGCTCCATACATTCCTTCTATATTTCTGTCTTGCTAATATGCTCCCATTTCCCAAAGAAATTTGTCTCCTCATAAACTTCCACACACCCTTTATATATTTCAAGAAAAATAGTTGGCCCACTCATGCTTGGAGAAGAGCTTGGATCATTTTTTATGTTTGGACTGTGGAAAATTTTAAAAGTTGAAATTCCTCAGTCTCACATTTACACATTTCTTCTGGCTCCTTCTTAGTGAAGAATTCAAAAATTTCCAAATTTGAAACATATAGATATGATTTTCTTTGATCCTGCATGCTATCTAAATGGAAAGAATATCTCCTTTCAAATAAAAGAAACTTTAATAATTATTTCAATATCATAATGGTGTTATATCTCATGTTTTTACTTTTGTTCTGGCTGTGAGCTGCTCCTTTGTGTTGAGGTCTGGCCTCAGAAGGATAATGTAGCACTTGGGGATGAAGATGCAGCCCAGCAGACCAGCACTGGAGGCCAGGATGGAGAAGACCTGCACAGCCACCATATATTTCCCTTTGGTGCTCAGGTAGGTGGGCACAAAAGTCACCCAGACACTGCAGAAGACCAGCATGCTGAAGGTGATCAGCTTGGCTTCGTTGAAGGCCCCAGGCAAATTCCTGGCCAGGAAAGCCACCATGAAGCAGATGGTAGCCAGGAAGCCCATGTAGCTGAGGGTGACGTAGAACATGACAACGGCCCCTTCGTTGCATTGCAGGATGATCTCTCCAGGCTGGGAGTGGAGGTCAGAGTCAGGGAAGGGGGGAGAAACTCCCATCCAGATGGAACAGATGATAATTTGGACAGCAGAAGAAGAAAGGATGATGGAGTTGGCCAAGCTCTTCCCCAACCATCTCTTCACCCGGTTTCCTGGTTTTGTGGCCAGGAAAGCCAGCACCACCATGATGGTTTTGGCCAAGAGAGAAGAAACAGCAACTGAGAAGATGATGCTGAAAACTGTTTGTCGGAAAAGGCAGGTGGCTTTTCTTGGTTGACCAATGAAGAGAGAAGGAGACAAGAAGGAAAGCAGGAGGGAGACCAGGAGGATGTAGGAGAGGTCCCGGTTGTTGGCTTTGACAAGGGGAGTTTCTCGGTATTTAATAAAGATGATTAAAACAAGGCCTGTGGTTAGGAAGAAGAGTAGGGCAAAAGAGACCAGGATGATGCTCAGATGTTCCTCATAAGACAGGAAAGTTATGACTTTGGGGATACATTGGACTCTGTCCTCATTTGGGTATTTATCATCTGGACATTTGGTGCATTTTTCCGTATCTGAGAAAGCAAAAAAGCAATATTTCCTTAATATTCTGTCCTTTTCTCTTGCAAAAAAAAACCTTCTTTGGATAACATCTGATACCACAGACATTTTCCAAGAAGTATTTCTTAACTATTTCATTAAAAAGAGCATAAGAAGGTTTTTTTTTTTTCTTAAAACTAGTTATACGAAGTTGAGAGAAGTCCTAGGATGTTAATTATTTCCTGTGTAATGTGTAGAATCTTCATAGGAACCTGTATTATTAGAGGTTAATGTTGAATCATATAATCTTTTTAGGCAAACATCTTGAGTCCTGCCACATGGCAGTTAATATCCTGGACTTGGAGGATACCTACAGTATCTTGAGGCATCTGGAAGCAACCTGGAATTAAGGAGAAACTTCCTATCAGTGAGAGGAATTAGCCAGTGGAACAGCTGGCCTCCAGAAGTTGTGGGTGCTTCAACACCCACAACTGGAGGTTTTTAAGAAGAGACTGGACAGTCACTTGTCTGAAATAGTATAGGGTCTCCTGCTTGAATAGGGGGCTGGACTAGAAGACCTCCAAAGTTCCTTCTACTCTATTATGATTGATTGATTGATCGATCTATATGGCAGACAATTTGTGTAATGAGTTCCCCCCATAACTATCCACAGCACCAGATTATGGCCCAGTGACACCTTCTCAGTGATCCTCAAGGGAGGCCAATAAACAATGAATTGCAAGGTCTTTCAGAAGGTGGACCTGAAACTATTCATCTAGTTTCAAAGATCTCAGATGCTCCTAGAAAGATAAACTTAGCAACATATATCCAAACTAAAAAGCAAAAGAGATATTTCCTCTGCTGTTAGTAAAGCTTTCCCAGTCTGCCACCCCCTCCTCCCACCTCTTCCCAGCCCCTCCTAACAAGTCTTTTTGATTTACTTCCGTTTAGATAAGAAATTGTGCAGGTTAAAAATAAAAAACCAGGTGAGCTTCGATCTGTCTTTTAACTTGCACTTTCATGAAAAGGTTCTGGATGGATCCAGTTCCACAAAGCCTCCCATTTTCCTCCATGTGACCCACCTTCCTGAGTGGAGAAAGTCCCCTCCGGACAAGGAATGCAGTCGTAGCAGCAACCTGGCTCTCCTTCTCGAGCCCTCTTGACAAATCCAGGATGACAACTTTCCACACATTTGGACTGAGGCAGGGACTGAGCAGAAGAAAAGGAATGGCAAAGAAAAGGTGTTAGGACTCTCCGTCCATGGAAAATGGAGGGAGACAAGGAGCCTCTGATCTTCACTGAGGTAAGTATGAAATCTCTGACTACTTCTAAACAGATGCAGGAGGTATAACAACTGGCAGGTTCTTCCTTTAGTTCCTCCCTTTTGAGTTTGCAATTTAACATTACAATAAAGTAGATTTCTATTTAATGTAGTCTAAAGGGATGGAATTGAAAAAAGATTTAAATATGATGATATATTCTTATTAAAACTAATAATAAAGTTTACTGTAAAAGATTCAGGAAATTTTATTCAATTAGGTTTTTTAATATGAAATTAAACTGTGATGAAGAAAGAAACCTCTGAGCAGTAAGATCTTGAAAGGTTTCCATAAAACATGGCAAAGCCACTCCACTTAGATCCTGTCTGTTGAAGAACTTCCATTAGATGACACCACCTGGCATGGGAGGCCAACCACCCTGGAGACTCCAGGCTTTGCCCACCTGAAATGGGACCTTTCGAAAACAGAGAAAAGACACCAACATTTCTCTCACCTTATTGAGCGACTTTAGCCGTGAAAGAGCAACTTGGTTGATAGAAAGTCTCTGTCTTTGAAAATACGCCAGAGTCTCTTCCGTGACATCTTCCTTGGGGAGAATCAAGATGCTGTCAATGGCCAGATCTGCTGTTATCTCTCCATTTTTGTCCAAGTACAGTTTAAAGTGGGATATATTCCAAAATTCATTCTTCTCCAGAAAGGGATGAAACTAGAATGGGAACATCCAGGAACTTGAAAAACAGAGAACTTTCTTTCTTATCCCACATTGAATCTTTCTTCTACAATTGTCTCATCTCCAAATATGCTTAATTAGGATACAAATATTGCCATCATCATCATAAGTGAACAAGAAAGTTTGAGAAAAATTTGTCAATCATTTACTGACAAAATATAGAAAAAGTATATAATTGATACAATTGATCAAATATAGGGAAATTCTAGAGCAGATGAAAATAAAATGAACAGAAAAAAAAATGATTCATAAACTCTTTGAAAGCAACAGGTTGATTCCCAGAAAGCATGGGTTGATCAAGAAGAAAGTTGTCAGGCTAATCTTCTCCCTGGTCATCCTGATGGAAAACACCTCCAGATGTGCTAATTCTACTTGATTGTAATGCGACATTAACAACATTTTGCAAATCTGAAAGAACAAATCTCCCACCAAGTCTTTTCTCAGCCTGAAAAGTTAGCCAGGATCCTTTCTGAGTTTCCTTCTCTCCCATTATGCAGCTGTAGGATTCTCCCCTCTTCTCTGATCCTTCCCTGGGCAGCCTCTCTTCCCCTCATCCCAAAAGTCATTCTCACACATCATTACACTTCCTAAAGAGATTATGGGAACTCTGGTGATATCACTGGATTTCAGTAAAGGACTCAAAAACAGTTGTGTGATGTGATTAGAAACCTGAGGCCTAGATAATAAGTGGATACAAACTGTCTTCAAAATGATACTGAAATAGTTTTTAACCCTTTTTAATCTTTCCTATGAAACATGAAGATGATGAATAAGGGGGATAACTGTTGCATATATGGTGAGGAGAAACAAAGAGAAGAAGGAACAACGAATGTCAACATTGGAGAAGCTGAAAAAATTAGAATTGTCACTATAGAAAGATCTCCAAAACAAGGAAATCAGAAAGGAAATGGAGTTAATGAAACATAAAATTAATATACTAGAACAGGAAGAAATGTTAAGGAATATAAAATTGGCAAAACAAAACGATTTTGAATCGGCATATAAACCAGGGAGATGGCTCACCCACAAATTGAAAAAAGAAAAAGCTAAAAAATTGGAACAATATTTACAAGATGAGCAAGGAAATTTGCTCCATAGAACTGGGGGGGGGGGGAATATTATTCAAAATTATTTTCAAATACTGTATAGCCAAGAAAACATTGAAGAAGAAAATATTATAAATTACCTACAGGAGAGGAACTTGTGAAGTATAACAGATGAAGATAGGGAAATGTTGAATGGGGAAATTACATTAACAGAGTTAAGAGAGGCAATTAAAAAACAGAAAAAAAACACCAGGGACAGATGGAATTCCGGTGGAAATATATAAAAAATTTCAGGAAGTTTTAGAAGAAATTATGTTGGATATATATATATATATAAAGGTATTAGAGAAAGCCAAAATGCCAAATTCATGGATGGAGGCATATATAGCATTAATTCCAAAGGAAAGTACAGACAATCAATTCATTCAAAACTATAGGCCAATCTCACTGTTAAATGCCGACTATAAAATCCTGGCAACAATAGCAGAAAGACAAAAAAAAAATATTCAATAAAAAAATTCATTTGGATCAAAACAGGTTTTTACCCAAACGACAAATTAAGAACAATACAAGGATTATCATGAATATTCTAGAATACTATGAGGCTCATCCAGAAAAGCAATTGGCAGTGAATGATAGATGCACAAAAGGCATTTGAGAACTTGAATTGGCGGTTTTTAATTAATCAATTCATCGGGATGAAATTTGTGGAAAAATTTATAGAAATGATGAAGACAATTTATTCTAAGCAAACAGAAAAATTATGGTCAGTGGAAATCTTACAGAAAAAGTCGATATAAACAAAGGGCTTAGACAAGGCTGTCCATTGTCCCCCCTCTTATTTGTCCTTTCATGGGAAATATTATTGGCAGAGGTAAGGGGAAATAAGGAAATAAAAGGGTTAAGAATTAAAAGAGAAGAATATAAAAGACAGGCCTTTGCAGATGACATGGCATTTATATTAGAGGACCCTTTGAAAACAGGAGAAAAACTTTTCCTGTATCGGAAAGCTGTAAAAAGGTGACAAGGATGTTAAAGATATAAATGTTGAATAAAAATTAATTAAAAACAAAAACAAAATGCCATGGTATCTACTCTTTGGAACCATTATTCCCTGAATAATTGAATTGGCCAGATCTCTTGAGTTGGTTCCCCTCCTTCTCCTCTGGATTCCTTCTCCAAAGGATCTCAGATTAATGGATCCATATCGGGACCCCCATACCTGCCATGGCTGCAGCCTTGGAGACCCCAAAATCTTTTCTCCCTCCTTCCTCCCCCTCCTCCATCTGGAGGAATAAGCGGCACTCAAGGCCTCGGCCGGAGTCTTCATGAGACTGTAATCATGGTAGTGATTTGGGATCCTTTTTCTGTTCCTTTTCTCCTGGGTCTCCAGTGGGGCTTTCTGGGTGCATCTTCTGCGGCCTTTGACAGAAAAGACGTTCTTTGAAAGAGAACAGCGGAAATAATAATCTTGAAACTTTTCTTCCACAAAGAAATGGGGTTCAAAGGAAGAATCGTTTGGCCTTTCTTTTGGCAGATAACCAAAGTTCAAAATACTATGGATGTATTTGAGAAGTCGACGATTGTTCATTTCATACCATTCAAAATTTGTGAGGATCCAGACTTTCCCTTCAATGGGTCCTGGGAGACGCATAAATGTTAAATGGAAAGGAAGGATTCTCCCCCAAATTAAATCAAATTCCATGAAGTGAACAAAGACGTTGACTTGTCTCCACTTAGAGAGGGAATCCCTGAGGGCTGTTGTGTATCCAGTTGTTGAGAACAATTGTGATATAACCACACAAATTCCACTCCTGACAAGCACAGGAGTAAAAGTCCTCATGAAATTCTCTCCCTTCTCTGTGTCTGAAGCAAAGAGGCCAATCAGGGTCCATCTGAAATGGAGGAGCAGCTGGACAATTGCTGGGTATTGGATCCCTTCTTTGGGGAGAATTTGGTGGAAAAAGGGGAATTTCCTTTTATCACTCAGAGCCTCTGAAGCAAATGTATGACTGATCTGAAAAAGCAATGAAGAATGCTGTGTTACATTTGGGATCAGATCAAGTCCAAAATATTAGATTTTAATACATCCAACCTGATTCTCATGAATGTATTAGAATAGTTTGTTAATCAGACATTGTTTAAAATATTAAAAACCGAATATTAGCAAGATTGTATCATAATAATGGAAAATAATAAGCAAATTAAAAAACAATAAAAATCATATTACTGTAGCACCCCAACAATTTACCACAATTAGATTAACATGTTCAAATGCCAACTGGAGTATTTCTATTCCAATAAAGGGCCTATTATAATTTTCGAGGATTGCTGCAACTTTTTTTTTTTTTGCTTCTGTATCCCAGATTCTTTCTGGAGGAAATTTTTTAACTTCTTTCTCTAGTTATACAAGAAACAGGAAGACCTCAAAGCCTAATAAGATTTGTCAGTTGCATAATCCAAGTTTCAAAAGGTGAAACTGCAGAAATAACAAGCCTTCCTCAGTTGGAAAGATAAAGATCACATTTAGCCAAGCACAGGTAACCACAGACCTAACGGCAGGAACCTTAACAGGAAGTTTAGCTAGGTTTGCACAGCACTTAGTAAGAACACAAGTTAGTAAGCATAGTATAGTATGGAAACAAGGGAGGGGGGGCGCTGTGGGCTGTCAGAACTGTATGTATAAAACAACTGCATCAGAATCTTTCGTCCATTCAGTGTCTTTGCTTCTTGTTTTGCACTGAATCTGCTCCATAAACCTCTCTGATCACCCATGGAAATCTTGTGAGTCTTAATTTCTATAACATTCATGGTGACCACGAAGGGACTCACAGGAAGGAGCCATTGACTCTCCTGGCAGATTTAGTCCGGCACAGCCCTCGCTGTGGTCTAGCTGATCTACCAGGCCTTGAAGGGTTCGGTACATCTACAGCCACAGCGGGATCACAGTGCCTGCACTCGAAATCACGCCAAGGATCCTCAGGGTGACAGACCGGTTGCTGAGTGGACATCCAGGACCAAAAGGCCTGCAGGCAAGTATGGAATAGGACTGTACCCAATCTGTAGGATTGGAAGCGGGGAAGAAACATCCTCGACTGGATGTTTCTTGTAGGTTTCTTGTAGGTTGGCTTGCCTAAAATCCAGATAGGGAGGAAACTGTGTGGGTTGGTTAAAAGGTTGCAGTTCTCAAAGGTAGCCATTGGAAAATCTGGTACCCCGAGTCGGCCGTAGTGCTTCCTTAGGATGGGTAGGAGTAACAGTAAACAACTGGCGTCTTTGATGCCGCTTCAATGCATGCTGAAAAACTTTGAGGCAGGATTCCTGAGAAATTATGGAGACTCGCAATGTGACCGATACACTACAGACATTTTGCCATAATAAGTGGTCTACCTTCGGCGTGAGGAGGCCAAGGGTCTTTGGACACAGGGGTCATTTCGAGAGTCCACAGAAAGTAACAGGGGATGGACATTGGGACCAGTATCCATATATTGATCAGTGGAAGACTAACATAAAACAGAGACCACCTTGATTAATCAAATGTCAGGCAGAGTTTGCTAGAGTCTGTTTGATGAAATCTAAAAGAGAGGAGAGAAAGAAAACCTTATGCAATAAAAGCTGAACCGGTTCCTGTACCACCAAAAAGAGAGAACCTGATGAAACCTAAACCAAAGAAGAAAATAAAGAGAAGTGCCTCATGGTCTTCAGTGAGCTCTGAAGATTCTGTGTCAAACCATACTAGAAGTAAAACAAAGGCCCCGGGTGAAACTATTGCCCCTTCTAGAGAAATAATTGTACCAGGAATGAATGCCCAGGGACAGCCTCAAAATGTTCCTGCACTTCAATATGTCCCTTTTACAACCACTGACTTGTTGAATTGGCAACAGCATTATGAACCATTTTCAGAAAAACCTCAAGAAATCATTGATTTGATGGCTACCATTATAGAAAGTTGAGAAGCCCCACCATACAGAAAGATGATTCAGACATTGGGGCTGACCAAAAAATATTGATGCTGCAGTGTTATAAAGATTCTGATGATTTACCATTCTTAAAAGAACCAGAGAACTATGAAAGAACTAAGAATAGAGAAGAAAATTGTTATTGTTCTTCCCACCCAGGGTTTAGCAGGTAATAAAAAGAAAAGCTTGTCTAAATGGGAAGACTCAGATAATTAAATTGATTAAATTTGATGTGATTTCTGTAAAAATAATAATAATAATAATTGTTAAGATCTGTGCATTCCCTAATTCAACTAAAATTTATGGTGGGAATGACTAGTGTGTATGTCTTTGTGTACCTTCAAAGTAACTGCAATTGCCTGATCTCTAGAGATACGAATTTTAAATTGTTAGAGAGAGTATTGAGAGGAAAGAAATTATCTCATCCAGTTTGGTCTGGCCAAACCAGACAGGTTGAAAGAACAAAATTAAAATTTTCCTCCTTCTCTATGCTTCAAGAAATACTCAAGTTTATAAGTAAAAGTTTATAAGTAAAAGTTATAAGTAAATGTTTTAAGTTCACTAGCTACAATGCTGATGTGTGGTTGTTGTTTTTCAAAACTGACTACAAACTATCTACCCCCTCCCTTTTTCTACTTCTGCAATGCTTTCCTCAACCACAAAGTGGGGAGGGGACCTCGTACTCATGTCTTTAGCCCTGCACAGAAGACTCTGATCTGTAAAAGCTAGAGAGATTAAGGAAATCAACTTTTATCAATAGTGAAAAATGATTTACAAAAAAAGGACACAAAATAAATATTGAAAGTCTTAAAGATAATATGATTATGCAAGCTAAACAGATGATTTGCAAAATGAAATAAACAAGAAAAATTAGAAGCTATGCAATTCAAAAATGACAGCTTAATTAATAATAATGATGATAATACAATCAGACTACAACTTACATTAGACTAAAAGATTCACCTACAACAATTACTATCTCCAAAGAAATGATGCTTCTGGTAAAATAGCTGAAAATGAAAAACTTGTAAAGAATTATACTCAACAGTAGAGGGACAGGAAGAGAGAAAAAAGTAGTTCTTGTTTTGGCTAAGAAGATTGCCTGTAATAAAAGGTCCCAAGACAGCATGTTGAATCATCTTTGCAAGGTTTGTGCGTATGCTGTTTTAGACAAGTTGCTTCTCAAGCCTAGTGAGCTCAATCTGCAGTGAAGAAAAACTACAGAAGCATTCTGTAAAGAAAGAACGGAAGCCATAGGTCTGGCTGCAATAAATGAGATACCTAAGACTAATACTGCCTTTTCCAAGTCACATATAACCCTAACCTTCTTCCTGATGTGGTGATTTTGTAGATTAAGGAAATTGTGATTGGATAGGTTCTGTGTAGAGGACAATTATGAGTTTTCTGTGGCTTTGGCTATTATTGGCAAAGGGCCTAATGAGTAATAACACCCTGAATAGTAGTTCCCAATGTTGTGAGAATGCCCAAGTGACACCCTTGCCCTTGAGAAAGGATCTGGGGAAGTTGAGAACCCCAAAAGACAAGGCAAGAATGGGTCACAAGGTGTGAACTCTTTGGAACAGGTCCACTCCCGCCAACAATGTATCATAAATAGGTGGGGTCAGTACCCTGGACCTAAGCCAACTCCAAGGCCTAAAAATCCTGACTTTGACAATACAGGGGGGAAGAGAACAAAGGGAGAACAAAGGGAGAATGGGCCCCTGTAACAATTGAGAAAAGGGAACTACACGTTAAGAATACTGGAATTGAGTTAAAGTCTAGTTAATCAGTCTGACCCTACCCTAAGCCAAGAATGCTGGTTCTGTTTGTCTGCTGGACCTTCATCTTACAATGCTGTTCCAGTTGAGTCAGATCTCTGGGTCAGGACCGAAACCACAATAGTATTTGAGAAAAATATTAGATGGTAAACCAAAGTAACAGTAGCCAAATTGCAAGGAGACTTTTATAATGCATTCAAAAGGCTGGGAATGAATTGTTTCCCCATTGTTAGCCCTATAGTTATTAGTGTGGAAATTCTACGGTCACCCTCCTCGTGTGTAAAGTGACATCAGGAACCAGGTATCCCTGTAGGATCCCTGATGGGAGATCAATGTCTATCAGAAATACACTTGACCCTAGAATGACACTTATAGATGTAAAAACTAACTAGTGGCCTTTATCCTTATGCTCCCTATTATTTCAACAGAAGGTCACTTTCTCAATACCACCACATGTCTCCATTAGAGCCAACACAGGCTTATGTGTCCTACTTCCTCTTGGCAATGCAAGCTCCCGTCATGTTTTTGAAGGCACTATTCTCAGAGATAAGCAAAAGGACTCTACACTAAAAGTCCCATGCAGTCACTGGTGGCATATTAGTGGCAGGGACTTTAGGGGTCTGGACTAATGAAAAGAAAAAAAAAACCCAATGAGCCCATACATTTTCCATGAATATAAGGAAAAATAGAGTTTTCTTCTTATGTGAGAAAAATGTGTATTTGTGTTTACCTACAAACTGGACTGGAATATGTACATCTTCCCCCAAAATAGGTGGTGTTATCTGGGCCAGGCTGGATTAGACAGATGTTATTTCTGTTCTAATAGGCCTGACTTTTATTCTTTGTTCAGACAACTAGAGAGAGTGAAAGAGATAAGAGTTGAAAAAAAAATGAGTTGATATTGATGGAAAGCCTTATAGACTGTAAAATTGACCCTGATCTCTTTGATGAAAATGAAGTTTCTGATCCAGGAACATATGTACAACTCTCAACTGGGTAATTAGAGAAAGTGCTTCAGAGAATAAGATTTGAAAATCATATGTATTACTTGTCTTTCCTTTGCCTTGCTATGTATCTTATCCTGAACTGATTATGTTATACTAAAATATTATATGCTTGCTTGTTATTAAGAAGTATAGAATGGTTACCTACTGAAAACATGAAACGGATGGAAAACAGTGGAAGATTCTGGATGGAAAAACTTCCAAAAGGGGGGAATAAAATAGAATAATGAAATTGGAAATAAAAAATGATATAAAACGGGGTCAGTCTAGATGATCTCTGAAGGACCCCTTTCTTTAGCATTAGGTTCAAAAGGTGAAACTGCAGAAATAACCAGCCTTCCTCAGTTGGAAAGATAAAGATCACACTTAGCCAAGCAGAGGCAACCACAGACAGAACGGCAGGACACTTGACAGGAAGCTTAGCTAGGTTTGCACAGCACCTATGACCTCCTTTGCAAACCCAAGTTATTCAGCTCCTATAGAAAGCGGGGGGGGGGGGGGGGGCTGTCAGGGCCGTGGGCTGTCAGAAATGTAACCAATCATAAGATGTTAAAAGTATGTATTAAAAAGCTGCCTTGGGATTCTTTTATGCCATTCAGTGTTTTGCTTCTTGTTTTGCACTGAATCTGCGCAATAAACCTCTCTGATCACCCACGGAAATCTTGTGAGTCTTAATTTCTATAACAGTGTCACTCATTTCACAACTGCTTCTCTTCACCATGGTGACAAGATAGGGTAAAAAACATAAAATGTGAGGACAGTCGTAAGTTCGAGCACTGGTCAAAAGTGCGAGGACCAGTCAAAAATAACTTTTTCAGCCCTCTGAGTAATCCATATGCACAAAAGGATACAGCAATAGAGAGGGATGAAGGAAGGAGAAGAGAGATGGAAGAAGGAAGGAGAGAGAGGGGAGGAAGAGAAGGGAGGAAGGAAGGGAAGGGAAATCAGAGTAGGAGTGAGGGTAAGAGAGGGAGGAAGAGAGGAGGAGAAGGAGAAAGGAAGAGGAAGTAGGGAGGAGAAGAAGTGGGGTGGGGAAGAGAAAGTAAGAAGGAAAGAAAAGAGAGAGGTGGTAGGTTTGAGGAGAAAGATTGCTGTACAATAAAAAAGATAAAAGGGAAGAAAGCCAACCCCAAACAAATATAAAGATATTAAGATAAAGAATGAATTGTTAAACTTGAAAGAATAAATGAGAACAAATATGAATAAATAGCAATAATTAGAAACACACATACAAACATACAATGTATTTTCTTTGAACAGAGTATTTGGCCTGTTCACAAATTTAAACTGTGTTTAGTCATTTCAATTAAATTTATAATTTCTGTATTTCCTTTTTGCCATATTTATTCCTCATCTATTTTTTTAAAAAACCAATATTACCCTTCATCCTCATCTCTAATCTTAATCAAATTCAGTTTTTCCCTTCTCTTATATATTATACCCCTTGCCATTGGCATCTATTTTTATATCCATCCTCACATTGGTTAATTATGTAATCAAAGGGCTAATTAGCCTATGCTGAAGCTGAAAGGAGTTGTTTTTTCTTGCTATTTGCTTGCAAGGAGTTAACTGCTGTGAGGCACAGGCCAAAGGTTGGGGGCCACTCTCCTTGTCACTTAGCGCCCCCCTGCTACCCCCTTTTGCCTCTAGCGCCCCCTGCCACCCCCCCTTGCCTCTTACCGCCCCCCTAAGGCATGATGCCGACCACTTTGGGAACCACTGGCTTAATTACTTAACTACGGTTCTACCAAAGTAGAATCCCACCACTGGGTCTACCCATTTATTTTTGCAGACACCGGTCTACTCATTTGTTTTCTTTTTCCACTGATCAGCTGTAGTGCGGCCCTTTGAAGCCCCGCGGCAAGAGTTTAAACAGGTTTTTTCCCTCTAGCCATCAGCTGGGACTCAGGAGGCAGCAAGAGATTGGGAGTGGGGCCAAATAAAAGGTAAGAATAACGCGGGGCGGAGGGTGGGGGAGATAGGCGGGTGGGGGGGAGGAGAACCAGTTTGGTGACATCATATCGTCACTGCTACCAGCTCGTGGGAACTGGGCCGAACCGGGAGGAATCCACCACTGGACTGGAGACTAAAACATATGATGAACAGTTGCAGGAACTAGGCATGGCTGGTCTAGTGAAGAGAAGGACCAGGGGAGACATGATAGCAGTCTTCCAATATTTGAGGGGCTGCCACAGAGAGGAAGGGGTCAAGCTGTTTTCCAAAGCACCTGGAGGCCAAACAAGGAATAATGGATGGAAACTGAACAAGGAGAGATTCAACCTGGAAATAAGGATAGTGAGAACAATCAACCCATGGAACAGAAATTGCCTTCAGAAGTCGTGGGAGCTTCATCAGTGGAAGCTTTCAAGAAGAGACTAGACCTCAATCTGTCAGAAATGGTGCAGGGTCTGCTTGGACTAGATGACCTCCAAGGTCCCTTCCAACTCTGTTAATCTCTATCTATCTATACTATTCCAGACAAGTGGCTGTCCAGCCTCTTCTTAAAAGCCTCCAGTGATGGACCACCCACAATCTCTGAAGGGGAGACGTTCCATTCCTCACCATTAGGAAATTTCTCCTTAGTTCTAGGTTGTTTCTCTCCTTGATTAGTTTCCCTCCTTTGTTTCTTGTCTTGCTTTCTAGTACTTTGGGAAGTTGGCTGACCTCATCTTCTTTGTGGCAGCCCCTCAAATTTTGGTACATTACAAAAGAGAAATTCAACTCCGGTTATAGTATAAATTAAGAAATCAAATTGAAACAGATTTGGGAAAGTGGAAAAATTTACAATTATCTTTAATGGGGAGAATAGCATTAATCAAAATGAATGTATTGCCAAGATTGTTGTTTCTTTTTCAAACAATTCCAATAAAGTTGGAGAAAAAATACTTTGAAAGTTTGAATAAAATGATGTAAATACATATGGCAAGGGAAAAAAAGCGAGAATTAACCTTAAATTGCTTCAAGACTCCAGGTTTAGAGGAGGATTCGGTCTACGAAATTGGGAATTGTATCATCAAGCGGCGATGTTAACATGGATTAAAGAATGGATCTTATTGAGAAATACAAAACTATTGACTTTGGAAGGACATGACCTACAAGTAGGATGGCATGCTTTCTTATGGTATGGAAAAAATCGGATTCACGGATATTTCCAGAGACATTGTGTGAGGAATGGCTTGTTGGTAGTATGGGAAAGAGTGAAAGAAAAACATTATATGGAAGTACCAATGTGGTTTTCAACAATAGAAGCGTTGACACATCCAAATATGATTAACATGGACAAAATTGTAAGATATAAAGACATTTTAACAGAGAAGGGAGAATTAAAGCAGAAACAAGACTTAGAAAAACAAGGGATTGAGACTAACTGGTATATACAGCTGCAGATACAATCAAGATATGATAAAGACTTGAAACAATATGGTTTTAATTTGGGGGAATCAGAGTTGGATCAGATAATGATTGGAAAGGATGAAAAAATGATTAAAAGACTGCATAATTTTTTGTTGCAAATTAGATTGGAAGATGATGTGGTAAAAGAGACAATGATAACATCCGAAAAATTTTGGATATGCAATAGAATTAGAGAAATGGCAACAACTATGGGAAGGGAATTATAAATTGACAATGGCAACTGCATATAAAGAAAATCTGTATAAAATGGTTTATAGGTGCCTGGAGGCCGTGCGGATCTGGATGGGGAGGAATAGGCTCAGGCTCAACCCATCCAAGACCGAGTGGCTGTGGTTTTCGACATCCCAATATAGTCATTTGCGCCATCACTGACTATTGGGGGAGAAACATTGGCCCCACGGAGAGGGCTCGCAACTTGGGCGTCCTCCTGGATTCACAGCTGTCTTTAGAAGGGCATTTGACAGCCGTGACCAGGAGGATTTTTCATCAGGTTCGCCTGATCCACCAGTTGCGTACCTTTCTGGATCGGGACTCTCTACACACAGTCACTCATGCCCTCATCACTTCCTGCCTGGACTATTGTAACGCTCTCTACATGGGGCTCCCCTTGAGGAGCACCCGGAGGCTCCAACTAGCACAGAGTGTGGCCGCACAAGTAGTAATGGGAGCAACATGGCGTTCCCATGTGACACCTCTCCTGCACGAGCTGCACTGGCTCCCAGTGGTCTTCCGGGTGCACTTCAAGGTTTTGGTTACCACCTTTAAAGCGCTCCATGGCTTAGGACCTGGTTACTTACGGGACCGCCTACTACCACCAATAGCCTCCCACCAGCCGGTATGCTCTCATAGAGAGGGGCTCCTCCAGGTTCTGTCAGCCAAACAATGTCGACTGGCAGCCCCCAGGGGGAAAGCCTTCTCTGTGGGGGCACCTACTATCTGGAATGAGCTCCCCCCGGAGATACGGGCCTGGCCTAATCTTTTTTCCCTCTTTTAATATGGAAACTTTAAATTGGTTTTAAATTATTGGGCTGTTTTAATTTGTTTGGGCCAAAGTGTTTAATTCGATTTTATGCTACTTTTTAAATTTTGTATTCATGTATTTTATTATTTGGCTGTTCCTTCAGAGTCCTTCAGGAGTAGGGCGGTATATAAATGAAATAAAAAAAAAAGGTGGCATATGCCAGCAGAAAGATTAGCAAAGATGTTTAAGGATAAATCAGCCAAATGTTGGAAATGTTTGCATTTGCCGGGATCATACTATCGTATGTGGTGGTCATGTTTAGAAGCAAAAAATTATTGGTCTAGAATACAGAAATGGTTGGAAGAAATATTACATGAATCTATAGAATTAAAACCAGAGGTTTTTTTTATTTCGTATTTTCCCAGAGACATAGAGTAAAGAAGATGTATGTATTTAACTATAAATATAATAACAGCAGCAAGAATTGTGCTTGCATAAAATTGGAAGACAGAAAAAATTCCGTCACAAGGTGAAGTAATAAAAAAGATTTTAGACTGTGTGGAAATGAATAGATTAACTCTAAGAATAAGAGATAAAGATGAATCAGTATATTTCAAGGCATATATATGGTTAGAAAAGACATGAACATAAGAGAATAGATAAATGATTTAGATAATAGAAAGTTAAACGAGGGAGAGGATAAAAAAGAAATAGAAACCAAGATGACGCCAGAGTTAATGAAAAAGGGGGATGGGAGGGGGGAAAAGAAAGAAGATAATAAGAATAAGTGTACAATTATGATGATAAACACTGGTACTATAAATCTGAAAAGAAATTGAAAGAAAGTATATACTGTTAGAACACAGGAGTTGTTCGGATACCAAAGAAGGAGAATATTCCACAGCAAAGAAGGTAGAAAGGAGAGAGGAGTAGAGGGTAGGAAGAGGAGGGGGAGGGAGAGGAATGGAAGAAAGGGGAAAGGAGAGGAAGGAAGGGGAGGGGAAAGGAGTAGGAGAGAAGGTGAGTAGGTGGAAAAGAAGAGAGGAGTGGGGGAAAGGAAGGGGAAGTAGGATGAGGTAGGAGAGGAGGGAAGAGAAAGTAGGAGAGGAGAGGGAAAAGGAAGGGAAAGAGGAGAAGAAGAAGGGTTGAGGGAAGAAAGGGTAGAAGAGCAACTCCGAATGTAATTAAAATGCCTTATTTTAATGTTTTCTTTAAGGAAAACATGCATGTAGGATTAATTATGTATAAGAAAATGTACATTTTATATTATGTGTATAAGAAATAAAATTGAAAAACTTTTCCAAATTTTTTTTGGTCCATTGCTATTATTTCACCTACGTCCTTTTCACTACACTAGATATACCCAATTCTTGCAACTGTTTCTCATAAGTTTTAGTCTCCAGGCCCTTCATCATCTTAGTTCCTCTTTTCTGCGTTCTTTCCAGAGTCTCTCCATCTTTTTTATAATATGGTGGCCAAAACTGGATGCACTATTCCAAGTGTTGTCTTGCCAAGGCATTATAAAGCGGTACCAATACTTCATGTGATCTTGATTTTATCCCTCTGTTAATGCAGCCTAGGACTGAATTAGCTTTTTTGGCTGCTGCCACATGTAGGGATGGAAGAATTAATTCAGGCAGAATGCAGCAAACTGCTTCCGTTTCTGGTGTCATGGATCTTCTTCCTGGATGATCTCATTCTGGCTCTGGTCTGTGTTATCTGACCTTCCTTCTGAGTGGGGGAGCAGGGAGGAGGATTTTCCAATTAGAACGCTGTTGCTGTCCTGCCTTTTATCTGCCTGTGTAAAACTGTATAAAAAATAAAGCTCTCTGCAAGAGCGGGAGAGGCATCTTTGATCAGAGCAAATGCCTGGCCTCTGATTTTCTACAGCCACATATTGCTGGCTCATATTTAAGTGATTGTCCACTAGGACTCCAAGATCCCTCTCACAGTTACTGCTATGGAGCCAGGTTTCACCTCATCTGTAAGTGGTTTTTCTAAGTGTAAAACATTATTTTTCTCTACAATGAATTTCATTTAGTTAAATAAGCCCAGGATTCAAGTCTATCTAGATCTATCTGGACCTTCAGCCTATCTTCTGGGATGTTGGCTATTCCTGCCACTTTAGTATTATGTGCAAATTTTTGATTTCCCCATTTCTCCCCTCATCCAAATCATTCATGAAGGTGTTGAAGAGAACTGGGCCTAAAATGGAACCTTGGGGTCTCCCACTGCTTCAGAGGATAAAAGGACCACAGGTGGCTCTATATGGGGGTGATGCTATTTATCCCACATATATTCAGCTTCTCGAGAAATAGGTTGTGGTTCCTTTGTCAAAGCCTTTCTGAAATGCAAGTACTGTACACTACATGCACTGCATTTCACTGGTCCACTTATTTAGCCAGTTTTGTCAAAAAACGAAATAACATTTATTTATGATCTGTTTTTTGATCCTGCATTAGTTGAAGTAAGTCATTCATATCTATACTGACTAACAAGGGTTCAAACTCCATTCCCTTCCCCTTGGTAAGCATAGATCCTTTTTCTCATGGCTCCATTGAGCCCAAACCTCCCTCTCAAACAAGGGCTTGGATCAGGGCCAACAGGCTGAGCTCCATTTTGAGGGCCATCCATTTTCTCCATCATATTTCTCTGTTTATTGAGTCAAATGCTGCACTAACATCTGGAAAGCCTGCAAACCTTGTTTTACCTCACTGATATACAGTAGATGAGATATTTCAAGACAAATTTGTTGCTAATGTTAGATTATTAACTTATCCGTTATTTCTTATAAATTCTATATAGCTTTTCACTCTACCTAAAATCTTCTGGTTCTTCTGCAAAGAATGCATTTTTCGGAAGTTTAACTAAGAGGATCATGGTATAAATGTTAGCCACAATATCTGCTAGTCTATTTGGTCTATAATTTCTAGAGTAATTTTTATTCCACTTTTTAGATGGATAAAATGCTACTATTGCCAACTTCTATCCCAGTGGATAGGGCAGGCAGTATTTATCTGTGAAAATGAAGATGCCAATAGATGCCCAAACAACCAGGAATATTTTTTGATCAGTTAAATACTTGTTAGAATGTCTTCTCCAGGGAATGTATTGTTTGCATTTCAGGCCTTTTATGATTAATCTCAACATGAACATAATGGGGTAAAATATTGAGAATATGGAGAAAAGCAGCTCTTGAATTCCATGGAGAAGACATGATTGCATCTATTGCTCAGCCAACACCACCCACCCCTCACTTTACCAGATGGAGAAAAACACACACAAACCTGAGGGACTTTGTAGGTGCCTCCTAATGTTGACATCTGGATGGAGATCCCCCTCTTGGCTCCATCAAGAACAGCCAGAAGGTTCTCCTTCTTTCCACAGCTGTAGTTGGGGACATTGGCTTCTCCGGTGGAGAGAATGTCCAGCAAGGCATCTGAAGTGCAGAAAGTGCTCCAATAGTTGTTATAGATGTTGTAGCCAAGTGTGAGATTGTGCAAGAGATGGGAATTCTTGTTGACCGTTTGAATGTTGAAAATGAATAGTAAGCCATGTGAAAAATCATAAATGTTCCTATTGTTAAAACATGTTGTTATAATCAACACCAACAACATATACGTCTTTTAATATATATTCCTTCAGTAGCCTCCCGAGCCTTAAGACAACATTGATCCAAAACCAGTGATCAGTTACACAAATATGGAAATGGGCTGAAGTATGACAAATACAACTGATTCCACCACTACTTTAAGTAAATCCATTATTCAAGTGACAAATTAAGGATTGGACTGAGAGAGGAAAATAATCTGGAGTCCTTTCAGCTTTTTTTCAGACCCATTTTTAGGTGTGAGTCTCTTTCACAAAATCAGACTAAAGAGAGAAGCCATGGAAATCAAAATCATTCAGGAAATTAGACATATTCCCCAATATAGGAATAAATGAAAAATAAAAAAGAGAAAAGAAGGAGAGGGTTAAAATGGAGGGAGTGCAACTCCATCACCCTGAATGACTTACGGATCATGGAAAACAAACTGAAGAGAAGGAGCTACATTGAAAAGCAACTTTACATGCAATATCTCATTTCCACTGAAGACTAGACCAATGAGATGGTCTCCTGGTCTGTAGTAGCTCCATGGTTTTCCATCCTGGTTCTCCGAACTCAGTGGGCATTTCATTCTCAGCTTCCCAGAGACTGGATGGGACAAAAGCAGCAGCAGAAGCAGAAGCAGGAGGCCCATAATTCATGGGGTGAATCAGTGAATCCCTTTTCTATTTCTAAAGAAGAATTAGAAGAATCAAAGGACTGTCAGAAGGTAGAATATGATTCAGTTGCTTTCATTCTTCAAACACAGAGAAACTCTCAGCTTCATCTGGAAAGGAAGGAGACGTAAATTCAGGAGCACAGACTCTGCCTGTCCCAAACCTCCATATTTCTCTGCCCAAAGTCTCTCCTGGAGGATTCGGCCCAACAGCAGAGCTGAAACTTTTATCATAATTCTCCCTCTCAGGAGGGATCCCTGGACAATTCAGCTAGTTCTCGGATTCAAAGGTTGTTGGGAAATCCTCTGGAGGGAAATGAAAGGGAAATAATCCCCATGTGATTCATAATAACAGGAGCAGAGATCGAATTAAATCAGTCATCTAGAAATGAGAGGTTTGGTGTCTCCATGCTTGAAAGTGGCCCCGGGGGAAATACACGGCACCTGTGGCTGAAGAAACAAATAAATCTGAGATTTGTTTGCATAGTGATTAAAGAGAAAATCCCAGGGGCCAGTTAATGGCAGAGCCTGCCACAGATCTGAAATAGCTGCCAGCTGAGTTGGAACCAAAATTTACTTTATTTTGAAAGCTAATGCTCAAGGGCACCGCACAAAAGGGCTGATGCAATAGTGTGGCCAGACTCCAAGAACAAAATCAACTTTAATGAAAAAGTAGTTTTTGGAACTTTGCAGAGTTAAAAAAATCTAATTGTCTCTGCTAACTGCAGAGCTGTGGCTGAGGATTATGGGAAACCTGGAACTTGGCCTTGGAAAAAGACTCTTTAAAGCAAGCAGCGCCCATTATTTCTCCCAAGGCTTGGCAGGAGAGAGAGCGGAAGCCAACCCAGTGAGGGTAATAACCACATTCCCCTTTTAAATTGGGCTTCATAAACACCCAGAAACTCCAGTATTCTTAGGCCTGGCCTAACTGGGAATTCTGGAAACCAGCATCCAAAAGCATCTGTGAGGCTCCAAGCAGGAGAAAGAGCATCAGAGTCACCAGTTAATCTTCAGAACCAGGGGTGAAATGCTATTGGTTCAGACCGGTTCGGCTGAAATGGTAGTGGTGGCGGTGTATGGTTCGGAGATGCAGTTGTGTGGTTTTAATCAGGAAGCAACCTGTTTTTGACCCTCTGTGCATGAGCAGAAGGCTTTGCACATGCGCAGAGGGACCAAGCATGCATGTGATGCATGCGTACGCCCAGCGCTCGCTTCCGAACCGGTAGGAAAGGTAAGTAGATTTCATCCCTGCTCTGAACACCCACGGAGAGATCTCTGCAAGCCTCTGTCAAGCTTTGTCCAGACATTGTGGGAAATCACGGACCCCCTCCATCCACAAAGATTCATTTCTGTCTCTCTCCCATTAGCCCAACTCTATTGCCCGAATGCCAAACCTGGAATTGGTTCAGACAATGGGCTAAACAATGTTTTACAGTGAGTTGCGGAAAACCCCGAAGCCAAAAGCAGAACCTATAAAATTTTTCCATCCTGTCTGCAGTCTGGCCTGTCTGCATTGGCCATCATCGCTTAGCTGGTTGTTGTTGAATCTAGAGGAGATCATACAACACCCTTAATCCAGGTTCATGAAGGAGAACTGCTACATTGGCATAATGGGCCAACGAGGAAGAGAGCTTTCCGACGGCACCTGAGCTATCCAGACCAGATGGAGTGGGGGGCTCCCCCAGCTTCCCTCTCCCCCAGCATCCCTCCCTCACTAAGGAGGGGGGAGGACCTCCTGCTTACCCCTTCGCTCTGCAGGACCCCTGCCTCCCCCTCCGCACAGCACAGCCACCTGCAAAACTCTGTCTAAATTCACCCCGTTGGAGGCCGCTTGACCGGCAAGGAGGAAGCCAGGCGAAGGGAGGCCCCTCAGCCTCAGCCAGCTGGGTGTGGAGGTGGTCAGAGAGCCCCCAGGTGAAGCTGACCCAGAGATCTCGGCAAGGTTGCTCAGAAGTGGTTGCCATTGCCTCTTTCCCAGGGCTTGGAGAGAGTGGCTGGCCCAGAGTCTCCTAGCTGGCTTGGTGCCCAGGCAGGACTAGAACTCAGGGTCCCCTGGGATTTAACAACCACCACACCCAACTGACTCTGGTGAGATCCACGCAACCCACTTAACCCGGTCCCTTCCCCAATGGCCGTGTTCACATTTGCAACTTTTAACCGTGGTTTGTTTCCTGATGCTGAACTTGTTGGCTGAGGAGTCGGTGGATTATGGGAACTCCAAAGGATCTTAATTCATTGAAGAGAAGCTGAACAAGAGGATACACAGGGAGTCCTCGACATACGACAGTTCATTTAGTGACCAAAGTTACAACAGCACTGAAAAATGTGAGTTATGACTTCCGGTGGCGCCTCCGTCGTTGTCGGCGGTCTCTTCATGACTGCCAGCCTCCCGGCGCGTTAAGAGCCGCCGCACAGCAGGCAGGCGGCTCGAAAAACCCGCTCCTTAATTGAAGGAGCAGGGAGAGCTTCTGGGGGTGAGGTTGAGCCCCCTGAGCCGCCCCAGGATTTTTTTTTCCTGTCCTGGGGAAGGCTCAGGGCGATGGCTCCCTATCCACCCCCAGCGTATGCTCCACGCCAAGAGGGATCTCTGCTAATTAGCTAATTAGTGGAGCCAGACGTCGTGAGCAACACCACGATTGAATTGACAATTTAAACAAGCTGAACAAGGAAGAATGCAAGTAGAATGCAAGTATGAGTTTTTTTCTTATTGATTTTTTGGAGGAGGAGGGAAAGAAAAAGGAAGGAGAGGATGAAGAGTGAAAGTGTTTTTAAGATGGCAAACGGCTCTGCTTGAAGAAAAAATGAGAGCGGAAAGTGAAAGCAGAGCTTAGTGTCGAGAGATTTTAAAAGAAACATTTTGATACTGAAAAGAATTGAAGAAACAAAGGCTGATCTAAACAGATTTCTCCTTTTTTTTATTGAAGTAAGAAGAATTTCTCTGGTCTTTTTGAAAAGTAAATAATAAGTCAGAAGTATGACTCCTAAACCTAAAGGAAGGGGGGGCTCCCCCATGAATCAGTTGAAGGAAAAAGCTGAAATGACTCATCTGCAGGGATCTGCGGTGTTGGACTTAAAAGATTTTATAACAAGGTCTTTAGTGAGTGTTGTTGACAAGATAAAAAGTTCACAGAAGAATCTTGAGGAGTTGGTTTCTGGGAAATATGACCAATTAAGTCAAACTATTACCAAAGTAGTCTCGGATCTTTCAAGTGTGGTGGTTGAAATGGGGAAGAAAGTGACTGAGATTAACAGTAAATTTGACTCCCAGATGCAAGAAATACAAGAAAAATTTGGGGAAGCTGAGGCTCAAAATCAGAACATACAGAATGATGTCATCACGCTTCAAATTAAAACTATGGAATCAGCAATTAGATTAAGAGGTATAAGAGAAAACAAGAGAGAAAACTTAAGAACAATTTGAGCAAAGGCTTTTGCAGAATTATTAAAGCTAGAAGATGAGCTAATTCTTGGTTGTATAGAGAAAGTCTACAGAGTCAACTCACGTGTAGCTAAACAAAGGAATTTGCCTAGAGACGTTGTTGTTTACCTTACTGATAGAAGATTGAGAGATGATATCTTACAAAAGTCTTACTCTGCCAGAGTGCAGGTAGAAGGAATACAAATTAATATTTTTAAAGAGCTACCACCAAAGGTTCTAAAGGACAGAAAAGATTTTGCTTTTTTGGTTAAGGAATTGAAGAGAAGTAATATCCCATTTAGATGGGATTTACCAGTTGGTATAATTTTTAGATACCATGGTGTGAGACATTGTTTGAATACTATTGAAAAAGTGGAATAAAAGAGGAGGAGTACCGGACCTTGAACTGCTGGAGCAAGACTTAAAAAATAATATTACAATTCGAGATGAACAGCAGCAGAGGCCCAGCGCTCCTCAAGAAATGGGGGGTGATGCTAATCAACAGGAACTAGAAGTTAATGAGGAAACTCGACTGGAAACCGCTGATGACAAATTTAAGGAGTATCGTGAACTGTTTCAGATTATAACAGAAAGCATTGAAAGATGTGAAAATAGGTTATAAAACTCTTAAAGCTTATACTGAGTTGGATTTATGGATTATAAAAATTTTCTACGAAGTTTATTCTGAAGACTCGAGCTATTGTAGATAGCTGTTAAAATTTTTGAGATGTATAACAATTTTTTTTAAAAAAAGTTCATCCTGAGTTGGATTGATATTAGACGTATAAAAATTTTACTGCAAAGTTTATCCTGAATTGGACTTAACATCCTGAGAAAGGTTAACAGATTGCTGCAACAGTAGCAGCGATCTGTGGTTACCCTATTATAGTTTTTCTTTGGAATTTATCATTTAGGAGAAGAGAATGGAAATGAAAACATCTTACAACCAGAAGGAATGAACTGCAAAGGGCAACAGGATTTGAAAGAGTTTTAAAGGAACATCTGGGAATGCAGTTTCTAGTTTTTTTTTTTTCTTTCAAGGTTTGAATTTTAGGAGGAGCTGCATTGGTTTTTTCTTTCTTTTAGGTGGTATAGTATAGGCTAGTTTGAATGATTCTACCTAGAGGAGTGAATACCTTCGTGGTTGGATATTATCTATATAAAGTCACTCGGGGGGTTTGTGTGAAGAGATGCTTTATTTTGCTGATGGGGGCAGATGGAAGATGAAGCTTATTGGAATTGGATTCATGTTGGAGAAAGAATATTTAACTTCAATCAAGACGAAGAGAAGATTGAAATTTGGATTATGGAGATAGAAAAATTTCTTTTTGGATATTATAACATTGTTAACTTTAGATAAATATTAATATTTATAGATCTATTGTTATACTTTTTGGTTACAAGTATTGGGTTTCTTTTGTTTGTTTGTTCTTTTTTTCTTTCTTTCTTCTTTCGAAATTTCTTCAATTTAGAATTTGAATACATAATAATTTTTGCTTTTTTGTTATAAATTTTTTTGTTCTTTTAAAATTTGTAGCGGAAGTCAGGGGAGGGATGGGGAGGGAAGGGGTGGGGGTAGAGGGAGGTAGGGCGAGGGATTGGGAGGTGGGGGTTGGGGGGGGAAATGAAAAAATTTTGTATTGTAAAACTTTTTCAATATAAAAAAAGTGAGTTATGACCGTTTTCCACAGTTACGACCTGTGCAGCATCCCCAGTATCACGTGATCAGAATCCAGATGTTTGGCCATTGATTCATGTTTATGACTGTTATGGCTGTGTCCCAGGGTCACGTGATCCCCTTTTGCGACCGTCTCATGAGCAAAGTCAATAGGGAAACCAGATTCACTTAACAACCGGGCTACTAATTTAAGAACTGCAGTGATTCACTTAACGACTATGGCAAGAAAGGTCATAAAAAGGGGCAAAACTCACTTAACAGATGTCTCATTTAACGACAGAAATGTTGGGCCAGGGTCCTCACAGCCCCCCTGAGACAAACCAAAGGTCCACGTGGAGCCTCCTCAAAGCCCATAAGAAACTCTGGATGACAACAGCCCCCCCTCCTCTCCTCCTCTGGGGCTTCCCCTGGGACAACCTGAGACACTGGGGTGGGCTCATTCCTGACCAAGAAGGGGCTTCCTCCTCTCTGGGCAGAACCCGGCTTCGGTAAGACATGGCTGGGAACATCCTGGAGGAGAACAGAGTCTAATGGCACATCCACCTGGCATTGAAAAGCCACAGCTTGAACCCGGAGCCCCCCAGGATCTGGTCTGCAGGCCCTGAGAGTGGAATCTGAGGGACGTTGGTGGGAGAACTTCCAAGTGGTGGACGTGGGATATGGGCCCCCCTCTGTTCTTCCCTGTCAGGATGGACCTGCCTGTCCCTTCAGTCCCCCCCCTCACTCAGCCCCCCAGTTCCCCCTTCTAGGCCAAGAGGTCCATATTAATGTCCTCTCACCCCCAGTGAAGACACATAATCCCTGAACAATCAATCCAAAGAAAGCAGGAAGGAAGGAGTTCCAACAGCCCCTTCAAAGCCCTCGGAGGATTTTGGGTATAGAAAGTCTCAGCCTCAGAGATGGGAAGGTCAAAGGGGTCCCTCATGCCCCCCCCACAACTCCATCCCCACAACAGAGGAAGCCCCACCAGATCTCCAAAAATCATGTCGCTAGAAATCAGGTTGCACCAACCACCACACTGTGGGCCTCCCCACCATCTTTGTAGATGATAAGATGGGTGGCCAATAAATAATTAGATAGGTAGATAGAGAGGGGGGGGGTGATAGATCTCAGCTGCAGACCTTACAGTCCAATCTTTATTTAATAAACTAAGAAAGGTCAAAATATAAAGAATCTTAGTGCATTATATGAACATGGAAATGACAAGGAAGAAAAAAATAAAAACTTCCGTCCACTTTATAATTTTCTGCCTATCTATTCAACAATATACTCCACAAGTTGTCACTTTCCTGCTTCTTAATGATCTGTTATCCAAAATTTAATATTGCTAGAAAAAGATGGGAAATGAACAATTTTAAAGTCAGCTGCAATGAGGATCAATATATGGGATTCTGATATAAAACAGAATTTTGAACAGGCCCCACTCTTAACATTGGGCAGAGTTGAAGGGCACTGATGGCCTCCTTGGCATTAGAAGACAGGCAAGACGAGAGTTCAATGGCATTGACTTCAAGTGGCCCCAAACTCCATAACTCTGGGTGAGCTTCCCAGCAATCTCTGGAGACAAGAGGCCACGTTGAAGGACAGCAGAAGTCAATTGTCTTGTTCTTGAACTATCTTCCCCAGCATCACTTCCTACATCCTCATAGTGGATTGAGGATTCTTCCTTCCCTTGCGGCCCTTTATTCATTTTTTTCATTGCGGCTGCAGACTTTTGGGATGCTTCGGTTGCAGCGCTTCTTCCATAGCCTCTTGGAAAGTTATCCTGGGCTTAGCAAGTAGTCGGCTTTGCAGGGTGAGATCCCTTAGTCCCAATACCAATTTATCTCTCATTGCCTCGTCCAGGTTGGAGAATTCACAAGCGGTGGCTATTTCGCGAAAAGTTGCCACAACTTCGCTTATTGATTCTCCCTCCCTTTGGTCTCTCCTGTAGAACTCGTGCCATCTCAGAAGGGATGAGGCTTGGGGTGCGTAGTGGGCTTTCAGAATACCCCGGAGTGTCGGCCAGGTCATAGTTCTCAGTTCTGCTGGACAGGCTAAAGCTTTCACCATGTTAAAAACAGCGGCTCCACAGTGTGAGAGGAACTTTTCCTCTGTTCCAACAGGCCCACAAAGTCGTTTGCTTCCAGGAACATGTGGAATCACTCCATGTACGATTCTTAGTCTTCTCCCGCCGGGTTGAACCGTGTAGGTGGAATTATTGAAGACATCTTGCGCTGGCCGTTGTATTTTCGATGGCCGTTGATTGCCACGTGGAGGTTTCAGCAGCCTAGTGTCCTATTGTCCTTCGGAGATCCCACCTTCGTCGCCAGTGGTGAGTAGTGGTTGCAGACAGAGGAGCCAGGACAGGTTCAGCAGTTTAAATAGCTTTATTTGGCTCCAGTACAGCAATGGCAATGCGAGTCGCAGGTCCCCTTTTAAACGAAGCTGTCCGCGGCTTCAGCCAGTGATGCGCCTTGAATTTTCCCGCTCTAGCTACTTGTTCCTGATTGGTTCCTGCGCTCGTCTATTCAATATTTAACAATTCCTTTATTAGAGAAGTCATATTGGCACATCTGGGAAAACCCGAATCTGAATTCCTGCGTTTTCCCAACCCCTATACGAAACTCAATCCCTGCCCCTGTCCACTGTCCAGCCCTCACATGTCCCAATCAGGGTCCTGATCCCCAAGTCACCCCGAGTTCAGGAACGCTTGCCCAGGTGTTAGCAAGTGTCCTTGGTCCCACAGGAAAGGAATGTGGTTGTGACTATTCTCTGGCTTCACCCCCTTTCTCCCTCCCGATTCCCATCGCAGGCCTCTCCGCTGTGGCAGCCCTGAAGATTCAAAATGGATCCAGGGATGATAGCCTGGATGATGCCACAGGACCCCTCTCGTCTTTCTGGTGCAGAGCTAGTTCATCCTTCTGGTGCACCCTGGAGAAGCTCATGAGCACAAACGAAACGGACTAGCACTCCTCGGTGGTGAAACAAATAGTATGTACTAACATTGTGGTCTCCTGGCTAATTATACCTTTCCCATCTGCTAAATAAATAATGTAGCACTTTGGACATGGATTAGAATCCTTTCTTAGTCCTGGTAAGGCATTAATATCCAGACTGAATAACAAGGGTTACAATATTTTTATTGATTGATTGATTGATTAGGCCTTGGGCCATTTCAAAGTGCAGAGTTCCAAAAACAAATCATTACAAAAGTTTGGTAAAACAATTTAAATGAAATTGGAATTACGCACGATTTAAAATGAAATTAGACTAAAATACGATCTAAAATGAAATTGGAATAAAATACAATCATTTGAGATACAAATTAAATATGATCAAAATTAGATCCCAGCTGAGTTGCCTGATCGGATCATCAGAATTTGGCTCGTCACAGCCATTTAAAAGAAAAAAAAGGCTCAGCTGGGCATGGGGGGTGGGGGCAGGGATTTTTGCTACCGGTTCTCCGAACTGCCCGCCGCCATCGCTACCTACTCGCCAGAGCCGGTCCGAACCGGGAGCATTTCACCCCTCAGTAAAGTCAGTGGGCAAAACGGGGTTTGTTTCATGACTGCAGGATTCACTCAACAACTCCAGTGACTCGCTTAACAACTGTGGCAATAAACATTCACTTAGCAACCTGGCTTAGCAATGGCATTTCTGGTCCCAATTCTGGTCGTAAATCGAGGACTACCTGGAGGATGCAGCAGGAGGATGATTTGGAAAAGCTTAAGCAGGGCTGGGAGACCACCAGGAAATGCCAGGGGTAGGTTGAGGAGAAGGCAGTGGCCAACCTATCTTGCAACCTATCAAGAAAAGGTGGGGCTTTAGTGACTTTGAACCAATCAGTAAGTGACTCAGAGTTCTAGTCCTGCCTTAGGCGAAGGTAGCTGGGGGCTTTGAGCCAATCACCTGGAGGCCCAGATTCCAATTCCCAGGGCGCAGCTAGGACTTCAGAGCCAGACTCTATGCTGCCCCCTACAGGCAGTGAGTCTTAGCTGAACCCTGGCAAGAGGGAGGGGCTGTGATGGGGGGAGGGGCTCTCTGTGTCCAGAAGTTTCTCTCCTTTGCTCTCGGATGGGGCTGCTCTACCCCAGAAAGACCCCGGGGGGGGGGACTTGGGGTTCTGCTGGAAGATGAGGCAGCAGTGGGGACCAGCAGGGCCTTTGCCCAAAATCCGCCCTGCCTTAACATTGACAATGGTTAAGGCAGCAGGCTAGGAAGCAAGAGATCCTGAGTTCAAGTCCTGCTTTAGCCCTGAAAGCCTGTTTGCTGCCCTTGGGACAGAGACTCTCTTTCAGACAAGCCCACCTCACAGGTGATTGTTGTGGGGAAAAGAGGAGGAAGAAGAAAAGTTGGACATGTTCACCTCCTTTAGTTATTTGTAAAAATAATAAAACACAGGGCAAAAATATAACAAAAATAAAAACTATCTTTCCTGCTTCTGTTTGCCTGGAATCTGTCACAGCCTTGTGCATATATAGGAGTTTCTCTTCTCACAAGGAGGAAGAGGGTTTTTTAAAATCATCCCTTCCAATTTCACTCACTCTGTTTTTTGCAGCCTTTGGGGGCACCAGTGGGGCATCGGACCCCCTCCCAGCCCTGGGACACAGGAGGTTTCTCTGTTTCTTTGGGAAAGATTCCTTCCCCATCAGAGTCTGCTGGAGCCCCATCATCCACTTCCCTCCCTGCCTGGGATCAGCTGAATTCCTCCATTCAGACAAAGGAAAAAGGGAGTTTGCACAGAGCCTCTGGGTCAGTCTCCATTCTTCCACACAGAGGGTCCCATTCACTCTGCAAAGCCAATTTCCCCCTCAGTTCCTGGATACTCCAGACATCGCTCGGCTGAGCTCACAGGAGGGCCAGGGAGGCTGAGAAATTGACACTTACAACTGTCCTCACATTTTACATTTTGCACCCTATCTTGTCACCGTGGTGAAGGGAAGCACCGCAATTGTGAAATGAGTGGCACAGTTGTTAAGAATGCTCAACGGGCATAAATGTGTGGACAGTCGTAAGTATAAGGACTGGTCAATAGTGCGAGGACCGGTCAGAAATCACTTTTTTCAGCCCTCTGAGTAGTCCCTCTGCACATAGCCATGCCCACCCAGTCACATGACCAGCTAGCTACACCCACCCGGTCACATGACCACCAAGCCACGCCCCCCCAAAATAAGCCACGCCCACAGAACCGATTGTTAAAAGATTTGAATCCCGCCACTGGTTAAAGATGCTGTGTGATCCTGATCACATGGAAAGTAATCAAACCAGGCTCTTAGTGCCAATAAAGGATTAAAGATAAAACTCCTTTCAATACTCAGGAAAGAAAAACCCCGACTCCCTTTTCATAGAGAAAGGGGCTTTTACTGAGTATGGACTGAGTGCAACCAGAGAAAAGCAAAAGGCGTGAAAAATACACATAGGAAACATCCCTAAAACCCCTCCCCCAACCGTCCAGCCAGGATTATCCCATCCACATTCCCCCCAGGGTTCATGTGGGGTGCAGCGCCCGATGGTGCCATCCTCCTGCTCTGCCACGACGGTTGACCTTGAGTAGTTATCAGCTTCAAAGAAAACTTTCTCTTCTCTCCTCCACCAGCTCCCTTCCCCCCTCCCAGGCATTGCAACAGCCCCCCCTCCCCCCGTTACAATGGCAGCCGAGCAAGCAAGCAATGAAAAAGTGGAGGCTGACACTCCCGGAAAAACCCTTGTGGACAGTTTCCCTTTCCTAAGAAGACAAGAAACGGCTGTTCCCACCCCTGGAATTTCCCAACCTCTGAGAAGTTGGCTACACAATTGGGAAGAGCCAGAAGACTAGGAAAGCCATCTTCTCTCAGATGATTGACAGCTGACTGACAGTTGAGCTGGAGGGATGACATCATCCAGCCAGTAGGATCCCAAGGAGATGAGAGGCCTCCCTTGGGATCCTACCCAAGCTCCCCTCCTCCCTCTTTTCTACTCACCCCAAGGCCAGCCCAAGGCCTCTGGGAAACTACGGACAGGCCCCCAAAGCTCCTAATTTCTCCCCTTTTGGCCCAGAGGGTCTGGCTCTTTTGTGGTAGACTGCCTCTTCCTATGGAAGCTCAGCTAAGCTAGGGGACTGACTCACTGATGCAGCTCTTGCTCAGCCTCCAGTTCGATTCCCTTTGGGTTGAGATGCTGGGGGGGGGGGGGCGGTTGTGTGTGTGTGTGTTGTTGTTGTTGTGGCAACATCCCTCTGTCAGCTCCCTCTGTTTTTGCTGCTCAGGTCCAGACCTTTTTTTCTGGGGGCCAAAGTCTCGTTTGATGGTTTTTAAGGGCAGAGAAAGGGGAGAAATTCTCTGCCTGGGTTTTTAAATGCAGGCACCATTTCTAATAGCCTAATGGAGCTGAGCCCCAAATCACAGGACCCTCTTTTAGACGGGATCCAGTGGGGGGGATCCAGTTGTATCCAGAGATCCAAAAGATCCCATTTTGCCTTTTTACCCAAGAGGCCTGGATCTTCCCAGGTAGATGGTCTGTTATGGATTGGGTCCCTATAGCTGTCTGAAGGGCTGCTAAAGTGAATCTAGCCTTTAGATGAGCCTCACTCTTAACTCCAAGTCTTTTGGGGGGAAATGTCACATTTCTTCAGCCACAGGTGCCGTGTACTCTCTCTGGGGCCAGTTTGAAGCATGAGCTCCCAAACGTCTCAATTCTAGATGACCGATTTAATTCAATCTCTGCTCCTATTATTTTGAATCACATGAAGATTATTTCCCTTTCGTTTCCCTCCAGAGAATTTCCCAACAACCTTTGAATCCAAGAACTACTTGAATTATCAAGGGATCCCTCCTGAGAGGGAGAATTATGATAAAAGTCTCAGCTCTGCTCTTTGGCCGAATCCTCCAGGGGAGACTTTGGGCAGAGAAATAGGGAGTTTGGGGACAGGCAGAGTCTGTGCTCTTGAATGTATGTCTCTCTCCTTTCCAAATGAAGCTGAGTGTTTCTCTGTGTTTGAATCAGGAAAGCAACTGGATCATATTCCAACTTGTGAGAGTCCTTTGAATTCTTCTGCTTCTTCTTTAGAAACAGGAAAGGGATTGATTGATTCACCCCATGAATCCTGCTTCTGCTTCTGATGCTGCTTTTGTCCCATCCAGTCTCTGGGAAGCTGAGAATGAAATGCCCGCTGAGTTTGGGGCACCAGGATGGAAAACCACCATGGAGCTTTTACAGACAAGGAGACCATCTAATCAGTATAGTCATTAGTGGAACGGAAAGATTGCATACAAAGTTGCTTTTCAACATGGCTCCTTCTCTTCAGTTTGTTTTCCATGATCCGTAAGTCATTCAGGGTGATGGAGTTGCACTCCCTCCGTTCAAACACTCTCCTTCTTTTCTATTTTTTTTCCATTTATTCCTATATTGGGGAATATATCTAATTTCCTGAATGATTTTGATTTCCATGGCTTCTCTCTTTGCTCCGATCTTGTGAAAGAGACTCAAAAAGGGGTCTGAAAAAAAGCTGAAAGGCCTACAGATTATTTTCCTCTCTCTGTTCAATCCTTAATTTATCACTTGGATGATGAATTTTATTTAAAGTAGTGGTGGAATCAGTTGTAATTGCCGTACCTCAGCCCATTTCCATGTTTGTGTAACTGATCATTGCTTTTGGATCAATGTTGGTTTAAGGCTCAGTAGGCTTGTGGAGGATTATGTATATTATATATAACTAAAGTATTTGTTGTGGCTGTTGATTATAACAACTTTTTTTTCAATAGGACTTCTTACAATATTTTTTATTGCTTACTATTCATTTTCAACATTCAACTGGCCAACAAGAATTCCCATCTCTTGCACAATCTCACACTTGGCTACAACATCCATGAGAACTATGTGAGCACTTTCCACACTTCAGATGCCTTGCTGGACATTCTCTCCACCGGAGAAGCCAATGTCCCCAACTACGGCTGTGGAAGGAAGGAGAACGTTCTGGTTCTTCTTGATGCAGCTCACAGGGGCATCTCCATCCAAATGTCAACATTAGGAGGCACCTACAAAGTCCCTCAGGTTTGTGTGTGTGTTTCTCCTTCTGCTAAAGTGAGGGGTGGGTGGTGGTGGGTGAGCAATAGATGCAATCATGTCTTCTCCATGGAATTCAAGAGCTGCTTTTCTCTATATTAGCAAATATGTCAAAATTTTACCCCATTATGTTCATGTTGAGATTAATCATAAAAGGCCTGAAATGGATGCAATACATTCCCTGGAGAAGATATTCTAAAAACTAGAATTTAACTGATCAAAAAATATCCCTGGTTGTTGGGCATCTATTGGCATCTTCCTTTTCACAGATAAATAAGGCCTGCCCTATCCAGTCAGATTGAATTTGGCAATAGTAGCATTTTATCCATCTAAAAAGTGGAATAAAAATTACTCTAGCAATTATAAGCCAAATAGACTAGCAGATATTATGGCTAAAATTTATGCCATGATCCTCTTAGTTAAACTTGAGAAAAATTCATTCCTTGCAGAAGAACCAGAAGGTTTTAGGTAGAGTTCAATTCTATATAGATTTTGTAAGAAATAATGCATAAATTAATAATCTTATATTGGCAACAAGTTTCTCTTGAAATATCTAATCTATATCAGTGAGGTAGAACAAGCTTTGCTGCTTTCTAGATGTTAGTGCAGCGTTTGACTCAATAAACAGAAAATTGAGGTTTGGGCTCAATGGAGCCATGAGAAGAAGGATCTATGCTTACCAAGGGGGAAGGGAAAGATGCATATTTGAACCCTTGTTATTCAGTATAGATATGAATGACTTCCTAGGACTAATGCAGGATCAAAAACAGATCATAAATAAATGTTATTTCGTTTTTTTGAATAAACTGACTAAATTAGTGGACCAATGAAATGTAGTGCATATAGTATACAGTATTTGGATTTCAGAAAGGCTTTGACAAAGTAAACCACAACCTATTTCTTGGTAAGCTAAAAATATGTGGGAGAGACAGCATCACCTCCAGATAGGCTCAGCCTGTGGTCCTCAATGGAACTACGTCTGCATGGAGGGAACCAAGCAGTGGGGGACCCCAAGGTTCCATTTTAGGCCCAGTTCTCTTCAACATCTTCATGAATGATTTGGATGAGGGGAGAAATGGGGAAATCAACAAATTTGCACATGACACTAAAGTGGCAGGAATAGCCAACATCAAAATAGGCTCAATCCAGATAGATCTAGATAGAGTTGACTCCTGGGCTTATTTAAGTAAATGAAATTCATTGTAGAGAAAATTAATGTTTTACACTTAGGCTAGAAAAACCAAATGTCCACTTACAGATGAGGTGAAACCTGGCTCCATAGCAGTAACTGTGAGAGGGATCTTGGAGTCCTAGTGGACAATCACTTAAATAGGGCGGTATATAAATTTGAAAAATAAATAAATAAATAAATAAAATAAATAAATATGAGCCAGCAATATGTGGCTGTAGAAAATCAGAGGCCAGGCATTTGCTCTGATCAAAGATCTGTCTTCCGCTCTCGCAGAGAGCTTTACTTTTTGTACAGTTTTACACAGGAAGATAAAAGGCAGGACAGCAACAGTGTTCTAATTGGAAAATCCTCCTCCCTGTTCCCCCACTCAGAAGGAAGGTCGGATAACACAGACCAGAGCCAGAATGAGATCATCCAGGAAGAAGATCCATGACACCAGAAACGGAAGCAGTTTGCTGCATTCTGCCTGAATTAATTCTTCCATCCCTACATGTGGCAGCAGCCAAAAAAGCTAATTCAGTCCTAGGCTGCATTAACAGAGGGATAAAATCAAGATCACTTGAAGTATTGGTACCTCTTTATAATGCCTTGACAAGACAACACGTGCATCCAGTTTTAGTCTCCATATTATAAAAAAGATGGAGAGACTCTGGAAAGAGTGCAGAAAAGAGGAACTACGATGATTAAGGGCCTGGAGACTAAAACTTATGAGGAACAGTTGCAAGAATTGGGTATATCTAGTGTAGTGAAAAGGACTGGGATGAAATAATAGCAATCTACCCCCCAAAAAATTTTGAAAAGTTTTTCAGTTTTATTTCTTATACGCATAATATAAAATGTACATTTTCTTATACATGATTAATCCTACATATTCATGTTTTCCTTAAAGAAAGCATTAAAATAAGGCATTTTAATTACATTCGGAGTTGCTCTTCTACCCTTTCTTCCCTCAACCCTTCTTCTTCTCCTCTTTCCCTTCCCTCCCTCCCCTCCTCTCCTTCTTTCTCCTTCCTCCTCTCCTACCTCATCCTACTTCCCCTTTCCTTCCCCCACTCCTCTCTTTTCCCCCTATTCATCTTCTCTCCTACTCCTATCCCCTCCCCTTCCTTCCTCTCCTTTCCCCTTTCTTCCATTCCTCTCCCTCCCTGTACTCTTCCTACCCACTCCTCCTCTCTCCTTTCTACCTTCTTTGCTGTGGAATATTCTTCTTCTTTGGTATCCGAACAACTCCTGTATTCTAATAGTATATACTTTCCTTCAATTTCTTTTCAGATTTATTCTATCAGTATTTATCATAATTGTACACTTATTCTTATTATCTTCTTTCTTTTCCCCCTCCCATCCCCCTTTTTCATTTACTCTGGTGTCATCTCAGTTTCTTTTTTATCCTCTCCCTCGTTTAACTTTCTATTATCTAAATTATTTATCTATCCTCTTATCTTCATACTTCTTTTCTAACCGTATATAAAATCTTCCCCATGTCTTGAGATACACTGGTTCCTCTTTATCTCTTATTCTTAATCTATTCATTTCTGCACAGTTGAAATTTTTTTTTATTACTTCACCTTCTGACGGAATTTTTTCTGTCTTCCAATTTTGTCCAAACACAATTCTTGCTGCTGTTATTATATGTATAGTTAAATACACATCTTCTTTACTATATCTCTCTGGGAGAATACGAAATAAAAAAACCTCTGGTTCTAATTCTATAGATTTATGTAATATTTCTTCCAACCATTTCTGTATTCTAAACCGATAATTTTTTGCTTTTAAACATGACCATCACATATGATAGTATGATCCCGGCAAATGCAAACATTTCCAACATTTGGCTGATTTATCCTTATACATCTTTGCTAATCTTTCTGCTGGCATATGCCACCTATAAAACATTTTATATAGATTTTCTTTATATGCAGTTGCCATTGTCAATTTATAATTCCCTTCCCATAGTTGTTGCCATTTCTCTAATTCTATTGCATATCCAAGATTTTTTTGCCCATGTTATCATTGTCTCTTTTACCTCTTCATCTTCCAATCTAATTTGCAACAAATAATTATACAGTCTTTTAATCATTTTTTCATCCTTTCCAATCATTATCTGATCCAACTCTGATTCCTCCAAATTAAAACCATATTGTTTCAAGTCTTTATCATATCTTGATTGTATCTGCAGCCATGTATACCAGTCAGTCTCAATCCCTTGTTTTTCTAAGTCTTGTTTCTGTTTTAATTCTCCCTTCTCTGTTAAAATATCTTTATATCTTACAATCTTGTCCATGTTAATCATATTTGGATGTGTCAATGCTTCTATTGTTGAAAGCCACATTGGTACTTCCATATAATGTTTTTCTTTCACTCTTTCCCATACTACCAACAAGCCATTCCTTACACATATTCTCTGGAAATATCCGTGAATCCGAATTTTTCCATACCATAAGAAAGCAGGCCATCCTACTTGTAGGTCATGTCCTTCCAAAGTCAATAGTTTTGTATTTCTCAATAAGATCCATTCTTTAATCCATGTTAACATCACGTCTTGATGATACAATTCCCAATTTGGTAGACCAAATCCTCCTCTAAACGTGGAGTTTGGAAGCAATTTAAGGTTAATTCTCGCTTTTTTCCCCTGCCATATGTATTTCCATCAATTTATTCACACTTTCAAAGTATTTTTTCTCCAACTTTATCGGAATTGTTTGAAAAAGAAACAACAGTCTTGGCAATACATTCATTTTGATTAATGCTATTCTCCCCATTAAAGATAATTGTAAATTTTTCAATTTTTCCAAATCTGTTTCAGTTTGATTTCTTAATTTATAATATCACCAGACGTGAATTTCTCTTTTGCAATGTACCAAAGTTTGAGGGGCTGCCACAGAGAAGAAGAGGTCAACCAATTTTCCAAAGTACTAGAAAGC
Organism: Masticophis lateralis; assembly: GCA_030761175.1. Classification (NCBI taxonomy): domain Eukaryota; kingdom Metazoa; phylum Chordata; class Lepidosauria; order Squamata; family Colubridae; genus Masticophis; species Masticophis lateralis. Next base: position 13,569,225 of record JAUDYJ010000016.1, read on the forward strand.
AAGACAAGAAACAAAGGAGGGAAACTAATCAAGGAGAGAAACAACCTAGAACTAAGGAGAAATTTCCTAATGGTGAGGAATGGAATGTCTCCCCTTCAGAAATTGTGGGTGGTCCATCACTGGAGGCTCTTAAGAAGAGACTGGACAGCCACTTCTCTGGAATAGTATAGATAGATACAGATTAACAGAGTTGGAAGGGACCTTTTAGGTCATCTAGTCCAAGCAGACCCTGCACCATTTCTGACAGATGATGGTCCAGTCTCTTCTTGAAAGCTTCCAGAGATGAAGCTCCCACAATTTCTGAAGGCAACTTCTGTTCCATGGGTTGATTGTTCTCACTGTCAGAAAATTTTCCCTTATTTCCAGGTTGAATCTCTCCTTGTTCAGTTTCCATCCATTATTCCTTGTCTGGCCTCCAGGTACTTTGGAAAACAGCTTGACCCCTTCCTCTCTGTGGCAGCCCCTCAAATATTGGAAGACTGTTATCATGTCTCCCCTGGTTCTTCTCTTCATTAGACCAGCCATGCAAGTTCCTGCAACTGTTCATTGTATGTTTTAGCCTCCAGTCCAGTGGTGGGTTCCTCCCAGTTTGGCCTGGTTCCCGCTAGCTGGTAGCAGTGACGATATGACGTCACCAAACCGGTTCTCCCCCCCTGCCCCCCCACCTCCCCCCCCGCATTATTCTTACCTTTTATTTGGCCCCATTCCCAATCTATTGCTGCCTCCTGAGTCCCAGCTGAGGGCTACAGGGAAAAAAACAGTTTAAACGCTTGCCATGGGGCTTCAAAGGGCCGCCCTACAGCTGATCAGTGTTAAAAAAAATGAATAGACTGGTGTGTGCAAAAATAAAAGGGTGGTGGGATTCTACTTCGGTAGAACTGTAGTTAAGTAGTTAAACCAGTGGTTCCCAAAGTGGATGATACCATGCCTTAGGGGGGTAGTAAGAGGCAAGGGAGGTGGCAGGGGGGGCGCTAGAGGCAAAAGGGGGTGGCAGGGGGACGCTAAGTGACAAGGAGGGTGGCCCCCATCCTTTGGCTTGTGCCTCACAGCACCTCCTTGCAAGCAAACAACAAGAAAAACAACTCCTTTCAGCTTCAGCATAGGCTAATTAGCCCATTGATTAGATCGGCCTCCCGACTCTCAGCTGATTTGCTCTCAGCTGTTTTAGGCAGGGCTCAGCTGCTTGCTGCAAAGAGCTAAATTGCTGGAGAAGATTTTTTTTCTCCTTATGCAAATCAAGCTGAAAACGAAATTGAAAGTAAAGCAGGGTGTTGGCTGTAACGTTAGAAAATTAGGCAGCGGCAGATTTCTTTTCTTTTTCCTCACCAAAAAAGCTAGGTGCAAACAATGGGAAATTTGGAGCAAAAGAGGAGAGTTCAAGATTTTATAACAGAAAAGAAAAAAGGCTCTATTTAACTAGGGAATTGTAATAATTGAGATGCTATTAATTGTATATTGTGCTGAAAGCAGAAATGGTTAAGTTGTGGTTTGGAGGAATATATGGGGGAAATTATTTGGTTTATTATTATTGGTAAATATAATTAATTAATTTGTAAGAAATTGGATTGCATGGAAATAATTGGAATATTCATGTTCATATTGATTAATATACAAAAAAGATAATTATATAACTAATTGATTTATATTAAAATGCTGAATTTGTATTAAACAACTGTATTATTACATAATTAACCAATGTGAGGATGGATATAAAAATAGATGACAATGGGAAGGGGTATAATATAGAATAGAAGGGAAAAATTGAATTTGATTAAGATTAGAGATGAGGTAATATTGGTTTTTTAAAAAAATAGATGAGGAATAAATATGGCAAAAAGGAAGTATAGAAATTGTAAATTTAATTGAAATGACTAAACACTGTTTAAATTTGTGAACCGGCCAAATACTCTGTTCAAAGAAAATACATTGTATGTTTGTATGTGTGTTTCTAATTATTGCTATTTATTCATATTGGTTCTCTATTCTTTAAAGTGTAACAATTCGTTCTTGATCTTAATATCTTTATATTTGTTTGTGGTTGCCTTTCTTCCCTTTCATCTTTTTTATTGTACAGCAAGCTTTCTCCTCAAACCTATCACCTCTCTCTTTTCTTTCCTTCTTACTTTCTCTTCCTCCCCCTCTTCTTCTCCTCCCTACTTCCTCTTCCTTTCTCCTTCTCCTCCTCTCTTCCTCCCTCTCTTACCTTCACTCCTACTCTAATTTCCTTTCCCTTCCTTCCTCCCTTCTCTCTCTCCTTCCTTCTTCCATCTCTCTTCTGCTTCCTTCATCCCGCTCTATTGCTGTATCCTTTTGTGCATATGGACTACTCAGAGGGCTGAAAAAATTATTTTTGACTGGTCCTCGCACTTTTGACCAGTCCTCGCACTTACGACTGTCCTCACATTTTACTTTTTTCACCCTATCTTCTCACCATGGTGAAGAGAAGCAGTTGTGAAATGAGTGACATGGTTGTTAAGAATGCTGCACGGGCATGAATGTGAGGATTGTCATAAGTGTGAGGACCAGTCAAAAGTGCAAGGACCTGTCAGAAATGACTTATTTCAGCCCTCTGAGTAGTCCCTATAGACATAGCCATGGCCACCCGGTCACATGACCAGCTAGCCACGCCCATCCAGTCACATGATCTCTAAGCCATGCCCACAAAATATGCCACACCCAAAGAATCGTTAGTAAAAAAATTTAGAACCCGTCCCTGCTCCAGTCCCCTAATCCTCTTGGTTGCTCTTCTCTGCACTTTTTCTAGAGTCTCAACATCTTTTTTATAGTGTGGTGACCAAAAGTGGATGCAGGATTCTAGGTGTAAGTAAGGCTTTATAGGGTGGTATTAGTACCTCTCTTGATCTTGATTGTATCCCTCTGTTAATGCGATTTAGGATTGCATTGGCTTTTTTGGCTGCCACTGCACACTCTTGGCTCACATTTAATTGGTTGTCCACTAAGACTCCAGGATCCTCTCACAGTTTCTGCTATTATGCCTGGTTTCCTGCTTGAACAGGGGGTTGGACTAGAAGACCTCCAAGGTCCCTTCCCACCCTTTTATTTTGTTATAAGTTCTGTTATAGGTGCACATGTTTAGCCTGCTAAATTCCTATTGCATACACTATTTATATAGATAATGTTATATTATCATACTTACACATTGGATTGTATAGACTTGGATTGTTTTGTCTTAATCTAATAATTTATAAACAAGTTCAAAAGTTATGGTCTTTGTGAAATGACATCATAGCCATAGATGATCAGCCAATAGAGCAAGTCACACCTTTCCTTACCTGGGGTTGTTTTCTCTGAGCCTGAATCTTGGCTCCCTCATCATCCAAGGGGCTCAGTTAGAGAAAGGGCAGGAGGGAAAGTGGTCCTTAAATGAAAACCTCACAGCTCTCCAGCTTCCTCAGCCCCAATGATTAAAGTATCGGAGGCCCAGTTTTTCCCCATGTTCTTCCATCAATCTGATATTTGGGGCTCCAGAGAGAAACCACCAGCAGAACCAACCCAATCTCATCCTCTGAGGAGCATCTTGGGGTGGGTAGAAGGACTCCAGCTGCTGCCCTCAGAGCTGATTTGGAATTTACACAATTTATCCTTTGTCTAAATTCAGAAAATATGGGCATTGGCATAAAATTTAATCTATGGAAACTGACAAGACTCTGAAAATTATGGCTGTTGGAACAGAGAAAACTTCAATGAAAAACCAAACTTGGATTATGCAACTGACAAATCTTATTAGGCTTTGAGGTCGGCCTGTTTCTTGTAGAAAGAAGTTAAAAAATTTCCTCCAGAAAGAATCTGGGATAGAGAAGCAAAAAAAGATGCAGCAATCCTCAAAAATTATAATAGGCCCTTTATTGGAATAGAATATTCCAGTTGGTATTTGGACATGTTAATCTAATTGTGATAAATTGTAGGGGTGATACAGTTTTATGATTTACATTTTTTTTATTGAAAATTTTTAAAAGTTTTACATATATTTCCCCTTCCCCCCACCCGTTCCCCCCTTACCCTCCCTAAGTCACCCCACACTTCCCAAAGCAAAATACAGGGTATCACATTTAACAATCATAAGCTAATATAAGATAATAATCTATAACCTCATATCACCCTCTTGAACATTTAACTCCCATTTAGTAGTTTAACCTTAGATACTTTGTAAAACTCTCTTAACCCATCCTTTATTCAAAAGCTATTTGTAATTTCTTAGTCTTGTATTTGCCTTGAGTATATTCTATCCATCTTTTCCATTCCAACCTAAATTTTTCATTTGAATGGTCTTTTAGATATGCTGAAATTTTAGCCATTTCAGCTAAGTTCATGACTTTTAATGTCCATTCTCCAATAGATGGTAGGTCTTCCTTCTTCCAGTATTGCGCCACCAAAACCCTTGCTGCAGTTTTTAAGTTCAAGATCAAATTAGTTTCTATTACCGTACAGTTTTGTACAATGCCTAACAAAAACAACTGTGGAGTAAATTTTATCCGTTTTTTCAAAACATTACATTTTTATTGTTTTTTAATTTGTTTATTATTTTCCATTATTATGATACAATCTTGCTAATATTCTGTCTTTAATATTTTAAACAACGTCTGATTAACAAACCATTCTAATACATTCATGAGAACCAGGTTGGATTTATTAAAATCTAATATTTTGGACTTGATCTAATCCCAAATGTAACACAGCATTCTTCATTGCTTTTTCAGATCAGTCGTACAATTGTTTCAGAGGCTCTGAGTGATAAAAGGAAATTCCCCTTTTTCCACCAAATTCTTCCCAAAGAAGGATTCCAGTACCCAGCAATTGTCCACCTGCTCCTCCATTTCAGATGGACCCTGATTGGCCTCTTTGCTTCAGACACAGAAAATGGAGAGAATTTCATGAGGATTTTTCCTCCTGTGCTTGTCACGAGTGGAATTTGTGTGGTTATATCACAACTGTTCTCAACAGGGATTCCCTCTCTAAGTGGACACAAGTCAACGTCTTTGTTCACTTCATGGAATATGAGCCCATTTGGGAGAGAATCCTTCCTTTCCATTTAACATTTATGCGTCTGCCAGGACCCATTGAAGGGAAAGTATGGATCCTCACAAATTTTATAGGGTATGAAATGGACAATCTGAGACTTCTCAGATACATCCATAGTATTTTGAACTTTGGTTATCTGGCAAAAGATAGGCCAAATGATTCTGCCTTTGAACCCCATTTCTTTGTGGAAGAAAAGTTTCAAGATTATTATTTCCGCTGTTCTCTTTCAAAGAACATCTTTTCTGTCAAAGGCCGCAGAAGATGCACCCAGAAAGCCCCACTGGAGACCCAGGAGAAAAGGAACAGAGAAAGGATCCCAAATGACTATCAATTTTACAGTATCATTCAGACTCTGTCCCAGGCCTTGAATGCCGCTTATTCCTCCAGATGGAGGAGGGGAAGGAAGGGGGGAGAAAAGATTTTGGGGTCTCCAAGTCTGCAACCGTGGCAGGTATGGGAGTCCTGATATGGATCCATTAATCTTAGATCCTTTGGAGGAGGAATCCAGAGGAGAAGGAGGAGAACCAACTCAACAGATCTGCCCAATTCAATCACTCAGGGAATAATGGTTCCAAAAAGTAAATACCATGGCATTTTCTTTTTTTTTTTTTAAATTAATTTTAAAATGCCTTTTGTGCATCTATCATTATTACTGCCAATTGTTTTTCTGGATGAGGCTCATAGTATTCTAAAATATTCATGATAATCCTTGTATTGTTCTTAATTTGTCATTTGGGTAAAATCCCGTTTTGATCCAAATGAATTATTTTATTTAATATCTTTTTTAGTCTTTCTGCTATTATTGTTGCCAGGATTTTATAGTTGGCATTTAACAGTGAGATTGGCCTATAGTTTTGAATGAATTGATTGTCTGTACTTTCCCTTGGAATTAATGCTATATATGCCTCCATCCATGAATTTGGCATTTTGGCTTCCTCTAATACCTTGTTATATATATCCAACAGAATTTCTTCCAAAATTTCCTGAACTTTTTATATACTTCCGCCGAAATTCCATCTGTCCCTGGTGTTTTGTTATTTTTCTGTTTTTTAATTGCCTCTCTTAACTCTGTTAATGTAATTTCCCCATTCAACATTTCCCTATCTTCATCTGTTATACTTGGCAAGTTCCTCTCCTGTAGGTAATTTATAATATTTTCTTCTTTAATGTTTTCTTGACTATACAGTATTTGAAAATAATTTTGAATAATATTTTCCCCCCTCATTTCTATGGAGCAAATTTCCTTGCTCGTCTCGTAAATATTGTACCAATTTTTTAGCTTTTTCTTTTTGCAATTTGTGGGTGAGCCATCTCCCTAGTTTATTTGCCGATTCAAAATAATTTTGTTTTGCCAATTTTATATTCCTTATCATTTCTTCCTGTTCTAGTATATTAATTTTATGTTTCATTCACTCCATTTCCTTTCTGATTTCCCTGTTTTGGGGATCTTTCTGAAGTGATCATTCTAATTTTTTCAGCTTCTCCAATGTTGACATTCGTTCTTCCTTCTTCTCTTTGTTTCTCCTCACCATATACGCAACAATTATCCCCCTTATTCATCACCTTCAAGTTTCATAGGAAAGATTAAAAAGGGTTAAAAACTATTTCAGTATCATTTTGAAGACAGTTTTTATGCGCTTATTATCCAGGCCTCAGGTTTCTAATCACATCACACAATTGTTTGTGAGTCCTTTACTGAAATCCAGTGAAATCACCAGAGTTTCCATAATCTATTTGGGAAGTGTAATGATGTGTGAGAATGACTTTGGGGATGAGGGGAAGAGAGGCTGCCTAGGGAAGGATCAGAGAAGAGGGGAGAATCCTGCAGCTGCATAATGGGAGAGAAGGAAACTCAGAAAGGATCCTGGCTAACTTTTCAGGCCGAGAAAAGAGTTGGTGGGAGATTTGTTCTTTCAGATTTGCAAAATTTTGTTAATGTCACATTACAATCAAGTAGAATTAGCAGATCTGGAGGTGTTTTCCATCAGGATGACCAGGGAGAAGATTAGCCTGACAACTTTCTTCTAGATCAACCCATGCTTTCTGGGAATCAACCTGTAGTTTTCAAAGAGTTTATGAATCATCTTTTTTTTCTCTGTTCATTTTATTTTCATCTGCTCTAGAATGTTCCCTATATTTGACCAATTGTATCAATGATATACTTTTTCTATATTTTGTCAGTAAATGATTGACAAATTGTTCTCAAACTTTCTCATTCACTTGTAAAGATAATGGCAGTATTTGTATCCTAATTAAGCCTATTTGGAGATGAGACAATTGTAGAAGAAAGATTCAATGTGGGATAAGAAACAAAGTTCTCTGTTTTTCAAATTCCTGGATGTTCCCATTCTAGTTTCATCCCTTTCTGGAGAAGAATGAATTTTGGAATATTTCTGACAGGAAACTGTACTTGGACCAAAGTGGAGAGATAACAGCAGATCTGACCATTGGCAGCCTCTTGGTTCTCCCCAAGGAGGATATCAAGAGAGAGATTCTGGCGTATTTTAAAAGACAGAGACTTTCTATTAAACAAGATGCTCTTTCAAAGCTAAGGTTGCTCAATAAGGTGAGAGAAATGTTGGTGTCTTTTCTCTGTTTTCCAAACCTTGAGGTCCCATTTCAAGTAGGCAAAGCCTAGAGTCTCCAGGGTGGTTGGCCTTCCATGCCAGGTGGTGTCATCTAATGGAAGTTCTTCAACAGACGGGATCTAAGTGGAGTGGCTTTGCCATGTTTTCTGGAAACATTTCAAGATCTTACTGGTCAGAGGTTTCTTTCTTCATCATAGTTTAATTTCATATTTAAAAGCGTAATAGCATAAAATTTCCTAAATCTTTTACAGTAAACTTTATTATCAGTTTTAATAAGAATATCATATTTAAATCTTTTTTCTATTCCATCCCTTTAGACTACATTAAATAGAAAAGTCCTTTATTGTAATGTTAAATTCTGAAAGCAAAAGGGAGGAACTAAAGGAAGAACCTGCCAGTTGTTTTACCTCCTGCATCTATTTAGAAGTAGTCAGAGATTTCATATTTACCCCAATGAAGATCAGAGGCTACTTGTCTCCATCCATTTCTCCCTCCATTTTCCATGGACGGAGAGTCCTAACACCTTTTCTTTGGCATTCCTTTTCTTCTGCTCAGTCCCTGCCTCAGTCCAAATGTGTGGAAAGTTGCCATCCTGGATTTGTCACGAGGGCTCGAGAAGGAGAGCCAGTTTGCTGCTACGACTGCGTTCCTTGTCCGGAGGGGACCTTCTCCACTCAGGAAGGTGGGTCACACTGAGGAAAATGAGGGACTTTGTGGAACTGGATCCATCCAGAACCTTTTCGTGAAAGTGCAAGTTAAAAGACAGATCCAAGGGTCTTCCGGTTTCGATCTCTTCGGCGCTGGGCGGCTCGTTTGATCGTCCGCCGCCCCCGCCGCTTGTAGAGCCGCTTTATTACTTTAAAAGCGGCTTGGAACGCTCCCCCTTTGCAGTGGGGGGGAGCGAGAGTGGGCAGCAAAGGTTGAGCCCCAGAAGTGCTGCCAGGGTGGTCTCTAAGCCCTGGTAAGCGCTTTTGTTGGGGCTCCCTATTTAAGCTGCTGAAGCTCCGAGCGGCGTGGGACTTCTGCCTGTCAGAACAAGCTGGAGAGGAATCGAAACGAACGAAGCTAATTCCCAAGTGAAAAACAACTAGCTTGGTGAGATCCTTTGAGGAATATAAAGTTCTTAATGAGTTTTTTTTAAAATTTGGAAAGCAAGCTGTTTGAAGTTAAAGTGTGTGAAAATGGCGCTTGATCAAAGCAGAGTCAGTGAAAGCGGAAGGAGAAAGTGAAACAAGAAAGCGAAAGTGTGTTTGGCTGTAATTGGACTTTGTTTATTCACAAGTTTTACAAGTTTTTTACAATAATAGTTCTTTAAAGTATCTTTTCCTCATAAAAGTTAATGGAACTTGCTCCTCTTTTGTAAACCTGGGGAGATCAGGAAAAGGAAGAAGATTCTTTTCTTTTTTGCCTGGATTTAAGCTCTGTACAGGCATGACTTCAAAGAGAGCAGGGGGGGATTCCCCCACACACCAAACAAAGGAAAAGCCAGTGTCAGCTTCAAAGCAGTTAAAACAGACACAGGATTGTGATATAGAAGATTTGAAAGCATTCATACAGAAATATATGGGAGAACTCTCTGGCCAAATGAGTAAATTGGATGAAAGGTTGAATAAAAATCAAAAAGAAATGAAAACAGTGGTGGGGGAAGTTAAGGAGCTGGTGGAAGAAAAAACTGAAGGATTACAGCAGAGTGTAACTAAAGTAGCCACGGTTCTTACTGATGCTTTACTGGCGATTGAGAAAAAAGTGGAGGACTTAAATCTTGAAGTTGAAGCAAACAAAAAGGAAGTAAAAGAACAGATGTTTAAGGTGGGGGTGCAGAGCCAGGGGTTTGAAGAGGAGATTACCATGCTACAATTTCGAAATATGGAATTTGCTCTAAGATTAAGAGGCCTAAGAGAAAATAATCGTGAAAACCTGAGGGCAACCTGTGTGGAGGTGTTGGCGAAGATTTTGAAAGTTGAACCAGAGGTGGTGGATAATAGAATAGACAAGCTGTATAGAGCCAACTCACGCATTGCAAAACAGAGAAATTTGCCAAGAGATGTTGTAATTTACTTTACTGAGAGGAAATTGAGAAATGACATTTTGCAATACTCTTTTCAGTCTACGCTTCTACATGGTGGCAATCAAATTGGGGTTTTCAAAGAATTACCACCAAAGATGTTAAGAGACCGGAAAGACTTTGGTTTCCTTGTGAATGAGTTGAAGCGGCGTCAGATTCCATTTAGGTGGGATGTCCCTGTTGGTATTGTTTTAAGATTTGAAGATGTGAGATATCGTATCAATTCGGTGGAGAAGGCGGAACAGTTCTATAACAATGTGTTGAAAAAAGTTCCTTCACCTCGCTCTTCTACACTTATACCTATTGAAGATATCTCAGTTGAGCAGGTTTTTCAACAGGGACTGCTAAAGGAAGGTCAAGAAGCCCCAAGGGAGGAAACTCTAGGTGCAGTAGGAGGTGTATTAGAAGATTCATTAATAGATATCCCTGAGGTGAAACCAAAGCAATCCAGAGCCACAAGAGAGGTGGAATCGGATTTGGATTTACTGATGCAAGAACCCCAGAACCAACGTATAACCAGAGCGGCAGGGAAACAACGATTGGAAACATATCGGGAGAAGACACCACAGGAGGTGAAGGAAGCGAATGGGAAAAAGTTATACTCAGAAGCTGTGGGAGGAGCAAGACCGAAGATGTCGGCGGTTGCGGGAACTCTTCGCGAATTGCTTCGAGAGCTTCAGCCATCGTCAAAATGATACTTAAAATTTTATCTTGGAATGTGAATGGTTTGAATTCACCGCAGAAGAGAAGAAAAATATTTCACTATCTAAAACAATATAATAATGATGTTGTCTGCTTACAGGAAACTCATATAAGAACCCAGGACCAGAAGCTTTTAATCTCAAAAATTGGATTACAATTTATATCTTCTAGTGGGGCCAAAAGAAATGGACTTGTCTTCTATATTGCTAAAAGAATACCAGCTAAACTTATAGAAGCGGATGATGAGGGGAGATATGTTGCTGTCGTAATAACTGTACAGAATGTTGAAGTGCTTTTAATTGGCATCTACGCCCCGAACCAGCAACAGGAAAGTTTTTATAAAATGTTGAATGAGAAAATTTTGCAGTGGAATTACAAATCTTTCTTGATCATGGGAGATTGGAACGGGGTGATTGATGTAACATTGGACAAAAAGACATCGGCCAAGAAAGGGAATAAGTTACCACAGACTTTTTTTGCCATGAAAGAAGAATTAGAGTTGAAGGATGTTTGGAGAATTCATCATCCAGATGAATTGGATTTTACTTTCTTTTCAGATAGACATAAATCTTTCTCGAGAATTGATTTTATGCTGGCTACTACTGATTTACTTAATGTAGTGACAAAAACAAAAATTCTTCCTAGAACTTTAACAGATCACAGTCCAGTCTGGATTGAGATGAACCCAGGCAAGAGAGAAAGGAGATCTTGGCGTATGAATGAGAATATCTTCAGACATGAAAAGTATATTAAGGAGCTAAAGGAACAAATTAAAGAATTTTTTTATATTAATTTGAATAAAGGTACACCCATCGAGATAGTTTGGGATGCATGTAAGGCCTATATGAGGGGTGCACTGATACATATGAATTCTAGACATAAAATAATTCGACAGAAGTCGAGATTGGACTTGGAGACGGAGATAAAGGATAAAGAACAATTGCTCATTAAGAATCCGACTGACGAAAAGGTATTGTTAACTATAAAACTCCTGAAAGATCAATTTCAAATGCTGATGGCTGAACAAACAGCAACTAATCTGCAGTATGCTAAACATAATACTTTTTGTAACGCTAATAAACCTGGCAGATGGTTGGCTTATACTTTGAGGAAACAGCAAAATTCACGTATGATAAATGCTATTGAGTATAAAGGGAAACGAATACATCAGCAAAACTTAATACATCAAGCTTTTTTAACCTATTATTCGAAATTGTATCAAGCCGATAAAGTTAAAGAAGATCTTATCGATGAATATTTGCACAAGAAGAGAGTTACAAAAATTTCTAGTACACAAAGTGACAGACTGGAGCGACCTATAACATTGGAAGAGATTTCATATGCAATAAAACAATTGAAATTATCTAAAGCTCCTGGGACAGATGGTTTGACAGCAGTTTTTTACAAGACCTTGCAAGAGGAACTGATAGAGCCTCTTAAAGACTTGTTTTGTAATATTCAACAGGGGGGAAAAATACCTCCCTCGTGGAAGACGGCTTTTATATCATTGATACCTAAAGAAGAAGACTCTGCTATACCTGAAAATTTCAGACCAATATCTCTCCTGAATACGGACTATAAAATTTTTGCTAAAGTATTAGCCAACAGATTGATGCCAGTTATTCAAGATGTGATTCATGAAGACCAAGCTGGTTTTATAGAAGGCAGATACATGAAAGACAATGTTAGGCAACTCATAGATTTGTTGGAATATCTTGATGAAAAGAAACAGATCTCTGCGGTGCTGGTGTTTTTGGATGCGGAGAAAGCCTTTGATCGAGTCAACTGGGATTTTCTAAAAAAGATTTTGCATAAGATGAATTTTGGAGATCAGTTTATACAAGCAATCTCGGCAATTTATCAAGAACAGACAGCACAGATTATTATTAATGGCAGTTTGACTACTAATTTTAATATACAGAAAGGGACAAGACAAGGCTGCCCATTATCTCCACTATTGTTTATTTTGACGCTAGAAGTGCTGCTGAATGCTCTACGGGACTCGGACAAAATGAGTGGAATAGTTGTAAGGCAAATAGATTACAGAACAAAGGCATTTGCAGATGATCTGATTGCTACCCTAACACGACCTTTGGAATCTATCATACAGATGAAAAATATTATAGAGGAATACGGTCTGGTTTCAGGTTTTAGCCTGAACCAGAAAAAGACTAAGATGATAGTTAAAAACATGTTGGAACCACAAAGGAAAGAGCTTGAAAGGGTGGCAGGCTTTGAAATAGCTACAAAGGTGAAATATTTAGGGGTTCAAGTTGCAGCATCTAATAAAAAACTCTTTCAAAATAATTATGAAGAACTTTGGCATAAGATTCAAAAAGATCTTGATACATGGAAAAAACTGCAACTTTCTCTGCTTGGTAGAATTGCAGCTGTTAAGATGAATGTTCTACCTAGATTTTTGTTTCTGTTTCAAATGATTCCAGTGCTTAAAAATGATAAATATCTGATGGACTGGCAAGCAGGCTTAAATAAATTTATTTGGAGTGGGAAAAAACCAAGAGTTAAATTTAAGATTATGCAAGATGTACGTGAACGTGGTGGCCTTAAAGTCCCAAATCTACGTTTATATTATGAAGCAGCAGCATTGATACAGGTCGGAGATTGGATTGGAATAACCAAAAGAGATATTTTGAACATAGAAGGCCATGATTTGCAATTTGGATGGCATGCATATCTATTTTATGAAGATAAGAGAGACAGTGTATTTAATAGGCATATTTTAAGACACGCTTTGCTGAGAGTTTGGAAGAAGCACCAGTTTCAATTGGATTACAAAATACCTTTGTGGTTGGATCTTGGGCATATTTTGCCAAAAATAAAGTCACTCGGGGGGTTGTTGTACAAAGAGATACTTTTTATTGATGGGGGCAGTTGGTGTTTGAAGTCTTGGAATACTCTGTTGGAAGATGGAGTCAATTTAACTTGGTTGCAGTACTTTCAACTTCAAGCGAGATGGAGAGAAGATCAGAAAATTGGACTAATGCTACATGAAGAGGACTTGATGACTCAGATAAAATGTAAAGGACCGATGCATATTAAACGATTGTACAATTTACTGTTGGAGAGAGATTCAGAGGGGGAGTTAGTTAAAGACTGCATGATTAAATGGGCACAGAATTTTGATCAACCAGTAATGTTAGAAACATGGGAAAAGATCTGGGTCCAGAACGTTAAATTCACGCAAGCACAGAACCTAAGGGAAAATTTTTATAAAATGTTCTATAGATGGCATTTAGATCCCAAAAAATTATCATGTATGTATCCAAATGTTCAACCCAAATGTTGGAGGTGTGATTGTTTGGATGCAACATATTTTCATATTTGGTGGACATGCAGGAAGTTGAAACCATTTTGGATTAAACTTTGGTGGGTGATGCAGAACATTTTGAAGAAGAAGTTGGAGTTTTCTCCTCAGTTCTTTTTGTTGGGAATAGTCAAGGGTTTTTCAGTAATTGATACTAGGTTAATATTGTATATGATTTCTGCAGCCAGATTACTGATAGGTCAATATTGGAAGAAAGACAAAGTGCCTACCATAGAGGAATGGATATTGAAGATGTCTAATCTGGCAGAGATGGCAAAAATTTCTGCATACCTAAAGGAAAGGACCCATGAAGCTTTTGTCAAGGAATGGAGGAAATGGGTTGATTATATGAAGAAGAAATATCAAAGCAAGAAATTTCAAATAGTGCTCAGTTGAATTAGAGTTAGAATGTATTTAAGTAAATGTATGGATAGTTACGTGGTTTATTATTATTATTAAACTGAAGAATTTATAATAGATGTAGAGTTTAAAATTTAAGATCACTAAATGTTAGTATACTTAAATAATTGTATGAAAGGTATAGTTATATGGTTAATTATTATTATTAAAATGAAGAGTATATAACTGAGGTATAGATTTAATTTTAAAGAGAATGTATTAAGCTTATTTAGCTAAATTGTCTTAATCTAATATGTTTAGATTTATAAGTATGTGAATGTTAGTGAAGTGTTAATAGTTAATTTCTTTGCAAAGGGATCTCGCCTTTAAAGAATGTTGAATATGATAAGATTAATGTTTGTCAAATAGCGGAAGTCAAGGGAGGGGGGAGGGATAGAAGGGATAGGATGGGGGGGGAAGGGGAGGGGGAAGGGGGGGTTTTTATATTATAAAATGTAATGTAAAACTTTTTCAATAAAAAAAAAAAAAAAAAAAAAGACAGATCCAAGCTCACCTGTTTTTTATTGTTAACCTACACAATTTTTTATCTAAACGGAAGTAAATCGAAAAGACTTGGAAGGAGCGGCTGGGAAGAGATGGGAGGAGGGGGTGGCAGACTGGGCAAGCTTTTCTAACAGTAGAGGAAATATCTCTTCTGCTTTTTAGTTTGGATATGTGCTGCTAAGTTTACCTTTCTAGGAACATCTGTGTTACATGTAAATGCCTAATGTTGCCCCCCACGGCATACTAAGGGTTAACTCCATCCAGTCACCTAGACCCTCCCCTTGTCCCTCCTTACCTGTGACCCCACCTCCTAGGTATATAAGTTGTGTTCTAGAGGTCCAGAGGCACTTCCAGATGTATACCTGTAATAGAAACACCTGATTAATAAAGCACTCTGATTCCACTGCATTTTGTATTGGAGTTATTGGGTAACATCCTAGGAAACAAGTCACAGATTGGTAGCAAAGGATGGTTTACCCACTACCCACAGAAATGACAGAATCAGGAATCCAATCTGAAGCAGGGAACAGGATGTTCACCAGAGCCTACACCAAGCAGATGGAAGAACTGCAGGCTCTCAAAGGCGCCACAGCGAGGATTGCCACCCCCAAGGATGTGCAAGACTACGACCCGAGTCCACTACTCAGAGACAAAGGGCTGAGAAAAGAAACCTACCACAGCGAAAGGCCAGAGCCACCAAGCAACGACGCCTTCCGATCAACCATTCTGGAAACGATGGAAGCGACCGCCAGCAAGGAGGAGCTCATCGCGAAACTCCAAGGCCTCCTAGAAAGCCATAGAGCAGTGATGAGCACCCAGAAACAAAGCAATGAAACCGCCAGCCCAGTAAGGAAAGGTATTCCCAAACAGAAACTCCGGACATAGACGATTTCATTTCCGCGCCATGCTCCCGGCGGCCATCTTGGAATGGCCAACAACCAATAGGGAGCTGAGATTCAAATGGAATGGCGCGAAACAACGAGGACCCCAACATCAACGAGGAAGAACTCGAAAACCACACTGAAACGAGATCGCAAGCCTGTAAGGGCCCACCTACTGAGCCCGAAGAAGAAAAAGTGATCAAGACTCTTGTAGCAGCACTCGGCCCCACACTCAAGCCTCCTGAGACTGCAAAGAGACACCCCGAGGCACAACAAAGCCAGAGGGACAACAGGGTAGCCACCGCAACCCATGCAGCGACCCAGTCGACACTCTACGAGACAATGCAACCAGAAAATGACCGCCGGAACCCGATCAACTGCAGGATCAAACATCCGCAGGATTCGCACTCGCCACCCACCACACCAACTTCACAGAGCCCAGAAATAAGAAATCAAAGCAACTACTTACCAGCCATACGACCCACGCCAGGCTTCCCCACTTAACCGGAGGTCATCCAGCATCACCCAGGATCCAGCACCGTCGCCGCCGCTGCCAACGCCGCCACACCGCCGAATCCAGGGGATCCTCGACTTGTGTCCGCCGCGGCCGCCGCGCTCCCGAGCTTCAGAGGTCCTCGACCTGCGACCGCTTCACCTCCTCAGCTTTTCCCATTCTTCGCCGGGGATCCAGGGACCCAGCCATGGCATCCATCATCCAGGGAGGGCTACGGGCCTGCCAGGGGCGAGCCCAACTTCCCACCGGCAGGCCTAGGCCTAGGCCTGAGAGCAGCAGCAGAGAGCTCCTCACCCGATGACCTCTGGTGTGAAATGAACTTCGCGCATGCCCAGTCGCCACCTATAGGAAGAGAAAGGAACATAGAGATAAATCCATTCAGACTAGCAACAAGCATTCCTCCAGCATATTGTGAGTTCCCTCACATACAAAACCATGGACAGCACCAGACTGTAAGTAACTTACCATACAGCTCAATGACTTTTACAGCTGATATCCACAAGTTAAAACTAGATGGGACTAACTTCTTAGAATGGAACCATCAGCTCCAAATTGTCTTTCTAAGGGAAAATATGTTGTTTTTGTTTGATGACCCACCAAAGAAATCCTGGACATTTGATGTTGATTGCTTACACCACAGGGTTTATTATCTGTTAATGTCTAGCTTATCACCCAGTATCTACCCCAGTCTTGGCCGCCACTTAACTGTGGCAGAAATATTGCAAAAAATATTTTGGGGACAGGGACAGTCAGCCAGGGTCACTATATGGCCTTGGGGACCATCAACCCACATGCACCCAACCAGAAAAGGGGAACACGTGGCTCATTGATTCAGGAGCCACCAATCACACCACCAATAACAGGAACATACTAACATCATTCACACCTAAGAAGTACCACATCAAGGTAGCCAATCAGGACAAGGTATCGGTAACAGGAGAAGGGAGCACACACATAAATGGAACAGGGAAGATAGAGGGGGTACTGCTCATACCTGAGATAGCCCACAATATATTGGCTACCCTCAAGCTCAGCAAGGACTTGGGCATTGAAACAACTTTTAAGAGAGGAAAGGCATACATGACGAAAGGCGATAAGAACATAGGCAAAATCAACATTGAGGGGGGGCTCACATACTTACAACCCCATGATTACCCAAACACTAACACACCATTAGAAAATAGGGAAGAGAAAACAAGCGCCCCTGGGGAGACAAAAGAGGATAAGGCTGAACACATCACAGAGGGCAAACACATTTCAGACACAGCACACAAGGACGAGTGCGCCCATCTACTTCATAGGAAATTGGGCCACACCAGTTTTCCAATTGTACAAAAAATGACTGAATGTTCAAACGGCTTACCAGTAAAGAACTGTAACAATTATCTGGAGTGTTCAGTGTGCAAATGCTCTAAACTAAAAACAAAACCTAGACCAAAAAAGGCCTCTCGCACCACCAATTCGATCTTTCAATTAGTTCACATGGACTTGGTAGGACCAATGAAACCCTCTATTAAATACAAAAAGAGGTTTTTTCTAACTATAGTTGATGACTTTAGTCGTTACGAGTTCGTATACACACTCAATCACAAAAGTGAGGTGTTTCAAAGATTCAAAGAATTTTACAAGAGGGTAGAAACACAACATAACATCAAAATAAAACAAATTAGGACTGATAGAGGGTCGGAGTTCCGATCAAGGGACTTCTCCAATTGGATAAAGAAACACAGAATATTACATTTTTCTTCTTCGCTGTTTTCCGCATTCCAGAACAGAGTGTCGTAACATAGGAACGGCATATTACAAACAATGGTAAGATGCGTATTAGAAGACGCAGGACTGGGACAACACTTCTGGGCAGAGGCACTCACATACTCAAACTACACACTGAACAGAATATGGTCAAGTGTAGTAAACAAAACTCCCTATGAGGTTATGTACAATAGGAAGCCCCAGATAGCTCACCTACACATATTTGGGGTAACAGCAGACGTACTTATTTATTTATTTATTTATTTGTTTGTTTGTTTATTTATTTGTTTATTTATTTATTATATTTCTATACCGCCTTTCTCCCACAGGACTCAAGGCGGTGTACAGTCAAGAAAAAATAAAAGATACATAAACATCATAAAATTGATAATTAAAATTATAGCATAGTTTAGCCCAAATAAATAAAACCCAGAATTATATAATATTTTAATCATTCCTAGTTAATGTGCTTAGCCCTGCCTGATTGAACATCTGAGATCTCTGAAACATCTGAGATCTTTGAAACTAGATGAATTGTTTTACGCCCACCTTCTGAAAATTCAGTGTTTATTGACCTCCCTTGAGGATCACTGAGAAGGTGTCACTGGGCCATAATCTGGTGCTGTGGATAGTTATGGGGGAACTCATTACACAAATTGTCTGCCATATAGATCGATCAATCAATCAATCAATCAATCAATCATAATAGAGTAGAAGGAACTTTGGAGGTCTTCTAGTCCAGCCCCCTGTTCAAGCAGGAGACTCTATACCATTTCAGACAAGTGACTGTCCAGCCTCTTCTTAAAAACCTCCAATGTTGAAGCACCCACAACTTCTGGAGGCCAGCTGTTCCACTGGCTAATTCCTCTCACTGATAGGAAGTTTCTCCTTAATTCCATATGGTTTTGAGATGTTACAGGATACTGTAGGTGTCCTCCAAGTCCAGGACATTAACTGCCATGGGGCAGGACTCAAATGTTTGCCTAAAAGGATCATATGATTCATTATTTGCCTCTAATAATGTAGGTTCCTATGAAGATTCTACACATTACACAGGAAATAATTAACATCCTAGGACTTCCCTCAAATTTGTATAACTACCTACATTTTTTAAGAAAAAGAAATATCCTTCTTATGCTCTTTTTAATGAAATAGTTAAGAAATACTTCTTGGAAAATGTCTGTGGTATCAGCTGTTATCCAAAGAAGGTTTTTCTTGCAAGAGAAAAGGACTCAATATTAAAGATATATTGCTTTTTTGCTTTCTCAGATACGGAAAAATGCACCAGATGTCCAGATGATAAATACCCAAATGTGGAAAGAGTCCGATGTATTCCCAAAGTCATAACCTTCCTGTCTTATGAGGAACATCTGGGCATCATCCTGGTCTCTTTTGCCCTACTCTTGTTCCTAAACTCAGGCCTTGTTTTAATCATCTTTATTAGATACAGAGAAACTCCCCTTGTCAAAGCCAACAACCGGGACCTCTCCTACATCCTCCTGGTCTCCCTCCTCCTTTGCTTCTTGTCTCCTCTTCTCTTCATTGGTCAACCAAGGAAAGCCACCTGCCTTCTCCGACAAACAGTCTTCAGCATCATCTTCTCAGTTGCTGTTTCTTCTCTCTTGGCCAAAACCATCATGGTGGTGCTGGCTTTCCTGGCCACAAAACCAGGAAACCGAGTGAAGAGATGGTTGGGGAAGAGCTTGGCCAACTCCGTCATCCTTTCTTCTTCTGCTGTCCAAATTATCATCTGCTCCACGTGGCTGGGAGTTTCTGCCCCCTTCCCTGACTCTGACCTCCACTCCCAGCCTGGAGAGATCATCCTGCAATGCAACGAAGGGGCCGTTGTCATGTTCTATGTCACCCTCAGCTACATGGGCTTCCTGGCTGCCATCTGCTTCACGGTGGCTTTCCTGGCCAGGAACCTGCCTGGGGCCTTCAACGAAGCCAAGCTGATCACCTTCAGCATGCTGGTCTTCTGCAGTGTCTGGGTGACTTTTGTGCCCACCTACCTGAGCACCAAAGGGAAATATATGGTGGCTGTGCAGGTCTTCTCCATCCTGGCCTCCAGTGCTGGTCTGCTGGGCTGCATCTTCATCCCCAAGTGCTACATTATCCTTCTGAGGCCAGACCTCAACACAAAGGAGCAGCTCACAGCCAGAATCAATGTGAAAACATGAGATATAACATCATTGTGATATTGGAAGTATTGTTAAAAGTTTTTTTTTTTTGAAAGGAGATATTCTTTCCATTTAGATAGTATGCAGGAGTCAAAGAAAATCATATCTATATGTTTCAAATTTGGAAATTTTTGAATTCTTCACTCAGGAGGAGCCAGAAGAAATGTATAAATGTGAGACTGAGGAATTTCAACTTTTAACATTTTCCACAGTCCAAACATAGAAAATGGTCCAAGATGTTCTGCATGCATGAGTGGGCCAACTATTTTTCTTGAAATAAATGAAGGGTGTGTGGAAGTTTGTGAGGAGACAAATTTCTTGGGGAAATGGGAGCATCTTAGCAAGACAGAAATACAGAAGGAATGTATGGAGCAACATTGATGCCCTCATTTCTCAGTACATTTCACCTAAACTGCTGTGGCAACGCAACTGAGACATTTCTTTTTGTTTACACAATAACTCTTTCTTGAGGGTAGCAACAATACAAGGCTGGGGAGATAACTTGATTCTCACTAATTCTGAATATTCATGCTCACATCATCTATTAAATGAAATATGCATATGTATAATTATCATTTTCTCCTCCTTTCCTGAAATGTATAAATATGAGTGCATCCTTTTGTCTGTAAAAATTTCCTCCCACTATTTTATGGGGGGAAATTCCTCCAATGGTCACTAAATAAATAATAACTGCAGTGAGCCTGGATTATTGGAGTTTTTGGGTCCTGTGTTTCTTTCCGCAGAAACTGGTGTCAGGAGTGGGATTCACAATCGTTCACTGCCACCAGGGACAACAGATGGGGAGCCCCTATAGGCAGTGGTGGGATTCTGCCAGTTCTAGGCGGTTCAGCCGAACCATTTGTTAAATTGCTGGCTTGCCCCGCCCCTTGCCCCGTCCCTCTTCACCACTATTTATTGGCCTCACTTGCTGTGTTGCAAAGCTTCCCTTTGTGACACACCGAGTTTGGGAGAACCGTCAGTGGAAATTTGGCATGTTTTTCCGAACCATTAGTGACCTTTAGCTGGCCATGCCGCCGAACCGGTTCCCCAATGCTCACCTCGCCCACCTGACGCTCTCCTGCCCTGCCCAGCCACTGCTTACAGACTCTGCCCCCATCCTTCTGCTCACCGCTGCTGGCAAAGGGAAGGCCGAGGGCCTGGGTAGCCGGGGAGGGAGAGCTGGTGGAGGGGTGATACCTGCAGCAGGTGGTGGACCAATGGCATGGGGAGGGAGGGCAGGGAATGGGAGATCCTAGCTGCAGTTTACTCCTGAGCAACTTTAGTCCTGAGCATGGTGCTGACGAGTAAACTGCAGATGACAGGAAGCCGGCAGATCTCTGGCTTCCTCGCTCTGCTGTCCGCTTGGCAGAGCGCAGACTGGCAGCTCCCGGTCGTCTCTCAGCCGTTGAGTGCAGGAAAAAACCTTGCAAAGGAAAGGAAAACTCCTCTGAGTGCGAGAAGTGAATTGCCTCATATTCCCTGCCCTCAATGGCTGAGAGAGGACCCAGAGCTGCCACTCTCCAGTAAAACGCGCCTCTCACAGTGGGGCGCCATTTGGGGTGGCAGGTGGGGCAGGGGAAGGGGGGGCTCTGCTTTGCTCCCCTCTCCCTGCGGGTCAGTGGTGTTGTAGGCAGCCGCTGCGCTGGGACTGATCGGGGCAGCTCAGCCCTCTCCTGCCCTTCTCCAGCTGGGCGGGGGAAAAGGAGGGGGGCTTCACACACACAAGAGAATTCCCTCCTTTGGCACCGGAGCCAAAGGCAAAAGAAAGTGGTGGGGAGAAAAAGACGGAGGGGATGAACAGGGGAGGGGCCATTTTTTCATTGTTTTAACTCCGTAGCAACATCCTTCCCAGCTTCTGCTTTCTCCGCTCAGCCTCAGAGCTTCCTTTTTTTCTTTAAGGTCCGTCCCCTTCTTCCCGGGAGAGAGAAGAGGGGGGCAGGGAGAGAAAGAGAAGGCAGTGGGGGATGATGGGGGGTGGGAGCGGGGGTGTTCTTAGTCCCGGCTGGATGCTGCTTCCTTGGGTCCCCTCAACGTTTCAGTCCCAGAAAGCGGCTGAAAAATGCCTCCTGTTTCCTTTTTCTGTCCTCGCCTCCTTCCTCTTTTTATTTGGGTTTCCCTCCACCCCCTGAAAGGAGCTTCCAGCCAAAGAGGGAGGGGGGGAGTCTTAATGTCTGGTTAAAATGGGGAGTTCTTCCATTTAAAGAAGAAAAGCAGAGCTCAGACTATTGAGATGATTTTTTGCTCCTATATTCTGCTGTTTAGGTATAAATTCTGTTAATGTAGAAATTTTACTTACAGCCTATTAAACAAGGGAGCTAGCTGTCTGCCTGCAATCATGTGTATCTCTTAGGAGTAGTTCCCCCTGAAAGAGAGGAGCCTTATGGCCAAGTAAACATGCATAGGCTTTACATTGAGAGAGAGGATATCCGTTAGTATGAGGTGTATTAGAGAGAGAAATGAGAACTTCTGTAACAACAGATACTTTGTGCCAAAACCAGGTGTGTGTGTGTGTCTGTGTGTGTGTGTGTGTGTGAGAGAGAGAGAGAGAGAGAGAGAAGGGAAAGAAAGAGGAAGGAAGAGAGAGAGAGAGAGAAAAAAAACTGTATTATTATTTTTAATTGTTCCATTATTTATCATGTATTAATATTTTACACTGTCCCTACACTTAGAGTGATTTTACTGCCTTCCTTTTGCCCAGGGCTACCACATATTTTTCAGGGATTTACATGCATTCAATGACTATAGTCCAGAGCATAAATATGTGTGTGTTTATTTGTACATCAGGTTGCATAAATCCATCTTATTATGCTATTCCTGGTATGTGATGTTTTGTATACATACAGAGAAAGAAGCACTCTTGGGATCTTTGACTTTCAGGCTGGCTGTCAAACATCAGCCATCATACTAATGACTTTTGAACAATAGCCATTACACAAATGGCTATTTTATATGTGAAATTATGACTGAAATATTTCTGCACCTCTATTGGTTCTCACTGTCAGGAAGTTTCTTGACACTAATTATACAACAAACAAGGAATGCTTATTTTCTGAAATTATGTACGTTCTAGTTTTTTCCCCTTCTGGGCTCAATGTGGGCTTAAAATGAGCACAGGACCACAACCAAGTAAACGTATATAGTAACTGTACTAACAATCATTAGTGGAGTAGCCATTTTAGATTATTTATGTTAGGTATTAGGGAAGTACCCAACAGGCTACATGGGCAATGCACAGCTGACTCTGTAGCTCTTAAATCAATCTCCTGAATTTAAAATGTTAGATAGGCACTAGTCTAACGAAAGATTCCACGATCAGTCCAGTGTGATATTGCAATCTCACATGTGTCAGTTCTACAACAACAGAACTATTCACAACAGATATTTATTCGAAGCAAGTCCCATTGACTATATGGGAAGGTGCACATTCCCAGGGAATTAAGAAAGGACTGGGTGCTTAGGCTGAGTGTTTAAGGTTGCAGACCCCTGACCTCCCCATCGCATTGCTTCACCTTGCAGCCAGCCCTGTAGGCCTGAGCCCCCCACCCACCTGGGCAGCAGTGGCCTCTCTACCCCAGTTATATCACCTTACCCTGAGGCCGGCCTGAACGCCCCCCTCGGACTGCCTCGGACTGCATTTTTATTTAATCAGTTTAATTAAGAATGCTGCAATGGGCATCAATGATGACAGGTCAAAAGTGAGAGGAACTGTCAGAAATCACTTTTTTCAGCCCTCTGGGTAGTCCCTAGGTGCATAAGGACGACGCAGAGGGCTGAAAAAGGTATTTTTGACCGGTCCTCGCACTTTTGACCAGTCCTCGCACTTACGACTGTCCTCACATTGTACATTTTGCGCCCTATTTTCTCACCGTGGTGAAAAGAACTAGTTGTGAAATGACTGACACGGTTGTTAAGAATGCTGCAATGGGCAGAGAGGTGAGGATGGTTATAAATGTGAGGACCAGTCAATAGTGCGAGGAATGACTTTTTTCAGCCCTCTGAGTAGTCCCTATGCACATATCCACACCCACCCGGTCACATGACCAGCTAGCCACGCCCCAACTAAGCACCGCCCCCAACTAAGCACCACCCCCAACTAAGCACCGCCCACAGAACCGATTGTTAAAAAAATTGAATCCCACCACCGCTTACTACTAAATCCCCACTTCTCATTCTTCCAGAGCCAGAGACTCCATCATTCACCAACCTCCCTGCTGAAGGGGCTGGAACATCCCATGGGGAAGGAGAGGACCAGGAGGAGGACTTGAAGAACTTGGAAAAGCTCCCGAGGAATCCCAAAATGGATTGAAACGTCTATTGTACTACAAACATCCCTAATTTTGTAAAATAAAGTTCCAAAAGAAGGAAGAAACTCACAAATGTCTGGCTCCTGACACTTTTAGTCCTAGGTGTATAAAGCTAGGTCTACTCTAAGGAGCTCCTGAAGTAAAATTCCCAGCTTGTGGGAAACAAGGCAGAACTCTTCAGGGAGCTGGAGGAGAAACGGAGGAGCTGAGAAATTTTCTGACAGTCCAAAAGAAACACAAGGGCGGCTATTACAACACCAGAAGACAAGAGAGAAACACTTGAAGACATGAAACCTCCGAGGCTGCCGTATAAACCGGAGAAGGAATGGCTGAAAGCTTCTGGGAGAATCTCAAAGCCAAGACAGCCACAGAATGCAGGCCAAGGGTCCTGGATGGCTTCTCTGAAAAACCTGAGAGAGGTTTCTTCTGGGCCATCCAGAGGCTCCCTGGCAGGATGGCTTCTGGCATCCCTGGTCAACCTCCGAAAGGAAGGACTGGAGCTTCCAGAGTGGTTGGCCGGATGTGTCCATAATTCTTCTCCAAGAAAAAGGAGCGGAAACACCTCACTGAAATGGGCAGAAATGGAGGGAAGCATCTGTTCAAGCCGTTCAAGATGGACAGAAGTCTATGGTGGAGATCCACACTCCATGCCTTGAGGTGATCTTCCTTCCGAGGAGATCCTTTGATGGGAAGTGAGGGATCTCCTCTTCCTTTTTCCTCCCATCGAGCACTGAAATGGCTCCTCCTCTTGGCCGTTTGGCTGCTTCTCCTCAGGCCTTTGAGGTCCCAAGGGAGCTGGATAGGACTCTCCTTCAGGTCACGTCCAGTTCCTTGCAGTGACCTCAGATTTGCCTCTGAATCCTTCTCTTCAACTCCCTGATAAAAATAAAGAAAAGCCCATTAAAATGCAAGAATGAGAGATCCGTCTGTGTAACTGGTGTTGTTTGTGGCATCGGGTTCCTGCACGGGGGAGAGGGTTGGACTAGATGGCCATGAAGGTGCCTTTCACAGCTTACATTCTACGATTCTCTGAATGCCTGCAATACAGGTAGTCCTTGACTTATGACCATTCATTTAGCAATGTTTGAAAGTTAATGCAAAGCTGAGAAAGGCAACTTAGAAGCCAGATCCTCACACTGTCCCTGTTTAGGCCTGGAGACTGAACCACAGGAAGAACGGCTGCAGGTTTTGGGTCTGGCTAGTCCAAAGAGAAGAAGACTTAGGGGTGACGTGATAGCAGGATTTCAATATTTGGGAGGCTGCCACAAAGAAGACGGGTCAAAAGATTCTCCAGAGCTCCAGAGGGCAGGACAAGGAACCATGGATGGAAACTGAGCAAAGAGAGAAGCAGCCTGGAATTAAGGAGAAACGTCCTAACAGGGAGGACAAGTGACCTGTGGAACTGCTTGCCTCCAGAAGTTGTGGCTGCTTCATCCCTGGAGGCTTTTAAGAAGAAACTAGGCAGCCTCTTGTCTGAGATCCTTTCGGTTCTCCTGCTTGAGCAGGGGGATGGACTAGAAGACCTCCAAGGTCCCTTCCAGTTCCTGTTCTGTTCTGTTCTGTTCTGTTCTGTTCTGTTCTAGAGGCGCAGGCCTCAGACACAGCCGGTCCCCCATTTTCTGGGCTGCTCTCTCATCAGCCCCCAGGAAGATCAAGACCGCTAAGACAGGACGACCCCTGAGAATTTCATGAGTTGGTACATTCCAACAACTCTCTTCCTACCCAGAATCCCCCTGTCCAAATGGTTCAGAATGAAGAAGCAGCAAAAACTCTCAGCTAAGAAAAAAATGAACACCGTTGCCATGACTACATCTCCAGGCATCCACTTTCAGATTATCAAAGAGAATAGAATAGAATAGAAAATGCGGAATCGAATGGAATTGAATTGAATTGAATTGAAGATATAGATATAGATATAGATAAAGATATAGATATAGATATAGGATAGGATAGGATAGGATACGATAGGATAGGATAGGAATAATAGAAAAGAAAATATATAAACGTGATTATGAATGCAGGAAATGGATACGAATAAATGGGGACAGGAGGACAGGGACGGAAGGCACGTTGGGGGGCTTATGCAAGTCCCTTACAGACCTCTTAGGAATGGGGCCAGGTCGACAGAAGACAGTCTGGGGGAAAAGTTTTGGGGGTTTGGGGAAGAAACCACAGAGTCAGGTAGTGCATTCCAGGCATTGACCACTCTGTAGCTGAAGTCCTATTTTCTGCAATCGAGTTTGGAGCAGTTTACCTTGAGGTTGTATCTATTGTGTGCTTGTGTATCATTGCGGTTGAAGCTGAAGTAGTCATTGACAAGTGGGAAGTTCCAGGTTGTCCAAGGCCAAAATTTGAAGCCTGGTTGGCATCAGGGATTCTGTTGTGAGCCGAGGAGAGGAGGACTCTTCTCGTGAAATACCTCTGGACTCGCTCCATTGTATTAATGTCCGATATACAATGTGGGTTCCAGGCAGGTGAGCTGTATTCGAAAACTGGCCTAGGAAAGGTTTTGTATGCCCTAGTTTGCAGTACAATATTAATTAATATTATTAATATTGTAATATCATAATATTACAATATTAGCACTTAGCGGAACATTCTGTGGGCTCAGTTCTCCTGGGAGCCTTGGGGGGCCTTCCCTCCATCTTTCACCCCCCCCCCCATTTCCTCTTTTCCTTCCAGACCTCTCGGGGTCTCTCTGTTAGCGCGTGTGACCCTCCCTATTGAGAGGCCCACCGTTGCTGGAGGGGGCACCTGGCATCTCCCCACAGCTGCATGGAAGATGATGACATCACAGCAGGTGTCATAAGACCTTGGCCGGGCTGTCCTGGCTCATTCTCAACTGCCAGCTGCAGGGATGGCTGGGAACTTTTTTTATAGAGTTACCAGAAAAGTCCAGCGCAGAAATAAAGGTAAGATACAACCAGTGGTGGGATTTAGAAAACTTAAGAAATGTTTCTATGCCCTGATGACCATTTTAAGTATAAAAAAGGTATCTTAAGTCTTATTTTGGGGGAATGTCTGACTTTAGAGCAGGTGGGGGGTGGGGCCTGTGGATAATGAGAAGGAAGGAAGGAAGGAAGGAAGGAAGGAAGGAAGGAAGGAAGGAAGGAAGGAAGGAAGGAAGAAAGAAAGAAAGAAAGAAAGAAAGAAAGAAAGAAAGAAAGAAAGAAAGAAAGAAAGAGGGAGGGAGGGAGATTCCGACAGAATCGGGGTTGAAATCAGAAGAGGCTGACCAGGGGTGGGTTCTAAATTTTTTTACTACCGGTTCCGTGGGCGTGGCTTATTTTGTGGGTGTGGCTTGATGGTCATGGGACAATTCTTTAGGATTTAGCAGAGGTGCTGGTCTGCCAGGCTTTATAACTGGTAGACCAGTAGCCCCAGACCCCCTTGGGATCAACCTGCAGCCCTCCCCTGCCTCCTCAGGCGGTGGAGCGTTTCAAGAAGCCACAAGGAGGGCTGAGAGCTGGTTTCTGTCCCCCAAGTAAGATCTGGTCCAGAACCAACCCCAACATGAAGGTCTTTTATTTGCTCCTTGTACTCCTTGGCTTTGCATTTTTAACAGGTAATCAATTAAATTTCTGATGACGTAAAAATAGCCCTTTCTAGACAGCTATTATCATGTCTAAAAGCAAGAAACTCTTCTCCATCTTTTCTCTGGAGTACCATTTAATCCAGAGCCTTTTAATTCCAGAAGTCCAAGTTTAAAGAATGGACTTCTGGAATTAAAGCTCCATTTTTTAGCTAAAACTTAATTCACACCTGTTAGTTTTGCTTGAGCAGTGTGAACAATTGACAGTGGGATCCTCCAAAGCAGGGGGGGGTTCTAAATGTTTTTACTACCGCTTCTGTGGGCGTGGCTTATTTTGTGGGCGAGGCTTGGAGGTCATGTGACTGGGTGGGCGTGGCTAGCTGGTCATGTGACCAAGTGGCCCTGGCTATGTGTATAGGGACTACTCAAGAGGGCTGAAAAAAGTCATTTCTGACAGGTCCTCGCACTTTTGACTGGTCCTCACATTTACGCCCATGCAGCATTCCTAACAACCCTGGCTCTCATTTCATCACTGCTTCTCTTCACCATGGTGATAAGATAGGGCAAAAACATAAAATGTGAGAACAGTCGTAAGTTTGAGGATTGGTCAAAAGTGCGAGGACCAGTCAAAAATAACTTTTTCAGCCCTCTGAGTAGTCCATATGCACAAAAGGACTACCCAGAGGACTGAAAAAAGTCATTTCTGACAGGTCCTCGCACTTTTGACCGGTCTTCGCACTTATGACTGGTCATCATTTATGCCCATTGTAGCATTCTTAACAACCGTGTCACTCATTTCACAACTGCTTCTCTTCACCATGGTGACAAGATAGAGCAAAAACATAAAATGTGAGGACAGTCATAAGTTCAAGGACTGGTCAAAAGTGCGAGGACCAGTCAAAAATAACTTTTTCAGCCCTCTGAGTAATCCATATGCCCAAAGGAATACAGCAATAGAGAGGGATGAAAGAAGGAGAAGAGAGATGGAAGAAGGAAGGAGAGAGAGGGAAGGAAGAGAAGGGAGGAAGGAAGGGAAGGGAAATTAGAGTAGGAGTGAGGATAAGAGAGGGAGGGAGGAGAAGGAGAAACGAAGAGGAAATAGGGAGGAGAAGAAGAGGGGGAGGAAGAGAAAGAAGGAAAGAAAAGAGAGAGGTGATAGGTTTGAGGAGAAAGACTGCTGTACAATAAAAAGGATGAAAGGGAAGAAAGCCAACCCCAAACAAATATAAAGATATTAAGATAAAGAATGAATTGTTAAACTTTAAAGAATAAAAGAGAACAAATTTGAATAAATAGCAATAATTAGAAACACACATACAAACATACAATGTATTTTCTTTGAAGAGAGTATTTGGCCGGTTCACCAATTTAAACAGTGTTTAGTCATTTCAATTAAATTTACAATTTCTATATTTCCTTTTTGCCATATTTATTCCTCATCTATTTTTTTAAAAAACCAATATTACCGTTCATCCTCATCTCTAATCTTAATCAAATTCAATTTTTCCCTTCTATTCTATATTATACCCCTTCCCATTGGCATCTATTTTTATATCCATCCTCACATTGGTTAATTATGTAATATTACAGTTGTTTAATACAAATTCAACATTTTAATATAAATCAATTAGTTAAATAACTATCTTTTTTGTATATTAATCAATATGAACATGAATACATGCATTTCCATGCAATCCAATTTCTTACAAATCAATTAATTATATTTACCAATAATATTAAACCAAATAATTTCCCCCATATATTCCTCCAAACCACAACTTAACCATTTCTGCTTTCAACAAAATATACAATTAATAGTATCTCAATTATTACAATTCCCTAGTTAAATAGAGCTTTTTTTCTTTTGTGTTTTAAAATCTTGAAGTCTCCTCTTTTGCCCTTAATTTCCCATTGTTTGCACCTACCTTTTTTGGTGAGGAAAAAGAAAAGAAATCTGCCTCTGCCTAATTTTCCAACCTTGCAGCAAACAGCAAAGCCAACCGCCTGCTTTACTTTCAGTTTCGTTTTCAGCTTGATTTGCACAAAGAGAAAAAAAAAATCTGCTCCAGCAATTTAGCTCTTTGCAGCAAGCAACAGAGCCCTGTGCAAAACAGCTGAGAGCAAATCAGCTGAGAATCAGGAGGCTGATCTAATCAATGGGCTAATTAGCCTATGCTGAAGCTGAAAGGAGTTCTTTTTTTCTGGCTGTTTGCTTCCAAGGATAACTGCACAGGCCAAACAGTGGGGACCACCCTCCTTGCCTCTTACCGTCCCCCTAAAGCATCCCATTGCCCCCCGGGGGTAGTACCACCCACTTTGGGAACCGTTGGTCTACTCATTTGTTTTCTTTTAACATTGATCAGCTGTAGGGCAGCCCTTTGAAGCCCCACAGCAAGAGTTTAAAATAGGATCTGATAGATGACCACTGGATAACTTTCTATTCCCTCAATTCTAAAAGCAAGTATATTCTGAAAGCAGGATATACACTCGGTTAGAGAATGTACAAATTCAGCTTAAAATCCTTTGATACTCGGAGAGGCCCCTAAACCTGTCAGAAGAGAGGAACAATTCTAATGACATACAACTAAAACATAGTTAGGTCAAGGATATCTACCTGGGTTGGAAGTCGTCCATCAACAAAAGATAATTTGGATTTATGCTCCAGTAATTTATAGAAGAATTACGATTGTTTGGAAAAGATAATGTAAAACCTTAATAATTAGGAAATGTCAATTAAATATAACAAGTGTTTGTTAACCATATATGGAAAGTTGCTGTGTTAGCAGAATCCTTTGTTTAGAAGAGTATAATTGTCATGGAATCACTGTCTCTTCACTCAGAACTCAGATGGGAATCGAGTTTCTGAGTCTTGCGCAATAAACCTGACTCTGTCTGACCCAATGGGATGTCTCTTATATCCTTTCTTCCATAACAATTTTAAACAGTTTTTCCCCTCTAGCCAATCAGCTGGCACTCAGGAGGCAGCAATAGATTGGGGGTGGGGCCAAATAAAAGGTAAGAATAATGTATGGGGGCGGGGGGGGCAGAGCCAGTTCTCTCCACCTCTTCCTGGATTAGCGGAGGGCTTCCCGTCATTTCCCATCGGATTGGGGGGGTTTCTGTGACCCCCAAGTCATCCCTGGCTGTGGGGTGCACCTCCCCTCTTCTCATCCAGCACCACCCGATCCCCAAACTCTTCCTCCAGCAGAAATCTTCCTCTGTGAAAGGAGGAGCGTCCATCCCGGCCAGATGCTTCCAGCCCCAGAAGAGGAAGGGGGGGTCTGAATTGGGGGGAGGAAGCGTAGATCTCGGACTTTGGAGGTGGGAAGAGCCAGAACCAGCAGCAGCACCAATGGGAATTCTCCCTGCTTGAGCATCATCGGTCTCCGGGCAGAGTCCTTGGTGGCTTCACCTGAAGGAGGAGAGCCAGTTCTGCGGAGAGAGAGAAGCGGAGAAAGTGGGAGGGGCCATCTTGGCCTGAAGAACCGAGCGGAACTCTCTCCTGCATTGCGTGAAGTCAAGGGAAACTCTGCCCGGAGACTGATGACGCTCAAGGAGGGAGAATTCCCATTGAACAGGTCCCCCTGTTCTTTCTGGACACTCCCCATTCCGAAGTTTGAGGCAGCCCCATTCTGGGCTAGGCAGCCTTTCTGCGATCCCTTCGCTTTGGGGAGAGAGGGAACCGGTGGGAAATTCCACTACCTGAGCCAAAAGGGTCTGCTGCAGGGGTGAAATGCTCCCGGTTTGGACTGGATCACCCAATCCGGTAGCGATGGAGGCAGATGGTTCAGAGAACGGGTAGCAAAAATTCCTGCCCCCCCCCCCACATGCCCAACTGAGCCGCAATCGTCAGAGGCTTTTTTCTTTTAAATGCCTCTGATGATCCAAGCTGAGTTGCCTGATCGTCAGAGGCATTTAAAAGAAAAAAAGCCTCTGACGATCAGGCAACTCACCTGGGATCGTCAGAGCCTTTTGAAAGGATATTTTTACAACCACTTCGCTGAAGAAGTTGTAGAAAAAATGGTTTTAAAAGTTTTTTAAAAATCGCCACGCCCACCCAATCACATTGCCCCCCCACCACCAAGCCACGCCCACAGAACCGGTAGTAACAAACTTTAGATTTCACCCCTGTCTATGGGATTTTGAGACAGATCGTTTTCTCAGGGGGTGGGGGGGACCCTCAGGAGAGGAAGGGCCAGGTAGGGCCAGGCAAGGGAGGCCAGGAGACGGGACCAGGTCGAGGCGATGTCAATAAGTTTGTGTTTTTAAAGCAGTCTCTTTGTTTTCCAGTGGTACCAGAGGAGCAGCCCGTCCTCTGGCAACGGGGACACACGGAGGTATGTCATATTTATTTGTTTAATTATTTGTCAACACGTATCCAATGGGACCCAAACCCTGGAAGTCAAAATGGCTCTTTTGGGTGAGGGGGCCTGGATTAACCGGGCTTGAGGGTTTTTCCTGGGCTCAGACCCAACGTCCTCATGGTCTCCATTGCTTTTCAGCAGATAAATTCACGGGCCGGCCACCTGCCCCCGATCAACCAAGGTCCTCCCCCTCAGCGGACTTGTACCACCCGCCCCCCCAAGGTAAGCAATCTAAATCTTCTGGGGCAGGGGTGGGTTCTAAATTTTTTTACTCCCGGTTCTGTGGGTGTGGCTTATTTTGTGGGCGCGGCTTGGTGGGGGATTAATGTGACTGGGTGGGCGTGGCCAACTTTTGTTTTTAACTTTTTTTTTTATTGAAAAAGTTTTACAATACAATTTTTTTTTCATTTTCCCCCCCACCCCCACCCCACCTCCCCATCCCCATCAACCTCCTTCCACCCTCACCCCTTCCCTCCCCATCCCTCCCCTGACTTCCGCTACAAATTTTTAAAAGAAAAACAGCAAAAATTTATAAGAAAAAGAAAAGCAAAAACTATTATGTATTCAAATTCTAAATTGAAAAAAAGTTTTGAAGGAAGAAGAAAGAAAGAAAGAAAAAGAATTAAAAAAAGGGAAAAGAAAAATATAACAATAAACCCATAGATATTAATATTTATCTAAAGTTAACAATATTATAATAAAAAACACCCAATAATAATAACCATTATAATATTCAAGCCAATTTAAAAATTATTATACCTTTCTATGAACCATTGGTATTAACATTACTAATCATATGCCAAACTCAATCCCCCATCTAATAAAACATAATATAACCTGCATATTCATATCAAATAATTTGATCCCAACTACTCCCCTTAACTAAAAAGCAAAAAGAAAAGCATAAAACATGCAATATAATATAATTATGCATATGTTTTTAACTTTTAAAAGCATTTTTTCTACAACCTTAAGAGGTTTCAGGAAAAAATGCTTTGAGAAGCCTCTGACGATCAGGCAACTCAGCTGGGATCGCCAGAGGCTTTTAAAGGCATTTTTTTCCCTCAAACCTCTTCGGCCGAAGAGCTTGTAGAAAAAATGCTTCTCAAAGCCTCTGATGATATATATTTATATTTCACGGCTGTTATTTTAACTTTTCCAGACTCCTGCAACATCTGGGGGGCGACCGCTGAGGAATCCGAGGGAGAAGAGTGGCACGTAAGTCTACGTTTTATCTAAAGAATATAAAATATAACATTTATTTTTTAAATGAATCCTTTGTTGAAACTCCTTTGACTTTTATGAGAGCATCCAGTCTTTTGGCCTTAGAGCTGATCTGCATGGCACATCCTGCCTTGGAAATCTTTGCCCACTCTTCCTTGCAAAAGGGCTCCAAAATTGTCAGATTGGGGAGGGGGAGATTCTTCTGTGCCCAGCCCTCTTCCAGTCCTCTCCCCAGGTTTCCACGTGGATTTGGGTCCAGGCTCTGCCAGGGCCATTCCAAAACTTTGATCTCCTTGTAGGGAAGCCCTTGTTGTGTTGACTTGGAGGCCTGGTTTGGGTCCTTGTGGCATCGAAGGGGGAAATTCCTCTTCATCTTCAGCATTTTAGCAGAATCCGGAAGGTTTTGTGCCAAAATTGACTGATACTTGGAACTGTTCGTAATTCCCTCTCCTTGGCTGAGCCCCAGTTCCAGCTGCAGAAAAGCAGCCCCAGAGCAGGATGCTGCCCCCCCCCCCACCTCAATGCTTCCTTGTGAGCCTGGTGGCTTTGGGGGCTTATAAGATGTGGAGACCAAGGCTGTTGCTGTCAGAGGCAGCTGAAGAAATGCCAGAAACCCCCTACTCAACAGTTGAACTCGATGGGGGCTTGAGCAGAGTCTCCTTAACAGATTTTTCACATATTTAATGACTACTATTTAACATCAATTTTTTCCCTTCAAAGATTTCAGTTTATTTTTTGATTTGAATTGTACATCTTATATGTTATGTTAAAGGAGGAAGTACTCTGAAGTGATTTATCTTGGTCTGATTTTTTTATTTTACATTTCCAAAACCTGGCATTTTAACAGGGGTGTGTAGACTTTCTTTGCTAAATACTGAAGTAAAAACTTAAGTAATCCAACTCTTATAAACAACTCTTACCAACACATTAAACCTTAATATTTAAATCACTAATCAAATCCCTTAAGATACCCTGGAGGTGTATCTAAAGTCCATCAAACTACCTACCGCCATTTTTATGGAGCCTTTCTAAAAGACCCAATAAATGGTGAAAGGATTGTTGGTAGAAATAGCAACACTGAATTTATACACCGAGACAATCATAAGTCAAGTAAAAAAAAGTCAAGTAAAAAACTTAAGGGTCTAATTTCTCTCTGATTTCCCTATTTACAGCAACAGAAAGCACAAGTCGTTCTCCCTGAGTGAGGAGCTCCTGCGTCAAATTGCCCAGCTTTCCAAGAAGAACGCAGAACTCTGCAGGGAGGTGGAGGAGAAACTGCGGAGGTGAGAAGCCCTGACTTTCTCTCCCAGGATTTCCTATTCAATTCTCCTTAGCTCCCTACCCTGGACACACATTACACAATGTTCTGCCTTGAATTACGTTGCCTGGATGGGTAGGAGACATCATGAATCACTTGACAGGGACTTTTCCTGGCCAAATCCTCTGAATTTAGGAGGTCCTTGCTTTGATCTCCTCCTCTGCTGCTCCCTGACCTCAGTTCTCGGCTCCCACCCAGTTCTCACCAGTTCAGTCTTCTCCCCCTTCTGTCCCCATTAGAAAGTTTGGAAATTGTTTTGAATTGGTTGGTGTCTTTTCTGGTATGAAAGCCAAAAAAGAAAAAAAAAGGTTTTAAGATCTGAAGATTCCTTTGTGGTACTTGTAGATTATGTAGTGCTAAATACTGAAAGTAAACATTCATTCCTTTGCACTTAAATAATGTTTAGAAGAACTTGGCACTGTAGCTGTGGTAAGAGAAATGGCAAAACTCAAGTAATGAAAAAGTAAGGCTAGGGAAAACAAAGAAAGTGCCAGGCATTTCAGTTAGTTTTCATTTCAAAAGGCTTTGATGGTTCAAGGGAAGAGCTGAGGGGGCTCATTTCCCTCTTGTCTTCCTATTTTACAGAATCCAGATGTTGGAGCTCCGAAACCTCCATCTCCACTGCAGGGTCCTGAAGGAAGCTGGGCAGAACCAGGAGCTCCTCAGGGAGAACGAAGAGTTGCGGGAACAGCTGGAGAGGTAAGAAATACCGTCTTTCCCCGAAAATACGACCTTCCCCGCAAGCAGTTGTTGTTGTGGCTAAGCAAGTAAGTAAGAATCTTTGGCTGCTTCTCCGCATTGACCTCTCCACGTCTCCTTCTTCCAGAGAGAAACAATGGAGGGAAGATCAGAAGATCTTGCAGGATCAAGAGATCTGAGGCAGATCTGAGGCAGCCTCCTCCTCAGCAAAGGGGACCCATTCTGTCTCCACTACATCCTGGCAACACTGAAAAGCCTCTGAGAACCAGGCAAAAAGTGCACCCTATTTTTTCCATGACTTTTGGAGGTTCTGTATGGGATCATGGACCCAACTTCCAGAGGTCTGTAGGCCCTAGGAGACCCTCCCTCATTTTTCTGCTGCTGGATAACTTGTAAGAAGGTGCAAAGAGGAAAGAACTGAAGGGCTGAAGAGGAAATGCTTTTGTAAACTCAATTTGATCCTTTGAAATTTATTTTGTAATGTAAATAGAGATCTGGATTTGGAATACCCCTCAAGATCTTTTTTTAATTCCTTCAATTCTGCTATTGGTTCCTGCTTTTTAATGTGCCTCGGTGTTGATTTTAATTCTAAGAAGTTTGTGGTTTTCTTCGTTGTTAATTATTGGGGTGCAAACTGTCAGTATTTTAAGCATAATTAAGAAGAGCCTGAGTAGCGTAGGGGGCTAATGCCTCCTGCTAAAGACAGCAATTAAGATCCAGCTGCCTGCAATTTCTGCGAGTTCAATCCTAGCCAGGCTCAAGATTGACTCAGACTTCCATCCTTTCTAAGGTGGGTAAATTGAGGACCCAGATTGTGGGGGCAATAAGCTGACTTTGTATAAATATAAATATACAAAAGTATGAAGGCTATTGCTTAAAGCATTGTAAGCCGCCCTGAGTCTCTGGAGAAGGGCGGCATATAAATCAAATTATAAAAAAAAAAAAAAAAGAAGAAGCCCTAGCCATTTTTGGGGGAGGTCAAAAGGAAATAAGTGTATCTCTCTGTGTGTATATGTTCATGTATATAAGATAAAAGCAAATGCAGGGTAAAAATGATTAAGAACTTAATTATGCTTGGTGATGGGAGCAAAAAACTTAGAAGGCTAATTTCTCTCCGGTTCTCTAAATCTACAGAAAAGAAGCAATCATAGGTGTGATGGGGAACGAGAGACTGGAACTCCAGCGTAGAATTGAGAGCCTTGTAGTTGAGAAAAGGGCTTTGATGGAAGAAAAGGAGAAGATGAGAAAGGACTTCACGGAGCGACTGAGGAGGTGAGACACGGATTTCTCAGACCATCCACGGCAGAGACGGAGAAAGTAGAGATTTCCTGATCTCTACTTACATTCAAAACTTTATTTCTTTCATCGAGCAAAATAAAATAACCTTAGAGCCAAAACATGATTCCAGGATGAAGAATCTGCCCTTAAGCGATGGAAGAATTAGGAAGCTTACTACTAAAATTTATTGTACTGCAATAAAATCCCTAATTTTGTAAAATAAAGTTCCAAAAGAAGAAGAAAAAAATCCTTAGTATGTATATTATGACTATTGTTGTTCTTGGGCACAAAATTTCCCGTATTCGTACATCTACTATCAATTCGCATGGATGAAGATTTACATGAAATGACAGTTGGTGTTTCAGTGGGAGAGAAAATTTCCCTCGCGGTTGCTGTGCCTATTGGTTGGCTTCTGGCTTGGATATTTGAACAGGCCAATCAGAGCGCGGCTCCTGACTTTGAATCTCCCGGGCTTTTGTAAGGGGCTCTGACCCACTCTAGAAGGAGCTGCTCCCCAGCAGGAAAGGCAGCCCTGGGTCAGTCCCTCCAGCCTCCTCCTGAGGAAGGGAGACCCGGGCTCCGTCGCATGGAGCGGCTCCAAAAAGAGCCGAAGGAGCCTTGCTAAAAGGAAGATGGCTACTGACACTCTTTTACAGAGTCTGTTTTATTCATTTTATTCAACCAGTTTGTTTGAAGCTCTCCTCTGACTCCTTTGTTGGTGCATCGCAAGCGGATACAAAACCTCCACAACAAACTCCGGATGATTTCCCTCTCTCCATCCAAACTTCAGCTCATCACTTGGATGCTCACTTTTGTTTAAAGTAGTGATTGAAATGGTTGTCGTGGCCCCTGCAAAGTCCCACATTTTTATAACCACTCATTGATACACAATTCCTGATCCTTATAGAAACAAATTAGGGTTTTTTTTAGAATTGGTAAATGTTTCTCACATTAAAAAAATCTTCTTCCTTTTATGATAGTTCTATTTTAAGGATTGAATTATTTTGAATCCCCTTTAATGGCCAGAGAAAAATTAGTCCTTCTACAAATAATGGTGTGTTTGTGACTCTTAACTCTGGTGGAGAACTATCTCCATCTCACCTTCTCAACACTCATTCAATGTCAGGGTGATGAGTAACTACCATTGGCCTCTGGATTTGGATCTGGGTTGGCTTGAGACTCAGTCAGCTGGTGTTGACAAAGAGGATTAAATTGGAAAAAAAAGGATTTTCTTGCTTCTATTCATGATGATATAAGAATAACATGAGCATTTTGTGTAACAGAGTTTCTCTATTAGGGACTTTAATATACCATGGTGTATTTTTGCCATTCAATGGGTGGGTAAGGATCCCCAGCGCCTGCACAATCTCACACTTGGCCACAACCTCCCTGACAACTATCAGAATCCACTTGGCCCTTCAGAGGCCTTGCTGGACGTGCTCTCTACTGGAGGAGCCCCTGTTCCCAGGGACGGTTGTGGGAGGAAGGACAACTCCCTTTGGCTCCTCTGGATGCGCCTGACAGGATGGGCATCTCCATCCAGATGTCCACATTAGTGGGAACCTACAAAGCTACAGGAAGTCCTCGATTTATATCCATTCATTTTGCGACAGTTCCAAGTTCCATGGCCATTAAAAAAAGCCGTCTATGATGGGTCCTCGCACTTACGGCTAGTGCAGCATCCCCTTGGACACAGAGTCGCTATTTGGGTGCCTGGCAATCAACAAGGATTTATGACAAGTAAAGTCAGGGGGCGAAATAGTGTTTGCTTCATGACTGCAGAATTCACTCAACAACCCCAGTGATTCGCTTAACAACGATGGCAATAAGCATTGTAAAATTCAGCACAACTCCCTTAGCAACCGCCTAGCTCAGCAATGCCATGTCTGGTCCCAATTCTGGTTGTAAGTGGAGGACTATCTGCAGGATGCAGCAGCAGGCTGATTTGGACAAGCTTAAGCAGGGCTGGGAGACCACCAGGAAATGCCAGGGGTAGGTTGAGGATAAGGCAGCGGCCAACCTATCTTGCAAGCTATCAAGAAAAGGTGGGGCTTTAGTGACTTTGAACCAATCAGTAAGTGACTCTGAGTTCTAGTCCTGCCTTAGGCGAAGGTAGCTGGGGGCTTTGAGCCAATCACCTGGAGGCCCCGATTTCAATTCCCAGGGCCCAGCTAGGACTTCAGGGCCAGACTCTATGCTGCCCCCCACAGGCAGTGAGTCTTAGCTGCACCCTGGCAAGAGGGAGGGGCTGTGATGGGGGAGGGGCTCTCTGTGTCCAGGAGTTTCTCTCCTTTGCTTTCGGATGGGGCTGCTCTACCCCAGAAAGACCTGTGGGGGTGGGGGTGGGGTGGTTGGAGGTGTCAGATATTGCCTGTATGTGATGCACCAGAGACTAAAAGGGATTAAGTCTTTACAGACATCACATGTGACTATCTCAGCCAATGAACTGCTAAAAGGGCCTGGGGAAAGGAGTGGGGAGTTGGAGGGAGAAGTCTGGTATAAAGAGGGAATTATGGGTTTTGTGGTCCAGGATATCTGTTGGAGGGCAGAGTTCTGGGGTTGTTCTAGTGTCTCTTTCTCTTTTCCCTCCCTCCCTCTCACACACAAACTACCACAAGACTCAGAATAGAATATTGATAACTAAGGAGCCCAGCAAAGTGACATCTCTCTTCCACATCTGGTGGAGCCCCAAAGGTCCCATTCCCAGCCAGTTCCCATTGGATGAGGGAGAAAGATCTTACCCATCACATCTGGAAGGCCCAGGACCCCCAACCCTTCTACACGGTAAAGAGGGGCTTGAAGGTGTGTGTGTGAAGGGAGTCAAGAAGAAATTTGCACCCCTTGGAAGAAAGCTGAGCTCTCATTTGGGAAGATGGAAAAAGGGGATCTTTTGGGGGGTGACCCCGACAGGCAAAAAGAGGGTTCCCTTTGCCCTCAGCTCTTCTTTTCCCCAGGGAAGCCCCCTTTGATGGGAAGGGATCCAGGCAGCCCTGATCTTCAGTGGGGAGGGAAGTCCAGAGTCTCAAATTGTTCAGTGAAACTTTTTGTTTGAAGCCAAGTTCTCCAGCAGGAAAGTTTTCCATTCTGGGCCTTCGGGGAGAAGAGAGAAGCTGCCCCCTACTCCCTGGGTCTCTGCCCAAAGTCTCCCCTAGAAGATTCAGCTAAAGAGCAGAGAGAAAACTCGGAGGATAATAATTCTCCCTCTCAGGAGGGATCTCTGGATAATTCAATGACTTCTTGAGCTCTGAGATTGTTGGGTGTTTTTCTGGAGGGAAGTGAGAGGGAAATAATCCCCATGTGGTTCATAATGATAAAGCAGAGATGGAATTAAGTCTGTCATCTAGAATTGAGAGCTTTGGGATTTACAGCCTTGAAATTGGCCCCAGAGGGAATAGACGGCACCTGTGGCTGAAGATAAAAAGAAATGTGACATTTGTTGGCATAGCAATTAGAGAGAAAAGCTCAGGGGCAGTTAATGCCCGAGCATGTCACGGATCTCAAATGGCTGCTTGTTGAGTTGGAGCCAAACTTTACTTTACTTTGAAAGTTGATGCTCAATGACAAAAGGGCTGATGCAATAGTGTGGCCTGACTCCAAGAACTAAATGAAAAAATAGTGAAAAACTACTTATCAGAACTTTGCATAGTTGGAAAAAAAACCCCACATGCACAGACTAACAGAGGGAGGGAGAAGTGAGAGAAAAGCAAGTGAAAAGAGATGGAGAAATAAAGGAAGCAACTCATCCATGGAAGGGAGGGAGGGAGGGATATGGAAAGCTGTTATGCAAAATCCCCTTAAAACTTCTATTCTCTGAGACCAGGGAATGAGGAAGCCCATATCCCATGTTCTCCTGCCTCCCTTTTCCATGCCCAGGCCAGACAAGGGGGCTCTTGCAGGGATGCCAGACAGGACTCTGCCTGGATGAGTGTGGAGCCCCTCTTGGGAGGAGGAAGCTGGGGAGCCTCGTGTTGGGGAAGGAAAACAGAGCAAAATCTCCCTCCAGGTTCCATCTTCTGAGTCCTGGAAACGGGGGAGACCATATCCCATGTTCCACTGCCACTTCTTTCCATGCTTCGGTGAGGGGGGGCTTCCCACACTGGGAAGAGACGAACCTGGTTTATGGGTCCCAGAGTTGGATGTTGGGGGGACGCAGCCCCCGGGGTTTCTCCAGCTTCGCTTGGGCTCCGTGTCTTTCCAGGAGAGGCTCCTGTGGGGCAGAAGCCATGCGGGGCTGAGTCTCCCAAGGGGGATCTGGGGTTGCACTGGAGGAAAAGGCAGCCGGACTCAGCCTGGAATAGAATAGAATTTTTTTTTATTGGCCAAGTGTGATTGGAGACCGAAGGAATTTGTCTTTGGTGCAGAAGCTCTCAGAGTACATAAAAGAAAAGTGGGGACAGGGGGAGGGGGAGGGGAAGGGAAGGGGGCTGGGGGAACTTAATAAACTAAGAAAGGTCAAAATATAAAGAATCTTAGTGCATTATATGAACTTGGAAATGATAAGAAAAAATAAAAATAAAAACTTCCGTCCACTTTATAATTTTCTGCCTATTTATTCAACAATATTCTCCACAAGTTGTCACTTTCCTGCTTCTTAATGAGCTGTTATCCAAAATTTAATATTGCTAGAAAAAGATGGGAAATGAAATTTCACTTCAGGCACAAGCAATTTTAAAGTCAGCTGCAATGAGGATTGATATATGGGATTCTGATATAAAACAGAATTACAAACAGGCCCCACTCTTAACATTGGGCAGAGTTGAAGGGCACTGATGGCCTCCTTGGCATTAGAAGACAGGCAAGAGGAGAGTTCAATGGCATTGACTTCAAGTGGCCCCAAACTCCATGACTCTGGGTGAGCTTCCCAGCAATCTCTGGAGACAAGAGGCCACGTTGAAGGACAGCAGAAGTCAATTGTCTTGTTCTTGAACTATCTTCCCCAGCATCACTTCCTATATCCTCATAGTGGATTGAGGATTCTTCCTTCCCTTGCGGCCCTTTATTCATTTTTTTCATGGCGGCTGCGGACTTTTGGGATGCTTCGGTTGCAGCGCTTCTTCCATAGACTCTTGGAAAGTTATCCTGGGCTTAGCAAGTAGTCGGCTTTGCAGGGTGAGATCCTTCAGTCCCAAGACCAACTTATCTCTCATTGCCTCGTCCAGGTTGGAGAATTCACAAGCGGTGGCTATTTCACGTAAAGTTGCCACAACTTCGCCTATTGATTCTCCCTCCCTTTGGTCTCTCCTGTAGAACTTGTGCCGTCTCAGAAGGGATGAGGCTTGGGGTGCGTAGTGGGCTTTCAGGATGCCCTGGAGTGTCGGCCAGGTCATAGTTCTCAGTTCTGCCGGACAGGCTAAAAAGCTTTCACCATTTTAAAAACAGCGGCTCCAGAGTGCGAGAGGAATAGCGTCCTTTTCCTCTGTTCCGACAGGCTCAGTAAGTCGTTTGCTTCCAGGAACATGTGGAATCTCTCCATGTTCGATTCCCAATCTTCTCCTGCCGGGTTGAACCGTGTAGGTGGAATCATTGAAGACATCTTGCGCTGGCCGTTATATTTTTGATGGCCGTTGATTGCCACGTGGAGGTTTCAGCAGCCTAGTGTCCTATTGTCCTTCTGAGATCCCACCTTCGTCGCCAGTGGTGAGTAGTGGCTGCAGACAGAGGAGGCAGGACACGTTCGGCAGTTTAAATAGCTTTATTCGGCTCCAGTACAGCAATGGCAATGCGAGCTGCAGGAGCCCCTTTTAAACGGAGCTGTCCACGGCTTCAGCCACTGATATGCCTTTAATTTTCCCGCTCCAGCTACTCGCTCCTGATTGGTTCCTGCATTCGTCTATTCAATACTTAACAAGTTCCTTTATTAGAGAAGTCATATTGGCACATCTGGGAAAACCCGAATCTGAATTCCTGCGTTTTCCCAACCCCTCTACCAAACTCAATCCCTGCCCGTGTCAACTGTCAAGCCCCCACATGTACCAATCAGGGTCCTGATCCCCAAATCACCCAGAGTTCAGGAACGCTTGCCCAGGTGTTAGCAAGTGTCCTTGGTCCCACGGGAAAGGAATGTGGTTGTGACTATTCTCTGGCTTCACCCCCTTTCTCCCTCCCGATTCCCATCGCAGGCCTCTCCGCTGTGGCAGCCCTGAAGATTCAAAATGGATCCAGGGCTGATAGCCTGGATGATGCCACAGGACCCCTCTCGTCTTTCTGGTGCAGAGCTAGTTCATCCTTCTGGTGCACCCTGGAGAAGCTCAGGAGCACAAACGAAACGGAGCCGGTCCGAACTGGGAGCATTTCACCCCTCAGTAAAGTCAGTGGGCGAAACGGGGTTTGTTTCATGACTGCAGGATTCACTCAACAACCCTAGTGACTCGCTTAACAACTGTGGCAATAAACATTCACTTAGCAACCTACCTTAGCCATGGCATTTCTGGTACCAATTCGGGTCGTAAGTCGAGGACTATCTGGAGGATGCAGCAGCAGGCTGATTTGGAAAAGCTTAAGCAGGGTTGGATTTAAGCAGGGTTGGGAGACCACCAGGAAACGCCAGGGGTAGTTTGAGGAAAAGGCAGTGGCCAGCCTATCTTGCAACCTATCTAGAAAAGGTGGTGCTTTAGTGACTTTATTTTATTTATTTTTATTTTATTTCAACTTATATACCGCCCTTCTCCCTGGGGGGACTCAGGGCGGTGAACAGCCAAATTAAAACACATACAATACAAATATTTAAAAAAAATTAAAATTAAATTAAATCATCGGCGTTTCAGTATTAAAATCTCAAATCTACAAGTTAAAATACCCAATTTAAAACCCAAAAATCAATAATATCAAAATTTTAAAAACCCCATTAAAACCAATCAAGCTAGGCCGGCTTATTGAAATAAATAAGTCTTAAGGGCCTTTCTGAAAGCGCGGAGGTCCAGGATCAAACAAATTTCAGGAGGCAGCTCGTTCCACAGGGCGGTTGCCCCCACAGAGAAGGCTCTCTCCCTGGGGGCCGCCAGCCGACATTGCTTGGCTGATGGCACCCTGAGGAGTCCCTCTCTGTGCGAGCGTATTGGCCGGTGGGAGGTTATCGGTAGCAGCAGGCGGTCTCGCAGATACCCCGGCCCTATGCCATGGAGTGCTTTAAAAGTGACAAACAACACCTTGAAGCACACCCGGAAGACCACTGGGAGCCAGTGCAGCTCGCACAGGAGTGGTGTCACGTGGGAGCGCCCTGTCGCTCCCATAATCACCCGCGCGGCCGCATTCTGGACCAGTTGGAGCCTCCGGGTGCACCCCAAGGGAAGCCCCATGTAGAGAGCAGACTCTTGCTAACACTATCTTGCAACCTATCAAGAAAAGGTGGGGCTTTAGTGACTTTGAACCAATCAGTAAGTGACTCTGAGTTCTAGTCCTGCCTTAGGCGAAGGTAGCTGGGGGCTTCGAGCCAATCACCTGGAGGCCCTGATTTCAATTCCCAGGGCCCAGCTAGGACTTCAGGGCCAGACTCTATGCTGCCCCCCACAGGCAGTGAGTCTCAGCTGAACCCTGGCAAGAGGGAGGGGCTGTGATGGGGGGAGGGGCTCTCTGTGTCCAGGAGTTTCTCTCCTTTGCTCTCGGATGGGGCTGCTCTACCCCAGAAAGATCCGGGGGGAGGGGACTTGGGGTTCTGCTGGAAGACGAGGAGGCAGTGGGGACCAGCAGGGCCTTTGCCCAAAATCCGCCCTGCCTTAACATTGATCAATGGTTAAGGCAGCAGGTTAGGAAGCAAGAGATCCTGAGTTCAAGTCCCGCCTTAGCCCTGAAAGCCTGTTTGCTGACCTCGGGACAGACACTCTCTTTCAGACAAGCCCACCTCACAGGGTGATTGTTGTGGGGAAAAGAGGAGGAAGAAGAAAAGTTGGACATGTTCACCTCCTTTACTTATTTGTAAAAATAATAAAACACTGGGGAAAAAATCTAACAAAAATAAACACTGTTTTTCCTGCTTCTGTTTGCATGGAATCTGTCCTAGCCTTGTGCAGATATAGGAGTTTCTCTTCTCACAAGGAGGAAGAGGGTTTTTAAAAATCATCCCTTCCAATTTCACTCACTCTGTTTTTTGCAGCCTTTGGGGGCACCA
Source organism: Masticophis lateralis (assembly GCA_030761175.1). Lineage (NCBI taxonomy): Eukaryota > Metazoa > Chordata > Lepidosauria > Squamata > Colubridae > Masticophis > Masticophis lateralis. The sequence continues at coordinate 13,613,998 of JAUDYJ010000016.1, forward strand.
GTGGGGGCATCGGACCCCCTCCCAGCCCTGGGACACAGCAGGTTTCTCTGTTTCTTTGGGAAAGATTCCTTCCCCAATCAGAGTCTGACTGAGCCCCATCATCCACTTCCCTCCCTGACTGGGATCAGCTGAATTCCTCCATTCAGACAACAGGAAAAAGGGACTTTGAACCAAGCCTCCGGGTCAGTCTCCATTTTTCCACACAGAGGGTCCCTCTCACTCTGCAAAGCCAATTTCCCCCTCAGTTCCTGGATACTCCAGACATCACTCGGCTGAGCTCACAGGAGGGCCAGGGAGGCTGAGAAATTGACACTTGCAACTGTCCTCACGTTTTACATTTTGTGTCCTATCTTGTCACCGTGGTGAAGGGAAGCACCCCGATTGTGAAATGAGTGGCACAGTTGTTAAGAATGCTCAATGGGCATAAATGTGTGGACAGTCATAAGTACGAGGACCAGTCAATAGTGCGAGGACCGGTCAGAAATCACTTTTTTCAGCCCTCTGAGTAGTCCCTATGCACATAGCCATGCCCACCCAGTCACATGACCAGCTAGCTACGCCCACCCGGTCACGTGACCACCAAGCCACACCCGTAAAATAAGCCACACCCACAGAACCGGTTGTTAAAAGATTTGAATCCCACCACTGGTTAAAGATGCTGGGTGATCCTAATCACATGGAAAGTAATCAAACGAGGCTCTTAGTGCCAATAAAGGATTAAAGATAAAACTCCTTTCAATACTCAGGAAAGAAAAACCCCGACTCCCTTTTCATAGAGAAAGGGGCTTTTACTGAGTATGGACTGAATGCAACCAGAGAAAACCAAAGGTGTGAAAATTACACATGGAAAACATCCCTAAAAACCCTCCCCCAACCGTCCAGCCAGGATTATCCCATCCACATTCCCCCCAGGGTTCATGTGGGGTGCAGCGCCCGATGGTGCCATCCTCCTGCTCTGCCAGGATGGTTGACCTTGAGTAGTTATCAGCTTCAAAGAAAACTTTCTCTTCTCCCTCCACCAGCTCCCTTCCCCCCTCCCAGGCATTGCAACAGCCCCCCCCCTCCCCCCGTTACAATGGCAGCCGAGCAAGCAAGCAATGAAAAAGCGGAGGCTGACACTCCTGAAAAAACCCTTGTGGACAGTTTCCCTTTCCTAAGAAGACAAGAAATGGCTGTTCCCACCCCTGGAATTTCCCAACCTCTGAGAAGTTGGCTACACAATTGGGAAGAGCCCAGAAGACTAGGAAAGCCATCTTCTCTCAGATGATTGACAGCTAGCTGACAGTTGAGCTGGAGGGATGACATTATGCAGCCAGTAGGATCCCAAGGAGATGACAGGCCTCCCTTGGGATCCTATCCAAACTCCCCTCCTCCACCTTTTCTACTCACCCCAAGGTCAGTCCAAGGCCTCGGGGAAACTACGGACAGGCCCCCAAAGCTCCTAATTTCTCCCCTTTTGGCCCAGAGGGCCTGGCTCTTTTGTGGTAGACTGCCTCTTCCTATGGAAGCTCAGCTAAGCTAGAGGACTGAGCAAGACTCACTGATGCAACTCTTGCTCAGCCTCCAGTTCGATTCCCTTTGGGTTGAGATGCTGGGGGGGGGGGGGGTTGTGTGTGTGTGTGTTGTTGTGGTAGTGGCTACATCCCTCTGTCAGCTCCCTCTGTTTTTGCTGCTCAGGTCCAGACCTTTTTTTCTGGGGGCCAAAGTCTCGTTTGATGGTTTTTAAGAGCAGAGAAAGGGGAGAAATTCTCTGCCTGGGTTTTTAAATGCAGGCACCATTTTTAATAGCCTAATGGAGCTGAGCCCCAAATCACAGGACCCTCTTTTAGACGGGATCCAGTGGGGGGGATCCAGTTGTATCCAGAGATCCAAAAGATCCCATTTCGCCTTTTTACCCAAGAGGCCTGGATCTTCCCAGGTAGACGGTCTGTTATGGATTGGGTCCCTATAGCTGTCTGAAGGGCTGCTAAAGTGAATCTAGCCTTTAGATGAGCCTCACTCTTAACTCCAAGTCTTTTGGGGGGAAATGTCACATTTCTTCAGCCACAGGTGCCGTGTACTCTCTCTGGGGCCAGTTTGAAGCATGAGCTCCCAAACGTCTCAATTCTAGATGACCGATTTAATTCAATCTCTGCTCCTATTATTTTGAATTACATGAAGATTATTTCCCTTTCATTTCCCTCCAGAGAATTTCCCAACAACCTTTGAATCCAAGAACTACTTGAATTATCCAGGGATCCCTCCTGAGAGGGAGAATTATGGTAAAAGTTTCAGCTCTGCTCTTCGGCCGAATCCTCCAGGGGAGACTTTGGGCAGAGAAATAGGGAGTTTGGGGACAGGCAGAGTCTGCGCTCTTAAATCTACGTCTCTCTCCTTTCCAGATGAAGCTGAGTGTTTCTCTGTGTTTGAATCAGGAAAGCAACTGGATCATATTCCACCTTATGAGAGTCCTTTGAATTCTTCTACTTCTTCTTTAGAAACAGGAAAGGGATTGATTGATTTACCCCATGAATGATGGACCTCCTGCTTCTGCTTCTGATGCTGCTGATGTCCCATCCAGTCTCTGGGAAGCTGAGAATGAAATGCCCGCTGAGTTTGGGGCACCAGGATGGAAAACCACCATGGAGCTTTTACAGGCCAGGAGACCATCTAATCAGTATAGTCACCAATGGAAATGAAATATTGCATATAAAGTTGCTTTTCAAGGTGGCTCCTTCCATTCAGCTTGTTTTCCATGATCCGTAAGTCATTCAGGGTGATGGAGTTGCAGTCCCTCCATTCTAACACTCTCCTTTTCTATTTTTTTCCCATTTATTCCTATATTGGAGAATATGTCTAATTTCCTGAATGATTTTGATTTCCATGGTTTCTCTCTTTGGTCCGATTTTGTGAAAGAGACTCAAAAAGCAGTCTGAAAAAAAGCTGAAAGGCCTGCAGATTATTTTCCTCTCTCTGTTCAATCCTTAATTTATCATTTGGATAATGAGTTTTATTTAAAGTAGTGGTGGAATCAGTTATAGTTGCTGTACCTCAGATCATTTCCATATTTGTGTAATTGATCATTGCTTTTGGATCAATGTTGGTTTAAGGCTCAGTAGGCTTGTGGAGGATTATATATATTATATATAACAAAAGTATTTCTTGTGGCTGTTGATTATAACAACTTTGTTTTCAATAGGACTTCTTACGAATTTTTTCCTTGCTTACTATACATTTTCAACATTCAACTGGCCAACAAGAATTCCCATCTCTTGCACAATCTCACACTTGGCTACACCATCCATAACAACCATTTGAGCACTTTCCACACTTCAGATGCCTTGCTGGACATGCTCTCCACTGGAGAAGCCAATGTCCCCAATTACAGCTGTGGAAGGAAGGAGAACCTTCTGGCTCTTCTTGATGCAGCTAAGAGAGAGATCTCTATCCAAATGTCAACATTAGGAGGCACCTACAAAGTCCCGCAGGTTTGTGTGTGTGTTTCTCCTTCTGGTAAAGTGAGGGGTGGGTAGTGGTGGATGAGCAATAGATGCTCATGTCTTCTCCGTGGAATCCAAGAGCTGCTTTTCTCCATATTAGCAAAAACATCAATATTTCATTATGTTCATGTTGAGATTAATCATAAAAGGCCTGAAATGCAAGCAATACATTCCCTGGAGAAGATATTCTAACAACTAGAATTTAACTAATCAAAAAATATCCCTGGTTGTTGGGGCCTCTATTGGCATCTTCATTTTCACAGATAAATAAGGCCTGCCCTATCCAGTCGGATTGAAGTTGGCAATAGTAGCACTTTATCCATCTAAAAAGTGTAATAAAAATTACTCTAGCAATTATAGTCCAAATTTATTTATTTATTTATTTGTTTAGATTTGTATACCGCCCTTCTCCTTGCGGACTCAGGGCAGTGAACAGCCAAATAAAAATAGTACACAAAAGTTAAACAATTTCTTTAAAAAAAAGCATATAACTTTGGCTAAAAATTAAAACCATTAACCATTAAATATTTAAAATACCCAACCCTATAATACAGATCTTAAAAATTCAGCGGGGTCAGGCTAGACCAGCAAGCTGAAAGAGATGAGTTTTCAGGGCCCGACGAAAAGTCCGGAGGTCAGCAATTGTTCTCAGTTCTGGAGGAAGATCGTTCCAGAGGGTAGGGGCTGCCACTAAATAGACTAACAGATACTATGGCTAAAATTTATGCCATGATCCTCTTAGTTAAACTTGAGAAAAATTCATTCCTTGAAGAAGGTTTTAGGTAGAGTTAAATGCTATATAGATTTTATAAGAAATAATGCATAAATTAATAATCTAATATTGGCAACAAGTTTGTCTTGAAATATCTAATCTATATCTATATCAGTGAGGTAGAACAAGGTTTGCTGCTTTCTAGATATTAGTGCAGCATTTGACTCACTAAACAGAAAATTGAGGTTTGGGCTCAATGGGGCCATGAGAAGAAGGATCTATGCTTACCAAGAGGGAAGGGAAAGATGCATATTTGAACCCTTGTTATTCAGTATAGATATGAATGACTTCCTAGGACTAATGCAGGATCAAAAAACAGATCATAAATAAATGTTATTTCGTTTTTTGACAAAACTGACTAAATTAATGGACCAATGAAATGCAGTGCATGTAGTAGACAGTACTTGGATTTCAGAAAGGCTTTGACAAAGTAAACCACAACCTATTTCTTGGGAAGCTGAAAATATGTGAGACAGACAGCATCACCCCCAGCCTGTGGTCCTCAATGGAACTACGTCTGCATGGAGGGAAACAAGCAGTGGGGGACCCCAAAGTTCCATTTTAGGCCCAGTTCTCTTCAACATCTTCATGAATGATTTGGATGAGGGGAGAAATGGGGAAATAAACAAATTTGCACATGACACTAAAGTGGCAGGAATAGCCAACATCAAAATAGGCTCAAAATCCAGATAGATCTAGATAGACTTGAATCCTGGGCTTATTTAACTAAATGAAATTCATTGTAGAAAAAAGTAATGTTTTACACTTAGAAAAACCAAATGTCCACTTACAGATGAGGTTAAACCTGGCTCCATAGCAGTAACTGTGAGAGTCCTAGTGGACAATCACTTAAATATGAGCCAGAAATATGTGGGTGTAGAAAATCAGAGGCCAGGCATTTGCTCTGATCAAAGATGCCTCTCCCGCTCTCGCAGAGAGCTTTATTTTTTATACAGTTTTACACAGGCAGATAAAAAGCAGGACAGCAACAGCGTTCTAATTGAAAAATCCTCCTCCCTGTTCCCCCACTCAGAAGGAAGGTCAGATAACACAGACCAGAGCCAGAATGAGATCATCCAGGAAGAAGATACATGACACCAGAAACGGAAGCAGTTTGCTGCATTCTGCCTGAATTAATTCTTCCATCCCTACATGTGGCAGCAGCCAAAAAAGCTAATTCAGTCCTAGACTGCGTTAACAGAGGGATAAAATCAAGATCACATGAAGTATTGGTACCGCTTTATAATGCCTTGGCAAGACAACACTTGGAATAGTGCATCCAGTTTTGGCCACCATATTATAAAAAAGATGGAGAGACTCTGGAAAGAGGGCAGGAAAGAAGAACTAAGATGATTAAGGGCCTGGAGACTAAAACTTATGAGGAACAGCTGCAAGAACTAGGTATATCTAGTGTAGTGAAAAGGACTGGGGTGAAATAATAGCAACGTACCAAAAAAAATATTTGGGAAAGTTTTTCAGTTTTATTTCTTATACACATATTATAAAATGTACATTTTCTTATACATAATTAAATTTACATATACATATTTTCCTTTAAAAAAGCATTAAAATAAGGCATTTTAATTACATTCGGAGTTGGTCTTCTACCCTTTCTTCCCTCAACCCTTCTTCTTCTTCTCCTTTTTCCCTTCCCTCCCTCCCCTCCTCTCCTACTTTCTTCCTCCTCCTCTCCTACCTCATCCTACTTCCCCTTCCTTTCCCCCACTCCTCTCTTCTTTCCCCCTACTCACTTTCTCTCCTACTCCTATCCCCTACCCTTCCTTCCTCTCCTTTTCCCTTTCTTCCATTCCTCTCCCTCCCTCCCCTCTTCCTACCCACTCCTCCTCTCTCCTTTCTATTTTCTTTGCTGTGGAATATTCTTCTTTGGTATCCGAGCAACTCCTGTATTCTAATTGTATATAAGTTCGTTCAATTTCTTTTCAGATTTATTCTATCAGTATTTATCATCATAATTGTACACTTATTCTTATTATCTTCTTTCTTTTCCCCCCTCCCATCCCCCTTTTTCATTTACTCTGGTGTCATCTAGATTTCTATTTCTTTTTTATCCTCTCCCTCATTTAACTTTCTATTATCTAAATCATTTATCTATCCTCTTATCTTCATATTTCTTTTCTAACCATTTATAAAATTTTCCCCATCTCTTGAAATACATTGATTCCTCTTTATCTCTTATTCTTAATCTATTCATTTCCGCACAGTCTAAAATCTTTTTAATTACTTCACCTTCTGACGGAATTTTTTCTGTCTTCCAATTTTGTGCAAACACAATTCTTGCTGCTGTTATTATATGTATAGTTAAATACACATCTTCTTTACTATATCTCTCTGGGAGAATACCCAATAAAAAAACCTCTGGTTTTAATTCTATAGATTTATGTAATATTTCTTCCAACCATTTCTGTATTCTAAACCAATAATTTTTTGCTTCTAAACATGTCCACCACATAGGATAGTATGATCCTGGCAAATGCAAACATTTCCAACGTTTGGCTGATTTATCCTTAAACATCTTTGCTAATCTTTCTGCTGGCATATGCCACCTATAAAACATTTTATATAGATTTTCTTTATATGCAGTTGCCATTGTCAATGTATAATTCCTTTCCCATAGTTGTTGCCATTTCTCTAATTCTATTGCATATCCAAAATTTTTCACCTATGTTATCACTGTCTCTTTTACCTCTTCATCTTCCAATCTAATTTGCAACAAATAATTATATAATCTTTTAATCATTTTTTCATCCTTTCCAATCATTATCTGATCCAACTCTGATTCCCCCAATTTAAAACCATATTGTTTCAAGTCTTTATCATATCTTGATTGTATCTGCAGCCGTGTATACCAGTCAGTCTCAATCCCTTGTTTTTCTAAGTCTTGTTTCTGTTTTAATTCTCCCTTCTCTGCTAAAATGTCTTTATATCTTACAATCTTGTCCATCTTAATCATATTTGGATATGTCAACGCTTCTATTGTTGAAAGCCACATTGGTACTTCCATATAATGTTTTTCTTTCACTCTTTCCCATACTGCCAACAAACCATTCCTTACACAATGTCTCTGGAAATATCCGTGAATCCGGTTTTTTCCATACCATAAGAAAGCATGCCATCCTAGTTGTAGGTCATGTCCTTCCAAAGTCAATAGTTTTGTATTTCTCAGTAAGATCCATTCTTTAATCCATGTTAACATCGCCACTTGATGATACAATTCCCAATTTGATAGACCAAATCCTCCTCTAAACCTGGAGTCTTGAAGCAATTTAAGGTTAATTCTCACTTTTTTCCCTTGCCATATTTATTTCCATCATTTTATTCAAACTTTCAAAGTATTTTTTCCTTTATTTTTTCCTCCGGTTACCGTGAGCCGGTAGCGGTGACGATATGACGTCACCGAACCGGTTCTCCCCTCCCGCCCGCCCACCCCCCCTGCATTATTCTTACCTTTTATTTGGCCCCATACCCAATCTATTGCTGCCTCCTGAGTCCCAGCTGATGGCTCGAGGGAAATAAACTGTTTAAACTCTTGCCATGGGGCTTCAAATGGCCGCCCTACAGCTGATCAGTGTTAAATGAAAACAAATAAGTAGACCGGTGTCTGCAAAAATAAATGGGTAGACCCAGTGGTGGGATTCTACTTCGGTAGAACCATAGTTAAATAGTTAAGCCAGTGGTTCCCAAAGTGGGCGGTACCATGCCTTAGGGGGGGTGCTAAGTGGCAAGGAGAGTGGCCCCCACCCTTTGGCCTGTGCCTCACAGCAGTTACCTCCTTGCAAGCAAACAGCAAGAAAAAACAACTCCTTTCAGCTTCAGCTTAGGCTAATTAGCCCGTTGATTAGAGCCTCCCGACTCTCAGCTGATTTGCTCTCAGCTGTTTTAGGCAGGGCTCAGCTGCTTGCTGCAAAGAGCTAAATTGCTGGAGCAGATTTTTTTTTCTCCTTATGCAAATCAAGCTGAAAACGAAATTGAAAGTAAAGCAGGGTGTTGGCTGTTATGTTGGAAAATTAGGCAGTGGCAGATTTCTTTTCTTTTTCCTCACCAAAAAAGGTAGATGCAAACAATGGGAAATTAAGGGCAAAAGAGGAGAGTTCAAGATTTTAAAACGCAAAAGAAAAAAAGCTCTATTTAACTAGGAAATTGTAATAATTAAGATACTATTAATTGTATATTGTGTTGAAAGCAGAAATGGTTAAGTTGTGGTTTGGAGGACTATATGGGGGAAATTATTTGGTTTGTTATTATTGGTAAATATAATTAATTGATTTGTAAGAAATTGGATTGCATGGAAATAATTGAAATATTCATGTTCATATTGATTAATATACAAAACAGATAGTTATATAACTAATTGATTTATATTAAAATGTTGAATTTGTATTAAACAATTGCAATGTTACATAATTAACCCATGTGAGGATGGATATAAAAATAGATGACAATGGGAAGGGGTATAATATAGAATCGAAGGGAAAAATTGAATTTGATTAAGATTAGAGATGAGGATGAAGGGTAATATTGTTTTTTTAAAAAAAATAGATGAGGAATAAATATGGCAAAAAGGAAATACAGAAATTGTAAATTTAATTGAAATGACTAAACACGGTTTAAATTTGTGAACAGGCCAAATACTCTGTTCAAAGAAAATACATTGTATGTTTGTATGTGTGTTTCTAATTATTGCTATTTATTCCTATTTGTTCTCTTTTATTCTTTAAAGTTTAACAATTCATTCTTTATCTTAATATCTTTATGTTTGTTTGGGGTTGGCTTTCTTCCCTTTCATCTTTTTTATTGTACAGCAATCTTTCTCGTCAAACCTATCACCTCTCTCTTTTCTTTCCTTCTTACTTTCTCTTCCTCCCCCTCTTCTCCTCCTTACTTCCACTTCCTTTCTCTTTCTCCTCCTCTTTTCCTCCCTTTCTTACCCTCACTCCTACTCTAATTTCCCTTCCCTTCCTTCATCCCTCTCTATTGTGTATCCTGTTTTTGGTCTGTTTTTAATATTTTAAACAATGTCTAATTAACAACTATTCTAACACATTCATGAGAATCAGATTGGATGTATTAAAATCTAATATTTTGGATCCCAAATTTGATCCCAAATGTAACATAGGATTCTTCATTGGTTTTTCAGATCAGTTGTGACATTGTTTCAGAGGCTCTGAGTGATAAAAGGAAATTCCCCTTTTTCCACCAGATGGAGCCCAAAGAAGGATTCCAGTACCCAGCAATTGTCCACCTGCTCCTCCATTTCAGATGGACCCTGATTGGCCTCTTTGCTTCAGACACAGAAAATGGAGAGAATTTCATGAGGATTTTTCCTCCTCTGCTTGTCAGGAATGGAATTTGTGTGGTTCTATCACAACTGTTCTCAACAACTGGATATACAGCAATCCTCAGGGATTCCCTCTCTAAGTGGAGACAAGTCAACGTCTTTGTTCACTTCATGGAACTTGAATTCATTTGGGGGAGAATTCTTCCTTTCCATTTAACATTTATGCGTCTGCCAGGACCCATTGAAGGGAAAGTCTGGATCATCACAAATTTTTTGGGATATAGAATGAACAAGCGTAGACTTCTCAAATACATCCATAGTATTTGGAACTTTGGTTATCTCGCAAGAAAAAAGCGAGTGGATTCTGCCTTTGAACCCCATTTCTTTGTGGAAGAAAAATTTCAAGATTATTATTTCCGCTGTTCTCTTTCAAAGAACGTCTTTTCTGTCAAAGGCCACAGAAGATGCACCCAGAAAGCCCCACTGGAGACCCAGAAGAAAAAGAACAGAGGATGGATCACAAATCACTATCTATATTACAGTATCATTCAGACTCTGGCCCAGGCCTTGAATGCCGCTTATTCCTCCAGATGGAGGAGGGGAAGGAAGGAGGGAGAAAAGACTTTGGGGTCTCCAAGGCTGCAGCCGTGGGAGGTATGGGGGTCCCGATATGGATCCATCAATCTTAGATCCTTTGGAGGAGGAATCCAGAGGAGAAAGCGGGGAACCAACCCAAGAGATCTGCCCAATTCAATCACTCAGGGAATAATGGTTCCAAAGAGTAGATACCATGGCATTTTGTTTTTGTTTTTGTTTTTTAAATTAATTTTTATTCAGCGTTTATATTTTTAACATCCTTGTTACATTTTTACAGCTTTCCGATACCGGCATCTGTAATAATATCTATAGATATTCTTGGTAATTATCTTCGTTTTGTTTTTATTTATTTTCAGGCCTGCTACTATTCCCAATTTTTCTATTTCTAGTAGGAGTTTTTCTCCTGTTTCCAAAGGGTCCTCTAATATAAATGCCATGTCATCTGCAAAGGCCCCTGTTTTGTATTCTTCTCTTTTAATTTTTAACCCTTTTGTTTCCTTATTTCCCCTTAACTGTGCCAATAATATTTCCAATGGAAGGATGAATAAGAGGGGAGACAATGGACAGCCTTGTCTAAGCCCTTTGTTTATATCGACTTTTTCTGTAAGATCTCCACTGACCCTAATTTTTCTGTTTGCTTAGAATAAATTGTCTTCATCATTTCTATAAATTTTTCCCCAAATTTCATCCCGATGAATTGATTAATTAAAAACCGCCAATTCAAGTTGTCGAACGCCTTTTGTGTATCTATCATTAGTACTGCCAATTGTTTTTCTGGATGAGCCTCATAGTATTCTACAATATTCAGGATAATCCTTGTATTGTTCTTAATTTGTCGTTTGGGTAAAAAACCATTTTGATCCCAATGAATTATTTTATTTATCTTTTTTAGTCTTTCTGCTATTATTGTTGTCAGGATTTATAGTCGGCATTTAACAGTGAGATTGGCCTATAGTTTTGAATGAATTGATTGTCTGTACTTTCCTTTGGAATTAATGCTATATATGCCTCCATCCATGAATTTGGCATTTTGGCCTTCTCTAATACCTTTATATATATATATATATCCAACATAATTTCTTCCAAAACTTCCTGAAATTTTTTATATACTTCTGCTGGAATTCCATCTGTCCCTGGTGTTTTGTTATTTTTCTGTTTTTTAATTACTTCTCTTAACTCTTTTAATGTAATTTCCCCATTCAACATTTCCCTATCTTCATCTGTTATACTTCGCAAGTTCCTCTCCTGTAGGTAATTTATAATATTTTCTTCTTCAATGTTTTCTTGACTATACAGTATTTAAAAATAATTTTGAATAATATCCCCCCCCCCCCCAATTCTATGGAGCAAATTTCCTTGCTCGTCTCGTAAATATTGTACCAATTTTTTACCTTTTTCTTTTTTCAATTTGTGGGCGAGCTATTTCCCAGGTTTATTTGCCAATTCAAAATAGTTTTGTTTTGCCAATTTTATATTCCTTATCATTTCTTCCTGTTCTAGTATATTAATTTTGTTTCATTAACTCCATTTCCTTTCTGATTTCCCTGTTTTGGGGATTTTTCTGAAGTGATAATTCTAATTTTTTCAGCTTCTCCAGTGTTGACATTCGTTGTTCCTTCTTCTCTGTGTTTCTCCTCACCATATACGCAAGAGTTCTCCCCCTTATTCATCACCTTCAAGTTTCATAGGAAACATTACAAAGGGTTAAAAACTATTTCGGTATCATTTTGAAGACAGTTTTTATCCACTTATTATCCAGGCCTCAGGTTTCTAATCACATCACACAATTGTTTGTGAGTCCTTTACTGAAATCCAGTGATATCACCAGAGTTCCCATAATCTATTTGGGAAGTGTAATGATGTGTGAGAATGACTTTTGGGATGAGGGGAAGAGAGGCTGCCTAGGGAAGGATCAGCAAAGAGGGGAGAATCCTGCAGCTGCATGATGGGAGAGAAAGAAACTCAGAAAGGATCCTGGCTAACTTTTCAGGCTGAGAAAAGAGTTGGTGGGAGATTTGTTCTTTCAGATTTGCAAAATTTTGTTAATGTCGCATTACAATCAAGTAGAATTAGCACATCTGGAGGTGTTTTCCATCAGGATGACCAGGGAGAAGATTAGCCTGACAACTTTCTTCTTGATCAACCCATGCTTTCTGGGAATCAACCTCTTGTTTTCAAAGAGTTTATGAATCATCTTTTTTTTCTCTGTTCATTTTATTTTCATCTGCTCTAGAATGTTCCCTATAGTTGACCAATTGTATCAATTATATACTTTTCCTATATTTTGTCAGTAAATGATTGACAAATTTTTCTCAAACTTTCTTGTTCACTTATGAAGATGATGGCAGTATTTGTATCCTAATTAAGCATATTTGGAGATGAGACAATTGTAGAAGAAAGATTCAATGTGGGATAAGAAACAAAGTTCTCTGTTTTTCAAGTTCCTGGATGTTCCCATTCTAGTTTCATCCCTTTCTGGAGAAGAATGAATTTTGGAATATTTCTGAGAAGGAACTGTACTTGGACCAAAGTGGAGAGATAACAGCAGATCTGGGCATTGAGGGCTTCTTGGTTCTCCCCAAGGGAGATGTCAGGAGTGAGATTCTGGCGTATTTTGAAAGACAGAAACTTTCTATCCACCAAGATGCTCTTTCACGGCTAAAGTCGCTCAATAAGGTAAGAGAAATGTTGGTGTCTTATCTCTGTTTTCCAAAGCCTGAAGTCCCATTTCAAGTGGGCAAAGCCTGGAGTCTCCAGGGTGGTTGGCCTCCCATGCCAGGTGGTGTCATCTAATGGAAGTTCTTCAACAGACGGGACCTAAGTGGAGTGGCTTTGCCATGCTTTATGGAAACCTTTCAAGATCTTACTGGTCGGAGGTTTCTTTCTCCATCATATGTTTACTCTACATTTAAAAAATGTAATGGAATAAAATCCTAAATATTTTACAGTAAACTTTATTATCAGTTTTAATAAGAATATATCATCATATTTAAATCTTTTTTTCAATTCCATCCCTTTAGACTACATTAAATAGAAAAGTACTTTATTGTAATGTTAAATTCTGAAAGCAAAAGGGAGGAACTAAAGGAAGAACCTGCCAGTTGTTTTACCTCCTGCATCTGTTTAGAAGTAGTCAGAGGTTTCATATTTACCTCAGTGAAGACCAGAGGCTCCTTGTCTCATCCATTTTCCATGGATGGAGAGTCCTAACACCTTTTCTTTGGCCTTCCTTTTCTTCTGCTCAGTCCCTGCCTCAGTCCAAATGTGTGGAAAGTTGTCATCCTGGATTTGTCAAGAGGGCTCGAGAAGGAGAGCCAGTTTGCTGCTACGACTGCATTCCTTGTCCGGAGGGGACCTTCTCCACTCAGGAAGGTGGGTCACACTGAGGAAAATGGGAGGCTTTGTGGAACTGGATCCATCCAGAACCTTTTCATGAAAGTGCAAGTTAAAAGACAGATCCAAGCTCACCTGGTTTTTTATTTTTAACCTGCACAATTTCTTATCGAAACAGAAGTAAATCAAAAAGACTTGGAAGGAGGGTCTGGGAAAGAGATGGGAGTTTGGATATGTGCTGCTAAGTTTACCTTTCTAGGAACATCTGAGATCTTTGAAACTAGATGAATTGTTTCAGGTCCACCTTCTGAAAGTCCTTGCAATTCATTGTTTATTGGCCTCCCTTGAGGATCACTGAGAAGGTGTCCCTGGGCCATAATCTGGTGCTGTGGATAGTTATGGGGGGAACTCATTACACAAATTGTCTATCATATAGATCAATCAATCAGAATAGAGTAGAAGGAATTTTGGAGGTCTTCTAGTCCAGCCCCCTATTCAAGCAGGAGACCCTATACCATTTCAGACAAGTGACTGTCCAGTCTCTTCTTAAAAACCTCCAATGTTGAAGCACCCACAACTTCTGGAGGCCAGCTGTTCCACTGGCTAATTCCTCTCACTGATAGAAAGTTTCTCTTTAATTCCAGGTTGCTTCCAGATGTTACAAGATACTGTAGGTATCCTCCAAGTCCAGGATATTAAGTGCCATGGGGCAGGACTCAGGATGTTTGCCTGAAAAGATTATATGACTCAGTATTAACCTCTAATAGTGTAGGTTAATGTCAGCCTCTGCTTTTTTCTGCTTTGGATGTCATAGCAATGGAGGGAGGGGGGTAGCTAGCTGTGCTATGAATGATGCCGGCCAGGAAAACCAAACCAATTTTTAAGCTTATTACTGAACTGGTGAAGTTGATATCAGGTCAACGGCCACTGCATTCCTTATTGATGACACTGCCAGATGTGTGCTCCCACCTGACCTCTGGGAGACCTTTGGATTGGGTGATTTACAGTGAACAATGGGAGCGGATGCTTTCTATCTGTAACTTTCACGCTTTTTGGCTCAGAATCCTGCTTTCCACGGTTGCGTTCACTTTATATCTAGTAAAAGTACCATGCTTTATTATATAATGAAGTCTGGGTTTTCCTTTCCTGGATACTGAAGGAAGCATACATGACAGATTATATGAATAAGATTATATGATTCATTATTAACCTCTAATAATATAGGTTCCTATGAAGATTCTACACATTACACTGGAAATAATTAACACCCTAGAATTTCGCTCAATTTAATATATCTGGCTACATTTTTTAAAAAACCTTTCTTATACTCTTTTTAATGAAATCTTTAATACATACTTCTTGGAAAATGCCTATGGTATCAGCTGTTATCCCAAGAAAGAACAGAATATTAAAGATATATTGCTTTTTTGCTTTCTCAGATACAGAAAAATGCACCAAGTGTCCAGATGATAAATACCCAAATAAGGACCAAATTCAGTGTATCCCCAAAGTTATAACCTTCCTGTCTTATGAAGAACATCTGGGCATCATCCTGGTCTCTTTTGCTCTACTCTTGTTCCTAAACTCAGGCCTTGTTTTAATCACCTTTATTAGATACAGAGAAACTCCCATAGTCAAAGCCAACAACAGGGACCTCTCCTACATCCTCCTGGTCTCCCTGCTGCTTTGCTTCTTGTCTCCTTCTCTCTTCATTGGTCAACCAAGAAAAGCCACCTGCCTTCTCCGACAAACGGTTTTCAGCATCATCTTCTCAGTTGCCGTTTCTTCTCTCTTGGCCAAAACCATCACGGTGGTGCTGGCTTTCCTGGCCACAAAACCAGGAAACCGAGTGAAGAGATGGTTGGGGAAGAGCTTGGCCAACTCCATGATCCTCTCTTGTTCTGCAGTCCAAATTATCATCTGCTCCATCTGGCTGGGAGTTTCTCCCCCCTTCCCTGACTCTGACCTCCACTCCCAGCCTGGAGAGATCATCCTGCAATGCAACGAAGGGGCCGTTGTCATGTTCTACGTCACCCTCAGCTACATGGGCTTCCTAGCTGCCATCTGCTTCACGGTGGCTTTCCTGGCCAGGAACCTGCCTGGGGCCTTCAACGAAGCCAAGCTGATCACCTTCAGCATGCTGGTCTTCTGCAGTGTCTGGGTGACTTTTGTGCCCACCTACCTGAGCACCAAAGGGAAATCCATGGTGGCTGTGCAGGTCTTCTCCATCCTGGCCTCCAGTGCTGGTCTGCTGGGCTGCATCTTCATCCCCAAGTGCTACATTATCCTTCTGAGGCCAGATCTCAACACAAAGGAGCAGCTCACAGCCAGAATCAATGTGAAAACATGAGATATAACACCATTGTGATATTGGAAGAATTGTTAAAATTTCTTTTATTTGAAAGGAGATATTAATTCTTTCCATTTAGATGGGATGCAGGAAAAGAAAATCATATCTATATGTTTCAAACTGGGAAATTCTTGAATGACTGGAATTCTTCTAGCTCTCTTCCCTTTCAGCTCAATAAAGAGAACTCTGTAAGAGTCATTCAGAGAAATTTGCTGTTCATCAACAGCTATTGAATGTGACACCTTAAAAAAAATAAATTGGGCACTTGTTCCTACAGCTAAAAGTGTGTGTGAGAGAGAGAGAGCAGGAAGAGAGGCCAGGAGGAACCTGTGGGCACCAAGCACCAGCCTGGTTGCCTGATCCTCTCCGTGAGAATGCCGGAATGATGTGAAATTCCATGTTTGACCAGCTCTCATCTTCATCTCTCTTATATAATTCTTTGTTGATTTCCTGATAAAACCTCCTTTGCAGAAAGAGTTCAGCAGAAGAGCTTCTGGGATTTCAGTTTGGGATTGGATTGGGGTTTTTTTGTATGTGCTTCACACCAAAATAATAAATAAATATCAAAATGTATTAAGAAATTGCCACTATATATATTTTTTCTTTCATCAACCGTAGAATTAAAATAGTAGTTTTCAGGCCCTTTAATTTTCCACTCTATAATTTCTACCTAGAGCATTTTCTCTGCTCCTCTTCTAAGCTTGTCTTGTCTGTGAAGATGCCCAGAGAAAGGGGACCTGGAGACTCTCCACAGGAGGAGGTTGAGGGGATCCTGTCTAAAGGCAGCCGCATCACTGACCAGGTCACAAACCTTCAATGCTGCATAATATTCATCCAGGTCCAAGAAGGGGGTGAATGGGGGGGGGACTTCCTGGTTTCTAGGGAGAGGCCCCCATGGAAGCTGTTCTGCTCTCCAACCACACAGATTGCTGATCAATTGGGAATCAATGTTTAGTTCTCAGAATGGCTCCTAATTGTGAATAATTTGCAAATTCCATTTTAAAGAGATAAGAAAAGCTCTGATGGATCAGACCAAGGTCAGTGTAAGATCCACAGGGACCACACAAATCCCTCTGGTTCTCTCACAAGCAGAAGGCAGAGAGACTTATGGCTTTGCCCAACATGGAACAGGCATTTCCCCCAATTTCACTTTCCTCCATCACCCCACACAATATTGGACACTCGGCCATCTCACACCCTAGGAATCCCCAATTCTGGTCTCCCACATTAATCTGAGAAAATATTTCCAACTTTCACACCTGCAATCAAAAAGCACTAAGGCAGGAGTGGAACTCAAGAGCCTCCTGGGGATTGGCCCAAAGTCACTCAGGAAGATTTCATGGCTACAGGAGGATTAGAACTCAGAGCCTCTGGATCTTGGCCCAAACTCACTCAACTGGCTTTCACGCCTAAGGCAGAGCTAGAACTCACAACCTCCCCATGATTGTCTCAAAGTTTCCCATTTGGCTTTTATTTCAAAGCTGATTTGAAATATTTAGTGAGTGGAGAAAAGTCCCTCGGCTGGCTTTGGTTCTCTGCACCCTCCCCGGGCACTCCTGGCCCCCCTTCTCCCCCACCCCCACCCCCAAAGGCTCTTCCTGCAGCTGCGCCTCCCTTCTCCCCTCCCGCTCCCCCGAACAGACAGCTGTCACTCAAGCCTCCTGTCCCGCTCCCTCGCGCCCAGGTCGGGCAGGGCTTCCCCCAGCAGGGGGGTCTGCCTGAGGCCCTCCCCTCCCCTCCCCTCCCGCCGCCTCGTCCCCGCAGGAGCCTCTTGGGGGCTGGCCGGGAGCCTCGCCAGGGAGCCGGTGGGAGCACAGCGGGCGAGCGAACGCCTGGATCGGCTCCTTCCCAAGCGGAGCGCCGAGGGAGCCCGGGGGCTGCAGGGGGAAGCCTCGCTCCGTCTCCCGCGGACGCTGCCAGGCAGGCGGGCGAGGCGGGGGAGCCGGGCGCGGGAGGGGCGGCTCGGGCTCCCTGGAAGGCTTCTCCCCCTCCGAGGCTGCAGCCGTCGGGTGGGGAGGCAGGGAGGGAGGGCGCCGGCTCCCCGCAGAGGCCGGAGGGGCGAGGAGGAGGCTCCGGGAAGGGAGGGAAGCGGCTCTTTGCCGGGCTCTGCGGGTCCCCAGCTCCCCCCTTTGAAGGGCCTTTCCTGGCCCCTCCCGCCCCCCTTGGGCGCTTCTCCGGGCGATCGCGGCGTTCCTCCTGCCTGCAGCCACCTGCCCAGAAGCTCTGGAGGGGCAGCCGAGGGACCCTCCCCCTCCCCCCCAGGACTGAAAAGCCCCTTTCGGCCTCTCTCAAGGGCTGCGCTCAGCCCCCCCCAATCCCCCCTCCTCTGTTGGTGGGGAAGCTGCGGGGGCGACGGGGAAGCTCAGCCCGTCTCCGCCCCCCAACCTCCCGGCGGCAACCTCTGGGCCAGGGGAAGCTTCCTCCGCCCTGCGGGAGAGGCGGGAGACCCTCCAGATGCAGAGCCTCCCCCGCTATTCAGAGCCCGAGGCGCTGAGCGGAGGCGCTGCTGCTTGGAGGAGCCCATGGAAAGGAAGCCTGGGGGTCTAGACCTCCGGGGGGGGAGCAAGAAAATGGGGGGTGGGAGTCGGTGGATCGGCGGCGCAGCTGATGCGTCCTCCGCGGGTGGGAGGTTGAAGGGGTGGCCGCAGGCAAAGCCTCCTCTCCAAAGAGCGGGGAGGGGCTTGGGGAGACTTCAAAGTCAGCGGAGGGGCTGTGTGGCTGGTGTGCCTTGTTCCGACTTCGCCCGGGTGCAAGAGGTGGGGTGGGCACCACGGCTGTATGTTTGGGCAAGGCAAGAGGCGGGCAGCAGGAGGCATCTCAGCAGGAGGAATCACACTCATTCGGAAGCGATCCAGATGATGAACCATTGGTAAGCAAACCAATTAAACCGCTTACCCTCCCTTAAGACTATTGATCCCAAACCAGGACAGGGAGATAAATATCTCCACTCTAGTGGACTCAGGGTTCACCCGTTGTTTGATCAGCCCAACCCTAATAGGGAAGTTGGGGATTAACGTAAGAAAGCTGAAAAACCCCCATCATTTTCTGCCAACTAGATGGGTCAATAGCAGGAGGGGAGCCAGCTTCTTTTGCCACTGAGCCTCTACGTATAGGCATCGGAAGCCACGAGGAAATGCTTACATTTACAGTGGCTTCTGGCATGAAATGGCCGTTGGTTCTGGGCCTTGCATGGCTGAAAAAATGGAACTCCGAAATCAATTGGAAACAAGGCATCATAAAATTTCAGATGCACGTGACTTTTGCTGAGAGTCCACATAAAGGAACTGAGGGGGCAGAGAACTGAGAAAAAGCCAGCTCTGGTCATGCCATGCCAACTGAGGGCATACTGATAGAGTACAAGGATTTGGCTGAAATTTTTAGCGAAAAAGCCTCTGACCAGCTCCCTCCCCACCGCACCACCGACTGTGTGATAGAAATCTTACCCGGTGCTAAACTCCCTAAACTCAAGATGTACAGCATGTCAGGGAGGTAGTTGGAGGAGCTGAGAACATTTATTGAGAAAAACCTAGAAAGGAGTTTCATCGAGCCAGCCCGACCAAAAATCGTAGCTCTAGTGTTATTTAGAGAAAAAAAATGGCTGAAAATGTCTCTGATATTATCTCTGAACAGATATTTTACAACCTATATCCTGGCGCCAAAGAGCCCTGAGATCCTCTTACGCGGAGGAATGTTGATGATAGCCATGTAGGTTTTTTCACTGTAAAGGATAATGGTGTGAATGCATGTTTGTTCGGGTTCTCAGGGAAACTAGTAAAGAAAACATCTTCATACTTGTGTATTGGCTAAAATCTGCATTCTGACTTAAAGGGAGGGGCCTCTACTGCTTTAATCCTACTTGTTTTGCCTAAGGATATTCAGCTCTTTCTTTAACTGGGTTGCTATCACTTCTGCTTAATAAAAGGATCCTTTAGAACTATCATGTTTCAAGAATCTTTACTTTCTTAAGTTGGAAGGAGAGGCAATCATTTACAGATGGAGAAGAGGCTGAAGAAGCCAAGCCGAAAAGTGGGGTGGGGTGTCAAATAAAGAGCAAAATTCAAATCTTTGGGGGGGGGGATGAGAAAGAGGCAAAAGGCCCAGAATTGCAGAGGGAGGGGGGCTTAAGCCCCTTCCCCAGAAAAGGCTGCAATGAAGAGGGTCTCCCCAGCTGGGGGCTCTGGAGGGGCCACAGGGGACGCCCATCTTCCTCAGAGTCATGCAGGGTCCCCTCCAGGGTGAGGCTGGCTGTCTTTTCCTCCAGGGCAACCCCGGATCCCCCTTGGGAGACCCAGCCCTGCATGGCTTCTCTCCACAGGATCCTCTCCTGGAAAGACATGGAGCCCAAGCGAGGCTGGAGAAACCCCGGGGGCTGCATTGTCCCCCCAACATTCAACCCTGGGACCCATAAACCAGGTTAGTCTCTTCCCAGGAATGCCCCAGATCCCCTCCTCCTCCCTGGCCATCCTGAGCTTTCTCTGTGGGTCTGGGCTTTCTTCCCCCCCCACCCCGAGTGCCCCATGCATGGAAAGAGGTGGCTGAGCAACATGGGATATGGTCTCCCCCGTTTCCAGGACTCAGAAGATGGAACCTGGAGAGAGATTTTGCAGGTCTGCTTCCCTTCCCCACCACCAGGCTCCCCAGCTTCCTTCTCCCAAGAGGGGCTCCCCACTCAGCTGGGCAGAGGCCTGTCTGGCATCCCTGCAAGAGCCTCCTTGCCTGGCCTCTGCATGGGAAAGGGTGGCAGGGGAACATGGGATATGGGCTTCTGCATTCCCAGGTCTCTGAAGATGGAAGTTGGATTTTAAAGATCAGCTTTCCATCTGAAACAAGAGGATTGCAGATGGCATCCACTCCCCTCCCCTCCCCACATTTTTTTCTAACGTCCCTCTCCCTCCCTCCCTCTCTCTCGCATTTTTTTTTAACTTCTTGGAGTCTGGCCACACTATTGCATCGTCATTCATCACTATGCAAACAAATATCAGATTATTTATTTCTTCAGCCACAGGTGTATTTCCCCCGGGGCCACTTCCAAGCATGGAGCTCCCAAACCTCTCAATTCTAGATGATTGATTTAATTCCACCTCTGCCCCTGTTATTATGAGTCACATGGAGATTATTTCCCTTTCATTTCCCTCCAGAGAATTTCCCAACAATCTCCGAGTCCAAGAACTAGCTGAATTATCCAGGGATCCCTCCTGAGAGGGAGAATTATGATAAAAGTTTCAGCTTTGCTGTTTGGCCAAATCCTCCAGGGGAGACTTTGGGCAGAGAAATAGGGAGTTTGGGGACAGGCAGAGTCTGTGCTCTTCAATGTACATCTCCCTCCTTTCCAGATGAAGCTGAGTGTTTCTCTGTGTTGAGAAAAAGCAACTGGATGTTCCACCTTGTGAGAGTCCTTTGATTCTTCTAATTCTTCTTTAGAAACAGGAAAGGGATTCACTGATTCACCCCATGAATTATGGACCTCCTGCTTCTGCCTCTGATGCTGCTTTTCTCCCATCCAGTCTCTGGGAAGCTGAGAATGAAATGCCCGCTGAGTTCGGAGAACCAGGATGGAAAACAACCACAGAGCTTTTACAGCCCAGGAGACCATCTCATTGGTTTAGTCCTCACTGGAAATGAAATATTGCATATAAAGTTGCTTTTCAACGTGGCTCCTTCTCTTGTTTTCTGTGATTTGTAAGTCATTCATGGTGATGGAGTTGCAGTCCCTCCATTCTCTCCTAACACTCCTAACACTCTCCTTTTCTGTTTTTTTATTTATCATTTATTCCTATATTGGGGAATATGTCCAATTTCCTGAATGATTTTTATTTCCATGGCTTCTCTTTTCTCTGATTTTGTGAAAGAGACTCAAATCTAAAAATGGGTCTAAAAATGCTAAAAGTGGTGCAGATTATTTTCCTTTCTTACTTCAATCCTTAATTTATCAGTTGAATAATTAATTTAAAGTAGTGGTGGAATCAGTTGTATTTGCCATACCTCAGCCAATTTCCAAATTTGTGTAACTGATCATTGCTTTTGGATCAATGTTGGCTTAAGACTCAGTAGGCTTGTGGAAGATTATACAGTATATTAAAACAGTATTTATTATTGCTTTTGATTATAATAACATGTTTTAACAATAGGAATCTTTATGGTTTTTCATATGGCTTACGATTCATTTTCAACATTCAAGTGTTGAACAAGAATTCCCAATGCCTGCACAATCTCACACTAGGCTACAACATCCATGACAACTATTTGAGCACTTTCCACACTTCAGATGCCTTGCTGGACATGCTCTCCACTGGAGAAGCCAATGTCCCCAACTACGGCTGTGGAAGGAAGGAAAACCTCCTGGCTCTTTTTGATGCAGCTAACAGAGGCATCTCCATCCAGATGTCAACATTAGGAGGCATCTATAAAGTCCCACAGGTTTGTGTGCTTTTCCCCCCCCCATCTGGGAAAGTGAGGGGTGGGTGGTGGTGGGTGAGCAATAGATGCAATCATGTCTTCTCCATGGAATTCAAGAGCTGCTTTTCTCCATATTCTCAATATTTTATTCCATTGTATTCATGTTGAGATTAATCATAAAATGCCTGAAATGAAAGCAATACATTCCCCGGAGAAGACACTCTAACAACTATTTAATTGATCAAAAAATATCCCTGGTTGTTGGGGCCTCTATTGGCATCTTCATTTTCACAGATAAATGATGCCTGCCATATCCATTAGGATTGAAGTTGCCAATAGTACCATATTATCCATCTAAAATGTGGAAATAAAGGACTCTAGACAAAATAGACTAGCAGATATTGTGTCTAAAATTTATGCCATGATCCTCTTAGTTAAACTTGAGAAAAATGCATTCCTTGCAAAAGAAGCAGAAGGTTTTAGATAGAGTGAAAAGCTATATAGATTTTATAAGGAATAATGCACAAGTTAACAATCTAATATAGGCAACAAAGTTGTCTTGAAATATCTAATCTATATCAGTGAAGTAAAACTAGATGTTAGTGCAGCATTTGACTCAATAAACAGAGAAATATGATGGAGAAAATTGATTGCCTTCAAAATGGAGCTCAGCCTGTTGGCCCCGATCCAAGCCCTTGTTTGAGAGGGAGGTTTGGGTTCAATGGAGCATGAGAAGAAGGAACTATGCTTACCAAGGAGGACTGGAATGGTCCATATTTAAACCCTTCTTAGTCAGTGTAAATATGAATGACTTACTAGGAGTAATGAAGGATAAAAAAAACCCAGATTATACATAAATGTTATTTCATTTTTTGACAAAACTGACTAAATTAGTGAACCACTGAAATGCAAAATCTTCCACAACCTATTTCTTGGTAAGCTGAAATATGTGGGAGAGACAGCATTACCCCAGATGGAGTCAGCTTGTGGTCCTCAATGGAACTATGTCTGCATGGAGGGAAACAAGCAATGGGGGACCCCAAGGTTCCATTTTAGGCCCAGTTCTCTTCAACATCTTCATCAATGATTTGGATGAGGGGAAAAATGGGGAAATCATCAAATTTGAAGACAACACTGAAGTGGCAGGAATAGCCAACACCCCAGAAGATAGGCTGAAGATCCAGATGCATCTAGATAGACTTGAACCCTGGGCCTATTTAACTAAATGAAATTCATTGTAGAGAAAAGTAATGTTTTACACTTAGGCTCGAAAAACCAAATGTACACTTACAGATGAGGTGAAACCTGGCTCCATAGCAGTAACTGTGAAAGGGATCTTGGAGTCCTAGTGGACAATCACTTAAATATGAGCCAGCAATCTGTGGCAGCAGCCAAAAAAGCCATTGCAATTCTAGGCTGCATTAACAGAGGGGTAAAATCAAGATCATATGAAGTATTGGTACAGCTTTGTAATGCCTTGGCAAGACAACACTTGGAATGGTGCATCACGTTTTGGCCACCGTATTATAAAATGATGTAGAGACTCTGGAAAGAGTGCAGAAAAGATGATTAAGGGCCTGGAGACTAAAACATATAAGGAATAGTTGCAGGAATTCAGTATGTCTAGCCTAGTGAAAAGGATGAGGGGTGACATAATAGAAATGTACCAATATTTGAGGGGTTACCACAGAGAAGAGGAGGTCCACCTATTTTCCAAAGTACTAAAAGGCAAGACAAGAAACAAAGGAGGGAAACTAATCAAGGAGAGAAACAACCTAGAACTAAGGAGAAATTTTCTAATGGTGAGAAATAGAACATCTCCCCTTCAGAAACTGTGGATGGTCCATCACTGGAGGCTTTTAAGAAGA
Organism: Masticophis lateralis; assembly: GCA_030761175.1. Taxonomy (NCBI): domain Eukaryota; kingdom Metazoa; phylum Chordata; class Lepidosauria; order Squamata; family Colubridae; genus Masticophis; species Masticophis lateralis. The sequence goes on from JAUDYJ010000016.1 coordinate 13,638,089, forward strand.
GGCTGGACAGCCACTTGTCTGGAATAGTATAGATAGATACAGATTAACAGAGTTGGAAGGGACCTTGTAGGTCATCTAGTCCAAGCAGACCCTACACCATTTCTGACAGATTGCTGTCCAGTCTCTTCTTGAAAGCTTCCAGTGATGAAGCTCCCACAACTTCTGAAGGCAACTTCTGTTCCATGGGTTGATTGTTCTCACTGTCAGAAAATTTCTCCTGATTTCCTGGTTGAATCTCTCCTTGTTCAGTTTCCATCCATTATTCCTTGTCTGGTCTCCAGGTGCTTTGGAAAACAGCTTGACCCCTTCCTCTCTGTGGCAGCCCCTCAAATATTGGAAGACTGCTATCATGTCTCCCCTGGTCCTTCTCTTCACTAGACCAGCCATGCCCAGTTCCTGCAACCGTTCATTGTATGTTTTAGCCTCCAGTCCCCTAATCCTCTTGGTTGCTCTTCTCTGCACTTTTTCTAGAGTCTCAACATCTTTTTTGTAGTGTGGGGACCAAAACTGGATGCAGGACTCTAGGTGTTACTAAGGCTTTATAGGGTGGTATTAGTTCCTCTCTTGATCTTGATTGTATCCCACTGTTAATGCAATTTAGGATTGCATTGGTTTTTTTGGCTGCCGCTGCACACTCTTGACTCATATTTAATTGTTTGTGCACTAAGACTCCAGGATCCTCTCACAGTTACTGCTATTATGCCTGGTTTCCTGCTTGAACAGGGTGTCAGACTAGAGGACCTCCAAGGTTCCTTTCAACCCTTTTATTTTGTTATAAATTCTGTTATAGGTACACATGTTTAGCCTGCTAAATTCCTATTGGAATACACTGATTTATACAGATAATGTGATATTCTCATACTTACACATTGGATTGTATAGACTTGGATTGTTTTGTCTTAATAATTATCTGACAATTTATAAAGCAAGTTCAAAAGTTATGGTCTTTGTGAAATGACAACACAGCCATAGATGGTCAGCCATTAGAGCAAGTAGCACCTTTCCTTACCTGGGGTTGTTTTCCCTGAGCCTGAATCTTGGCTCCCTCATCATCCAAGGAGCTCAGTTAGAGGAAGGGCAGGAGGGAAAGTGGTGCTTAAATGAAAACCTCACAGCTCTCCAGCTTCCTCAGCCCCAATGATTAAAGTATCTGAGGCCCAGTTTTCCCCCATGTTCTTCCATCAATCGGATGTTTGGGGCTCCAGAGAGAAACCACCAGCAGAACCAACCCAATCTCAGCCTCTGAGGAGGATCTTGGGGTGGGTAAAAGGACTCCAGCTGCTGCCCTTAGAGCTGATTTGGGAATTTACACAATTTCTGCTTTGTCTAAATTCAGAAAATATGGGTATTGGCATAAAATTTAATCTATGGAAACTGACAGACTCTGAAAATTGTGGCTGTTGGAACAGACAAAACTTCAATTAAAGCCCAAACTTGGATTATGCAACGGACAAATCTTATTAGGCTTTGACGTCTCCCTGTTTCTTGTATAACTGGAGAAAGAAGTTAAAAAATTTCCTTCAGAAAGAATCTGGGATATAGAAGAAAAAAAAAAAGATGCAGCAATCCTCGAAAATTATAATAGGCCCTTTATTGGAATAGAATATTCCAGTTGGCATTTGCACATGTTAATCTAATTGTGATAAATTGTAGGGGTGATACAATAATATGATTTACATTTTTATTGTTTTTTAATTTGCTTATTATTTTCCATTATTATGATACAATCTTGCTAATGTTCTGTCTTTAATATTTTAAACAATGTCTGATTAACAAACCATTCTAATACATTCATGAGAACCAGGTTGGATTTATTAAAATCTAATATTTTGGACTTGATCTGATCCCAAATGTAACACAGCATTCTTCATTGCTTTTTCAGATCAGTCGTACAATTGCTTCAGAGGCTCTGAGTGATAAAAGGAAATTCCCCTTTTTCCACCAGATGAATCCCAAAGAAGGATTTCAGTACCCAGCAATTGTCCACCTGCTCCTCCATTTCAGATGGACCCTGATTGGCCTCTTTGCTTCAGACACAGAGAAGGGAGAGAATTTCATGAGGATTTTTCCTCCTATGCTCGTCAGGAGTGGAATTTGTGTGGTTATATCACAACTGTTCTCAACAACTGGATATACAGCATACCTCAGGGATTCCCTCTCTGAGTGGAGACAAGTCAACGTCTTTGTTCACTTCATGGAATTTGATTCCATTTTGGAGAGAATTCTTCCTTTCCATTTAACATTTATGCGTCTTCCAGGACCCATTGAAGGGAAAGTCTGGATCCTCACAAATTTTATAGGGTATAAAATAAAAAAGCACAGACTTCTCAAATACATCCATAGTATTTGGAACTTTCGTTTTCTGTTAAAAAAACGGCCAAATGATTCTGCCTTTGAACGTTATTTCTTTGTGGAAGACAAGTTTCAAGATTATTATTTCCACTGTTCTCTTTCAAAGAACGTCTTTTCTGTCAAAGGCCGCAGAAGATGCACCCAGAAAGCCCCACTGGGGACCCAGAAGAAAAGGAACAGAAAAAGGTTTCCAATTGACTATCACTCTTACAGTCTCATAAAGACTCTGGCCCAGGCCTTGAATGCCGCCTATTCCTCCAGATGGAGGAGGAGAAGGAAGGAGGGAGAAAAGATTTTGGGGTCTCCAAGGCTGCAGCCGTGGCAGGTATGGGGGTCCCGATATGGATCCATTAATCTTAGGTCTTTTGGAGGAGGAATCCAGAGGAGAAAGAGGGGAACCAACTCAACAGATCTAGCCAATTCAATTACTCAGGGAATAATGGTTCTAAAGAGTAGATACTATGGCATTTTGTTTATGTTTTTTGTTTTTTTTAATTAATTTTTATGCAACATTTATATCTTTAACACCCTTGTTACATTTTTACAGCTTTCCGATACCGGCATCTGTAATAATATCTATAGATATTCTTGGTAATCATCTTTGTTTTGTTTTGTTTTGTTTTGTTTTTCATTTTCATGCCTTCTACTATTCCCAATTTCTCTATTTCTAGTAGGAGTTTTTCTCCTGTTTCCAAAGGGTCCTCTAATATAAATGCCATGTCATCTGCAAAGGCTCCTGTTTTGTATTCTTCTCTTTTAATTTTTAACCCTTGTATTTCCTTATTTCCCCTTACCTCTGCCAATAATATTTCCAATGGAAGGATGAATAAGAGGGGAGACAATGGACAGCCTTGTCTAAGCCTTGTCTAAGTTTATATCGACTTTTTCTGTAAGATTTCCACTGACCATACTTTTTCTGTTTGCTTAGAATAAATTATCTTCATCATTTCTATAAATTTTTCCCCAAATTTCATCCCGATCAATTGATCAATTAAAAACCGCCAATTCAAGTTGTCGAACGACTTTTGTGCATCTATCATTATTACTGCCAATTGTTTTTCTGGACGAACCTCATAGTATTCTAGAATATTCATGATAATCCTTGTATTGTTCTTAATTTGTCGTTTGGGTAAAAACCCGTTTTGATCCCAATGAATTATTTTAATATCTTTTTTAGTCTTTCTGCTATTGTTGCCAGGATTTTATAGTCGGCATTTAACAGTGAGATCGGCCTATAGTTTTGAATGAATTGATTGTCTGTACTTTCCTTTGGAATTAATGCTATATGCCCATGTGACACCCCTCCCGCGCGAGCTGCACTGGCTCCCAATTGTCTTCTAGGTGCGATTCAAGGTGTTGCTTACCACCTTTAAAGCGCTCCATGGCATTGGACCTGGGTATCTTCGAGACCGACTTCGGCCATCAGTAGCCTCCCACCAGCCAGTGCGCTCCCACAGAGAGAGTCTCCTCAGGGTGCCATTGGCCAAATTATGTTGGCTGGCGACACCCAGGGGGAGGGCCTTCTCTGTGGGAGCCCCTGCCCTTTGGAATGAACTACCCCCATGCGAAATGCGTAAGATCTCTGACCTCCATGTATTTCTCTGCGCCCTCAAAACCTTGTTGTTCCGTCAGGCCGGGCTATCAAGGTAAAGATTTTAAATTGGTTTTAAATGCGGGATTTTAAACTGGGGTTTTATTTTTGAGCCAAATTATTTAATATTTTAAATTATTTTTAAATTTTGTTTGTCTTTGTGCTTTTAATTAGGCTGTATACCACCCCGATATACGGTATACGGAGAGGGGCGGTATAGAAATAAAATAATAATAATAATAATAATAATAATAATAATAATAATAATAATATATGCCTCCATCCATGAATTTGGCATTTTGGCTTTCTCTAATACATACATACATACATACATACATACATACATATATATATATATATATGTATGTATGTATATGTATGTTTTTTGTATTAAGTCATCCTGGATTACCACGAATGGAGGAGATATCACAAATCTCCAATTTTTGCCTTTCAGCCCAATCTCATGGGCCATCCAGACAGTATCATATAGCCGACAAGCTATTTTTCTATGTTTTTAATATTTTTGCTGATAATACTATAAATAAAGGGATTTATAGTATTATCCCTTTATTTATAGTATTATCAGCAAAAATATTAAAAACATATATATATATATATATATATATATATATATATATATATATATATATATATATATATATATATATATATATATGTCTTTGGTTATTCGGGTCTTCTCCCGCGTAGAATTGGAAATATTTTGGCGACGTTTCAACCAAGTCTCATTCGTCATTTTCAGGCTGGTATTCTCGGCTTCGTGCTCCCAGGAGCAATGTGAGATTGCAGCTGACCCTTCCTTTTAACTGCTAGTGGGGGTATGAGCTGATTGGGTGGGATCTTGGCTGTGTTCTGATTGGGTGGAGATGTGTTCTGATTGGAAAGTGAAAGTGATAATTAGGTGATTAACAGCCTGTCTGGCAGTAACTGAAAGAAATATATTGGCAAGACTTTAAACTAGAAATATAATTTATCTGACCCCTTTTTTGCAAAACTGGGGAGAAAAACTAGAGTAAGAGGAAAAGGAGGAAGATTTTCTTTTTTCCAGAGACTAAGACTGTGTACAGGCATGGCTTCAAAAAAAGCAGGGGGGGATTCCCCCACACATCAGACAAAAGAAAAGCCAGTTAAGCCACAACCACAGGCTCAGACTCAAACTCAAGAAAGTGGGAATGAAGATTTGAAAGCTTTTATAGCTAAGTCAATGGGAGGTCTTGTTGAAAAAATGGGCAAACTAGTGAAAAGATGGAGAAAAATCAAACAGAAATGAAGGACTGGGTCAAAGAAAAAAGTGATAAGTTAAACCAGAATGTAACTAAAGCAGTAACTGCTCTCACAGATGCATTGTTGGTGGTGGAGAAAAAAGTGGATGATTTAAATTTAGAAGTTGAATCTAATAAGAAAGATGCAGAAGAGAAATTTTTCAAAGTTGATGTGACAAATCAGAGGCTGGAAGATGAAATCACAATGACGCAGTTTCGGTCTATGGAGTTTGCTTTAAGATTGAGGGGGCTAAGGGAAAATAACAGAGAAGATTTGAGAACAGTGTGTGTGGATGTATTGGCCAAGATCCTAAAGATTGAACCTGAGTTAATTGGCAACAGAATTGACAAAATTTATAGGGTTAACTCTCGTGTGGCGAGACAAAGGAATCTGCCTAGAGATGTTGTGATTTATTTTACTGATAGAAGGCTGAGAAATGAAATTTTGCAAAAATCTTTTCACACCACTGTTCAACTTGAGGGTAATCAAATTGGTGTTTTCAAAGAGTTACCACCCAAAATGTTAAGTGATCAGAAAGACTACGGTTTTTTGGTAAATGAATTGAAAAGGCGCCAGATCCCATTTAGATGGGATGCTCCAGTTGGTATAATTTTGAGATATGAGGATGTAAGATATTGCATAAATACTGTGGAAAAAGCAGAACACTTTTATCATAATGTTCTCAAAAGAACCTCAACACCTCCACGTTCATCTACATTGTTATCTGTAGAAGGAGTTTCTAAAGATAAGGATTTTGAAGAAGGGATTCAAGAATTGTCTAGACAAGAAGAATTACATGCAATTCAAGCAATAGCAAGAGAAGAACTTTTAGAAGCAGTAGGTGGTTTTTCAGAGGATTTTTTTGCAGATCTCCCAGAGCCTAGAATAAAGCACTCCAGAGCTACAAGAGAGGTGGATCTGGACCTTGAACTGTTGGCGCAAGAACCAAAAGATCAACGTATAACTCGTGTAGCAGAGAAGCAAAGATTAGAGAAGCAAAAGCAGCAGAGGTCCATGGTACCACAAGAAGAGAAGGGGGCAAATGGGAAAACACAGAAATCTGAAGCAGTGGGAGGAGCGAGACCAAAGACCTCTGCTGTTGCACAGGGTCTTCGGCAAATGCTCGATATGCTTCATGAATCTTCAAATGACAGTTAGATTTTTATCATGGAATGTGAATGGTTTGAACTCTCCACAGAAAAGAAGGAAAATATTTTATTATTTGAAGCCGTATAAGAATGATGTTGTTTGTTTGCAAGAAACCCATATTAGAACCCAGGACCAAAAATATTTGATAAATCCAAAATTTGGAGTACATTTTATGTCTTCCAGTTCTGTGAAAAAGAATGGAATAGTTTTGTATATTTCTAAAAGATTACCAGCTAAACTTGTAGAATCGGATGACGAAGGAAGATATATTGCAATTGAAATAAATATACAGAATGTTCCGTTGCTTTTGATTGGAATTTATGCCCCAAACCAACAGCAGGAAATTTTTTATAAATTATTACATGCTAAAATAATGCAATGGAATTATAAGTCTCTTTTGATTATGGGAGATTGGAATGGTGTGACTGATACAACCCTTGACAAGAAGACATTGGCTAAGAGGGGGAATAAATTACCACAGACGTTTTTTGCATTGAAAGAAGAATTAGAATTGAAGGATGTATGGAGAGTTCACCATCCGAAGGAATTGGATTTTACATTTTTTTCTGACAGACATAAATCTTTTTCTAGGATTGATTTTATGCTGGTTACATCTGAGCTACTCACTAAAATGACTAAGACTAAGATATTTCCCAGAACCTTAATGGATCATGGTCCAATATGGATGGAAATGGATTTTGGTAAGAGGGAGAGAAGATCTTGGAGAATGAATGAGAACTTGTTTAGATATGAGAAGAATATATCTGACCTTAAAAAACATGTCAAGGAATTTTTTCAATTGAATTTGAATAAGGGTACACCTATTGAAGTTGTCTGGGATGCAAGTAAGGCCTATATGAGAGGTGTACTGATCTATATGAATTCTAAGCATAGATCAACACAACAAAAGATAAGAATAGAATTGGAGTCAGAAATAAAGGAAAAAGAACAATTGCATATAAAGAATCCGACTGATGAGAAATTACAGGAAACTATAAAACTTTTGAAAGACCAATTTCAAATGCTGATGGCTGATCAAACGGCAACTAATTTGCAATTTGCCAAGCATAATACTTTTTGTAATGCCAACAAACCTGGTAGATGGCTGGCTTATACTTTGAGAAAACAACGAAGTTCTTGTATAATTGATACTATTGAATATAAAGGTAAACAAGTTTTCCAACAAAGTTTAATACAACAAGCTTTTTTAGATTATTATTCCAATTTATATCACAAAGATAATATTAAAAATGACCTTATTGATGAATATCTTGAGAAGAGAAGAGTTATTAAAATTTCAAGCAAACAAAAGGACAGAATGAATCAAGCAATAACTTCTGAAGAGATTTCATTTGCAATAAAATAACTTAAAATAGCTAAAGCTCCTGGGACGGATGGATTGACAGCAGTATATTATAAAATTTTACAATCAGAATTGGTTGAACATCTTAAGGACTTATTCTGAAGTATACAGCAGGGGGGTAAAATACCCCCCTCATGGAAGACGGCCTTTATCTCATTGATACCAAAGGAAGATGGCTCTTCAAAACCAGAAAATTTTAGACCAATATCTCTCCTGAATACGGACTATAAAATTTTTGCAAAAGTATTAGCCAACAGACTGATGCCAGTTATCCAAGAGGTGATTCACAATGATCAAGCAGGTTTTATAGAGGGCAGACACATGAAGGACAATGTGAGGCAACTTATAGATTTACTGGAATATCTTGAAAAAAATAAACAGATCTCTGCAGCGCTGGTGTTTTTGGATGCGGAAAAGGCCTTTGATCGAGTCAATTGGGATTTTCTAAAAAAGACTTTGTTTAAAATGGACTTTGGGGATCAGTTTATACAAGCGATTTCAGCAATCTACCAAGAACAGACAGCACAAATTGTTATTAATGGGAATTTAACCACCAATTTTCATATACAGAAAAGAACCAGACAAGGTTGTCCGTTATCCCCACTGTTGTTTATTTTAACCTTAGAAGTCTTGTTGAACTCTTTACGGGACTCGAACAATTTGAATGGAATAGTTATAAGGCAAAAGGACTACAGAACAAAAGCATTTGCAGATGATCTGGTTGTCACCCTAACACGACCTTTGGAATCAATCATCCAGATGAAAAATACTATAGAGGAATACGGTTTGGTCTCAGGTTTTAGACTAAACCAGAAAAAGTCTAAGATGATAGTTAAAAACATGTTGGAACCACAAAAGAGTGAACTAGAAAGGTTGGCAGGCTTTGAAATAGTTACAAAGGTGAAATAACTAGGAGTTCAGGTTGCAGCTTCTAACATAAAACTTTTTCAAAATAATTATGAGGTTTTGTGGCGTAAGATTCAAAAAGATCTTGAAATTTGGAAAAAACTGCAACTATCCTTACTCGGCAGAATAGCAGCAGTTAAGATGAACGTTCTACCCAGATTTTTGTTTTTGTTTCAAATGATTCCGGTGCTTAAAAGTGATAAAACCTTGGCTGAATGGCAATCAGGACTAAATAAATTTATCTGGAATGAGAAAAAACCAAGAGTTAAATTTAAAATAATGCAAGATGTTCGTGAAAGAGGTGGCCTTAAAGTTCCAAACTTACGCTTATATTATGAAGCTGCAGTATTGACGCAAGTGGGTAATTGGTTTGGAACAACAAAAACTGAAATTTTGAATATAGAAGGCCATGATTTGGACTTTGGTTGGTATGCAAACTTATTCTATGAAGACAAGTTGGGCAACATATTTAAAAGTCATATATTGAGACATGCTTTGGTAATAGTTTGGAAGAAGCACCACCTTAAATTGGATTACAAAATACCTTTGTGGTTGGATCTTGGGCAAATCATGTGGAATATAAAGTCACTCGGGGGGATTTTATACAAAGAGATGCTTTTTAATGATGGGGGCAGATGGAGTTTGAAACCTTTGAAAACTCTGTTGGAAGAAGGGAGGAATCTAACTTGGTTGCAGTATTCTCAACTTCAATCGAGATGGAGAGAAGATCAGAAAATTGGTTTAATGCTACATGAAGAAGATTTGGTGACTTAGATAAAACAGAAAGGGCCTATGCATATTAAGAGGGTGTATAATTTACTGTTAGAAAGAGATTCAGAGAGCGAATTAGTTAAAGATTGTATGATAAAGTGGGCACAAAATTTTGCAGAACCAGTGATGTTGGAAACGGGAAAAGATCTGGGTCCAGAATGTTAAATTTACACAAGCACAGAACTTGAGGGAAAATTTTTATAAAATGTTTTATAGATGGCATTTAGATCCTAAGAAATTATCATGTATGTATCCAAATGTTCAACGTAAGTGTTGGAGGTGTGATTGTTTGGATGCTACATATTTTCATATTTGGTGGACTTGTAGAAAAGTGAAAGCATTTTGGTTATGCAGAATGTTTTGAAAAAGAAGCTTCAATTTTCTCTGCAGTTTTTTTTGTTGGGTATAGTTAAGGATTGCTCACTGAGTGAAATGAGATTGATTTTATATATGATTACTGCAGCTAGGCTACTGATTGGACAATATTGGAAAAAAGATAGTGTACCTACTATAGAGGAATGGACATCAAAGATGGTTAATTTTGCGGAAATGGCAAAGATTTCTGCATACTTAAAAGACAGGACCCATGAAGCTTTTGTTAGGGAGTGGAAGAAATGGATAGATTATGTGCAGAACAAATATCAAACCAAGAAGTTTCAACTAGTATTGGATTTATAATTACTTTTATTATAATTACTTTATTAAATATTTGAAATTATATTGTTATTTAGAAAACTTATTATGTCATATATATTTCCTATATCATTACTTAGAAAAATTATAAAGTTAAAAATAAGTTTATATATATATTATATTGTTGTCTAGAAAAGTCTTAAGAATATTTGTTAAGTTTTTTTATATGATTTATAAATATTTTTATTATAATTACTTTATTGAACATTTGAAATCATATTGTTATCTAGAAAACTTATAATGTTATATATATTTACTATATTATTACTTAGAAAATTATGACATTAAAAATAAGTTTACATATATTCGTTATACTGCTGTCTAGAAAAATTTTAAGTATATCTGTTAAGTTTTTATAAATGATTTATGGTTAGTATATATATGATTTAGGGGGGAAAAATATAATGTTAGAAGTACTTGATAAGTGAGTATATATGATTCATGTTTAGTAAATATTTTAGATTAATTTTACTTTAATCAATATTAAAACCTAAGATATGTTATCTGGATCTCACCTATATTTTTTGTTTAATACTGATTGATATATAAGATTAATGTTTTGCTAGTAAAGGAAGCCTGGGGAGGGTGGGGAGGGGAGGGAGGGGAAGGGAGGGGGGTGGATGGAAGGGGGGATTGGTGGGGGGAAATGGGGATAAAAACTGTATTGTAAAACTTTTTCAATAAAATGTTTGATATCCATTCTCTACCATTTCTCTCCTTGTTGAGCTGTTTCTCCTTTTGTGATTCACACCCCTGCCAGGAATCTGTAGTTAAGTGTCAGGCAGCTAAGTTAATTTTTGCCATTTTTTCTTTAAGAGAATTACAAAGCAACTCAAAATCTGAAGCCCCACAACTATGGAACCAGGATATATGCTACAGTATACAACAAATGGGTGAAAACCTCTGTTCCTGTTCATTTCGTGACAGCTTCTTTCCCAGGACTCCCAGAGGAGGAGATTAAAATCTGCAAGGAGTTGCATGCAAAAGACCAATCACAATGCCCAGTCCACTATCTTGCAAATTTTGACAAGAGCAGGACAGCACCTTCAGTGTATCAAGAAACAAGCAACTTACCGATGCACCTTCCACTCTGGCTACAAAGAAGGCTGCAAAACAAGAGGGAGGCCATTAGAAAGGGCCCTTGGCTTTTCCCAGGCAGACCACTTGGCCCCCTGATTCATCATTCCTCCAACTAGGAAGAGCTTTCAAGTGGATACAGAGACTCACATCCTTGTGCCCAGACATGTCAGAAAATAAAAATGAGCTCCCCTGCTTCTACCTATGAACTGCACACTTCTCCCCAAATATGTGTGCCTGAACACCGAAGAAATCAACTTATGCCGTGCCTTCTGTTTGCCAGCATTCTTTTGCTTCTTTGTGTTGTACCGAGTGGAGGAGACTGGGGGAGGGCAGCAGGACAAGAGGGGGATCAGCTGCTTTTTGGTTTAAATGTATAAGAAATTTCCAAGAAATGCTGTATTCCATTCATCAGTGAAAACTGACAAAGTATACTCAAGCAAACTGCTCCTCTGCAGACTCTGAAGCTCTGCAGGGAAGACGGATTCAAAGGGCCTCACAGATCTGAGCTTGGCAGAGACGTCTGTGGCATAGCCCCAGCCATGGGGACAGAAGGGGCCTAACTCAACCCTGGAGCCTCCAGTCAAAGAGCCAGGCCATCCCCAACACAAATGAGGACTTCAAGAGACAAAATTCCTGCCCTCCAGTTAGAAGGCTGGGTTACTGGGATTGCCAATCTTAGCACACCTATAGGGATCTACATTAGGGAAAGCTGATGAGAAATTATTTGAATAAATATCCAGAAGAGAAAGTCTAAATGGAATCATAAGTCCAAGAAGAAACAGTGGAGTTCTGAATATTCAAATCATTTTGTCATTAGCCTAAGAACTGCCTTAAATTTAAATTTAAAAGCTGCAGTGAGGAGAACATTTGGGGAAAACACACAGACAGCTCTAGATGTGCAGCTCAATATCTTCTTCCCAGAAAAAAATGCCTTCTTGCAAGAATTTGCAACCAGTGGAACTGCATGAGACAATGGCCAGATACCTGTTTCAGAGATTTAAACATGCATTGGCTGCCAGTCTACTTCTGGGTGCAATCCAATGTGTTGGTGATCACCTTTAAAGCTCTTCATGGCATGGGTCCAGGCTACTTGAGGGACCAGTCATCCCACTGGGATTGGCTTATCTTTTCCGGGCTGGGGGAGGAGGCATGCTGCAGGTCCCATCAGCCTGTTTATTCTGGCTTGGGGGGGGGGGTCCAGGAAGGTCTTCTCTGCTCTTGCTCCTGCCCTCTGGAACATCTCCCCCCATCGCCAATGTGAGACTGGCCCCAGCCCTCCTATCCTTTCATAAGGGCCTCAAGACATGGCTCTGCCAGTTGGCCTGGGGCCCCAATGCAGAAGCATCAGTGCGGTGATTATCAAGAGATCCCACCTCCCTTCCATCCTGCCCCCACCCCTCCCCATCTGTAATTGGATTGTAGCACTTGTTGGTTTTGTTTTTAGTGTGGATATGTATATATATCTTTTGATTGTAAGCCACCCAGAGTTACCCTATAGGAAGATGGGTGCCCAATACATTTTATAAATAAATAAAAAATAAATAATCTCGAGAAAGGATGAAGCCATGTGGAAGATGCCATAACTTTTGTAATTGAGCTGTTTTAGCGAAAGGTGCCACAATCTTACTGGAAAGGAGTTAGTGTAGAGGCCCATGGGGGGAAAATAGCAGTGACATACCTATATAAAGTGCAAAAGCTGTAAACAGGAATGAAGGCTGACACACCTGTGCCATGGTGGGTCTCATCCAGGCACTGTAAAAAGAAAACCACCACAAGTTGTGCAATTTAAAGTTTCTTAAAATGCATCTCAAAGGTTTCGAAGGGAAAGGTTGCAAACATTGTTGCAGTTTGACATGTTTTACCCTCCCCATGAATGACCCCTTACAAAGCAGCATGCTGGTCGAGCAACCTCATCCATGTATACATGATGTATCCATTCATGCTTTGGGACAAGTCATGCTCAGTAATCATTTCACAAGAGAGCGCTCTCAAAAGCTCAGACATATAGACTGGCGGGCAAAGTTAGGGTTCCTAATCTGCTCAAGGCAATATAGAAAAGTGAAGCCAACAGGACATCAAAACAGAGAGCAAGCAGAAATCCATTTTTAATAGCTTTTTCTTAGAAAAGCAAACTGTCGATGAATACATTCACTTCCTGATCCTTTGCCTGGATGTCTGGTTTGAACAATAAAATGTATAACCAGGATCCACAGGTGGCCCAAATCCACACATCCTGGTGCAAAAATGTCTAGAGGCAAATGTTAAGTTTTAGAAATTTCCTCGAATATGGTAAAAATGAGGAATGCCAGTAATGGATTGCCAAAACTAAGTGGACCATTTGTAAATTCCAAATATTTTACAATCCAGGTTTTACTATTCTGACTTCATGTTTTAACTAATTTTTTTCCCAGTTCCCATATTTCAGAGTTATTATAATGCAATTGTTACCCCACAATGCTCTGTTGTGCTTTGAATTATTTGATAAAAACAAGATACCACTCCAAATGCATACAAGGAAAGAAAAAATTGGGAAACAGAGAACGGGTAAAGGGAAATTATAGCACTGTAAGCAGTAAATACAGTCAATGGATCTTTGTAGATAAAGGTTCACCCACCTCTATTCAGGAGTCGACGTCCTCGTGATGTACGTTAAAGAACAAGTTTTTGCTGGATTATCCTGATCTTATCCCTTGAAGGTGGGAGACGTCAGAAAGAAAGAGGCGTGACAGGTATTAAGCTTTCCACAGTTGCTTCAGAAGGAGACTAAATTATGGTTGGAGGATGACCATAAGCCCTCTTTTGAATACTCAGGCAATCTCCGCATATCAGTGGAAGCCATGTCAAAATAGACATTTCTCGTTTAAAGGCACCACTCCCAATCAACAGTATTTATGCTTATTTATCAGTGGTTCCAAAATCCACCATTTGGAACATGGGGTTTCTCACATTTTGAAAAGGAAATGATGAAATTCAAATGTCACACCTACCATATATTAGTCAGATGGTCAATGTCAATAGAGGTGAACATGCTATATAGTTTGGGGATACCAAAGCAAGCTTTGGGTTGCAAAATTCTCTTCTGCCTTTTGGAATGAAAAGGATATTGGGGCATTGAATGGACCTTTGCTCTCTTTTGAAGTTGTAGTGTTAATATAGTCAAGTTCCTTATGAAGAAAACTGTAAATTTTGTGAACTTTTGTTCAAAAAGCAATCCAAATGTAATTTGTACTGATATCTAGTCTACCCTCCAGTGATTTAGACAAAGACCCAGCAAGAATATATCAGGCATTGCTTTGTAGGTGTCATCCATTTCAAATGTTTCTTGGGATTCAACTGCTCTGAAGCCAACCTTTACGGTACTTAAGAGCAAAATTCTGTGGAGATTTTGGCAAAGGCCAGTTAAAACAGAGGCCAAGAGAAGCAGGAATATCAATCTTCTTAAGTTCCTAACAATTTGCAGTAATATTTTAGAAGAGAAGGATTAGATGGAATGCATGTACCTGTAAATTAGAAAAAGTCTCCCTTAACTTAATAAGGTTGGTGGTTCTTGTGTTTTTTGGGGGGGCAGGGAAAGCATTAGCAAAGAGATACTGTACCATTTTATTGCTTGTCCCAATTGTTTGTCTATACCTACAAACAGGTAAAACTATCTTAAAATTTGCTAACCCTTTGATGTCTGCATTCTCTTTGCTTGACTTTCATCTACTTACTGATAATAAAGATATTCAACAGTTTCAGAGCAGGTTGGCCTGGTTTATCTTGGCTTCAAGGAATTCCAGCCTGGCCAGTATGTCCTCATTCTTGGACAGCCCCTCCTAGAATGCCCTGCCATTCTCTGCATCATGTTGGCTTCTCTTTGCAGATGACTAGCTAACACTGCTTATAGGTGGCCTCAATTTTCTTGGATTTTTCTGTAAAGCAGTAGGAAAATCTATTTACTTGATCATCTACACTACCATACTGGAAGCAAAAGAAAAGAAAAAAGAACAATTGATTGAATGAAACTAATTCCAAATATGTATTCTGACGTGTAGGAAATGGCACGAAGCTAACTAGGTGGGAACTGATGCAAGAGGCATCTATCTTTAGATCCTACGTACATTGCAAATATCCAGAACATGAAGTAAAGCTGTTAAGAACACTTCCCATGTGCTGGAATGCACTGAACACCTGTGGGACTTACTTGGCTGTGGGCTACAGATGCCCGGGATCAAAACCTTTTGCTTCCTGCCTCAGATTTTTACTCCATCTCCAGATTGGGGCAAAATTAGCGACTAACTTTAGCCCAACCCTGCCAGAAGACACAGGGAAGATAATAGATTGATTCATCACATTCCACTACGCCTGTATGGAATTTATTTATTTTTCACATTTCTATCCTGCTGTAATAAGACCATAACAACCCATGGTACAACATTCATAGAAACAGTACAACAATACCCCCAAGGTAAAAATGTAAGTTAAAAATGGCATAACAAAATCAGGGGGAAAGCTCTCAAAACTACTATGTCTTTAAAAAGTTTCTGAAAACGGCCCTAATCTCCCAGGGGGCTGTTCAGCAGCATCAATGCACCTTTTGTGGCAGTCTCCCTCTCAAAGTGTGGGATCAATAGTAGTTTCTATTTGATCTAACAGGCCTGCCCAATACTGGTGGGAGGAGGGGATCCTGGAGCTGAGCCATAATGGGCTTATAGGTGAGAAGCAGTTCCTTAAATTGTACCCAGAAATCAATCAGCAGCCAAAAGTTCACAAATTACAGTAATAGGTTCCCAATGATCACACCATGGAGTTTTTCAGGTGTTTATATATCACTTTTAATTTGAATATCATAACTGCCTGAAAGCTCAAGGATTAGTTCACCAGAAATTGACAGTATTTTATCATCTTGTGAAATTCTGAACAATTTTTTTAAAAAAAAATTGGAGCAGAATGACATACTTGATGACATCATGATTTCAAGAATATAAATGAAATAATCTCTGCTATAAACCTAAGTCACTAGAAATCAACAGTAGTTTAAATCCACCTTACTGAACAAACCCATAACACCTATTATTTCTAGTACCAGTTAAACAGGGTTCCATTTGGCTAAGACTAATCAGGCAGCGATTCTAAAGTAGTACATACCATTATTTATTTTGATAATGTTCACAAACGTGAAACAATAAGTAATAAGTATTCCAAAATCTTACAAGTCATAAATGCACAAAATATCACCACACATCATGTTTCCAAATGTACAAAGAAATTATTTCATAATCCCAATTAATAGTGCAAATTTAGAAACTTTGGGTAATAATATGCAGTGGGAACTAAGGTTAACACAGCTGAATTCACAAGTCACCATGAATTTTTATCCCAAAATAGATCTCTCATCTTACAATTCATAAAACATCCCATTAAGGGATTAGATTTATATTTCTAGTTAATTCCAAACAAAAGTTTATCAAAAGTCCAAAGAGCAGGAGGGAAAGAGAGGATCATAAAGCTGAAAGGAACCTTGAAGGTCTTCTACTCCAGCTCCCTGTCTAAGGCATCCTGGTCAAATGGTTATCCAATCTTTTCATGAAAACCTCCAGTGATGGAGCATCCACAACTCCAGAAGGCAAGCTGTTCCATTGATTAATTGCTCTATCAGGAAATTTTTCCTGAGTTCCAGGAATTTAATTATTTGATTATTTTCCTGTAAAGGTGGAAAACAGCACCCATTCTGACTGCTGGGGGAAAAAAAGAGCCATCCAAGCAAGCAATGTCACAAAAGTAGCATCTCTTATCCCGCAGTGTTTAGCCAAGAAAACACTTAGCAATTTCCCATGCTAGCATTACATTACAGGCGTCCCTTACTAGTTTCACACAATTATTTCAAACTGAAATAAGAGTGGCATGGTAACCTAGAGGTGAAGACACTCACCTTCACTTGGAAGGCAGTGACAGATGTCTCTCTATCAGGGCGCAAAGAGAAAATATCTGCTGCAAACTCCATATAGGCATTAGGAAGGGCATCCAGTCAGTAAACAGTCTGCCCCATTCAGTTACCCAACTCCACCCCGAATCAAGAGATTACAGGGTCATAAAAAGAAAAAAACATTCAAACTGAAGTAAATGATAAACTCAGGGGTGAAATGTAAAATTTGTTACTACCGGTTCTGTGGGCGTGGCTTGGTGGTGGTGGGATAATGTGACTGGGTAGGCGTGGCCAACTTTTTTTCCCTAACTTTTCAAAGCATTTTTTTCTAATGCTTTGAAAAGCCTCTGCTGATCCCAGCCGCGTGATTATCAGAGGCTTTTTTTTTTACTTTTAAAAGTATTTTTTCATTGGAAGAGGTTGTAGAAAAAATGTTTAAAAGTTAAAAAAAAAAGCCTCTGATGATCGTGCGGCTCAGCTGGGCATGAGGGGGTGCACAGGGATTTTTGCCACCAGTTCTCCGAACCGCCCCCCCGCCATCACTACCAAATCGGGTGATCCCTTTCTCCCGGACTTCTGGTGCTGTGGCTGCATGGATTAGGAGTTTTTTCATCTATGGCCTTGCCCACATCCTGCAATCCGAAATGGCCATCACTCCAAGAAGACAACGTCCACCGCCATGACATGGCGGCTGTGGAGCCTTTTTCAGCTGGCCCGGCCCAGGCTGCTGTGAGAGAGCACCGAGGACTGAGGGCGCTGGCCTTGGGGTCCACCCAGCGTGTTACATCGACCTTGTCTTGTGAACATTGTATGCCCTGAATGCTGTGAGAGAGTATCGGGAGTGGCTGTTCTGGATAGCTGTGTTGCGTTTTGGCCTTACACCTTTTGTGACATCGACTGTTCCCCATTCGCCATTGCCATATCCATTCCATGGCTGATGAAGGCGTCTCGAACTTATGTAAGCGCTGAACTCAGGAACACCCCCCATTCCTGGATGTGGTTGACCGCCCTTGCTAAGAACTGCCTTAAGGACGGGTCCTAGGATCCCGAGAGACGGCACAAGAACCTTAAGGGTTTTACTAAAGGGGCTTTATATAATTTTTTATGTATCTGCATTCGGAATGGCTTACTACCGAAATCGCTGCAAAAAAGACCTGTGGTTGATACACCGGAGGGACACGCAGTTGTTCACCAGTTTCAGGTCAGAATGCTATATGCCATGATTAATAACTGCCATAGGCAGATTAACGCGCAGACGGCAAGAATTGAACAATGCCGGACACAATGCCATAGGATATTAACAGACACCTACTTTGGCACCCTAAATCGCAGATAATTACAGGGGGGAAGGAAGGGGGTGGGCCTGTTACACGCGCAATGACCAAACTGATCAGCATTACATAAAAGCAAGCATCTCTTCAATGGGGATTTTACACTCTGACAAAGTCAGTAGGGGCATAAGTTTTAAATAAATTTTTAAACTTTTTAAACGTTCCGGAGATCGTGATGTCTATCGCTTCTTTTATAATTTTTTATGTAAATATTATTGGGGAGGGGGGAGGGTTCTGATTTCCAGTAGGTAGTTGGGGGGGGTTCCTCTGGGTCAATGTCAGTCCAGACCAGGGGAGGAGAGTGATGGGGCTGGAGCGGGGATGGGGACCGATGGGAGAGGGTGGGGACTTCGATTCCGGTTGCGATTGGGAATGGAGGCAGGTGGATGAACAGAGGGCCATATCGGTACTTGGGAGCGCGACCCCGCTATCTTCAAGTGGTGGCATGCTCCGACCCTTCTGGTTCTGTCCGACCGCCTGGGGTTTTGAGAGAGAGGGCCCCTGGGCTTAGGTTGGTTTATTTTAATGCCAGGTCTGTGGTTAACAAAGCTCCACTCATTGTGAGTTGATTGAGGAGGAGAACACAGACCTGGCTTGCATTATGGAAACCTGGTTGGGCTCGGAGGGAGGGTCCCTCTGACTGAACTCTGCCCACCAGGTTTTCAGGTGCTACACCAGCCGAGGGCTGGGGGGGTGGCGGTTGTTATTAGGGAGTCCCTTTGTCTGCAGGAGGTCATTTTCCTCAGATAGATGGGTGTGAGTCCCTCCTTATGAGATGGGGTCCGCAAGGGCAGTTGGGCCTGTTGATTACATACCTATCTCCCACCTGCCCGGGCTGCTCGATGTTCTGGGGGACTTTAATCTGCCGTCCCTGGGTGGAGCGTCGGGGGCAGCGCGGGAATTCATGGTTTCTATGGACCTGATCCAGATAATTCGGGGCCCGACTCATGAGGGGGGGCACACCCTTGATCATGTTTTTATCTCGGAACAGTGGCGTGATTTCAGTGGGGGAGTACTGGTTATTCATCCCGTCATGGATCGATCATTATCTCCTGCGGCTGGACTTCCAGAATGCCAACCTTTCTCCCTCCCACTGCCCCCCCCCCCACTGGGAAGCAGGACCGACCATCTGGTCCCGCCCCAGGCTCCTGATGGACCCAGAGTGGTTCCAGACGGAACCAGTGAAGCAGGCATATAATGCCCAGCCACCCTGTTTAGGGTGCCCGCACCCTCCTGAATCGGAGGGCAGGAGAGGATCCTCTGCAGGGATGTGCCGAGGAGTTTAGCCAGCATCTACTGGATAAGATCGCTCGGATTCGGGACGGTCTGGACTCTGTCTGGGCAGGGTCTGACGGTGAAGAGGCAGCTGGTCTTGGGATTTGGGAGGAGTTTGATCCCGTCACCCCTGAGGAAGTGGACAGGATCATGGCAAGGCTGAGTGCCACCACGTGTATTCTGGACCCGTGTCCCTCTTGGCTTGCTTATGCGGCCCAAGAGGTGACACGGGATTGGATCCAGGCAGTAATAATGGCATCCTTGGATGAGGAGATCTTCCCTGCCGCCTTGAAGGAGGCGGTGGTGAGACCCCTCCTCAAGAAACCTGCCTTGGATCCAACCATACTGGATAACTTTCGTCTGGTCTTCAACCTCCGTTTTGTCGTGAAGGTTGTTGAGAGCGTGGTGGCACGGCAGCTCCCATTGGCCCTGGAGGATACAGACTACCTGGATCCATATCAATCGGGTTTCAGGCTGGGGTACAGCATGGAGACAGCATTGGTCGCGCTGGTGGATGATCTTTGGAGGACTCGGGACAGGGGATACTCCTCTGTTCTGGTCCTCTTGGATCTTTCGGCGGCTTTTGATACCATCGACCATGGTATCTTGCTGCGACGGCTCGAGGGGTTAGGAGTGGGAGGCACTGTTCTACGGTGGCAGGGGGGCAGAGGTCGGCTATGAGGCAGCTCACTTGTGGGGTGCCACAGGAGTCGATCCTCTCGCCTCTCATGTTCAACATCTATACGAAGCTGCTTGGGAAGATCATCCATGGTTTTGGGATGCGGTATCATCAGTATGCTGATAATACCCAGCTTTTTATATCCACCCCAAACCAGCCCAGTGATGTCCTTGACGTGATATACCGCTGCCTGAAAGCGGTACGGATCTGGATGGGGAGGAACAGGCTCCAACTCAACTCTGCCAAGACCGAGTGGCTGTGGGTACCAGCATCTTGGTCCGATCGAGATATTCCATTGTTGAACATCGGGGGTGAGGTGTTACCCCCCGTGGATAGGGCTCGGAACTTGGGTGTCCTCCTGGATTCACGGTTGTCTCTGGAATATCATGTAACGACCATGACCAGGGGGGCATTTGCCCAGGTCTGCCTTGTGCGCCAGTTGTGCCCTTACTTGGACCAAGATGCCCTATGCACTGTTACTCATGCGCTGGTCACCTCCCGTCTTGACTACTACAATGCTCTCTACCTAGGGCTGCCCTTGAAAACCACCAGAAGGCTTCAGCTGGTGCAAAATGTGGCGGCGCAGGTTGTGATGGGAGCGTCCCGACTGTTGTGGCTCCGTTGCCTGAGCCTGTGTCATTGTCAGGAGAGGACTCCGAGAGTGAAAGGGAGGAATTGGCAAGACCTCCCTCTCCAGGACCCTCCTCTCTGGCAATGCCCCTGGAGGACACCGAAGGGCAAGAGATAGGCCCAGAGCCAAGCACATCCCCGCAGCCACAGGTGGACAGCGACAAGGGAGATAAGTGCTGGCTGGATCCTCGCCAGCGACACAGGGAGAAATGTGCCCAACAGAAGGCACGGCGTGCTCGTGATTAGCTGACTCACTGGACCACACCCCACAGCCTATAAAAGAGAGTGAGTCAGCCTACACCTTTGTGACAAACAAAAACAGATATTCTTGCATCCCAGCTTCAGATCTTCCTGCATCTCAGCTTCTATTTCTGGACATTTTGTGGTGTGTATTTTTCTGTTACGTTAATAAAGGTTTTGGCGTGCAGCTGCTGGGATTGCTGCCAAGCTCCTTATCAGACTACTTGGTTGCCTGCCAGCTTATTTTAACCTCCGACTGTCCGTTTGGGTGTATTCCTGGGGGCGGGGACAGAACACCGACACTCCCATGCTACACCCCTCCTGCGCAACCTGCATTGGTTACCGGTTGCCCTTCGGGTGAGGTTCAAGGTGCTGGTTATTACTTACAAAGCCCTTCATGGTCTAGACCCGGGATATTTGTCGGACCCTCTGCAGCCAGCAACAATTCCCCATCGCCCGGTCCGTTCCCACAGACAGGGCCTCCTCAGGGTGTTGTTGGCCAGATAGTGTTGGCTGGCGACCCCCAGGGGGAGAGCTTTCTATGTGGGCGCACCCACCCTCTGGAACCAACTTCCTTTGGAGCTCCAAATGGCTCCTGACCTTCGCTTGTTCCGCTGCGATTTGAAGACCTGGTTTTTCCGCGGTCTGGACTGATGGGGGGTGTGTGTTTCTTAACAAATTTTAAATTGTTTTAAATTGGGTTTTTAATTTTATATCGTTTTAATGAGAAATATGCATTTTTACCATTGTGAGCCGCCCTGAGTCCTTGGAGATAGGGAGGCATATAAATTGCATTATAAATAAAATATAAATAAATTTCACCCCTGGATAAACTATTAAGGAACATGCAAGAAGACCTTTCCACTTCAGTTAAAAGGTAGAGTGGTGTGAGGTATATTTCCTAAAACATATATTGCTTCTACTCAGTGGTGACGAGGGGAAATATATGAGGAAATGTGTGAAGCCAGCTCTACCTTTTTGTATTGGCATCATGACACTGTGCACAAACACGCTTGCAGCCCGTTATTTTTTTCATTTTTACATTCAGAGGATCTTATGGTCCACCTGCAAAAAGTGAGAGTCCTTATTTCCTGGGGAGAAAAAATAGATTTTCCCTTTTATTATGAGTTTTATTAATGTTATTTTATAAACTGCCTGTATATAAACAAACAACATAAACTTTAAATCTCTAGTCCTGATATACTGACAATACACTTATGAGTAAAATAATTGCTCCTTACTTCATTTCAGGAGACAGATTAGGAGAAATATTTATGTAGTACCTTTTTGCAACAGAAACTTTATATATTAAAACCACAGGAACTATTCTTTAAAAAAGGCAAGGTTTAAATGTGTGACACTTAAAAAAAATCTCAGGCTCTCTATGAGAGAAAAAAATGATTTGGAATACCTATTGAACAAAAAGTATATAGCCTATTTGTAATCTATAAATTAGATTTTAAGTCTAGAACTAGGTAAGTAGACAATCATTATGCCTTTGTTGTACAAAGTTTAAACCAAGTGAAGTAAAAAAAATCATCTTTTTACTGGGGTGGTTCAATTTTCCTTTAGAGTAGTTTTCCAGTACATCTGCCACTCTATGGAAATATTCAAATACTTTCCTGTTTTCCAGAATCTTGTTACCTGTCAGACAACAAGATCTAAGAACAAATAAATCTGCTTTGCTCTTGTGAGGCTGCAAGAAAGCTGCACCTCATTTTAACTTGGATAATCTAAAAAAAATTAATGTAATGGCCTGAGTTGTGATTTTCCCATTTTAATAAACATTTCAGTCTAAAAGAAGCACGGCAAGGAGAATCATACTGTATTTCAAACAATCCAAAGATATGGCTTGAATCTATTCACACATGGACTTTTCTAACAGAAACACACCAAATTTCAGAAGATGCTTTCAGGAATTTCTGCCCTGATGTCAAGTAAAATGGTTTCATCTATTAAGCTGTTTTGAAGACCTTGAGCCACCACACCGCCTACCCTACGGATCTGTTAGGATAAGAACTGAATTAATGTATTAGAGCTTTCCTCAAGGGAAAGAAGAAAAAAAAGGAATTATGGACAGTAAATTACAAATATTAAATATTGTAAATGAATAAATAAATAAATCCATAGAATATCTTAGCAATTTGTACTACTGTCAGTTTTACATGCTATTTGGTTTTTGTATTTTTTTACTATGAAGTATATTTGAAAGGCTAGTGCTGTCCCACTTGAAAATCATCACGGATCTGCTGTTAGACCCCTTGCAATTTGCATACCGAGCAAATAGATCAACAGATGATGCTGTTAATATGGTTCTGCACTACATGCTACAACATCTTGAATCTCCAAAGACCTACACAAGGGCCCTCTTTGTAGACTTTAGTTCAGCATTCAATACCATCATTCCAGACACTCTTCTAACATAGCTAAACCAGCTACAGGTACCTGAACTCACTTGTAAGTGGATCATAAGCTTCCTAACAAACAGAAAGCAGCAGGTGAAGCTAAGCAGAATCACATCAGATACCTGTATAATTAGCACACGGGCCCCCCAAGGCTGTGTGCTCTCCCCACTTCTCTTCTCTCTGTGTACCAATGACTGCATCTCTAACAATCCATCTGTTAAACTACTGAAGTTCGCAGATGACACAACAGTAATCGGTCTCATTCGAGACAATGATGAATCCACATACAGACGGGAGGTTGAACTAGTTGTTCATTCGTGGTGCAACTGGAACAATCTGAACTGAACACATGCAAAACCGTAGAAATGGTGGCAGACTTTAGGAGAAACTCTTCCATACTTCCACCTGTTACAATACTAGACAATACAGTATCAACAGTAGAGACCTTCAAATTTCTAGGTTCCACCATATCGCAAGATCTAATGGACAGCTAACATCAAAAATGTCATCAAAGAAACACAACAAAGAATGCTCTTTCTGTGCCAACTCAGAAAGCTCAAACTGCCCAAGGAACTGCTGATACAGTTCTACAGAGGAATTGTTGAGTCTGTCATCTGAACCTCTATAATTGTCTGGTTTGGTTCTGCAACCCAACAAGACAGACACAGACTTCAGAGGATAATTAAAACTGTAGAAAAAACAATGGCTACCAATCTGCCTTCCATTGAGGACCTGTATACTGCAAGAGTCAAAAAGAGGGCTGTGAAAGTATTTACAGATCCCTTGCATCCTGGACATAAACTGTTTCAACTCCTACCCTCAAAATGAGGCTATAGAGCACTGCACACCAGAACAACCAGACACAAGAACAGTTTTCCCCCGAAGGCCATCACTCTGCTAAAAAAATAATTCCTTCAACACTGTCAAACTATTTACTAAGTCTGCACTACTATTAATCTTCTCATCATTCCCATCACCTATCTCCTTCCACTTATGACTGTATGACTATAACTTTGCTGCTTGTATCCTTACGATTTATATTGATAGTTTCCTGATTGCTTATTTGTACCCTATGACTATCATTAAGTGTTGTACCTTACGATTTTTGATGAACTTATTTTTTATTTTATGTACATTGACAGCATATGTACCAAAGACAAATTCCTTGTGAGTCCACTCACACTTGTCCAATAAAAAAATTCTATTCTCTTCTATTCTATATTTTACAAGCCACTTAGAGAACTTTGGTTAGACGTTAACAAAGAAATATAACACACTTAAATACGTCAAAGCTTGCATAAAAGTAGTTGATTTAACTTGCTTGATGAACAAGCCAATTTTTAATTGGCTCAATGTGTTTTTATTGTATTTTTATTAACTTTTAAAATTTTAAATTTAAAAAGTTTATAAACAGTTGCTTTGGACAGTGAGATGGGCAGCACTGAAATTTAATAAATGAAATAATACAAATAGAAATAAAAAATGAAACTGCTTTCATTTATTGCAATATGAGTTGTCTTGTCAGGCTATATCCTGAAAGACTGCTTATAACCTTTTTAAAAAATCAATTAAACAATTAAAGGCAATGAGCTTAACTGTTTAACTGATTTTTAAAAAAGGTTTCTAAGCAGTCTTTTAGGATAACACACATTATTATTACACACAGTCCAGTCAATTGGATAAACCCTGAAAATGAGGGATTTTATTTAATGTGATTTCACAGCTTAAAGACTGAAATATGTCTTTTTATGTGATGTCTCCTCTTCTGTGATTCAGTTTCCATACTGATTTCCTTCAGTATGTGTGCCACAAGGGCAGCCAGGCACAAGAGTGAGGGTCAGGGTTAAAATTTCACATTTTGTGCAAGCTGTATCTTCAACATCCTATACCCACTTTTTAAAAATGCATATTATTTAACTGTGGTTTACTGCCAACTGTATGGATTTAAGGGCTGGAGCCAGAAACAAGACAATTTGCACTGTGAGCATCCTCTAGTGAAAAGTGCTGTTTAATGCACCAATTTCAAAAACTGAAATTAGAACGCTGGGAAAGCTGAGGGGAGTTATACACAGAATAATCTATACCTGAGTGGTTTGTACAAAATTCTACTTAAACTGTGAATACATTACACTTGGTTACTAACGTTTTAAAATATTGGCAAAGATTTAAGCAGTTTCAAAGATCATAGATATGCCGTGAGCAGGAAAGATAAGTGTAAAACCAAGGAGATAAAACCTGCATTCTATGTGGAAGCCCTTCATACAATCCCTGGAATCAATCAAAAGGCACATTTTCAAAACCTCTCACAAAAAGTAAGCATTTTCTCCTTTACTTAAAGAAAACTGGAATGCAGCCCTGTCATTTGTAAGTCAAAAATAAACGTCATTTCTCCATCAGACTTCAGGCAACAATCAGGATCAAAAAATCATAAATTACACCTAATAAAAGGGGAGATGGGGGAATATCATGTCACATCTGTTTGGTAAGCAATTAAAGCCATTTGAATATTTTATGCGTTTAGAAAATGCACCACAAACGTTATTTTTAAAACAAAAATATTGTGAGAATAATTCAGACATCCTAAAAATATATTATTTACTACAACATTCTGGAACAGAACTTACTATTACATTGATAGACTATAGGATGGTTTTCTCTCAAACATCCCTATAAGTTAAAACCGTGAGTTTGATTTAAATTGGCAAGCAAATAGTTTAAAAGTCAAAGCTCTGCTTTGATGACAAAAAAGCGGAAGCCAGCCAAGCAGCTTTGTGCATACACCTATCAAAAGGCTATCAAAATATCTTTCAGGGTTGTCTGTATTTAGAATTTAGCAGCTGCAACCATACAAAGCCTCACTCCTTTTTTTACATACTCCATAGATATGACACACATAAAAAGGGGGCAGGATTTCAATTATCAGGATCTGCTGATCCAGTTCTACAGAAGAATTATTGAGTTTGTCATTTGTACCTCTATAACTGTCTGGTTTGGCACAGCATCCAAACAAGACAGGTACAGATGCCAACGTATAATTAGGACTGCAGAAAAAAACAATCGCAACCAGCTGTCCTTCCATTGAGGACCTGTTTACTGCACGAAACCAGAAAGAGGGCTGAGAAAATATCTACAGACCCCTCACATCCTGGACATAATCTGTTTCAACTCCTCTCCTCAGAACGCTGCTATAGGGCATTCCATGCTAAAAATCAGACTCAAAGACAGGTTTTTTCCCCATGCCATCGTTCTGTTGAATACTTAATTCCCACAGCACTGCTTAGGCCTAAGAAATTTACCCATGTAGTAGGCTCTATTGCTACTATCATCTTTCTCATCTTCTCATCATTCCTACTGTCTTCTACTATCCTACTGGAATCTTATGTAAGAATCTTTCCTACTATCTACCTACTATCCTACTGGAATCTTATGACTTATCACTTGTTTTTTGTATCTTATGATTAATAATTGTAACTATGATTTATGATCTATGACCTATCACTTTGTTGTATGTATGTACACTGAGAGCTTCTGCATTGGAGACAAATTCCTTGTGTGTCCAATCACACTTGGACAATAAAGAATTTTATTCTATTCTATAAAGTCATCCTGAGTGTTTTTAGCCCTTCCTCAATACCCAGTATCTCCCATACAGCAATAAAACATTCAGTAATTTTTGAATTTAACCTATCAAACTCCATTTTTATGTCATTTCTTTTTGAAATCATTCCCACATTCCTGCAATTAATCACATGATCAAAATTTGGGTGCTTGGCAACTGGCATGTATTCATGACAGTTGCAGTGACCTGGGATCATGTGATGACCTTCTGACAAGCAAAGTCAATGGGAAGACCAGATTTACTTAATAACTGTTACTAACTTAACAACTGCAGTGATTCACTTAACAACTGTGGCAGGAAAGGTCATAACATGAGGCAAAATTCACTTAACAAATGTCTTGCTTAGCAACAGAAATTTTGGCCTCAATTGTGGTCATAAATTGGGGACTACCTACACCTCAATTCAGCCCCTTTGTACACCCAATAAAATCACCAATCGTGCCTGGCTGTCCTCTCTCCTGACTGCTGTTCCAAGATAACTAAAATATCACAACGCAGGCACGGAACTTTTAGAATGACAATCTAGGACTGCAGTGCTCCTCATTCCTGGGGAAATTGCAATTAAAGCAGAAATGTGCCCTTATTTAGTCCAGGGATTGAGGCTGTTCACAAGCTCCAGGGTAAAGAGAGATGGCTTCCATTTCAATCGCAAAGGAGTAGCTATTTCATTCCGGTGCCCATTCAGACAACCACTGCTTGCAGTGGGTTTGCTGTTCCTCTATCTCTTGGGTCTTCATTTCAGGTGTGACCTCACAATTTGGGACAGCAGATGGATCTTCCTGCTTTTCTTCCTTCCCTGCCCGGATGCCCTTGTCTTTCAATTCCTGGATCAGCTCATCCAAGTGGTGTGTAAGACGCTGAGGGACCCAACTGCTGTCGAAGGAGGGAACAAAGGGGTCTGGAGTGCTCACTTCAATAAGCTCCTTGCTGGTTGGAATGCACAAATAATATGCATGCAGCATCATTCGATACGGAGCACTGTCCTTCTTAAAGCTATAGGTAAAGTCCCCAACAATTGGGTGCCCGATGGCACTGCAGTGGACCCGGAGCTGATGCGTTCTTCCTAAGAAAGAAGACGTACAAGGAAAACAAGTTTCCAAACAGGGAAACTTAGGCTGTTTGTGCAAGATTCTTTCCAATACTCTACTGATGACTTTGTGCAACAGCATGCATGTTTGTTATAAGTACAGGAAGTTGTCTATATGCCATTAACCAACCTGTGACTTAAGACCATCTTCTGGAATCATTCAGTCATTGTTGGGATGATATAGAGCTCTCCTTGTTACTGTTATTTCGATGCAATGTCTGGATGATACTAGAAGCCACTAGTGGTAAAACAACTTTCTCCCAGCATGGGACAGTTCGGTGGTATGACAAATACATTCCCAAAAGTAACTCAACAACAAAAACACTTTCTTTAATTTTATTTACATTGCATGTTTCATTAAAATCCAATATATTTTATGGAAGCCACCATCACGTAATCAAAGCTTTCATCTTGACACTTTGGGACCCCCTGCAGACTCTCTCCATTTTATAATGAAGAGGGTATTTAATTTACTATTATAGCTATTTTTAATAAGGAATAATTAAAACTGAACTTGGGTAAGCACGTTTGGAATTCCCTGGTGTCTCAATTTCTAGAGAAATTGAGTAGTACCCCCAACCCTCTACAGAGCACCTTGGCTAAGGTGTCATCTCTACAGAGGATCAGCTTTTGTTTCCTTTACCAGCTACAGGATGGAGTCTTGGGTCTCTTGTACTACCCAAATAACTTAAATAAATAAATGGTTTTAGCATTATTTCTCCATGTACCAACCAAGCTTACAGAACCATAAAGAAACAAGGAAGGGTGTAAACAATGAAATCTCTTTTGCATGGCAGCAGAAGAATTTTATGCTAATTCTGGGGGAGAGATCTCTATACCTGTGAGAGGCTGTAAAAGCACTTTTGTTGCTGGCTCTCCACTGTACAAACCATATTCTAGGACTACGAGTTCTGACCGACAAGGTTTCGGGCTTTTGCAACCTGTTAAGAATTAGACATTGTTTTTATTAAGAAGCGATAACAATAATTCAGTAGTTTCAAAATTTCAGCATGTTGTCCAGTAAAGTACACACAGGCTGATACAAAGTCTGTCTTCTAGGAAGAGAAGGAGAGCATTTTTTTAGGATTATGTGTTCAATCAACCAACAAATTAAGGCAGTCATGTATAGTCCTCATAAGGAGACAAAACTAATTATGTTTGTTTTCTTTTCGAAATTTAAAACATTCTCTGAATATATGAACTATCATTAAGGATTGGTTGAAAACCAAGCTGTCTTAAACTTGGCTCACAAACCAGTGTTTGATGCACAGACACTGTCCTTAAGTTAGGTACAAAGCAGATAAAAGCACAAAGGAGTACAAGGAAAGAAATCATAAAGACAGATGACTGCTTAAAAGGCAGGAAGCTGCCTGCACCTGAATCAAGCTACAAAGTCATCTGGACTAGACTGTATTTCCTGGCAGAAGTATTTCAGAGTTTCAGAGGATATCTCTTCCAGGTCTGCCTAAAGCCATGATGGCAAATCTGTGGCACGCGTGCCGGAAGTGGCACACAGAGTCCTCTCTCCGGGCACACGAGCAATCATCCGTTGCTCTCCAAGTTCCAGCGCGCCGGCCAGCTGGTCTTCATGCACGCGGAAGCACCAGAAACCAGAAGACCAGCTGCCCAGTGTGCATGCCCGCACTGGGTGGCTGCTCTTCCGGTTTCTGACCTACAGGATTGGACTGTGAACTTTCAGCAGCAAAAACAGGTACAAAGCAACGAAGAATACAGGGGCCAAGTGAAAGTAATTAAAAGTAAAGAGAAAAACAATCTATTAGTAGACCTAGCTATCCCAGAGGCAAAACTGTTTGGCTGGAATCCCTGATTCTTTAGCATGCAATAAACCAATCTTTGAAAGCAGAAAAGGGACTTCACAGTCATAGCAGCCTACCATCGGTCCCTTCAATGCACATCATGTGAGTCAGCCCTTCAGTCGTATTCTTCCCTATAGCAAAGCAGATTGTCCTCTTTGCCTCCTGGATGTGGCCTCTCACCTGTCCAAACAGAAGACATTTCAGAGCAGTGATTTACAATGCCATGTTGGTTGGTTCATTAGATTTATATCTTACTTTTCCTCCAAGAAAGCAAGGCAATTTACATTATTCTCTCACTTTTCCCTCAACAACAACCATGTGCTGTAGGTGGGACTAGGTGGGTGGAAGTAGCCCAGAATTCATAGTTAGCAATAGCACTTAAGACTTATATACCTTATATACCTTATTTCCCGTTTGGACTACTGTAACGCTCTCTACATGGGGCTCCCCTTGAGGAGCACCCAGAGGCTCCAGCTGGTCCAGAATGCGGCTGTGCGAGTTGTTATGGGAGCGACTCGTCACTCCCGGCTAACTCCCCTCTTGCGTGAGCTGCACTGGCTCCTGGTGGTCTTCCAGGTGCGTTTCAAGGTGTTAGTTACTATCTTCAAAGTGCTCCATGGCTTAGGACCAGGATATTTACAAGACCGTCTTCTGCCAATGAATATCTCCCACTGTCCGATACGCTCTCACAGAGAGGGTCTCCTCAGGGTGCTGGCGGCCAGACAATGCCGGCGGGCGACCCCCAAGAGGAGAGCATTCTCTGTGGGAGCTCCAGCCCTATGGAATGAACTACCCCCGTATATAAGAAAGATTCCTGACCTCCGTGCCTTCCGACGAGCCCTGAAGACTCTGTTGTTTCATCAAGCCGGTCTGACCTAAATCTGTGTTAAATTTTTAAAAGGGTTTTTAGCAGGGGTTTTAAATTTTATGGCCAAATAGTTTAATCATTTTATTAGTTTTAATTTTCATATGTGATATGTGATTGTTTTAATATGGCTGTAAACCGCCCCGAGTACCATTCGGGAGAAGGGCGGTATATAAATGCAATAAAACCTTAAAACCTTAAAATATACTGCTTTACAGTGCTTTACAGCCCTCTCTAAGCAGTTTACAGAATCGGCATATTGCCCCCAACAATCTGGGTCCTCATTTTACCCACCTCGGAAGGATGGAAGGCTGGGTCAACCTTGAGCCTGGTGAGATTTGAACTGCCAAATTGTAGGCAGTCAGTGGTCAGCAGAAGTAGCCTGTAGTACTGCACTCTAACCACTGTGCCACTGTGGCTCATCTGGGTTTCCCCCTCCAATTCCACCTTCATCGTTACCCCACTCTGGTGATATGAAATGTCATTGCTGTTAAGAAACAATACAAGGTAATACAAACATCCTGTCTGAGGAATAAGAAATCAATAGGGCATGTACATATCTACAGAACTAGAGAATCTGAATTTTATTCATCCATCCATTTGTTTGATTTATACACAGATAGTCCTCAACTTATGACTATACATTCAGTGACTGTTCAGTTACAATGGTGCTGAAATTAATAACTTATGACCGGTCAATGCACTTATGATGAATGCAGCATCCTGTAATCATGTGATCATATTGGCACATGGCAACTAACCAATGGTTGCAGTGTCCCTGCAACCATTGGTTAGAAATGTGATTCCTATTTGCAACCTTCTCAGTTGGCTTCTGACAAGCTAAATCCATGGACGAAGCCCTTAATAACCACAGCAAAAAAAGGTTGTAAAATCATTCAGTCACATGATGACTCACTTAACAACCACTGTCAGATCTGTCCCAATCCAATCCCTTAGGAAACAAAGACCCTCAACTCCATTTGGTTAAAGCAAAGAGTTCTTTTACTAAAGGTGTTGGTTACAGTAAAGTCAAACCAGCTCTGAAGTATCCCACGCTCGCTAAATACAAAAAAGGTGTCAGGGTATGTAAATTTAATAGCTGTAAGCTGATGGAAGGTTGTAAGCGGAAGCAACTGAAAGCTGATGCAATGGGAGTGAGGCAGCAGGGTTACTGCCACTTTCAGAAGCCGGCTCGGAAGCTGTCTATATAAGGGAAGCCATTAGAGGGCATCTCCCTTCTACTCATGTTCTCTCTCATTGCTCTTCTTGTGTCCGTAGCTGTATGATAAGGTATTTACCACATATAAGTCTGTATATATTTAGCTGTACATAAGCCACTGTTAATTATCTAAAGCAATGGTTCCCAAAGTGGGCGGTACCGCCCCCTGGGGGACAGTGGCGTGCCTTAGGGGGGCGGTAAGAGGCAAGGGGGCGGCAGGGGGGCGCTAGAGGCAAAAGGGAGCGGCAGGGGGGCGCTAAGTGGCAAGGAGGGTGGCCCCCACCCTTTGGCCTGTGCAGTTACCTCCTTGCAAGCAAACACTGAGAAAAAACAACTTTCAGCTTCAGCGACTCTCAGCTGTTTTGCACATGAATCTGCCCTTAGGCAGAGGCAGATTTCTTTTTCCTTATCAAAAAAGATAGGTGCAAACAATGGGAAATTTAGGCAAAAGAGGAAAGTTCAAGATTTTTAAACACAAAAGTAAAAAAAGCTCTATTTAACTAGGGAATTGTAATAATTGTGATACTATTGTATATTGTGTTGAAAGCAGAAATGGTTAAGTTGTGGTTTGGAGGAATATATGGGGGAAATTATTTGGTTTATTATTATTGGTAAATATAATTAATTGATTTGTAAGAAATTGGATTGCATGGAAATAATTGGAATATTTATGTTCAAATTGATTAATATACAAAAAAGATAGTTATTAACTTATTGATTTATATTAAAATGTTGAATTTGTATTGAACAACTGTAATATTACATAATTAACCAATGTGAGGATAGATATAAAAATAGATGACAATGGGAAGGGGTATAATATAGAATAGAAAGGAAAATTGAATTTGATTAAGATTAGAGATGAGGATGAAGGGTAATATTGTTTTTTTAAAAAAATAGATGAGGAATAAATATGGCAAAAAGGAAATATAGAAATTGTAAATTTAATTGAAATGACTAAGCACTGTTTAAATTTGTGAACCGGCCAAATACTCTGTTCAAAGAAAATACATTGTATATTTGTATGTGTGTTTCTAATTATTGCTATTTATTCATATTTGTTCTCTTTTATTCTTTAAAGTTCAACAATTCATTCTTTATCTTTAATATCTTTCTGTTTGGGGTTGCCTTTCTTCCATTTCATCTTTTTTTATTGTACAGCAATCTTTCTCCTCAAACCTACCACCTTTCCTTATTTTCTCTCCCTCCCCTTCTTCTCTTCCCTACTTCCTCTTCCTTTCTCCTTCTCCTCCTCTCTTCCTCCCTCTCTTACCCTCACTCCTACTCTAATTTCCCTTCCCTTCCTCCCTTCCCTTCCTCCCCCCTCTCTCCTTCCTTTATCCCTCTCTATTGCTATATTCATTTTCAATTTTATATTTTCCAATATGGAGTCCAGGCAACCCTGGTCTTTCTTTCTTTATCAAGTATATTTCTCAAAATTTCCCCTCATCTTTTTAATTATTAGCAGTATATTTCATCTTATTCCATTTTTTCTATTGAACCTAGTCACCTTTATCTTTTTTTTTCAATTATTTCCTTTTCAATATTAGCTCATTTCTCTTGCTTCTCATTCATCTTTTCTCTCTTTTTTTTTTTTGCAAGCTAACCAATTCTCTGCTTCTTTATTTATCTTAAATGCCTCCCTTACTTTTTGAAACATCTCCCTTAGTGTCTCATATTCATCCTCCCAATTCTCCGTATTTTCAATTTTAAAAGGCTAGGATTTTTAAGTTTATTCTTTTCATTTACATGTGTGTGTGTGGCGGGGTGCTTTTCAAGGAGCCACAAGGGGGGCTGAGAGCAGAGTCATTCTGACAGTGTCTTTTAAAATTGCTTGGAAGACCCATTTTTTTTCCTAACAATAATGGTTTGTATACTTTGGAATAAAACATTCCAAACATTCCTGGAAAAAGTATTTGCAAAACTTGGACAGAAAGAAAAGAAAGGCAGGACTGGACTCATTATCAGTAGCAAGTTAGTTCATTGTTATCAGTGACTCCCACTGATTCTAAACTCATTTTAAGACTGGAATTGGTGACTACTGAAATTTAAGTATTCAACATTGGTCTCAGAAATCTTTGATTTGAACTATCAAGTCTTTGATTTGAACTTTGATTTGAACTATGGCAAGAAAAATTGTAAAATGGGGCAAAACTCACTTAACCATAATAATTTCTAGATATTGTAAGTATAGAGAATTCAAGTGTTAAGAATGACCCATTATTTCGTCTCTTTTTCCGCACTAGATACCACTATTTGATTTCTTTTCATTTTATTCAAATAACAACAGAAAACCCAATACGGTTCTGTATGAATTGGCTTTCCAGTTCTTCCTCGATGCATTTTTTTACATTGGTTATCTAGTTTAAATGCCAAAGAAAAATCAATTATATATTTTTCAGACTTTTGGAGGATCACACTGTCAATTGTTCACACTGCTCAAGCAAAATTAACAGGTGTGAATTAAGTTTTAGCTAAAAAATGGGAGCTTTAATTCCAGAAGTCCATTCTTTAAACTTGGACTTCTGGAATTAAAAGGCTCTGGATTAAATGGTACTTCAGACAAAAGATGGAGAAGAGTATCTTGCTTTTAGACATGATAATAGCTGTCTAGAAAGGTGAGTTATGAGCTTTCCTAGACAGGGATGCCCTCCGTACAGTCACCTATGCTCTTGTCATCTCTCGTTTGGATTACTGCAATGCCCTCTACATGGGGCTGCACCCAGAGGCTCCAACTGGTCCAGAATGCAGCCGCGTGGGTTGTTACAGGGGCTTCCCGTTACTCCCGTATTACACCTCTCCTGCGCGAGCTGCACTGATTACTGGTGGTCCTTTGGATCCGCTTCAAGGTGCTGGTACTTACCTATAAAGCCCTTCATGGCATGGGCCCAGGGTACTTGCAGGATCACCTTCTGCCTGCCTCCAACCACCCAATGCGCTCACAT
Source organism: Masticophis lateralis (assembly GCA_030761175.1). Classification (NCBI taxonomy): domain Eukaryota; kingdom Metazoa; phylum Chordata; class Lepidosauria; order Squamata; family Colubridae; genus Masticophis; species Masticophis lateralis. The sequence goes on from JAUDYJ010000016.1 coordinate 13,673,292, forward strand.
AGGATTGCCCTCCTCCGGGTCCCATCGGCCAGACAATGTCGGCTGATGGCGCTCAAGGTGAGGGCTTTCTCTGTGGGCGCACCAACCCTCTGGAATGGTTTATCCATTGGGCTCCGGATGGCCTCCGACCTCTGCTCTTTCCGTGCTGACCTGAAGACATGGCTTTTCCAACAAATTTGCTGATCTGATGGGAGTCTTAACTAATCTTTTGGGGTTTTTAATTTGAGTAGTTGTAATTTTACTGTTTTATTGTTTTATCTTTGTGAGCCGCCCCAAGTCCTTCGGGAGAAGGGCGGCATATAAGTATAAATAAACTGAACTATTTTGACATCATCAGAAATTTAATTTATTACCTGTTAAAAATGCAAAGATGAGTACAAGGAGCAAATAAAAGACCTTCATGTTGGGGTTGGTTCTGAACCAAATCTTACTTGTGGAACAGAAACCAGCTCTCAGCCCTCCATGTGACTTCTTGAAAAGCATCCCTCCCCATAGCTCCACCGTCTGAGGAGGCAGGGGAGGACTGCAGGTTGATCCCAAGGGGGTCTGGGAATGGATGTGAATTTATCCCACAGCCCTCTCCATCCCCTCCTCTGTGAAATTGCTTTCTCCCACTCGCTGGTGGTCAGCAAATTCAAAAGGAACCCCAAGCTGAGAATCACTGCTCTAGATTGGTTGATTCAGGAGATTTCTTTAGTGTTAACTAATAGTGTTAGCTATTTTTGTTACAGGGATAGATTTGTATTGGAGCAGCCTGCAGGCCTCCCAAAGGCTCTGTGCACCTTGTTTTTGCGAAAAACGAGTTCGTTTTTCCCAAAAACGGGACATGCAGGGCAAGGCTTCAGGAGGCCAAACAACGGCTGTATTTTACTGTCTATCTTCCTTAGTGGGTCGTGCAAACCGCTATTCCAAACAATACTATTTATAGGGGGTGGGGGTGGAGGCAGTGGTGAGTTGCCCCAATTCTCACCAGTTCTATAGAACCGGTAGTAAAACCAGCAGGAGCCCTGCCCACCGACCCCAATATCACCAAAACACTTCTGCACATGTGCAGAAGAGTGCGTGTGTGTGGCCCGCTGCAAACCAGTAGTAAAGGTAAGGTGAACCTACCCCTGGGTGGGGAGCACTGAGGATGAGTTTATAGTACCAAGGGGGCGGTGGACTGAAAAAGTTTGGGAACCACTGATTTAAAGGCTCTGTGTGCTGTGTTTTGCTCCTGCGTTTATCTCTTAATGCTAGTCACGCTGCCTAAACACTGACAAAAGGTGTAGGTTTGCCCACAACCCATCCCCACGACCAGTCCATTTCCAGCCAACCAGAGCTCATACTTCCCCCCTCTTCTTCCCCTTCCAACTTTTGATAGCAGGATGTCTGTGAGGTGCCAAGCTGAACCAGACAGTGCTGACAACCACACTGCTTAGAGATGGAAGTTCTGGTCCCAATTGTGGTCGTATTTCAAGGGCTACCAGTAATCACTCATCTCTCTCTGGGTAGTTTACAATTAAAACATAAACAGTACCCCCACTCCAAAAAATAAATGAAGCGACCATTCAAAAATATATTACCATTAAAAACTATATAATACAGTCACCAGGACAGCACAATCACATCAAGAACAGATACAGCCATTTTTATGGGCTCCACACAACTTTCTCATCCCCAGATCAGATGGCAAAGTCAACTTTCAGGCCCTTCCAGAAAGCCAGGGCCAGCCAGATACCCAAGAGGCGGGAGGATGTTCCATAGGGTGGCTACAGCATCAGAAAAGGCCTTCTACCTGGCTCCCATCAGATGACACTCTCCAGTGGGGGGAACTCACAAGAAGCCTTCTCTGCAGGATCTGATGTCCAGGACCCGTAGATGTCGCTAGAGAATTAATCATCCCTCAAATAACCTCCACCCGCCATGTAGCATTTATAGGTAATCACCAGCACCTTGAATTGCACCCAGGAGCAAATTGGTAACCAATACAACTGATGGAGCAGAGGTGTAACATACACAGATTTAAGTGTGCATGTAACAGTCTATGCTACTACATCTACACCAACTGAAGTTTCCAAAACTTTTTCAGGGACAGCCTCGTGTAGAGTGCATTACAGTAATCCATACAGGTGACCAGGGCATAAGCGACTGAGCATAGTCTCCTCATCCAGGAATGGGTGTAAGTGGCACACAATCCAAAGCTATGCAAAAGTTCTCCTAACCACAATTGCCACCTTTTTTTTCAGGCAGGAGTCATGAGTCCAGAAAGATACCCAGACTGCACACCAGGTCTGTCTGGGAAACTGCGACCCCACCCAGAACCGAAGATGATAAGTTCCCAGATTCAGGTGGCCGCAGAACCCGAAGCTACTCAGCGTTGCCAGGATTGAGCCAAAGCCTACTGTCCCCATCCAAGCCTCTATGATCTCCAGACTCTGACAGGATCTTAGCAGCATTGCTTACTTCACTAGGGACAGAGATATATAGCTGGGTGGGCATTAAAACCCAAAGTTATAGATGACCTGATCCAATATCCTATAAATGTTAAACAAGAGTGGAGACTTGTAACAAACTCTGCAGCATTCCACAATCAACACTGACCGAAACCAGCCACCGAGGAGGATGGAAGAGAACTAGCTCAATACAGTGCTGCCCCTCCCAATCTCCACAGCAGGTCCAGGAAGATATCATGGTTGATGGCACTGAAGGCCACTGAGAAGTCAAGAGTAAACAATACATCAAAGAATTAACAACTCAGACAAACTAGCTAACAGTAAACAACAGCCTAATCAAGGAATCACCAAGAACACACCCACAAATTCTGAGAGGGCAAGGGACTAGTATTTAAAGACAGCAACTCCCCTCTCTTAAAGCACCGATGATGTTACCTAATTTGGTAATGAAATATCTGCAAGAAAACAACCAAGTTCTGAGAGCACCAAAAACCCCACAGTCAAGAGGGGAAAGGATGGGTATATTATCTCCATCCTGCTTTCACCAGAGGTCTTGTGGTGAAAGTATAATGGATGCTGTTTTTGTCCTATCCCCAGGCCTAAATTTCAACTGAAATGGGTCCAGATAAACTCCTAGGACCTTCTGAAGCTCTTCCACAACCATCTTCTCAATATTTTTTCCTAAAAAGGAAAGCTTGTATACTGGACAAAAATTATCCAGAATAGTTGGATCCAGCAATGGCTTGAGGAGAGGGCATGCCAACATCTGTTTAAGGCGGGCCCGCACCACTCGGTCAGAGAATTTACCACTGCTGAAACCAAACCTCATATGGAAGCCTCCCTGGAAGCTTTCACAAACCAGGAAGGATATAGATTTTTTAAATTATTTATTTATTCATTTGATGTGCCTTCCATCTTGCCCAGACCTGACTCTGGGAGGCTTACAAGCATTGAAACTACTAAACATTTAAATAATAAAGCAGAAAATAGCATTAATAAATACTGTTAAAAGATGGAGAGGAGGAAAACACGTGGGGGACTTTCCTAATTCAATAGCCACACCCAGATTGGTGCAGCCCGGGGCCAGCTGGCAGAGCCAGGTCACCAAGCCCTTAGAGATGGTCAAAAAGGGTGGTGCGGATCAGTGGTGGGATTCCAAATCTTTTCCTACCGGTTGTATGAAAGTGCGCTTTGCGCGCGTAGCACTCAAAGACCATCCTAGGTGTCAGCACTGGTGAGCTGAGCTCTGCCACACGAATCAGCTGACCTAAAAAGCACGGGAATATAGGACAGGGAATGGCAGGGGCAGTGGGGTGGGGCCAGCCAGAGGTGGTATTTGCTAGTTCTCCAAACTATTCAAAATTTCAGCTACCAGTTCGCCCTAACCGGTCCAAATCGGCTGAGTACCACCTCTTGTGCAGATCTCACATTGTGAGGTACAACATTTCAAAAGGCAGAAGCCACAGCAGAAAAGGCTCTTCTCCTGAACCTCGCCAGCTGAAATTCCATGGCTGATAGGATCCCCTTCTGGCCTGGATGTGGAGGACCAATACCCATTGGATGAGACTGCAAATAACCTGCAAATAACTATGTCACAAAGGACTCTAAAAATGATAAGCGACACCTTGAATTGCATCCAGAAGCAAGCCAACAGCCAATGCAGCTCATGAAGCAATATAATATAGGCCACCGTAGGGGCCCCAAGAACATCCCACACCGCTGCATTCTGCACTAGTTGCAGCTAGAGGATAGGATAGGATAGGATAGGATAGGATAGGATAGGATAGGATAGGATAGGATAGGATAGGATAGGATAGAAGAGCAAAGTTGGAAGGGACCTTGGAGATCTTCTAGTCCAACCCCCTGCCCAGGCAGGAAACCCTACACCACTTCCAGATGCAGCTTTTGAATACACTTCAAGGGTAGACCCATGTAGATCGCACTGGAATCAGGCATCCAGGCGTGAGATGACTAGGAGTTGAGTGACTGAGTGTCTGACTCCCAATCCAAGAAGGATCGCATCTGGCATACAACACAGAGATGTGCAAAGGCTCTCCTAGCTGCACCATCACCTGCTCTTTGAGCAGGAGTCATGAGTCTAGGAAAACCCCCAAGTTGTATATCATATCTGTCTGAGATTGTGCAACCAAATACAGAACTAGAGAAGTTGAATTCCCAGATCTGGAATGCCATGTGCCCAAAGCCAGGGTTCAGTGGAAGCATTTTGTCCCCCATCCAGACTTCCACAGCCTCCAGGCACTTCAAGAGGGCAGCAACAATATCACTTGGGTCACTAGAGGTGGAAATACAGAAATGAGTATCATCCTTGCACTGAAGATACTTCAATCTATGGTGATGAAGGATCTTATAGAAGTTCCACATAGATCTTAAAAAGAAATGGAGAGAGTACCGAGTCCTATCTCACAAAAAGGATCTAGGACAATTGATTGCGGCAACATTGCCACACTCACTTCACCCCAGGCCCTCCATCAAAGTTGACCTATTGTAGGCATTCATTCTCAGCTGGCCTACTGCCAGCACTCCTGCTCTGCCACATGTCCCCCCATCCTCTCCTACCATGTGGTAATGGGACTCAGGGACGCTTATCTCTGGTTGATTCACAGCGCAGGACAATTAACCACAGGCCAATCCACATGCTGAGGGCCTCTGCCTCCCCATTGGATGGCAGCAGACTCAGGCAGTGAGGAGATGGGGACAGAGAGGCAGGTCCAGTTTGGGGCTCATGCTTCAGCAGGGGCCTGGAACAATTTGCATGGCGGGGCAATGTTCACGGAGAAAATAAGGTATTTTATTTTAAAAATGCTTGGGCGGTAAAGCCATAGAAGCAGGTGGAGCACTGGGGAGGGCTGCAGACGCCGAGACCGCGAGAAAAATCATGGGGGGAAAATCTTCCTTATGGAGTGCCAAAATTTGCTTACTCCACTTGCAACAGTCTCCATTCCCCACACTTTCATTGGCCTGCACCATGGCTTCCTCCTCTCCTCCTTCTCTCCCCTTTCCATCTTGGCTCACTCTTACTCTCTCCTTGCTTCCTCCCTTTCTTGCCCTTTCCCTCCAGCGTCACCTGTAAGAAGGACAATCTGCACGCAAACCTATCACTGTCCCCCACCTCCCTGGCGCCTGAGGTCACTGCCGTCTAATGGGAAGGCAGAGGCCCATCCTTCATCATGGAGATTGACTGGCAGATAGTTGTCCTGTGCCATGAATCAGCCAGGGATTAAGTGTCTCTGGTGAATCACCCATGGCCATACGGTGTTCTGCCCTAGCTACAGACCCCAAAGAATGCAGCACACACAAAGTCCATTCAAACCTTATGTTGTAAATAAACCAGTTTTTTACAACAATGGCTGTTAATTAACTGCATAAACAGCCGCCAAGAATTCAAAGAATAATACTGAAAGCTTACTGTGGTTGGCAGAATGCCCAGAAGCAATTTGCAGGAAGCTGATAAGCAAGACAAAACAGGAAGGTATGTGAACGAAGTTGTTCCCTGTAAATTGCTTCAGTTGGTGTTCCTCCTTAAATAGGCTAAGGGAGTGGCCAATTAGCCCCAAGCCTTACTCTTGAGAAGACTTCCTCCTGAGGAGCCACTCTGCCTTTTGGCAGTTCTGCGCACCCGTGCATCAAGAAGAGGCTCCTCTTCATCTTCTTCACTTAAGGGAGCTTCTGGAGGTTCTGAAAACCCTGGCTGAATCCCCACCTCTGGCACCACATCTTCTCCAGCCTCCTCATTGTCTGACTCGAGTGCCAGCTGCACAGGCTGCTGGCGCAGCACCACACCAGCCTCCTCACTGTTGGAATCAGCTACTAGCTGCACAGGCCACTGACGGGCCACAACACATGTTGGGGAAGACAGGACCAGTGATGGGACAGGAGTGCTGGCAGAGGACTAGCTGAATGTACATCTGCAGTAGGTCGGCTGCGATGGAGGGCCCCGGATGAAGTAGGCATAGCAATGTCACCACAATCAATTGTCCCATTCCACGACAAAGGAGCAACCTTCTTTACATAAGGACCTCTCTTGTTATATGACAATTCTTTTCTTATCACCCAAACACACTACTGCTCAGTGAAGTCTATCCTCTTCATTCAAAATGTAAACATTCAGAAAGATTTTTATTTTCCATTTCTAGTCTAGAAACCACTGCAGTCTGGCTGTCACATAGTGGGAAGAACAGGGGTAGTTTACCAATGCAAGATAGGCCTTGGTGACTGTCTGATTTCTGAAACACTTGTATACACTGCCAGCCGCCTCTCTGTTCAGTGCCACACAAAGTGCCCCGCTGGTGGAGAAATCCAGCTGGTGGCAAAACCTAGGGGAAAAAAAATACCCAAGATATTTTAATATGTAAATCCAATTAAAATATTTATATTTTATAAATATAAATTTATAATTTGTTATGTTGTTATGTTGAGGCCTAAAAGATGGTCGGTTTCTGGTTTAGAGCATTCGAAGGACTAAACCTCTTGGTTGGATCACTGCTGTTACTTTGGTAGTGGCACCCTATTGCTGCCCACTCCCCTTCAGAAGCAAATAGCAACTTATGAAGATATGATAAAAAATTAAAACACAATCAAAACCAATCAAGAGAAGGCAAAACTTGTAACATCAGAAAAATATAAAGGGGCAACATAGCAACAAACAGAGGCATTGCTCTAAAAGAAATTGTACATGATTTGAAAAGCCAGCAGTCCAACTCTCAGCAGAAAAATCGAGTAGCTAAGAGAAGGCCCTGCTTGTGCTGAACTCCAAGGATTGCTCCATACAGGAAAAGCTTCAATGGGCAAGGAAGTAAAAGCAGCATTCCTAGATGAAACAGCATTTGAAACGAGCATTCTAGTTGCCCTCTCTTAACAGATGGAGCTCGAGGTGTCCATCATCAAGACCCACCACCCTGCCCCTCACAGAAACCTCTCCACTTACCTGAAGCCATAGTAAGTGCCTGGATCAGCAAGTTCTGGAAATCGGTATTTCAGCTGACTCTGTAGAGTCAGCTTTTCATACCACATCTTACTGTCAATGCGGACATCCCAGTGCTTGTTGACCACGATGAAGTCCTCACTTTGATACAAAATTGACAGATTGTCAATGCTTACAGGCTCCATAGTAGCAAACCCTTGGCAGAAAAAAAAGGTAGTTCAGAGCTTCCGTAACTGTTACACTTTATTTCTCAGATGTTTGACAAATACGATGAACACCATTAAAGTATTGTAGTGTCCTCTAACCCAGAAGTTTTTCTGGCTCTCCAGGAACTTTTTGGAGATCACTTAGGATTTTCCAATAGAAATGGGAAATCACTCTGCACTCATAGTATGCACTCTGCACTCAGTATAAGTAGCAGCAAAGCACAAACTCCAAGTTTTATGAATAGCTACTGAAGTTGTGATAGACCACCAACAGTTAAAAACTGTATGATTAAATGGATGCTGAATTTGGATGAATGGTAGTAATAGTTATGCAACAATGGGAATTTTAATGGAAGACCATTACATTTATGCTTAGGAATTTATTTCATTACTGGTTTATTGTTTCAGTCCAGATCTCTAAAATGGTAATAAGTTTTATTTTAAAAAACTTTATAATTATAATGATCAGGACAGAATATCTATGGAGATTCTTAGTCACCCAGGATAGTTATCCCAAGGGTACTTTTTCAAAAAGCAACTGGACTTTGTTTTTCCCTTGTAGACATTTTATTTCTCATCCAAGAAGTTTCTTCAGTTCTGACTGAATGGTGGGGGGGGAATGGAAGGATTTATATTCCTTGCAGTCATCTGGTTGTTAGCACTCTCTTGAAAAGTTGTTGAGGCCACTTGGGGTTTATTTGTGCCTTCAGGATCATCTGAATCAGCATGCAAATGGGTAGTAGAAACTTCTTAGAACTGCTGAAAGGACTTTATTGTAAAAAGATATCGATTATGCCTTATCCCTTCCCTCTCTGTTGAGAGAAGGATGTTCAATTTTAACATAGATAACCTCTTTGACCCCTCTTTCAAACCAGTGGTCCTCTCTGTCCAGAATGTGGACTTTTATCATCTTGCCGGCTGATAAAGGAAGATGCAGTTATCTTGAACACTGATGGCTATAATGCCAAGGTGAACGGTTTTCTGAAGGGAAGTGCTACATGAGATTCTGAGGAGAGATCCTACCAGAAGTTATTAAAAAAAGGCCATTGATTTCCTGCAACTACCAAAGGACAGTACCACTGACAAACCACAATACTACCACCTTTACCCTGGGGAAACCACTCCATGCATATATGGACTTTTCAAAATCCATGAAGAGGGAACTTCACCCATTGTCAGCAGCATCAACTTCATTATCTACCATGCTGTGAAACATCTAGCTCCTCTTCCATCTTATTAGCTCTGGCCAGCAACACCACCCATAACATCAACAATTCACAAGACTTTGTCAGCAAGTTTTAGAAGCTAAAATTGGATCCGGATGAGACAATGGTTTCTTACCATTGATTTCAATCTTCACTTGCATTCCAACAGAAGTTGTCATGGTAATAAAGAAACAACTGCTACAAAACAGCACATTAGATGACAGAATTACGCTCAGCCCAAACTACGTATGTGCCATGCTGGACCTCTGCCTGAATACAATGAAGGTTTCTACAGACAAAAACATGGCTGCACCATGGGTCCATGTGTTTTCCCCATTGTGGCCAATCTCTACATGAAAGAGGTAGAAACCAAAGCCCTGAACTCCTTCACAGGAATTCCATCTCTCACTGATATAAATATGCGGATGATATTTGGATCAAGATTAAAACACAGGAAGTGGAAGTCTTCATCAAACCCTTCAACTCTGCGAACAGATATATCCAAAGTTTAAATTTCTCCTGACATAGTCTTTATATTTCAATTTTACTTAGAATTGTAGTGTGGACGTAATTTATTAGTTACAAGTAAATTTTATACTGTCTGACTACTTTTCCTGATTTTATATTCTACTTAGAATGTGTAAATATTCTACTTACACTACTTAGAACCACAATAGTGATTTTCAAGTTTTTTAAAATGTACGGCAAACTAACACATCTCCACACAAACACATTGTGGCTACGAACAAAGGACCAGTGAATAGACCAGCAAAAAACTAAGCAAGATTTTACTTTAAAAAGTTATAAACAAATTATGGGACAAGATAAATTTGAAATATTGGCAGATTTGCTATAAAATTTAGGAGCCTGATACTCCCTAACACAAATCTTGCATTAAAACTTAGAAATACAGACTTTCACTGGTAATGTTTACATTTCTAAGTTTTAATGCAAGATGTGTTTATCTGAAAACAAATCATTTTGAGCACAAGAGCTGAGCTGGAAAGTGATCTAGCCCAATCTTCTTGGTGCAGGGTTTGCTGCATTTCAGATGCCTGCAGATGGTTATTCGGCCTCTATTTGAACACACCCCAAGATCACTTAGTGTGGCAGCCTTTTGTTCCATGGTTGATAGATCTTAACACTAGGAAACTCTTCCTTATAGTCCTAAATAGGCTTGCTTGGTTTGGGTTTATTTCTTACAAAATGTATATTCTGTTCCCATTCACAAAACCCAGTGCGAACCCCAGGGCTTCCTAAAGTTGAGACTTATAGCAGAAGGGGCAGCTTGAGGCCCCGGGGCCGTCCGCTCTTTTGCACTCCTGGCACAGCCGCCAAGCGGAACAATGAAAACTAGCGGCGCAGCACCTGGTCACCCTTTACCAGACCCGCAACACACACACACACCCCGCCATTTTCGAATGGGGGGCCCCAAATTCAGAGCGAGCCCCGCGTCAAGAAAAGGGAGATGGGCACTACCTCAATTTATATAAATAAAATATAAATGCGGTTCCGTTCCCCACTGAGCCTAGCATAGAGCTCGTCTATCGGGCGCCCCCCCCCGCTCATTTTTTTTTGAGGAAAAAGGGTAAAAGAACTCTGCTCTCCGCCATTCACAAGTTCGCCCAGTCCTCGGTTTGGGGCCAGGGAAGCGGCCTCCCGCCCCTTCCTCTGGCGCCAGCTACGCCGCGTGGCTCCCGGAGCCCCCTTCTCTCCTCCCGCCCCTTCCCAGCCTGGGCTACGTTCTGGGACTTCTCGGGGCTTTCCCCGCCGAAGCTCCCCGATTTGGGCTGAGGGACCGCGACCGATCCCTAATCCCCTGGTGCTCGGGCATTTCGGGAGGAAATCAGGAGCTAGGGCGGCGCGCCACCCTCTTTGGCCGAATACGCGCCCCCTGGGGGAGCGGGAAAGGTTCAGGACCGCCAGCGAGGGCAAAGCGGCGAGGCCTCCCCCGTCAAGAGAGACGCCGGCTGGCGAGTGAGCGGCCCACCCACCTTCCCTGTCCCGGGTCTCGGCGAAGGCGGCCCCGCGAGCAACGCCCCCCGGCCGCACGGACCAATCAGCGCTTCCCCAGGCCGGAGGGGGCGGGGAGGATGGCCGGGAGGCTCTCCCGGAAGTGCAGATTTTCTCGAGCCCGTCTGGCCCTCTGGCCGGAAGAAGGCTGTCTCGGCAGCGGGCGCTTTTTCCCGCCGTCGAGCGGAGCGGAGCGGAGCGGGAGGGGTGAGCAATGGAGGACGACGGGCAGGAGCTGTACGGCATCGAAGACGAGTTCGAGGCGCAGTTCGCCGACGAGCTGGAGGTCCTGGCGGAGCTGGAAGGTGGGGAGAGCGGGAGGGCGCGATACGCCGACACAGCCTCTTCTGGAGCAACATGAGGGGCGCCCCTCCCCCCAAGAAGGGAGACCGGCTGGAGGACCGGGGTGGCGGGGGAGGGAGACTTGCCGCTCTCGGGCTGCAGCTTCCCCGGCAGGAAAAGGGCTGCCTCACCTGCTGGGCCTTCGGTGGGCGGCGAAGGAAACGCCTTCCGCGTCTCGGCCGCCCGGAGGCATCGGGAAAGGCTCCCGAAATACCTACCGCTTTTTATTATTATTATTATTTGATTTATATGCCGCCCTTCTCCGGAGACTCAGGGCGGCTCGAGCACCCTGGTACTGAAAAGTTCAGGGGGCTGGAGGGGAATTTTGGACTTTAAAAAGTTGAATGCCCATGTGGTCTATTGCCGCTTCAAGATGCAGTCCCTTCAATCCATCTTGGGTTGCATCAGGGAGGGCGACATGTTGACTTCCATAGACCTCAAGGAGGCCCATCTGCATGTGCCCATCTGACCTTGTCATCGCAAGTTCCTGCGGTTCCCATACAGAGGACACCACTTCCAATACCAAGCCCTGCCATTCGGCCTGTCATCGGCTCCCAGAGTCTTCACAAAGGTTCTGGCAGTGGTTGCAGCCCACATCAGAGCAATCCCCATTCAATTGCAATGTTACCTGGACGACATTCTGATCCAGTCCAAATCAACCTCATGGGCGGAGCAGGAGGTCCAGCCCGTGATACGGATCCTTCAGGACCATGGCTTCACAGTCAATTTCAAAAAGAGCCATCTGATTTCTTCTACCAGTCTTCTTCACCTGGGAGTGGTGATAGACTCCTCCTCTGGCCAAGTTTTTCTCTCATGAGACCACCTGGAAGGCCTGCAGTCCTTAGTGGCCAGGATAGTAGCTCTGAAGTTGGTACCTTTAAACTTTCTCTCCCAACTATTGGGGAAGATGATTTCGTGCCTTTCTATAGTGCCCTGGGCACGGTTGCCTAACTGGCCACTGCAGTGGTTCCTACTACCACATCAGAGGGCCGGCAAGAGCGACTCAAGACTCAAAGTGAAACCACTGTTGAAATCACTGCACTGGTGGGCCTCCCCAACCCTACAGTGGGTATGCGCCTACAGGATGAGCCAGCATGTCATGATCACATCAGACGCGAGTCTCTTCGGTTGGGGTGCTCACCTCCAATCTCAGGTGGTTCAGGGCAGGTGGTCTCCAACAGAGCTCCAGAACAGTATCAATTGGCTGGAACTGTGAGAGGTTCACCTTGCCCTACGCCACTTCCGAGAGTCAGTGACAGGCTGGTACATTCTCATACTGACAGACAATGTGGCCACAAAAGCCCACATAAATCGGGAAGGGGGCACCTGTTCCAGATCCCTCATGACAGAAGCAGAGAAGCTGAGGCTCTGGGGACATTCTCTCCATCAGGGCAGAATACATTTCTGGAGTAAAAACTGTGCAGGCAGACTGGCTGAGCAGGACCCTGGACCACTCAGAGTGGCGCCTGTGCCCGATCTCTTCCAAGAGTGTGCGAGAGATTTGGTCAGCCAGTGGTGGATCTGTTTGCCCAACTCTCCCAACACCCAGTTATCGAGGTTTTTCTCCAGGTTCGCAACCCCCGGAGGCAGAGGGGATCAATGTTCTCTGCAGTCCCTGGCAGCGGAGCTTTTATGCCTTTCCCCCGATTCCCCTCATTCTGAGGGTCATCCGGAAAGTATTGGAGGAGAGGGCGGAAGTCCTGCTTCTAGCTCCACATTGACCCAGGCGTCCCTGGGTCAGCCTCTCGCTGTCCCGTCCCTGGTGGATTCCCCAAGACAGGATTTCTCTCAGCCAGGGGGTTGTAGTATATCCAGAGCCTCAGTGGCGCCATCTGACTGCCTGGCACTTGGGAGGAGCCTCCTGAGGAAGGGCAAGCTGTCTGGGAAAGTCATCTGGACCATCTAGGTGTCCAGATGCCCTTCCACGAACTGGATTTATGATGCCACTTGGAGGGCATTTTGCTAATGGTTCCTTGCACCACCTTGACCCCTTGGGAGCTTCATTTCCTGAGGTACTGGACTTTCTGCAAACCAGACTAGACAGGGAACTATCTCCCAATACCCTTAAGAGACAGGTCGCAGCATTGGCTACAGTGTTGGCATGTGATAAGAGGCAACCCCTTACTCACCAGTCCAGAATACACAGTTTTCTGAAGGGAGTTGCTAATTTGAGGCCACCTGGGACCTGGCCTTGGTGCTTCAGGCCCTCACTTCAACGCCTTAAAGACCATTAAAGACCTCTAGTCTCCAATATTTGACACCGAAGGTGGTGATAATATCAGCCAGGAGGATTATCTGTGAGCATTATCTATGAGGGATAATTTGCAACATGCTCTACATGGGGCTACCCTTGAAAAGTGTTCGGAGACGGACTTCCGGTGGCTCCGCGAACACAGATGGAAGCTTCTTTTGGAGCTTTAGCCATGAGACTCCGTTAGCCGCTAGAACAGCAAAAATCAGCTGTCTAGCGGCTTGAAACTCTTCCCCTGGGGGAAAGGGGGAGAGAAGAGCAGAAGGGTTTGGGTAGAGCTCCCCTAGACCCCCAGGCTTTTTTTTTTAAGCCTGGGGATTGCAGGGTGAGAGCTCCCTGGAAGCCTTTCAGCGCTCCGGAGCCGGGACAAGTCTGCTTTAGGCAGAATGGGGCATCGCGACCACACCAGCAACACAAGATCAAGGATTAAAAGGAATTTCGATTCTGGATGCTGGCAGAGCAAAATCAGGAGAACAAAAAATGCAAGTATTAAGTTTTAACTCCGTTCAAAAAGGGAAATAAATGGCAACTGAAGAAAACGAAATTTACTTTTTTTTTTTTAATTTGATTTATATGCTGCCCTTCTCCGGAGACACAGGGCGGCTTACAGTGCATTAAGCAATAGCCTTCATACTTTTGTATATTTATACAAAGTCAGCTTATTGGCCCCACAAACTGGGTCCTCAATTTACCCACCTTAGAAAGGATGGAAGGGTGAGTCGACCTTGAGCCTGGCTAGGATTGAACTTGCAGTAATTTCAGGCAGCTGGATGTTAACTACTGCCTTATAGTAGGAGGCATTAGCCTCCTACGCCACTCAGGCTCTACTAGTGAAAGTGCTTGTTAATGCCTGCAACATTGTTAAAGTTACTGGATTACATCTTAAGAAAAAGATTTAAAGTGGAAGTGGAAGTGGAATGGAAAAGACTATGGTATTGACCTCAATTAATTTACACCTTTAAATTGTGTGGAAAATACTTGGATTTATTGACCTGATAGCTGAATAATATAAATATTAAAACTGAAATATGGCTGTCATCAAGGATGGAGAATATGAGTCAGTAAACTCACAAGTGGTGACTGTAAAAGTGTTACAAGAACTTTTAAAGTTTTACACTCCTGTTATAGTAGAAACAATTAAAAGGACTATTCAAAATTGTAAATTGGAAAATAATAATGATTTGCTGTCTGGACAAGAGGAAGAAATCAACAAGACTGATGTGATGTTGGAGGATAAAGAAGAGGCTGTCAGCATTAAGATGAAGGTTAGCACATTGGCAACAGAGGCTTCCACACTATCAACTGAAAAGCAGCAAGTAGATTCATTACTGCAGACTGAAAAATATTTTGACAAGCTTTGGTTTTACAGACAGAATCAATACTTAAAGAGTGAAGTGACTGTTTACACAAGCAGGAGGAGAAGCATGGGGGCTCCAAATTAAAGGAAATAATCTTGAAAGGAGAACGAATTTTCAAGATACATCAACCTCAAATCCAATCTCAAAATTTGTTCAAAAAATAAAGCAGGGGGAGGAGTAATGCTGAAGAAGAAAGTATTATTGAAGAAGAACGACTGGAAAAAATATAGAAAGAAAGGAAGAATGGGAGATTAACTTTCTGAAGGTTATGTTATGAAGAATGTTCTTCTGATGTCTAATTAAAAATGTTTAACTAAAAATGGATAGCTTTTTAAGAGTTATTGAGGTATTAAAATGGTTATCCTAAAATTTAATGGATAGCTTTTTGAAAATTTTGAAATGCATGCAGTATCTTTAATATATTTTGAAGAATGTTTTATTGATGTTTAATTTAAAATGTTTACTTAAAAGTGGATAGCTTTTTGAAGGTTATTGATATTAAAATGGTCAACTTAAAATTTAATGGATAGCTTCTTGAAAGTTTTTGGAATTTATACAGTATCCCTAAGGTTATATCTTGAAGAATGTTTTATTGAAGCAAAAAGGTTTAATTAAAGTTGGATAGTTTTTTTAAAAAATTATTCTAGTTTTAAAGGGGTTAACTTAAAATTTAATGAATAGCTTTTTAAAAGTTTTTGAAATATAAATTTTTGAAGAATGTTTTATTGCAGTATTAAGAGATTTTAAAATGTTTAACTTGAGATTATGGTATTTCTAAAAGGCATATGTGATGAAATGTAAGTTAGACATAATTTAACTCAATGGTTAATAATACTATTTTAAAGATATGTCTTAAAGAAAGCTTTACAATGTTTAATTTAGAATTTTTTTAGAAATTGGTAAGTAGTTTAGGAATGATTAAAGAGGATAAATGTTTAATTTAGAACTTTATTAGGGAGTAATGCTGAAAAAGAAGGTATGGAAAGGATTTTAATAATAAATGTCAAATGTGATAAGAGAATTTATAAAAGGAAGGTTGAAGAATTTTAAAAGGGGAGTTAAAGATTGGGAGGGAGTTTTGAATCTTGTTGTAAGTTAGTATATTTTAGCCTATGCTTGTTAAATGTTATATCCTGTTTTTGCTCTGGGAAGTCGGGGGGGGGGGCGGGGTTTGGGGAGGGGGGGTTGAAGGGTGGGTGGGGATAAAATTGTTCCATGATTTTTAATAAAATAAAAAGATAGGTAAATGTATTAATAGTGAGTAAGAAATTTGGGGGAAATGTTATAATAAATGAAATGATGACGTTAAGACATGAAAGATGTATTAGATGATACACTCAATAATTGATTATGTATTGTTTGTATGTTTGATTATAAAAATAAAAAAACTTTTGTATAATAATTAAAAATTATTTTTAAAAATTTAAAAATAATTAAAAATAATTTTTAAAAAGCATTTGGAGACTATAGTTGGTCGAGAACGCAGCTGCGCAAGCTGTCGGTACACCCACATTACACCAATTCTCCGCGAGCTGCATTGGCTCCGTATTGGTCTTCGGTCACAATTCAAGGTGTCGGTTATTACCTTTAAAGCCCTACGTGGCTCAGGGCCAGATTATCTTCAAGACCACCTTCTACCGCATAGCTCCCAACGACCGGTAAGATCCCACAGAGTTGGTCTCCTCCGGGTCCCGTCAGCTAAACAATGCCGGCTGAGGTCTGGACCATCCCCACCCTATTGGTCTTCCAAAAAGCAGTGAGTCAACCTTGAGCCTGGTGAGATTTGACTTGCAGTAATTGCAGGCAGCTGGTGCTACTTAACAGCATTTTAGTCTGCTGCACCACCAGGGCTTTTTCCAAGATTAGTTCTTTTTCCATAAACTGCTGAAAGTCCTTTTCATTTAATATTGTTGCATTCGAAGTCCATTTTGTCTTTTTCTTCTTTCCTTTTCATATTATTGTCATTGTGCTATGGTCCACCTAAATATTTGAACCAATATTTACTTCTTGTATTTTATCTGTAAGTTCTGTTGATATCCATATCATATCTATACCTGACCACGATAAATGTCTATTTGAATAGAAGGTATATTGGTTTTCTTTCAAGTGTTTTTGTCTCCAAATATCTTGAATACTCTTCCATCATTGTAAAAAAAGATTTCAGCAGTATTCTTCTGGATTTTTTATTTGTCTTCATTGTTTTATACTCGTTACAGCATTAAAATCATCCATTATACATATATATTCATAGTCCAATTCTAAAATTTTTCTGTGTAATCTCTGATAAAATTCTTGTTTTTCGTTTGGTGCATATATTGTTATCAAAAAGTTCATTTTTATTTCCACCATCAGAATCCTGCCATCTTCATCCTCAAAAAGTAATTTAGGTTCTAATTTTTCTTTGATATACAACGCCACTCCACTTTTGCTTTGTTGTATCAATGATATAAATAGAACTCTTAACTTTGGATATTGTAATAATTTTAAATGTTGTTTTTTAATATGTACTTCTTGTAGGCATATAATGTCCATCTTCAAGCTATTTAATTTAGATAAAGTTCTGTTTCTTTTTATCGCTGCATTCAGTCCATTTAAATTTAAATATATTGCCTTAATTTCTTCTTCTATGTTTTACTTGTTACTAGTTTTTGACTTTATCGCCCTTGTCTCTCTTTGTTCCATTGGATCCTTGGATCTTGCTCCTTCTCTTAGGACTTTTTCTTTGCTTTGTCTCTCCTACTGCTCCCAAATCTTCTAGAGGAGAAATTGTCCCCCTCAGAACGGGTTCACAATTTGGGTGTCCTCCTAGATTCACAGATAAGATTAGAGCAACATCTGACAGCTGTGGCTAGGGGGACCTTTGCACAGGTTCACCTGGTGCACCAATTGCGACCCTACTTAGATCGGGAGGCTCTCCTCATGATCACTCATGCCCTTGTCACCTCACTGATTGTTGCAACGCGCTCTACAAAAGTGTTCGGAGACTATAGTTGGTCCAGAATGCAGCCGCGCAAGCTGTTGTGGGTGCACCTAGGTACACCAACATTACACCAATTCTCCATGAGCTTCACTGGCTCCCTATTGGTCTCTGGTCACAATTCCTTTAAAGCCCTACATGGCTCAGGGCCAGATTATTTTTGAGACCGCCTTCTACCGCATAACTCCCAACGACCGGTAAGATCCCACAGAGTTGGTCTCCTCTGGGTCCCATCAGCTAAACAATGCCGGCTGGCAGGCCCACCGGGAAGGGCTTTCTATGTGGCTGCCCCAGCTCTCTGGAACCAGGTCCTGAGGTCTGGACCATCCCCACCCTATTGGCCTTCTGAAAAGCGGTGAAGACCTGGCTTTTCTGGCAGGCCTGGGGCCGTTGAACTCGTTGATCCAGCAAGCCTGGGGCTGTTGATCTTGCTCTTGTGATCCGGTGAGATCTGGCCATGAATGGTGTGAATGAGTTTTAATGTTTTTAATTCTTAAATGTTTTTTATAATGATTTTAAATGCATTGTGAGCCGCCCTGAGTCTTCGGAGAGGGGTGGCATACAAATTGAATGAATGAATGAATGAATGAATGAATGAATAAATAAATAAATAAATAAATAAATAAATAAATAGTGGTCCACAAAATTGTTGATAAAATAATTTTCCTTTTTCAATGGAATCAAGTCTATGTCTTTGTTCTTGCCATGTCACCAAAATTTCTTCCGGTATTAACCATCTAAAACTCATTCCTTTAAGTATTAGGAACTTCGTTAGAAACTGATATTCTCTCCTCAGTTCTCTAACTCTTCTAGGTATTTGTCTTAATACCACAATTTCTTTATCTTTGTGTTTCAGTGCTGTATTTCTTGCTGCTTGTAATATCTCTGTTTTCCCTGCCTTCTTTGTAAATTTTACATGTACTTCTCTCGGTAGTTTGTTCCTCATTGCTATCAGAGGGAGAGGACTCAGAAGGTGAAGGAGAGGATTTGGCAAGGCCTCCCTCTCCAGGACCCTCCTCTCTGGCAATGCCTCTGGTGTCCTCCGAAGGCCAAGAGATATGCCAGGAGCAAGGCACTTCGGAGCAGCCACAGATAGAGAGCAAGAGGGATGAGTTTTGGCTGGATCCCCGACAGCGTCGGAAGGATAAGCGTGCGCAGCAGAGAAAGAGAATGTGGGTGGGCCAGAGATTGAGCTTAGTCACTGGACCACACCCCACAAGGGATAAAAGGGGATGTGTCGGCTATTCAGGCCTTGTGACGGACAAATTGAAAAGCTCGGAAGTCATATGTTTCTAGAAAACTGTTAGAAGCTCTTTTTGGATTTCTTTGGACTGGACTTGGACAATTCTTTGCTTTGTGGACTTAATTTGATATATTGGACTGAGGAGAAAAACCCTCTCTTAGTGAGTAAAATCTTTTGGCAGGCAGTTTATGTTTTTATTGCCAAGCCTGTTATCTTAAAAGGATTCCTGACTGTGTGATTCATTAACTCCTGGCTGTCTGTTTGCATGTGTGCATGCGATGGGGACAGAACAAGTTTGAGGAGCTTCTTCTGGTTCAGCTAGGGAGTTTGCGATCCCCCTATGCTGACAACTTAGGTCACTTAGGACCCCCAGACTGCATAGATATTGACAGGTCTTCAAGAGACCTTAAAGCACCCATCTTGCCACTGCGACATTGGCCACACCTCCCCGAATCTTTGCATTTTTCATGCAGATTGGGTGGTCCTTTCTTTGGACCCTTCATTGCTGCCAAAGGTGAATTCCTGGTTTCACCGAGCCCAGGAGCTCACCTTGCCAAATTTTTGCCTGGGTCCCCATCATCCCGCAGAGGAACATTGTCATACCGCAGATGTCAGGAGAGCTCTCTGCAGGTACATTAAATGGACTTCTTCCTTTCGGAAGACAGAATCCTTATTTGTATCCTTCCAGCCTGCAATCATGGGCAGGAAGGTGATTTCTCCCACCATTGGCCGTTGGATGAAGGCCTGCATTTCCAAGGCCTATGAGGTGCAGGCTCGGCCTGTCCCAAGACGGATTACAGTTCACTCCACCAGGAATGCGGTCACCACAGCTGCTTGGGCCACACAAGCTCCCATAGAAGACATCTGTAGGGCGGCGACCTGGTCATCTCCGTTGCCCTTTATCAGTCATTATAAACTGGATGTGTATGCCTTGGCTGAGGCGTCATTTGGCCATAGAGTTCTGCAAAAGGTACGTGCCACCGTGAGGACCAGGGACCGGCCAGTCTCCCTCCCTTAGGTCAAACTTGGTTATATCCCTTGCTTGGACTCTCCAAGCAGTGCACTGGAGAAAGGACGTTGGTCTTATCTGACACATCTCTTTTCAGTGTGCTGCGGGAGACTTCAAGACCTGCCCTGCCAACCGTCCAAGTCCAGGGTCCGGGAGCATTTATATCTCTACAGGTACCAGTATACTACTCTGACATGCCTTTGTTGAAAAACTGAAGCTCAGCCAGGCAAGAGAGGCATGGCCAAGAAAATTCTATCAACCCAGTCTCTGGCAATAGGATTCGAATTAACCCTTGCTTGGAGTCTCCTGCAGCGCACTGAGAAGAGATGTGTCTGGTAAGACCAACACCCTATTAAGGACAGCTCACAGACGATGGTCTCAGGAAGAGTGAATTCCTGTGTAACTTGAATATTTTTTAGATTTAGGGACTTTTTATGGAAGATAGCAACACCACCTCCTCTATGGATTTCATGGTTGGACTGGTAAACATGATAGTCTCTTACTATGGTAATGAAGTCAGGGATGGCTGCATTCAGCCATGTTTTGCAGACAAATATAATGTCAAATATAACTGTATTTAGTAAGAGGAGGAATTCAGGCATTTTGTATTAGTCCTTCTCCACACTGTCAACCACATCATTGATAATGTGCATGTCCATGACAAAAATTGTGCTGAGAGAAAAGGGAAGCCTGTTTAAAATGTAGAGCTGGTCAAGATAGCATTCTGCTTCCTCAATTGTGGACTAGGATTGAAAGCAAGGCAATGTCTTTGGATGAGATGGATGGCACATCAATTCCATCACTCACTCATTCAAATGCATACCAGGAAGATATACCATACAAAAGTGGCTCCCAGGGCATGCTTGTCCTGTGATTAAGAGGAAGCCATGTGGAACTCCAGGCTTATAAATGCTCAAAGGATGTCACATCATAGTAAGATAGTAAATCAAAATTTTCAAGGAGACCATTTACCCATTGGCTTGAGCAGCAAAGTCAACATCAGAATTAAATGATGACTTGGGTGTTGTACCAAAGTTTCTAAAGAGCAAGGTCAGGGCCTTTGGACAAATATATACACAAATAAATCAAATGTTGTCATGGAATTTTCTCCAAGTCAATTTGGTATTTCAAATATCTTAACTTTACATAGCTTCCATCTTTTCTTTCCTAGCTTGCTCATATGCTTGTGGCTCAAGTCAAGACATTTGATAAACAGACCTTGATAGCTTTGGGGCAGCAAGCGATGGGGCTCACCATGGGTCAGATTGCAAATCTAACAGCACAAGACCTAGTAGATCACGAGGTTTTGGAATCACTCAGCCAGGTCAAGGGCTGGAACAGAAGACAATCCCAGATTCTGGTAAACAAGATCCTGCTCAATTACAAGGTAAATCTTGTGACTTCCCATTTCTGATCTGTTAATACCAGTGTGTGTCACCAGTTTTCAACTGGTGTAATTGTGATACAGGAAGATACATTTTTTAATTCTAGTTTTTGAAGAAAAAGCATAATGGAGAGAGAATTCCAGCTCACTGCAGATTTACAAACCTCAATCATATTTTCCCTTCCTGTCCCTGGAATAGTTTGTCTGCCATCACCCTCAATCTCCCATTAATTCATGCCCTGCCAGGGCACCCACAGGAAAGTTTTAAAAAGTCAAAATTGCAGTCACAGTTATGATCTTGACTTTTTAAATTCCCTTGAGGAGCCCTGCTTTTTATGTACCATTATGAATTACAAAATTATAGATCTCTAATGGTTTGAGTTGGCACCTATGGAGCTTAAAACTTAACTTTTCTAATGCTGGGGAAGGAAAAAATATAGGAAAATGTCTCTGGTAGTTGAACTGGCAAAAAGAGGCCTTCTGTGTATTCATTCTGCCTATTCACAATACCATCACATGAAAGAAGAGATAAAGAAGGAAGCAAGAGGGTGAAAGAAGAGAAGGAGATGAAGTGACATGGTCATCCTCTGAAATGTGTGCCCATTTTGTATATTGAGACAAAGGATGGTTTCAACAATCTTCTTTCCCAATAGATTTCCATTGAAAATGGACTGGTGTCGGGTCTGGTATTGCTAACCAAACTGGCAGGGCTGGGTAGTCCTACTTCTCATCTCCCCAATCAGAAAGAACATTCTTAAAGAGGCAAAGTAGCAAGGGAAACAATTAGTCCAGGGGTGAAATTCACTTATCTTCCCAACCGGTTCGCAAATGTGCATGCGCCACACTTGCCACCTGTATGCGCATGTGCAGAGGCTTAAAATCATTGCAAAAAAGCAATGTCATGAAGTCCGCAAGAGTGGGCGGAGCCTCCTACAGCGGTCGCTACTGGTTTGCCCGAGCTGGATAGAACAGACTGAATTTCAACCCCGATCAATCTCCTGGAATCGCTGCCTCTTTCAGGGCAATGGACAGAGGAGGTCAGAGGAAGAGGTTGGGTATGGGTAGGATGGTTGACATGAATAGAGGGCATTTGACTTCCACTCCCTCAAATCTAGGCAAATGCTGGCAGAGGAGAATTATGCCTTGACCATCTGCCTCATTCTTCCTGCAGCTAGACACAGTTGAGAAATTTGAGCATCTTGGTACCCTGGCAGAAGGCTTGCCAGGTAACAGTTTTGACATCATGGCAGCCAGTTTCGTAGTTAAGCTGGCCAAAAATATGGGCTTTCAGAGACCTTTCAGAAAAAGTCCTGATCATGTGAAGAAGGCCTTTGTCAGCAAGGTAAGAGGAGAAAAGTGACTATAAGAAATGTTGGGAAAAGGATGGGTCCCTTTAGGATTGCTCAGATAAATGAATGAATTGGCAAGTTTCAACAAGCTGCATCTGCTATAAATCAAAGAATATGAGAGTTGGAAGGTCTTTGCAGCATCCAGCCCAATCCTTTCTCACTGCAGGAAGGCTGATTAAAGCCTTCCTGGCAGTTATCTCTGTAACCCCTGGTTGGAGACCAACAGTGAAAGGGGGTGCTCCCCCTTTGGCTCTTGCCCTTGTTGTAGATATCTCAGAGACAAAATTGGCCAGTCTGTTGTTGTTTTCTTGCTTCTGTCAGCTGCTGATGAAGGAAGTTGTGGTATATAGAGCTTTACAACCCTACAGCTTCCCTGCCTTCCAGCTGGATTGGAAATAGATATTGAAATTTGTCATTAAGTTTCTAATTTATTTTGTACAATTATTATAACTCCCTTTCAAGAGAACAGCTCTCCCAAAAGCAACCTCTGAATTATAAAAGTCCTTAATTGTAAAAAAGCATGTAAATGTATT
This sequence comes from Masticophis lateralis, assembly GCA_030761175.1. Taxonomy (NCBI): domain Eukaryota; kingdom Metazoa; phylum Chordata; class Lepidosauria; order Squamata; family Colubridae; genus Masticophis; species Masticophis lateralis. Next base: position 13,696,539 of record JAUDYJ010000016.1, read on the forward strand.
AAGTAATACATTTGATAAAGTAGACCACAACCTACTTCTTGGTAAGATAGAACAATGTAGGATAGACAGCTTCACCACCAGATGGATTCTTAATTGGCTGATCAACTGCACTCAAGCATGTAGTCCTCAATGGAGCTACATCTACATGGAGGGAAACACGCAATGGGGTACCTCAAGGTTCTGTCTTAAGCCCACTACTTTTCAGTATCTTCATAAATGATGCAGATGAGGGAACAAGAAGGGGAACTCATCAAATTTGTAGACGACACCAAGCTGAGGAGAATTGCCAGTCTTTTTGGAAGATACAAGTTTCAGAAGGATCTTGACAGACTTGAACAATGGGCCCTATCCAACAAGATGCAAAAAAGGAAGGTCCTTAGGCAGAAAAAACCAAATGGATAGGTATAAAATAGGTAGTACCTGACTCAACAGCAGTAATTATGAGAGAGATCTGTAAGGCTCTGCTGGATCATGACTCAAGTGTGAGCCAATAATCTACCGCAGCTGCCAAAAAAACTAATGCAGTCCTAGGCTGCATCAATAGAGGAATAGCATCAAGATCATGGGAAGTGGTAGTACTGCTGTACTGGTGAGACTGTACTTTGAATACCGTGTCCAGTTCTGGTCACCACATTTCAAAAAGATGCTGAGGTTCTAGAAAGAGTTCAGAGAACAACAAAAATAATAAGGGGTCTGTAGGCTAAATCATGAATAGCTAAGGGAACGAGATATGTTTAGCCTAATGAAGGGAAGGGTTAGGGGTGACACAATAGCTGTCTTCTAGCATCATTTATTCTCCACAGCACCTGTGGGTAGGACAAGAAGCAATGGGTGGAAGCTTGTCAGAGGGTGATTCAATCTCGAATTAAGTAGGCATTTCCTGACAGTAATTAATCAATGGAACTTCTTGTCTCCTAGAGTTGTAAATGCTCCATTAGTAGAGATTTTGAAGAAGAGATTGGACAGTCGTTTGTCCAGGACAGTATAAGAATGTCTGCTTGACCAGGGGGTTGGACTCAGTGGTGGGATTCAACTGGTTTGCACTCCGCACGTGCGCAGTGCGTTTGAAAACAGCTCTAAAACTTACCTTCTACTGCAGCCCAATGAGTAAAACAGCTGAGGCGTGGCAATCCACTCTGCGGCGCCTATCAGCTGGGCTTCAAACAAAGGAAATATAGGTTGGTATAGCACAGGGGCAGCTGGGCCTAGCTGGTCATCGGAGCTACCAATTAGCCCAAACCAGTCTGAATTGGCTGAATCCCACCCCTGGTTGAACTAGAAGACCTCCAAGATCCTGTCCAGTCTTGGAAGGGTGGGATTCTGTGAGTACTTCTCACAAGATCATTGGGCATTATGACCCTGTGGAGAAAGGATCCAGCTATGCAGACTTAGATCTCCCTTCCATTCCACTAATTTTCTGGAGTTTGCTTCCCCCCCACCCCCTTAAACAGATATTCTGCATGCATGCACCTTTTAAAACCTGCTGGTTGGACCAGTTCGTCTGACTTTCTTTGGGCCATTTGCAGATCCTTTCAAACTTCTCCTCTCTTGATGACATCTTAAATAATGTTCCAGACGATTTAATTGAATTTGTTCCCAATTCACTGCTGGTGTCTGGAGGCCAGATTCCAGATCTCCACAAAATCAATGAGAAACCGTGGTCTCCACAACAGGTATGGCTCTGGAGATATTTGCTGACTGAACCAGGGTAGACTCCAGCATTTCTTGCTTCTGATGTGCTCTTCTCATTCCAGGCAGCAGTCATGTTTGGAGATCTCTTTGCCAGAATTGAGAACTACACAATGTGAGTCCTGGGATCATGATAGTAGAGTGAATAAGGGAGGAGAAAAACAAGATAGAGCAGCTACAGATGGTATTTATTTATCCCTTCAAATAGTGTAGGATATTTCAATTACATACTGTATGGGAAATGATGACACAATCATGCTTAACCAGCTTGCTTCTTCCCAACATACCTAGGGTTTGAGCTTAAGTGCCTATTTGGTTAGTTTATGACTCAGTGTATTCTGAACATGCAAAAATGGGTTGAGCATGTTGCATATACATACAGCAATAATTTTATTTTTAAGCAAAGCATGTGTTACTTTCTTGGGAAACCTGTCAAGCTTTTAACATTTCAACTTGAGCTTCTGTCTAAAGTAGCCCTCAGCTTACCACCATGGTTGCAACCAGAACTTCCGTTGCTGAGCAGTGTGGTAGTTAAGTAGACATGCCCAATTTTGAGGTTGTTAAGCAAACAGTCATTAAACCAATGATTATAATGCAAGGACTATTTGTACTTGACATATTTAACATGAGCTTCTTCAAAGGGGGTCAGAAAAGTCAAGATGGTAGCTGTGACTGTGATCAAATGTTTGCCCCATTTAAAATTTTATATATTTATTTGATTTCTCAGCCAAATGTGCATCATTTACAATGCCTCTAGAGCAGAGACAGAATTTTGATAATTCTGTAAATTCTTGGCTGCCATCTTTGCTTTTTTGACAGCCAAGCCTTCCCCTCCATATCTGATCATCCATTTCTTTTGTGAGAGAAAAAGGCTCTCTTGATTTATTGAAATCTGGTATAATTATCCTCTAAGACATGATTGACCAGTCAATGTCTCTCTGTGGCCTTCAGGCTTTCTCCATTCATCTTGCAAGGCTTTCAGTGTGATGCGGCAAGTAAACTGATGCCTGGGCAACTCTTCTCCTTAGTTCAAGAAGTGAGACGTCAAAAGGCCAATTTGAGTGAAGAACAGGTGAGGAGATCTCTTGGACCAGGTTCAGATCAAACCCAGGTTCAAAGTAGAAAGAGGGCAAGGGCTGCATACAGTGAGGCAGAAGCCAAGGCATGTCAGTGGCAAGAAAAAAGGGAGGGGTCCTACCCAAAGCAGGGGCCTGGCAGATTGCTATGAAACAGGATAACATTTGAATTTCACTTATGATATATCCAGCCGTCATCTATAAACTGGCTTTTTTCTAGTATTTGCCATAAAACTGACCTCTCAAGACCTTTGTCTTAGAACATTTGCTTATAACATGTCCAGAATTGGCTGGGACAAGCCTGACATTGGCTGACTGGATATTAAAGGATAGCTGGGTAATTAATTTCTTGTGGTTTGCTACTTCCTAAAGCAGGTGAAACCATTAAGCCATCTATTTACTTCAGGATTATGTAGAAGAGAGAATTTCATTCTACATAACATCTTTCTTGTAGCAGAAAAACAGCTCCAACTCTCTTTTCTTCTTGATAAGCCATGAGCCTGAGGGCTTTCTGTCTGAATAACACACCATGGATACCCATTCTTGAAGTGAATTGGAACCATAATGCACATGATTAATAACAATGACCTTTAATTGTTCTGCTTAGCATTAAGTTAAAAAATCAGCAAGCCATAGTTTCTCCCAAAATCTGGTTACAATTCTGATTCTAGTCTTTCCCAGCGATGTAACTTCTGGGTGTTTGAGCTCATTTAGCCATCCAATTCCCCTGAACTCTTCAGAAGACCCCCTAAAACCAACCGGTGGTCCGTGGAAATTTTTTTGTATTTTTGCATTTTTTATATTGCACTCATCCTCAAGCTATGGCCCCTGGGCCAGATATGGCCCGAGAGCAATTAATCTGGCCCATGCACAGGAACATACGGCTGCACCGTCCACATCACCCTGCCCACACGCCAGTCCCCATTCTTAAGGCCGAATGCAAACCTCACCTTGAGTAGAGTGGTGTGAGCCACACGAATTGGAACTGGAAGGTAAAACCAAGAACTTGCCGCACTCAGCCAAGTGGCTGCTTGGGGGGAGGGGGAGGTTCAGCTGCCTTTTGGGCCTACATCGCTCCTGCAAGGCCTTTGGGTGGGACTGCAATAGTCACAGGACTGGCCGATTGGTCATCCCAAAGCAGTTCTACCTGGATGCACCGGCCTGCCGGGGAGCTGCTTACTCCTGACAGGCCGGTGCACCTGAGTGGAGGAGCTGCTCTGGGATGACCAACAGGCCAGTCCTGTGAGTGAGAGACTACTACAGCTCTGGAATATAGGATTGGCCATGGTGAGCCTGGAAATCTCTGTCCTGGGGTGGCATGTGCAATGTGCAATTTTGCAGGTGGTGCAATACGGAAAAAGGAGCGCAGACCTCTCCATCCGGAATGAAATAATGGCACTGTTGCGGCAGTGGGGGAGGGTGCGGCGCAAGCAGGCAGAAGCGGCGGTTGCGATGGCTGAAAGCTGCTGGAGCGAAGCACTACTTTCATTTGTGTGGCAACAGCATTCCGCCTCGTTATTTTTGTGCCAGGCGGTGACGTAAGGGAGCCCTTGTCTCCTGCTGCTTGGGACTCGGAGCGGTAAATGGTATCTGATGTCATCTCTCAAGGAGCGCTCCCTGAAGCGGCGCAGGAAACTTTAGTCAGGCTCCTCAAGAGACAAGAACTTGCAGGGACCGATCTGGCATCCACAATGGAAAGCAAAATCTGGCTGCTTCCCAGACCAGATGCTGTTTACTGCTCCAAGTCCCAAGCAGCAGGAGAGGAGGGCTGCCTTGCGCCTCAAATATACCAAGGCGGAATCCTGATGCCACACTTACAACAGAGAGAGCAAAATCCGGCTTCTTCTCTCTGCTGTAATGCGGCAACCAGTCGCCATTTACCACTCCGAGTCCCAAGTGGCAGGAGACAAAGGCTGCTTTGCGCCACCAGCTGGCACAAATATACCAAGGCGAATGCTCATGCTGCACAAGTTCAAGTAGTGCTTCGCTCCCACACTTCTACCGGCCCTTGTTGGTCCTCCGTGCACCTCGGTCTCTGAGGGAGATGCTTGACTTCCTCTCAGCCCCAAAACACTGGCTGACCCATGAGATGAGAGAGAGAGAATCAGAGACAGAATGAAAGAGAGAGAGACAGAAAATGGGAGAGAGAGAGAGAATCAGAATGAGACAGAGAGAGAAAGAGACAGAAACAGAGAATGAAAGAGAGAGAAAGAGACAGAATGAAAGAGAGAACGAGAGGGAGAATGAGAGAGAGAGACGGAGAGAATCAGAGAAAGTGAGAGGGAGAGAGAATGAGAGACAGAGAAAGAGACATAATGAAAGAGAGAATGAGAGAGAGAGACAAAATGAAAGAGAATCAGAATGAAAAAATCTGAGAGAGATAGAGAAAGTGGGGGAGGGGGGGAGAGAGAGAGAATGAGAGAGAAAGAGAGGAGGGAGAGTGCCTGAAGGACCCCATCCCTTCTCTGGGAGTCCAGGTACTTCAGCAAGCGGCATGCTGGATTCGTATTAGTGGTCCGTAAAATTTAAAATTATGAACTTGGTGGTCCCTGAGGTCCAAAAGGTTGGGGACACCTTCTGTCTGCCCACCTGGATTTCGATCATGCTGATGGGGATTAGATGGTCTGAAGTGCAACCATGCACTTCAGGCCACATGGTTGGGAGGTTTATCAGTGATAAACATACAATTCTTTTTTTGCTTATTGTGACAGCAATGTCTTATTTTCTTCCCATCAGCTCTCCTGCATGGCCAGACTTCTCATCAAAAGCAACCTGACCACAAACCTCAGAAGCTACCCAGCAGACGTTCTGCTTTTTTTCCCGTGAGTAGTTCTGAAGTGCACTTTCCAACAGAAGGAAAGGGCTTTTTTGCCCCTTTCAAGCCAGTTTTTCTTTTAACAACTGTCCAAAAGAATGAGTCCCAGGAGCAACAATGATCTTAATGACATGATATGAAATATTTACACATTTACTCAAAGTCTAGCTATTGAGGTGGGAGGGTAATAAACCATTTTTTCTTGCATCTTAAATGATAACAGTTCTGTTTTTTTCCAGCATTAGTAAAGTAGAACATCAAAGCTGTGAAATGTTTTATACTTTGGCTTCTCAAGGGAACTTAAGTTTATTGGCCAATGGATCATCCCAGCGGACCAGACTTTTGGAGAATGCATTGCATTGTTTTGTGAGTGATGACTCTCTCTTCCTCCTTCTCTTTTCCTGGCTGACTTTTGTGTTCTACAGAGCAGACTCTCCAAACTGGGATGTGCACATCTCAAGAGATGCACAAGATGATTCATTGAGATGTGAGAAGATAGGTTACAATACTGATTTATATTTATTTATCTCTGCTGTTTCTAGTTTCATTTTGGGGATATGTTTTATAATGTACATATTTTAATATCATTGTACATGTACACTATATGCATATAAGTGGGAATGCATACTTAAAATATTTTTACTTAGAAGGATATATTGTCAAAAAAGTTCGGAACCTCTGCCATAGAAGCTCTCTTATTCTGCAAATGTTTCTCTTTTTATCCTGAGTATATCTTCAGCATTTGAGATTATAAGAAGTCCTTCTTCTAATTGTCTCTTTAAAAGCAGTGTTTTTGAGGAGGAGTGAAAGTCAGTTTTAGATATAGATGGACATTTTTCCAGGCACACGACATCCCTTACAGCAGACTTCCCTAATCTTCCTGGCTTTCTGGACCAGCAGGGGGAGGGGATGGTTCTGCATGAGTGGTTGGCAAGCACATGTGCACATGCAGCTCCATTTGCACATGTGCTTGCCATTCATACAAATGGAGCACAAGGACTCGCTGCTACTTGCACAAGTGGGGATGTGCGCATGCATGCACTTGCCTGCTACTTCCCGGCCACCCTAACCCTGCCTTACACTCCAAATTTGGATACAACAGGTTCTGTTTGGCCTCTGTGAATATTCTAAGGCCCTACAATTCCTCCAGAAGATGGTAGATCAGAGAAACAGAGAAAAATGAAAGGGTGGTTGGATCCAATCAATCCCTTGCCTGGTTATCTCAGAATTCCACTTGTTCATGCTAATCCTGGTCTTTGATTTTAATGCTTCTGGTAGATGACCTACTGGTCACACGGAAATCCTACCCAAAAAAGAAATAACTCAAACACTCCTCTTGACTCAAAGCATTGCTTTGTACTCAGCAAGTATGGCTCCCAACTTGGCATTCATCCAAATGCAGGTTAAGGATTGATCAGGTGTTGAAAGATAAGTGCTAAATTCTGGCTGCCCTGAGCCAGGCAAAACTCCTGGATCCAATATTAAGCTCGATCTCTGTTTTAAAAGGGTGTAAAAAATACCTCACTCAGCAAAGAGCAGCTCCAAAAGCTGGGAGTCTTTGTGTGTGACATGAAGCCATCCACCATCACAGACTCTGACCCCGCAATTCTGGAGAATTTGAAAGAGTGTCCAGATCTCACAGCTGCTCATATTACAGCCCTCAGGATGCTCCTGGCCAGTGGGAACACCTTATATGGGTGAGTGAGAGTTCTTTAAGAATGAAAAATGACAGTTTTAAAACTACAGTTAAAAAAAAGGGGGGAGGGCATGCAACATTCAAACCTCTAATTTTAATACAAGAATTCAATTTTTATACACATACTAATGCACCTTTTAATGCACCTTTTTAATGTTTGTGATTTTTTTTGTTTCTCTTACATTTTTTTTGGAGTTTTATATTTTAACTTTTTTTGAATAAAATAAAAATAGGAAAAAAAAATCAATTTTTTATCACCAAACAGGAAATTCTCACAATCACTTAAATATGAGCCAGTAGTATGTGGCAGCAGCCAGAAAAGCCAATGCAATCCTAGGTTGTATTAACAAAGAGATAGAATCAAGTGAAATTAAGCGAAATGTTAGTACCTCTTTATAAAGCTTTAGTAAGACCACACTTGGAATACCGCGTCCAGTTTGGTCACCATATTATAAAAAAGATGTTGAGACTCCCAAAAGAGTGCAGAGAAAAACAACAAAGATGATTAAGGGGTAGGAGGCTAAAATATACGAAGAACGGTTGCAGGAATTGGATATGTCTAGTCTAATGAAAAGAAGGACTATGGGAGACATAGCGGTGTTACAATATTTGAGGGGCTGCCACAAAGAAGAGAGGGCCAACCTATTTTCCAGAGCACTTGAAGGCAAGACAAGGAGCAAAGGATGGAAACTAATCAAGGAGAGAACTGAGAACTAACAAGAACTTTCCTAACAGTGTGAACAATTATTCAGTGGAATAGCTTGCCTGTTGTGGATGCTCCATCACTGGAGGCTTTTCTTAAAAGAGGCCTTTCCCTCTTCTTAAGAGGCCTTTCCCTCTTCTTAAGAGACAGAACAGCCACTTGACTTGATTAGTATAAGGTCTCCTGCTTCAGCAAGGGGTTCGACTAGAAGACTTCCTAGGTCCCCTCCAACTCTGTTATTCTGTTCTGTTCTGTTTTCTTCTTATTTTGTCTAATTGGCAATCTCTATAGAGATGAGGGGATATTAGCCCTTTGAAAGTCAGGTTAAGGCATCCCAGGTAACCCAGAATTCGATTCTTCCCTGAACACAAAACTAGCAGGCAACCTTCGTCCACAGCACTCTCTCTCAGTCTACGAGGGAGGCAATGGCCTCCCTCGTAGACTGATGCCAGAAGCCATCTTCATTTCTTCCGTTTATAAATGTACTCTACCGCTGAACTTCTTGCGCTGTGAGACTCCCCCCTCTCGCAGGTGAGGCCCTCCACGTTATCGAGGGCCTACCTCTATGATGGGTTTTGGGACCCAGAGAGGTGGCATGTTGCTAAGAGGGGGCTGAGGGGTTTTTTATGTAAATTTTTATCTAAACTTTTAAGGGGTTCTGGGAGGGGGGTGGAGGGGATAGTGGGTAGGGGGGACAACCCACCAAGGGGAGGGTTGGGTCGAGCCGTAAAGAGTGGTGGGGGGAGTGTGGGACCCGGGGTCGTGGAGGGGGTTAGAGCGGATCCGGATAGTATATTGAATATCGTTACTGTAGGTGGGAGGGGTAGATATGGCGGGAGCAGGGGGCCATATCGTGTCAGGGGAACACGCGCCCGCTGTTTACGAGCGGTGGCGTGTTCCGGCCCCCAAGGCTCCTCCCGCTCCCTAGGTTGCACAGACCTTCAGGGCCCGGGCCTTCGGCTGATGCTGTGCAATGCCAGGTCTGCAGTAAATAAAGCCCTCCTCATCTGTGAGCTTGTTCAGGAGGGGGGTGCGGACCTGGCAGGTGTTACGGAGACCTGATTGGGCCACGAGGGGGGGTGCCCCTCGTTGAAATGTGCCCGCCGGGCTTCCAAGCATTTCATCAGCCGAGGTCACGGGAGGGGCGGGGGGGTTGCTGTTATTATTAGAGAAAGTCTGAAACCGAGGGAGGCCACTGTTCCTCAGGCGACCGGTTGTGAATCTCTCCTTGTGAAATGGGGTCATGGGGTTCAGATGGGTTTGCTGATCACGTACCTGGCTCTCTGCCACGTGGCAGCAGCCCTGCCCGAGCTTCTCGGCGTCATCGCCGCGGTGGCAGTTGATACTCGCAGGCTTATGGTCATGGGGGATTTCAACCTGCCATCCATGGGGGAGATGTCTGAGGTGGCTCGGGAGTTCATGGCTTCCATGACGGCTATGGACCTGACCCAGTTAATTCATGGCCCTACCCACACGGGGGGAAACACACTGGAACTGGTTTTTGTCTCTGGACAAGAGATCTTGATATAGGGAACATAGTCATCGAACCCTTGTCATGGTCAGATCACTCTCTCCTTCGTTTTGACTTTCGAACTGCAATACCCCGCCGCAGGGAGCCGGAGCCGGTAAGATGGTTCCGCCCCAGGCGCCTGATGGAACCTGATAGGTTCCAGATGGAGCTTGGGCCATTCCCTGAGGCTCTGGCACACGCCTCGGCCGGAGACCTGGTGGCCGCCTGGGATAGGGCGGCCACCGGAGCTCTGGATCGGGTCGTGCCTTTGCGGCCTCTGACCCAGCGTCGATCTCACTTGGCTCCTTGGTTTACTGAGGAGCTGAGGGAGTTGAAGCGCCGGAAAAGACGCCTAGAGAGTAGTTGGAGGGCCAGTCTTTCTGAATCTGACTGGACACTGGTAAGATCCCATATTAGGACTTACCTAGTGGCGATAAAAGCAGTGAAATGTAGCTATTTTGCTGCTCTTATTGCGTCATCAGATAATCACCCGGCTGCCCTGTTTAGGGTGACCCGCTCCGTGCTCCACCAGGAAGCGCGGGAGGACCCCTTGGAGGGTAGAGTCGAGGATTTTGTTCAATATCTGCATGACAAAATCAATCAGATTCGGGAAGATTTGGACTCCGACTGGGTGGTCTCGGGGGAAGGGACCGGGGCAGGTCTTGAGAATGTTATCTGGGCTGAGTTTGATTCTGTGACCCCTGAGGATGTGGACAGGATACTGGGTGGACTGAATGCGACCACGTGTTTATTGGACCCGTGTCCTTCCTGGTTAGTGCTGGCTTCCTGGGAAGTGACACGAGGCTGGCTCCAGGGGATTATAAAGGCTTCATTGGGGGAGGGTGTCTTCCCTGCCGCCTTGAAAGAGGCGGTAGTGAGGCCTCTCCTCAAGAAGCCTTCCCTGGACCCGGCAATGTTGGTAAATTATCGTCCGGTCTCCAACCTTCGCTTTGTGGTGAAGGTTGTTGAGAGCGTGGTTGCGAAACAGTTTCCCCGGCACCTGGATGAAGCGACGTATCTAGATCCATTCCAGTCGGGTTTCAGGCCCGGGTACAGCACGGAAACGGCATTGGTCGCATTGGTTGATGATCTCTGGAGAGCTCGGGACAGGGGGTGCTCCTCTGTCCTGGTCCTGTTAGACCTCTCAGCGGCTTTTGATACCATCGACCATGGTATCATGCTGCACCGGTTGGTAGAGATGGGGTGGGAGGCACTGTGTTGCGGTGGTTCTCCTCCTATCTCTCCGACCGGTTGCAGTCTGTGTTGGCAGGGGGGCAGAGGTCGACCCCGAGGCCCCTTATATGTGGGGTGCCACAAGGATTGGTCCTCTCGCCCCTTCTGTTCAACATTTATGTTGAACAGAAGGGCGCTGGGTGAGATCATCCGTGGTTTTGGGGTGAAGTACCATCAGTATGCTGATGACACTCAGCTGTACATCTCCACCCCAGACCACCCCAACGATGCCCTTGAAGTGATGTCCTGGTGCCTGGAGGCCGTGCGGATCTGGATGGGAAGGAACAGGCTCAGGCTCAACCCATCCAAGACCGAGTGGCTGTGGTTTCCGACGTCCCGATAGAGTCAGTTGGCACCATTACTGACTATTGGGGGCGAATCACTGGCCCCCACGGAGCGGGTTCGTAACTTGGGCGTCCTCCTGGATTCACGGCTGTCCTTGGAAGGGCACCTGACGGCCGTGGCCGGGAGGATTTTCTATCAGGTTCGCCTGATCCGCCAGTTGCGTCCCTTTCTGGATCGGGACTCCTTGCTCACGGTCACTCACGCCCTTGTCACTTCCCGTCTAGACTACTGTAATGCTCTCTACATGGGGCTCCCCTTGAGGAGCACCCGGAGGCTCCAACTGCACAGAGTGCAGCCACGCGGGTGGTGATGGAAGCGACATGGCGTTCCCATGTGACACCTCTCCTGCGCGAGCTGCACTGGCTCCCGGGGGCGCTTCAAGGTTTTGGTTACTACCTTTAAAGCGTTCCATGGCTTAGGACCTGGGTACTTGCAGGACCGCCTACTACCACCAATAGCCTCCCACCCGGCCAGTACGCTCTCATAGAGAGGGGCTCCTCCGGGTGCCGTCAGCCAAACAATGTCGGCTGGCGGCCCCCAGGGGGAGAGCTTTCTCTGTGGGGGCACCTACTATCTGGAACGAGCTTCCCCCGGAGATACGGAGGATCCCGGATCTGCCCACCTTCCGCCGCGCTCTTAAGACTTTTCTATTTCGCCAGGCGGGCCTTGCCTAACCACTCTCCATTTTTAGTGTTAAATTTTAATCTGTTTTAAATTATTTGGGGTGTTTTAATTCTGTCTGGGCCAAATTTATTTAATCTGTTTTTAGTTGGTTTTAAATTTTGTACTTATGTATTTTTATTGTTGGCTGTACACCGCCCTGAGTCCTTCGGGAGTAGGGCGGTATATAAATCCAATAAAATCAAAATCAAATCAAATCAAATCAAATGGCAAACCGCTTCTGAAATCTTCCAAAGAACCTGCAGGGACTCGTCTTGGCAGTCACTAAGAGTCAACATTAACACAAAGACAAAAAGAAAAGAAAAGAAAAAATAGCCCTTTGGAATTTTGCAGGTTTGCAGAACACCCCATGCCCGGGTACATAAAATATATTGTGGGAACACCCCATAGCAGTCACCAAACATTGGTCAGCCTTTGAGTGGATAGAAAGGCATATGGTAAACAGTAATGAATGGAAGTTCTGCTTAGTTACCATTTAAGTGTATATGTATTTATCAATATGGGGTTATGCTGGTCAAAGACTAATTATTACTATGAAATACAGGGACACACAAAGATGATAATTAGGAGTACCATTGAATTAATGGGAAGGGAGCATAGCTCGAAGCTTATTTTTATAGACTTCTTTAAATTACAAAATGTTAAAAAATAGATCTTTCAAAATGACTTCAGAGTCAAAATTGCACATTTACCTAATTATTAGTTTCTGCTTTGCTGGCTATGAGCTATATTCTGTACAATAATATTATACATCATCACTACCCATTACCTATTTCCATGTGATACAGATCTCCTGCCTCCTGGGATGAATCAACTCTTGAAAACCTTGGACCTCTTGCTTTCTATATAAATCACATTATCTGGGATTCCATTAACAAGGTAGGAGAAGCAAATGAACTTGTGTGCTGTGGTTGCACCCTGAAGTCAAGATGGCAGCTACGACCATGAAACAGAAGTGGTCACCATTTAATCTCTGTTATCTTAGGCTAAAAGAGAATAACAGAGTCATCCAACTGGCTTCATGCCGAGGGTGGGTGGGATGTATCAGGTTTTTAGCCTGATACATTAGCCATTACACCAAACTCTTCATTTAAAAAAAATGTGTGATGTCCCAATGGATGTTCTGTTCCTCAGGAAGAAAGGACGATCTTCTTCAGAAAGGTGATGGATGGATACAACAGCCAAAGAGGTTTTCCAAAGGCAAAAACAATCCTCTTCTTAAAATCGGTTGGATCTAAACCAGCTTCCTCTCCTAGAACTAAACGGGCAACTGAAAGTAAGGAGAAAAAAAATTGGCCTCTTTGTCTGTTGTACATGCATAAACACATACAAACCAGTGGTGGGATTCAAAATTTTTTACTGTGGGCATGGCTTGGTAGGCGTGGCATGGCTTGGTGGGCGTGGCTTGGTGGGCATAACAGAGGAAGGATACTGTAAAATCTCCATTTCCTCACGATCAGCTGGGGCTCGGGAGGCAGAGAATAGATGGGGGTGGGACCAGTCAGAGGTGGTATTTACCGGTTCTCCGAACTAGTCAAAATTTCCGCTACTGGTTCTCCAGAACTGGTCAGAACCTGCTGAATACCACCTATGATACAGACATGAATGGGAGATAATCCTATGAGAGTTGGAAGCACAATATAAAAATAAATGCATAAGCAATTAAAATGCACTGAATTTAAACAAGTATTCTCTTGGAAAATAGGAGCTTGAATAGCCTATGTAATAAAAATGTACAGTAATATTCTGGTTATATAGTTTAGTGAACTCATATCATTTTGTCATTCAGCATATTCTTCAATACCTAGCTAGCATTACTATTTTTTTCTGCAGTCATAAATTGTAAAGACAAATAGCTTTTTAACATCTTGCTAATATTATGGGTAGAAATTTATCTGTGGTCAGCCTCTCTCCCTCAGCTGAGCTCCTGCAATGATGTTTGTGAAGGTTCTCATAGGAGTGTTCTCAGAAGCAGTGCCGCTGGGACAGAATACACACAGGAAAATGAAATATGGAAGATAATATCCCTGAGGAAAAAGCCAGAACCAGCTGTTGTGCTGGGCAAAGAGAAGGGTAGAGGAGGCCAGAGAAATTATATTAACAGATTTTAACAAGTCAAGAGCTGGAGAGGCTCAAGGAATGGGAGAACTGTAGGAGGGACATCCTCAAAAAAGTCAAGATGGTCACTGCAATTGTGCAATCAAAACATCACATGCACATTGCATGCAAGAAGGAACTGGGTTTCTGTTATTCAGTTGTGGCCGCTATTTTTTTAAAAAATTCTCCTTCCCACCCACCCACCCTGGGCACTTATCCGTATATAGGTATTTCCTTAAAAATAATTGGGGAGGTAATTGTAACTAGGCTTGGCTGGTTCTATGGTTGGATAATAAAAATCTTTCAAACCATCATGTGATCAATTACAGCATTAATCTATCATTTTTGTAGCTTGTTTGTGTTATTTACTATGTACATTAAAATTCAGAGGAAGGACAGCCCCCCAAAAAAAGGAATTTGGTGGAAAACCATGAGTAAGGAGGAGGAAACATTTGGGTGACTTGAAGAAAGGGTGAGACACTGAGACAGGAGGAGACCTGGCAGAATTGGAAGTTGGAGCAACAGAGCCAAAGAGTTGTGATTTTCAGGAGTCTTCCTTTCCCAAAATCTGCTCAAAAAGAGATGATTTCTTCCCTGTGAATTCTGCCCACAGCTTGCCGGTCTGCTCCCATCACCAGCAGCAGCCTAGAAGATCCGCTTTTCATAATTCGGTATGATAGTGTCCAGCAGTTGGATGCATGTCTGAGTGATGAAGTTGTGAAGGCCAACCTGGCTCTTTTACTTGAACAGCCCCTCCCAAATGACTACTTGGCCATAGTTAAAAAGAAGTTAGACAAGGTGAGTGGCCCACGGACAGAGGAGGGCTTGATGTATAACCAGGAGTGTCTTCAGAGGGGGTCCCAAAAATTGAAATGGTAACTGACATTGTTGGGTTCACACACCCATCCCAAACATCCATGCCTTGCATACACGATGCATATAAGGAAGGGTTGGGGCTTTGCATGGTCACAGCCCCCATTTGACCCTTCCCATGCAGGACACCCTGGTCTCTAGTGTTGAATTTGATGGTGAAACATGTAGTGACACATTAAGCTTAAGAAGAAAATATAAGAATATTTTAAAATTAATTTTTAAATTAAAATTGCTATCAAGATAGTCATATAGCAAAAAAATAAAAATAAACAAGCCAATAAGATTTAAAAAGTAATTTTTCAAAGTTCTACTATATTCATTTTAAAACAACATTTTAAAACCACTTTAGAAATGATACTCAGTATAAAATGAGTACTGTTCTTATTTTAATATCTACAATAATCGGTTTCAAGAGAAGAAGAGTTGGAGATTCACAGCAGAAGTATGTTTCATTCTTCATACCTCTGTTTCAACAGAGTGCTTGAAAGTCTGCTGAGGCATCAAATAGCAGAATGGAGAACAAAATTATCGTACTCTACCATAAATTGGTTGCAGTTTATGGGCTTAGGCTAATAGGTTCACGGTATTTGAAGAGAACACAGAAAAGGTTCATTCCCACCCACACTCTGCCTTGAAGGAAGAAAGAAATCCGTCTGTCTCTTAAGCAACAGGCCCCTGGGATTTCAATACTGTAATCAGGTTTAATGCCAGGACAAAAGGGCTCAGGATGTAGAATCTTTGAAAGTGAGCAAGCAAAACTCAGTCCTCATCTATTAGTTGGTTTCTTAAGGCACACTTGCTGAGCTGCTTCCGTTTGTTTACTACAAACATTAATTGAGTCTTTAAGCAGACAACACTGACACATCGATCTATTCTTGGTCGTGTTTTGAAACACCTACTTTACTTTTGTAGTCCTTCTCTCCTCCTCCCCTCCCCGGGTTCTCCCTCCAAAAAAGTGTCAAGACCATTCTAGCTGGGTGCTCTTTTTTCTACCATGTCGGTTAATTAAACCCCATTCAACTCTTAGCAACTAAATACGTATTTTCTAGAAGATCTGCTCTCAACCTGAGCTTTGAAGTATCTCAGTAGCATATTTCTTGGAAGTTGTAATCAAGCCCATCCACCTGGTTGCTGGTCATTCTTTTCTCCTTTTTTCCCAAGCATTATAGACTTCTCAAAGAAACTGGGTCTTTGCGTAATATGCCCAAAACAGGTGAATTAATATCATTTGTGCCACAAGTGGGATTTTTGGGCTGTTCTATGATCCATTTGTTTGGTTTCCTGATGTCCATGATTCACCAGCACCAAAATTCAAAAGTCTCAATCATCTTTTGATCCCGCTTCTTCAAAATCCAACTTCCTCATCCATAGGGCATCAGCCTTTAATTAAATCTATTTACAACAAAGGCTGCTCCCCTTTCTTAGAGCTACCCTGATGGGATTCCAGAAGATCAGTTGAGACTACTTGGCTTCCTCTCACGTCAGTATAGCACAGATGAGATTGGCAGTTGGAACCTCACTTCCAGTGACACCTTGGCTGCTCTTCTGAATCCAAATGATGGTGCATGGGAAATGCCACAGGTAACGTATCAAACGGATCTCTCCATCTGGAGCCATCTAATGGCCAAACAGAATTGCTGTGAACTAGTAACAACAAAGGCTTTTTGTTTGCTTTTCATTTTAAGCCAGAGGTGTACTGAATGTTAAGTGTTTCACTTTTCTGACTTACTCCGCTTTACCTTTTTACAGAAAAAATGTGGCATTCTTATATGGGTGCATATCAGTGGTGAAATCCAACTACCGTTTCTGTGGGCATGGCTTAGTGAGCGTGGCAGGAAAAGGATACTGCAAAATCCCCATTCCCGCCCCACTTGTATTTGTCGGTTCTCCAAACTGCTCAAAATTTCCATTACCAATTCTCCAGAACCTGTCAGAACCTGCTGGATTTCACCCCTGATGCATATTACCTATTATACAAGTGTTAAATGGTCTTTAGACCAAATGTGTAGACCAAATGTGTCAGTTTGAATAAAAATATATATCAAAATTTAATTTTATCTAATTTCTTAGACCACGTAGGTTCTTCAGCATTTTTTTCTAGATATTTACCAGCCTCACCTCTTGTTACTGCTTTGGACACGCATCCTTTTTTAAAAGGTAACTTCTTTTCTTGCAGCTCAGGCGACTGGTTGCAAGATATATGGAACTGGGAGGCTCACTCACTGGTCCCTTACTGGACATGCTGGGAGGCAAATACCTGTGCTTTCTGGATGAAGATCAGCTGCAGGAAATCAACCCAGCATCCATTAGGTAGATTACTGTTTCTTGGGGGGGGGGGGGGAGTTAACTAAAAGAAGGAGTAAATTTTGAATGACTCCTGGAAGATGATTGGGGAACAATTAGCAAGTAGGATTATCTAATTAGTAATTAGCAAGTCACTTATCTAAAATGGAATAGGTTCTCCTGCTTGAGCAGGGGGCTGGACTAGAAAACCTCCAAGGTGTCCCTTCCAACTCATTCTATTCTGTTCTAAAGAAGCATGACCCAAGTGAGGAACAGGTATTCTAAGGAAATTAATTAGTAAATATAGCTGTTGGCTGCTCACATAGAAAAAAGGCAATATAAAACATACCAATACTAAAGCGAAAGCATTACTACTACTAAAAGATCATCCACCCTACTGTTCTTTCTCTGAGTGATTGCCAACATATGGCTGTTCTTATTCTTCACTATTCTAAGAAGATGGGACTAAATGATACATAAATGTATGCAAGTAATCCCTGGGTTACAAGCGTTCCCTTAGTGAATGTTCAAAGTTACGCGATAAGCGGCCCCTAGCGTTTACAAACAAGTCCCAAAATTATGAATATTGCAGCACCACAGCAGTTGTTCGCCCTTAAAAATGACCGCAGAGGTTCTGCAACATTCGGGTGACCTATACCCTCCTCCCCACCGGCCAGGTCTTCACAGGCACTCTGAAGTGGAGATTTACCTTGCTAAGATTTACCTTGCTCTTTGTTGCACTTTCTTTGCCTGCTTCATTGCTTCAGGCTTTCAATGCATTTGCAGAGAACATGCCTTGTGATCCTGCGAGATCAGTAGCGCAAGATCTCGTGCTACTAATCTTGTGTGATCTTGCACTTTAGGCCTCTATTCTCTGTGAATTGAGGCCTGGAGGCAAATGGAGGGAAGGCTTCGGCTCTTCAGCCCTTCCCTCCATTTGCTGTTTCCTTGCCAAAACCTTCAGGGAGATTGCATTCCTGTAGGTTTTGGCAGCCCTTTGTAAAAAGCTTTTGTTGGCACCAGTGGAGCTTGGGAGGAGCGGGTGCGTCCCTCTGAAGCTCTGTTCCTACCAGCAACGGCTTTTTGAAAACAGGATGCAATCTTCAAGTGCTTTGCTGATGAGAAAGGAGGCTTAGAGGGCCGTGCGCAGCCTTACGGGCCTCTTTTTGTTGCTGGCGGCCTCATCAAATGGATCTCCGGTGATAAAGGAGGCCTGGAAGGATGCACGTGGCCTTCCTTTTTCATTGCCAGAAGCCAGAGATCTTCCCAAGAAGGAAAAGAAACAGGTGGGGAGGAGTCAGATCTTCATAAGTCACCCAGCACAGCAGGATGGGGGGGGGGGAACAATTGTGGGGACCCCAGGGGAGGTAGTATGAGCTATCTGTGGGTTGGGGAAGGCCTTGGATGGTCTGAAGTAGGTGGTCTGTTCCATCACTAGGCCCTCCCATGGCCTTCCCCACCTTGAGAATCTCATGTGCACTTAACGAGCCCCATGTTCAATTATCAAAGATGTGGGTGAAAGGAGGGAGTGATCTCATTTAAGGTATGAGATTCACTCCCAGAAATCCTCGGGTTACAAATAGAATGGGCAGGCCCAGGGGTGAAATCTAAAATTTTTTGCTACCGGTTCTGTGGGCGTGGCTTAATTAGTGGGCGGATCTTGGTGGGAAGGTGGCTGGGTGGGCGTGGCCAAGTCAGTGTTACTTCTTTGCCCCTTTTTAACCTACAAAACACAACACACCTGGCTCACCCACAATGTAAAAGCAGCTGTACTAGACCCAAAATGGCCCTTGCAACAAGCAGGAATCTCACACAGCCACAAAAAGCCCAAAAAACCAACTTTCACACTTTACACACACAAAATTCCACATACAGCTTTGTGAGATTTTGTGTGTTTGTGTAGTTAGTGTGAGATTTACACACTAGATCTCAGAAAGCTGCACAAATATTATTTTATTTCAATTTATTTTTATTTTTATATATCAGCAGCTAAATTTAAAACTTCCTAAACTTTAAATGGCTAGGTCTAAAAAAAGAAGAACTAAAAAACCCCCCAATTAACTATTTTTTTAAAGCTCCCAAAGGGGAAAAAAACCTACCCAATAGAACAGGCATCTCCAACCTTGACTTGTGGACTTCAATTCCCAGAATTCCTCAGCCAGCTTTGCTGGAAGTTGAAGTCCACAAGTCTTAAAGTGGCCAAGGTTGGAGACCCCTGCAGGCAGGCAGGAAGGCAGGCAGACAGATAGAGCTCACCGATGAGCTTGATTGCAGGCAGGGAGATTCAGTTGTTTGCTGATGCAATGGATTACAGGTACAATATTACACCAAGTGAAGCAAGGCATTGTGACCAGCAGCTAAGGTAAGCAGGCTGGAGGTGGGGATTTTTGCAAGCTAGCTAAGCTCAGGCAATTTAGCTGGGATCTTCAGAGCCATTTAAAAGTAAAAATAAAGGGCTCTGATGATCGCACGGTTCAGCTGGGCATCGGGGGCGGGGGCAGGGATTTTTGCTACCGGTTCTCCGAACTGCCCGCCACCATCGCTATCTACTCACCCGAGCTGGTCCAAACCGGGAGCATTTCACCCCTGGGCAGGCCCCATTACATTTGTAGCTCGAGGATTACCTGTACTGTACTGGCTTTTCCTAAGCTGATGAGCCATGGTGGCACAGCGGACTAAAGTGTTGTTAAAGTAGCACTTAGCTGCCGGCTGCCTGCAATTACTGCAAGTTCAAATCTCACCAGGCTCAAGGTTGACTCAGCCTTCCATCCTTCCAAGGTAGGTAAAATGAGGACCCGGATTGTGGGGGCAATAAGCTGACTTTATATAAAAAAGAACACCTCTGGGGGGGGCCAAAAGCCCTACTAAGCAGGTATGTACAAAAGTATGAAGGCTATTGGTTAACATATTGTAAGCCGCCCTGAGTTTCCGGAGAAGGGCGGCACATAAATCGAACCAATCAATCAAATCAATCAATCAATCAATCAATATTCTCCAGAGGTTCAATTATGGAAGAAGTCACACTAAGGGAGGCTAGGGAGAAGAAAAGACTTTTATTCAGTAAAAGTCAAACTAGAAATAAAAAAAATAAGCAAGAAAATGATTAGAGAACATAGAAGACAGCTTTTATTTCACTGATACCAAAAGAGGAAGGTTCTACAAAACTGGAAAATTTTAGACCAGTATCTCTCCTGAATACGGATTATAAAATTTTTGCAAAAGTATTAGCCAACAGATTAATGCCAGTTATGCAAGAGGTGATTCATCATGATCAAGCTGGATTTATAGAAGGCAGATACATGAAGGATAATGTGAGGCAAATTATAGACTTATTGGAACATCTTGAGAAAAGTAAACAGATCCCTGCAGTGCTGGTGTTTTTGGATGCGGAAAAGGCCTTTGATCGAGTCAATTGGAACTTTCTATTAAAGACTTTAACAAAAATGAACTTTGGGGACCAGTTTGTTCAGGCGGTCTCAGCAATTTACCAAGAGCAAACAGCACAAATAATTAATAATAATTAATGGAAGTTTAACAACAAACTTTAATATACAAAAAGGAACAAGACAAGGTTGTCCGTTATCCCCATTATTTTAACTTTAGAAGTCTTGTTGAACTCGATACGGGATTCCAGTACTTTGAATGGAATAGCTATAAGGCAAGAAAATTACAGAACAAGGGCATTTGCAGATGATCTGGTTGTTACCCTAACACGGCCGATGGAATCAATAATCCAGATGAAAGATATTATAGAAGAATTTGGTTAGGTATCAGGATTTAGATTGAACCAGAGAAAAACCAAGATGATAGTTAAAAATATGTCAGAAGGTCAAAAGAAGGAACTTGAAAGGAAGGCAGGATTTGAAATAGTATCAAAGGTGAAATATCTAGGAGTCCAAGTTGCAGCTTTAAATATAAAACTTTTTCAAAATAACTATGAAGTGTGGTGGCGAAAGGTGCAAAAAGATATGGAAAATTGGAAAAAGCTGCAGCTATCTTTACTTGGAAGAATAGCAGCAGTTAAGATGAATGTTCTACCTAGGTTTTTATTCTTGTTTCAAATGATTCCGGTGCTCAAAAGTGATGAACATCGGATGGAATGGCAAAAAGGAGTGTATAAGTTTATTTGGAACGAGAAAAAGCCAAGAGTTAAACTGAAAATTATGCAAGATGTTCGTGAAAGGGGTGGCCTTAAACTTCCAAACCTACGATTGTATTATGAAGCAGCAGCGTTGACACAAGCGAGTGATTGGTTTGGAATGACAAGGACTGAAATATTGAATATAGAAGGCCACAAGTTGGAATTTGGTTGGCACGCATATTTATTTTATGAAAATAAAGTTGATAAAATGTTCAAGAATCACATACTTAGAAATTCCTTGATGAGAGTATGGAAGAAGCACCATCTTAAATTGTATTACAAAATACCTTTGTGGTTGGATCTTGGTCATATTATACGGAATATAAAGTCACTCGGGGGGATTTTATATAAAGAGATATTTTTTGATGATGGGGGCAGATGGAAATTAAAGCCACTTAACACTGTTGGAAGAAGGGATTACTTTAACTTGGTTACAGTATAATCAACTTCAATTGAGATGGAGGGAAGATCAAAAAACCGGTTTAATGATGTATGAAGTGGAATTGGTGAGACAGATAAAGAGAAAGGCCCAATGCATATTAAGATTGCTGGAAAGAGACTCTGAAAATGAACTGGTTAAAGACTGTATGATAAAATGGGCACAAAACTTTGCAGAACCAGTTATGATGGAAACATGGGAAAAGATATGGGTCCAGAATGTTAAATTTACTCAGTCACAGAATTTGAGGGAAAATTTTTATAAAATGTTTTATAGGTGGCATTTAGATCCTAAGAAATTGTCATGCATGTATCCTAATGTTCAGCCAAAATGTTGGAGATGTGATTGTTTAGATGCTACATATTACCATATATGGTGGACTTGCAGGAAAGTTAAGGCTTTTTGGATCAAAATTTGGTGGGTTATGCAAAATGTTTTGAAGAAGAAACTTCAATTTTCTCCACAATTGTTTCTATTGGGTATAATTAAGGACTTTTCACTGAACGAAACAAAACTGATATTATATATGATCACAGCAGCTAGGTTATTGATT
Organism: Masticophis lateralis; assembly: GCA_030761175.1. Taxonomy (NCBI): domain Eukaryota; kingdom Metazoa; phylum Chordata; class Lepidosauria; order Squamata; family Colubridae; genus Masticophis; species Masticophis lateralis. The sequence continues at coordinate 13,718,673 of JAUDYJ010000016.1, forward strand.
GGTCAATATTGGAAAAAAGATATCTTACCTACTATTGAAGAATGGACTTTAAAGGTGGCCAGTTTTGCAGAAATGGCAAAGATTTATTTATTTATTTATTTATTATTTCAATTTATAAACCGCCCTTCTCCTTGCGGACTCAGGGCGGTGAACAGCCAGAATAAAACATGGTACACAAAAGTTAAAAACAATTAAAATTATTAAATATTATTTGGCCAAGAATTAAAACAACCCAATTTAAAATCAAATTCAAATTTAAAAACGGAGGATGGGATCAGGCTAGCCCAGCTAGATGGAATAAATGGGTTTTAAGGGCCCGACGAAACGTCTGGAGATCTGGAATCCTGCGTATCTCCGGGGGTAGGTCATTCCAGAGGACGGGCGCCGCCACAGAGAAGGCTCTCCCCCTGGGGGTCGCCAGCCGACACTGTCTGGCCGACGGCACCCGGAGTAGGCCCTCTCTGTGCGAGCGTACTGGCCGGTGGGAGGCTATTGGCGGCAGAAGGCGGTCCCGCAAAGATATCAGCATATCTAAAAGATAGGACTCAAGAAAATTTTGTGTGGGAATGGAAGAAATGGATAGACTATGTGCAGAATAAATATCAAACAAAGAAGTATCAGATATCTTTTAGCTGAATGTTATGTAGAAATTGTTATGTAGAAAATGTTATGTAGAATGCTATGTAGGAAATGTTATGTAGAGAATGTTATGTAGAAATTTATAGTATATACAGGGTGTAGAGTAATGGGGGGGAATTTTATGACATGATACGATTTAGATTTTGGATAGACTATGTGTAGAATAAATATAAAATAAGGAAGTATCAGATAGCTACTATTTGAATGTTACGTAGAAACTTTTAGTATTGACAGGGGGTAGATTAGCGGGGGGGAATTTTATGACATGATATGATTTGGATTTCACCTTTTAATATTTAGGGAGTTAAAAATGAATTGTAAATTTTTTAAGGTTATAAGGGAAGTCATGGGTGGGGAGGGATGGGCTAGGGAGGGTTAGGGAGGGGAAGCGGGGGGAAAGGGGAAAATTTGTATTTGTAAAACTTTTTCAATAAAAAAAAAGGTAACTGTGCGAGGAATCTTGGTCCTAGTGGACAATCACTTAAATATGAGCCAGTGGCTTTATTATTAGCAGCAGCCAAAAAAGCTAATACAATGGTTGGTTGAATAACGGACATAGAATCAAAATCTTGTGAAGCATTAGTACTGCTTTAAAAAACCTTAGTAAGACCACACCTGGAATAATTCATCCAGTGTTGGCACTTGATTACAAAAAAGATGTTGGGACTTTGAAAAAAATGCAGAGAAGAGTAACTAAAATGATTAAGGGCCTGGAAACAAAAACTTATGTATGGCTGTTTTAGAGAAAGGAAGGACTAAGGGTGACATGATATTCCAGTATTTCAAGGGTTGCCACAAAGAAGAGGGGGTGTCAATCTGTTTTCCAAAGCACGAGAAAGCAAGACAAGAAACAATGAATGGAAACTAATCAAGGAGAGAAGCGATTTGGAGTTAAGGTGAAACTTTCTAACAGTGAGAACAATTATTATTATTATTTATTAAATTTTTATACCGTCCTTCTCACAAAGGGCTTAGGGCGGTGTACAGCCATAATAAAACAACATGAAATACAAAATTTAAAAGCAATTTAAAAACGAATTAAATATTTTGGCCCCACAGTTAAAAACCCAAAATTAAAACACCCAGTCCAGATTCTTGTTAAGCCAGTCCAGCCTGTTGGAATAGTAGAGTTGTAAGGGCACGGCGAAATGTACGCAGGTTGGGAATCGTACATATCCCCGGGGGCAGTTCATTCCATAGGGCGGGTGCCCCACAGAGAAGGCTCTCCCCCTGGGGGTCGCCAGTTGACATTGTTTGACTGACGGCACCCTGAGGAGTCTCAGTGGGAGCGTATTGGTCGGTGGGAGGCAATGGGAAGCGTATTGGTTGTTGGCAGAAGGCGATTCCGTAAGTGTAACAGTTTGTCTTCAGAAGTTGTGGGTGCTTCATCACTAGAGGTCTTTAAATAGAGACTGGACAGTGCTATATAGGCATAATACTTGAGCAAGGGTTGGACTAGAAGACCTCCAAGGCAGCGGTGAAATGCACATTTGCTATCAGTTCAGGAATGTGAGAGCACATGCGTGCGAGCATAGCAAGAGTGCGCCTCTTCTGTACATGCTCATGGTCAAAAACGGGACGTAATGACATCACAGTGGGTGAGCGGAGCCTCTTGCTGCCAGTACTACTGGTTTGCACAATAGATCCGGCCAGAGTTCACCGCTGCTCCAAGGTCTTTCTGGCTTTATTCTGATTTAGATACTTTGTAGGTTCAGCCTTCTCTAACCTATGTTTCAGAAATGTTCCTGGATTTTTTTGTAAAATCTCATTGACTAAGTCTGATCTCTTATTACATGTTAAATTCCTTAGGCATGCTGAGAAGCTAGATATTTCTACTTGTTCCCAAGTGAAGAAAGATACCCTGTACCAAAAGGCCCACACTGCATTTGCCAATCAAGAAGGAACACGTGCCTATTATCCTCTTATCCAGCCATATCTAGGTACATTTGATACACTATTAAGGTGCTTCCATTCTTGCTGTTTCCTCCAGAATTAATTCACCTACTTTATCTTTAATAATCCAGACATTGTCACATAATGACAAAAAGGTCATTTTACCCCAATTAGCATGATATCCATACTATTCACAAATTATATGATGCATTCCCCAAAATGTCCTTCAGGCCCTATTTTTCTACAAAAATCCATTGTTTAATCTCTAACAGTTTTTGTGACTGGGCTTCCATTGTCTTTCATCCAAAACTATTTCTAGAAACGTTTCAAAAAGACTAAAATGGATAATGACAATGATCAAATCAAACTCTGAGAACATGGGAATAGGAAATTGATTAGAGAAGAAAATATGATGGGAATAATGGATTAACATGCATGGATTAATTCACATTTCATTGTTAATTATATTAAAATTATTAAATGTAGAATCTTACAGGTTTTGGAAGAGAGATGTAGAAAGTTCTTGTAACCCACCTGGACACATCATCCTCCACCTCAACTTTAACCACTTTTTATTTAAATCTGCTTGGATTCAAGAAGGATACGATGTTACCTTTCCCACAGAAATCTAACTCTTTTTTTGTCTTTTTAAGGGGGAGCTCCTGTCAAAGAACTGAAAAAGCTGGCTAGATCTCATGTTGGTATGGATATTGATACATTTATTAATTTAAATCCGGAAGAAGTAAAGGTTAGTTCTGACATTGTATCATATATTGCTTTAGGCAAGATTATGTCAAGGTTAGCAGCCCCCCAAAAAAGACCTGTCTAAAATCATTTTATGCCGTTCTAATCCTGGGCAATGTCATCCTGAGGGCCTTGCATATATTTTCATGAACAAACTATTGCAAGGGTCATACAAAAACATATCCAGCATCTTTGAAGGGCTCCTGGGTGTGAAGGATGATGTGAAACTATTGTAAGGATATTTCCCTAATTTGCTCCTTGGTACAATCCATTTCATCATGCGGCTTCAGAAGATTATCAATATCCAAGGTGGAATAGGAGAAGCTGTTAAAAGTGTTTTAAATTTTTCAAGTGTATTATGTAAATGAGAGCTGTATTTACAATGCTTTCTCGATAAAAGGAATGTAGAATATTTGGGGGAAGAAATAATCATTAACAGAAAAACTAGTAGTGATGACACTCCCTGAATCATCAAAGGTATTGCAATTATATTGCAGAAACTCCGTGTCCAGGATGTGAAAGATCTGCTTGGTGTTAATTTGCCTGACCTGAAAGACGTTGAAAACCATCCTTCTGTTGCCATGTGGATCAAGAACAACTTTCAGTCTGAACTGGATTCCCTTGGAATTGGCCTGGTTGGAGGCAGGGCATCTCTGTTCTCCACTTCTATGGGCAGCACTGTGTCAGATATGTCTCTTAGTACAAAATCTGACGATGCATTAACTGCCACCTCCCCTGTTATCCCAATCATGGAATCAACCTTATCTAGTCCAGGCAACATCAGTGTTACTACCTCTACCACTAGTTCTGCCTCCTTGGTTTTCAACCCATTCGTTTCTAGAGATGCTACTGAGTCCTATTCAACTCCTGTCTTCAAAATCACTCTTATGACTAATGAAATCTCTCCTTCCATTAACAATACACAAACAACTCTTTCTGATAGAGTGCCTAAGGATGCTTTCTCCACCAATATATCTTCCAGTGTTAGAGCTGATTCAGATAATACTATGGCTGGGACAATGGTTCCTACAGCTGTAAGAAATGCACCTGTCCCCACTGAAATTACAATAGATTCCAATATTGCCACAACCAACAGAACAGACTTTCCTGTAAGTGGAATCCCAGCCCCTTTCATTGCAAGAGGGATCAACACAACGACTTCTAATGAACGTATTATAAATTCTAGCAGTGCCACAGCTAATAGCACAGCTGCACCTTTCATCCCCACAAAGTCCTCTATTTCAGTCCCGACTGAAATTGTAGTTCCCTTTTTGAACATCACTACTACTTTAAATGAAACTGGTGGCACACCAGTCCCTATCATCTCTACCATTGCCACTGATTTCAATAATGGCCCAGCCAGTAGAACAGATCTTCCTTCTGTATCAACAGACTCTGCCACTGTTGTCCCCACCACTTCCTTAAATATCACAGCTGTTTCAGATGAAACATTATTCCTCAGCACTGCAAGATATTTCAACACAACCATCTTGAGTAAACTTTCAACAGATTCTAATAGCACAGTCAGTGCCCCAGTTGTTACTGCCACTCCCTTAGATTCCACCACTGTTGTTACCTCTAAAACCAGAGCTATTTTTTATAACGTTTCAGTAAGTTCAAATGATACCATCAAAGACACTCTTTTCCATTATAATGCAACAAGTAGCAATGTGATCCCTTCTGCTGAAACAACAGTAGCTTCTGATAGAAACACCACAAACAATGACACAACATTTCCTAGCCCTGTTACAGTTGGACATGTAACTGCTGGTCTCAATGTAACTGTTTTTCACTCACCCACTGTCATAAACTTCACTGTTGGTGCAGATACAACCACAGCCAGAACTTACTTCACCTCTGTCATGTCCAGTATAACCAGAACATCTTCTGAAAGGCTTTCAACACCACCTAAGCCCACGCTGGCTAGAAACCCAGCATTGGTCAGCAAAAGACCCATAACAATTACAGACCAACAGCCAAGTGCATCAAGCAAAACGATTTACCATTCCCAAAAAACCTCTCCCAAGACAGCTATTCCTCCACTACTCTCCCCAAATCGAACGACCTCAAAGGCCACAGCCACAGCCACCCAGAGAAGCAGCAGAGCAGCTCCACCAACAAAACCACCATCGTATCCAACTCCAAATGGCTACATTCATGTGAAACCACTAAGTGGTATGTATTTGGGTTTAATCATTTCTCAAATTGCCTTTGTTTTAGAGGAGGGTGAAACTTTTCAGTAAAGAAAATTGAGTAATTCTGGCATGAGATCTGAGATAAAATTAAATAGGTTTTCCTCAGGACACAGAGATGCTGTGTTTAGAGTTTCTGTGCTAGCTTTGAAAAATGAGGCTTCCATTATTATTCTGGAATATTAGCTGGGCGAAGAAACATTCAATTTCATTAAAAGCTAATTATACATCACCTCCGAGATCTGCAGAGGAGACCCTGGAGGAGGCAAATGGCCAAAGAGATGTTTCAGTGTTGGCAGGTGCCTCTGACATACAAATAAGTAGAAAAGCTTGTACATTGTTCACATTGGCTTCTTGTGGCTAAACTTATGTGAGGCCTTGAGAATGGATAGCGATGAAGATATATGTCTTTTGGGACTGCCCTGTACTTTAGTCCACCTCCACACAGACAGCCAGTCAGAATGCAAATACAATTCTCCATTCAGTTCTCTGTCCCTCGCATAGTTTGGGGCTCTGAATCGCCATCGACAGCTGTGGGAACTATCTGCGCATGACCAGGAGTGGTTGACTAACCATCAGATCTAATTAGAGTTTCAATGAAAGATCAACAGGGAGTATTAGAGATATAGGCTAGAATTACCAAGGTTGAGAAACTCTGGTCTATATAGACAAAGCTCTAAAGTGATTTTTCCTCTTGTGCTCTTTCCAATGGAATTGAAGGTGGAGCACACTTCTGTTTTTGATTTGGAGATGGTTGCTAGATTTTTTTATCAGTGTGAGCACCAGCTCACATGTTCATTTCCATTCAAGTGCCATTTCTCTCATCTGAACACTCAGAACAGGAGAGTTCTGAGACAGCCATGTTGTGGCTGTCTCTGTGCTCAGGTGAATGCTTAAAGAACAAGTTTGGTTTCTGAAATGCAAACAACATCCTTTAAGTTATAACAATACTTTCTGTTATATAAATCTTTATCTGTAATTTCATTTCACCCTTCTATGAAGAACCTCCAGATCATTGAAAGTGATATGAGCTTACATATAGAAGATTATCTTTAGGCTGTAATGAGATATCAAGAAACAACTGAGATAATACACAGGAGGCATGACTAGGGATCAAAGGTCTAGTTCTCCCTCACTTTTTTGGGACAAGACCTTCATGTTGGTTAATACTGAAAGACCTGCTACTGCTTTAAAAGCCAGGATGCCAGACATGGATTTAGTTAACCCTAGCCGTAATGCTGCCTGGTTCATTGCACTAAACCACATATGTTAATTATAATTTGTTGATAAATTAATGTTTGGATGACTACAGTCATCATGCTTATCCATAAACAATGAGCTGCAAGCTTCAAGGATCAGTTCATCTATTGCATTAAACCCTAAAGACTCTACCATTAAAACCACATAATGACTCTACATGATCTATGAATCCAGCCATAGTAATTTTTTGTATTATTCCATATACTCATGAACAAGGATAAGTAAACTTGATGGGATTACTTTGTACTTTGAGCATGATCTAACCATTGTTCTTGAATCTGAGCTTGTATTGAGTAAGAGTCTTAAAATAACTTAAATCCCTTAAAATGCAAGGAACAAATCTTGATTCCTCTTTATTTTCTCCATGCAGCATCAACTTTAAACACATCACTCAGCTGGACACTTCTGGCATTGTCTCTCACCATTGGAATCTCAATTCAGAAGTTTTTCTAAAATATGAATATCTCTTCCGCACCCTAACAATTATTGATGATGTTACCTGTAATACTTTCAAAATTCTACTACAAAAGCCATATTGACTCTTGGAAAGATATCAGTGCTAAGCAGATTATGTCTAAGCGGACAGGTGTCAAAATTTACCATATGTAGAAAATAATTGCACCATTATTGCTTGAAGATGAACCTGCATTTATTGTCCCTTTCCTGTGCCCTAATTGGTTATATTACAATACAATCATATTTCCATTGCATGGAGATGCTACCTTTCCACAGGAGTTTCTCAGTTCTGAGTGGAAGCAACTTGAAATGTATTTTTTCAGAATCTGTCTTGGCATCTGGAGTTTAGCAGCAGCAGCAGCAAAACTTTGATTCCCAGTAAAAATAATAGAAGGATTTGATCAATTCAGACTGATTTTCTAGCTGCACCAACGTCACATGTTCATCTTTGTACTTCCAAAGATCTAAGCAAATGCACATCTCTTCAATTCCCTTATGAACATCTAGTCTAGTAGTTGATTCTGAGGTTGTTTCTTCTATCTCTTGTATGCACACTTCTTGTTTGTCCATGATGAGAAAATGCTGTCCAGAGCAATGCTGTTGTCCTGCTGTTTCATAAGGTATATGTGGGAAAGAATACTGCTCAAATATTTGATGGCTCGGATTATTTGACATATCATCACAATTCTCTGGCTTTTGGTGCTCTGAAGATATCTCCTTCAATGTTCCTTACCATTTACTAGCTTCAAATTTTGAAGCAGCTTAATAGATGGAGCAAATGGAAAGCTCTTAAGCCCGACTGGTTGGCTAGTGCTAATGACAAAGTAATAGATTTTGAATCTATTCTTTCTCATGCACTCATGCACTATAGACATGAGAGCCCTATAGTGGAAGGCATATTTTTCTCAGATTGATCTGGAAGCAATCATTCATATCCTCTGAATTTTGCATCATCACAGAAGAATTTAAATAGAAGTCTTCATCTTGCAATTAAGATTTTAGTTAAATCAAAACTGCAGACTGCACAGCCCTGGAACTGCCAGCCCTACGCAGGTTTTGATAAATTGTATGTTTTGGCAAGAGAAAAAAAACATTCTTAATAGTTATATAATATAGATTCAATTATTTTCATTTCACTAAGCTTGCATTTTAAATCATTTAGCTTTATTCTGACCCTGCCCACTCATTTTAAGTAGTCTCCCTAATGTGTCTGCCACTCAAAGTCCAAATGCATGCTTAAATACTCCCTCTGCATCCCAAAAGATTGTGGATTTGATTGTGCATCAAGGGAAAGTTCTGATCCTCATGAAAAAGAAATTTGGTTAATATGATATGGATTGGGAGTGGGGGGAGGCAGGATTGGGCTTTCCCCACAAACCCCATACACTGAAATAGCTTTTTCTCACAGAAATCTGCCAATCAGATGTCTTTAGTTATGCACCTGGAAGCTGTGCATTTATGGGGTTTCACTTGAGTAATTTAGTCCAGAGGTAATTGAAAGCACTTTAGCATATATATTCTGAAATGGATATAGAAAACCATTTAATCTCACTTTATTGGCTGTTAGGTTCCCAGATTTCCCTCTTCCTAAATCATTCACACTTGTATGTGACATATATATTATATTAATCTTTATATTGGTGACTGGATTTAAAGTTTATACTTCCCTATTTGCTGGAATGATTTGTTAGAGCTTCTAGGTTTATCAAATGGCCTTTATATTGATGAGGCTGTCCCAAGAGAAATGATAGAGGGCCAATTCAGAGAGCCAATGGAATGGCAATTCAGAAAAAGTCTATAGAAATGAGATTAGTGCCAAGAGAATTTCTACATGAAGAGTGTCTCAAACAGTAATAACTGAAGAGCAAGTCTATCAAGATTCTTTTTTTAAAAAAATTGAGTTATATGGTGCCCTTCTCCGGCGACTCAGGGCGGCTTACAAAGCGTTAAGCAATAGCCTTCATACTTTTGTATATTTATACAAAGTCAGCTTATTGCCCCCACAAACTGGGTCCTCAATTTACGTACCTTAGAAAGGATAGAAGGCTAAGTCAACTTTGAGCCTGGTGAGATTCGAACACAGTAATTGCAGACAGCTGGTGTTTAATTATAATGCTTTAGTCTGCTAAGCCACCAGAGCTTTTGAATGTTGTCCCTGTTTCCCTGTCTTCTAGAGAGTGAGCTCTTCCCCAAAACTGTTACATTTGCATATTTTATGAGCATCTTTCTTTTCTCGGTAATTTCTGAAGATTTGAAAAGTATTGAGTTCAGACAAGCTCGGAGGTTTCCAGTGCACAGCCCTATCCATGTGGACATAAATCCACTGAGAAGTATGGTTGGCTATGGTTGTTCAGCCAACTGTGAATCCATTTGATAGTGGGGCCATCCATCCCGTTTTGTTCTAGTTTATCAAAAAGAGGGTACGGTGTACCTTATCAAATGCTTTACTGAAATCTAAGTATACTACATGCATAGCTTTCCCTTGGCCCACTAATCTAGTCATTATGTTGCAGCTGCCCAAAAAGTCTATGTAATCCTGGGCTGCATTAACGCAGGAATAGAACCAAGGTCATGTGAAGTGTTATTACCACTTTATAAGGCTGTGGTAAGACCACATTTGGAATACTGCATCCAGTTTTGGTCACCACAATATTAAAAAGATGTTGAGACTCTTAAAAAAGGTGCAGAGAAGAGCAACAAAGGTGATTAGGGGGCTGGAGGCTAAAACACGAAGAACAGTTGCAGGATTGGGGTACGTCTAGTCTAGTGAAAAGAAAGACTAGGGGCGACATGATAGCAGTATTCCAACATTTGAGGTGCTGCCACAAAGAAGAGTGGGGTCAACCTATTTTGTGAGAACAAAAAACCAGTGGAAGTTGTGGGTGCTTCATTACTGGAAGTTTTTTTAAAAAGAGACTGGATAGCCACTTGTCTGAACTGGCATGGTCTGCTTGTACAGGGAGTTGGACTAGAAGACCTCCAAGGTCCCTTTCAGCTCTGTTATTCTGGCATTCACTTCTTAGCTCATACTAAGCCTTCACCTTCTGATTCCATCCTTTCAAGATTGGGTCTGTTACAGGGCCCTCTTTCTAGTCTTGAGAATTGCTCTGTTTCTCAGTTTATCTGAGAGCTCTTGCTGCAATCATGCCTTTTTCATGAGGTCTCTCCCGCAACCCTTTTCTCTCTCACTCACTCTCTCTTTGCCATTGTTTGTGTCTGACCTCAATTATTTTATTCTTCAGAATTTCCAAATTTTCCTGAAATGTTGTCCTTCCCTTCTCGTCTTCAAAATCATCAAAATGGTTAAGCTTGGGTTAGAGGTTTTTTTTTTTTTAAATTAGATTTATATGCCGCCCTTCTCCGGAGACTCAGGGCGGCTTACAGTGCATTAAGCAATAGCCTTCATACTTTTGTATATTTTATACAAAGTCATCTTATTGCCCCCACAAACTGGGTCCTCAATTTACCTACCTTAGAAAGGATGGAAGGCTGAGTCAACCTTGAGCCTGGGGAGATTCGAACTTGCAATAATTGCAGACAGCTGAATGTTAATAACAGGCTTTTAGTCTGTTGAGCTATCCAGGCTTTTGTAAAAGAGCAGGCTGCTTAAAAAAATTGCAGGCACCTGTACTATTTCTCGCACTCCTGTCTAAATCCCAGCCTCATCACAGCAGGGTTGCCAAAAAGTATAAGTATACCAGAGTATAAGACACACCAAGATTTCAAAGCAGTAAACAAGGAAAAAAAAGTTTTTGCCCTCCCTGGCCCCCAGGAGCATACTGCAGGCCTCCCAAACCCTCTGCATGCCCCATTTTTGCAAAAAACAGACCCATTATTGGCCTCCCAACTAGCGATGAAATCCGTCTGGCTCTATCCGACTCACACAAACTGGTAGTGCCAGTGGCGGGAGGCTCCAGCCACCTGCCGGGATGTCATTATGTCCCATTTTTGCTCCTCTTTCACATGCCCAGAAGAGGCGCACGCTCACACTCCCGAACCAGTAGCAAAGGTTAATTGCTGCTCCCAACCCCCCCCCCCCATGCATCGCGTTTTTGCCCTCCCCTGCCTCCAGGAGCACTCTGCACGCCTCCCAAACCCTCTGTGCACCGCTTTTTTGTGAAAAACGGGCCTGTTTTTGGCAAAAATGGGACACAGGGCGAGGTTTCGGGAGGCCAAAAATGGCTGTATTGGTGCATAAGACACACCAACTTTTCCACTCTCTTAGGGTGGAAAAAAGTGCACCTTATACTCCAAAGAGTACGGTAGCAACCTTGACACAGCAGTGGGTGGAAAGCTGTTTTACAGTTCTGCAGTCACCTGTGAACAGAGAATCCAAAAAAAGGGAAGCAGGGTTTTTCTTTTAGGGGAAATGAATTGTCCAGAGAATATAAAGGCCCAGCAGGGAAAGGATAATTTGGAACAAGAGCGCCACATGCTGGCCATTAAGAAGTGACACCAGAGAAGAAGGTAGAATCCCAGAGAAAAGGTCTGCAAAAAAGAAGCATTGATGTATAAAAGTTAGAGCTACTTATAACAACATAGAGAGGTAATTATAATAGCAATAGAATAATAGCAATATATGGAGATAATTTTCATTATCAGAATAATAGCATAGAAGCAATAGAACTAGAAAAAGTATATAGGATAGAGGTAATAGGAAGCACTCCATATAGACTAACTTTTGCAGTTATAGAACACTTTTGTTTTGTTTAAAAAAACACCTTTCCATCCACAGCTTTTGTGCCTCTTGAGTTATTCAAACTGATTCACAGTCTAACTGGGTACTTTAAAAAAGTATCTGTGACAAACACAAAGTTGCTGTTTGAAGTGTGATGGAAACCCAATTTTCAAATGGCTGATGTATAAATTCTATAACCTGGTTAAACAAACCATGGATTTGCACAAAATGAAAACTCAGCCTTTGTAAGCAAATTACACTTTAGGTATTCATCAAAGGGCACACTGATGGTTCTGAGAAAAGTTTAGAGAAGAGCATGTAAGATGATCAAAGGCCTGGAGACTAAAACATGACGAATGGCTGCAGGATTTGACTCTGGCTAGTCTACAGAAAAGGAGAGTGGGTGACATGATGGCAGCATTATTTGAGGGGCTCCCACAAAGAAGAGGGTGGTCAAATTAGTCTCCAAAGCACCAGAATACAGGACAAGAAACAATGGTTGGAAACTAATCAAAGAGAGAAGCAGCCTGGAGTTAAGGAGAAACTTCCTAACAGTGAGGACAATGAACCAGTGGAACAGCTTGCCTGCAGAAGTTGTGGTGCTTCAACACTGGAAGTTTTTAAGGAGAGATTGGACAACCATCTGTCTGAAATGATATAGGGCTGGAAGTGGCACACAGAGCCATCTCTGGGCATGTGAGCTGTCTCTTGTTGCTCTTCCGGGTTCTGGTGCACCGGCCATCTGGTCTTCATGTTCATGGGAGCACTGGAAACCGGAAGAGCAGCCAGGAAGATGACTTCTGGTTTCTGGCACATGCATGCGCACCAGCCAGCTGGTCTTCACGCAGGCAGAAACCAAAAGACCAGGTGAGCATGCACGTGATGGAAACTGGAAGATCATCTTCCCAGCGTGTGCATGTGCCATGGGTGGCTGCTCTTCCAGTTTCCGGCATGCAGGCGCACGTGCACGCCTCCGTTTCAGCACTCTGTGCCAAAAAGGTTCACCAACACTGGTATAGGGTCTCCTGTCTGAGCAGCAGGCTGGACTAGAAAACCTCCAAGATTCCTTCCACTAAGGGATCTTCCACTAACCCTAACCCTTTTTTTATCCTAGCCCAGCCCAGCAAATTCCTCACCCATCTGCAACTGTTCGTTGAAGGCAGTTAGACTTCTTTTCATAACAGTAGCCAATCAAGTTTTTGTGTATTGTTTAGTACTTCTTTCTTTTCCTCCTTGTGAACAGACTTAACAGATTTAAATTGTTTAATCTATTTCCTGATTCTGGGATTCAGCTTCAATCCAGCCCCTTCAACTCTATGATCAGCAGAGTATGTAGATCACATGACTCATCCCTAGTGTATATTCTTCAAAACAAAGATTGGCTGGAAAATTATTGTGATAGAAAAAAACCAAATTCAGATACTGGAAAGCAATACCATATATATGAAGGCCTAAATAATTATTGTCATTGTTGCCAAGAAAGTTCAACAGTTAGTGTGTCCTTTCCCTCCATTTCTTTCTTTCCAACTGTCCACACCCTTCTTTGCTTCTTCAGATGCCTGGTAACCCTGGGACAGAGTTCCTCATCCTGTCTGGCTTTGTGGACCAGCTGGGAAGAGAGGGGATGGGTCCACATAAGCGGCAGACATGCACGCTTGTGCACCACAAGTGGTGAGCACGAATGCACACTGCTTGTGCAAATGGAGAGTGTGCGCACTACCTAAAGGCCCATTAGTGGGCCGTGACCCAGGGGTTGGGGACCATGTTTTTATCTCTGTTAAAGGTAATAGTAGCTAAGGATGTCTCTTCCTTGTTTACCTCTCTACCTGTATAGATAAATTTTCAATAAGAATTTATTATGTGTAGATGTCTCCATTTTCTCCTCATGAACTTAACCCTCTAAAACTGCATCTGTGGGTGCGTGCTTCTATTTTGGAGATTAAAAAAGTAGGATCAAACAATTATTTTATTACATACTCAGACACTAGATTTATTCATTCTTCATTTGCAGAAATGAACTTGAATAGGTGGTGCCTGGTTGAAACAATAAGCCAAAAGGTCATGTAGCAGAAGGTGCATTTTCAGAGCTCAGTCTTGCTCCTTGTGCCCTTGAAGAAACAAATAATATCAGAAATAAAAATCCAGTCATTGACAAACACTATATGAATTTTTAGTACAGCTATGAAACTTAGCCTAGAGAAGTGGGCTACAGTAGCAATAAAGCGTGGTAAATGGAATTGAAATGCTCTGGCCAAATACCCGGGAGCTAATGGGATGAAGCCTACAAATACTCAGGCATTTTACAGTTGGATAGCATCAAGCATGGACAAGTTAAAATTGTGATTAGTAAAGAATATATCCAAAGAGTGGAAAAGTGCTAAAAATAATTCAAAGCTGTCAATACCTGTGATATCTTGCTGAAATTATTTGCTGGACTGAAATGGACATTGGGATTAAAAAAAATAAGAAAACTCTTGACTATTGACCATGTATTACATCCTCACATGCTATTGATAGATTAGACAACCGTGACCCATTGGGTCATCTTTTCAGAGATATTTCCTTACCTAAGCAGAGAAACAGAATGACCACAGGTGGATTACTATTAATTACTATGGTTTTAAAATTAATAATGAGAAATGAAACATTGCCATATTTCTGCCACATTACGGCAACTTGACATTGTTCATCAAATGTCTTGGTCCATCAACAAATGTTGAAGAGAGAATGATGCACCTTCTAATTTTTTAAAGATCTTCCTCATTCAAGGCTTCAATCAAGCTTTTGTATGTTGTTGTTGGAATAGACACACTCCTCTCATTGTTGATTATTTGATACACAAAGCAATGCATTGCCATTAGCTTCTTGTTTATTATTAGGAGCTAATGATGTCAGCCTTAATCTCCAAGAGGAAAGAAGGTACTAAAAGTTGTCTTAGGAGTGATGGGATTCTGAAATCATTTGAAAACCATCCCCTTATTCTTTCAACATAATGTGATGTGATCTTGGTTCATTTTTGGTGTTGCTGACAACTCATTTGGCAATTTGTGCATAAATCTTCTTTCATGTTCAAATGTTGCTCACTGGTTAGGATCAATGTGAATGGAAGCTTTAGGCATGTCTCAAATTTGTTCTTTTGAAAGTTGAAGGGAAATAATAGATAGAATAGGAATAGAATAGCTGGAAAGGACCTTGGAAGTCTCCTAGTCCAACCCCCTGCTCAGGCAGGAAACCCTATAAAAGTGATGCCTAACCTTTCTTCCGTCGCGTGCCAAAAGCGGGGGGAGTGTGGGGGGGTCACGGGTGTGTGTGCCCACATCCATAATTCAATGTGCCCCGCTCTCCTGCACATGCGCACGTGACCCCCCCCCCACACTTCCCCCTGCTTTTGGCACACGATGGCACGGTGGGCCCAGTAGGCCCGTATTCCCCCTCCCCAGACTCCAGAGACTTTCTAGGAGCCTGGGGAGGGCAAAAACAGCCTTACCCATCCCCCACCCAGTGGCCTTCCCGGAGGCCAGAAACAGCCAGTTCCCCGACTTCCGGTGGGACCGGAAGGCCTGAAAATGAGTTGACTGGTGCGCGCATGCTGAGTTAGGGCAACACTAGTGTGCCCACCAATATGACTCCGCGTGCCACCTGTGGCATCCGTGCCATAGGTTCACTATCACAGCCCTATACTATTTCAGATAAATGTTTCATTGTCATAGTAGTTTCTCCAATAATTCAACTCTTTGGCAGTCCCTGTCGAACCCTAGACACCGGGGGCTCCGAATTGGTTTGGAAACCTGAAGCTGAATGACTGCCTCTTTGAGAGGCCTGAGCTAAGGCCAGTGACAGCTTGCAACGTCATCAGAGGGAATCTAAAAACTATTAACCCCTGGAGTGCCTTGAGTGCCCTGAATCATGCAAGGTGTTTAGACCCTTGCTGGAATTGGAAGACATCATTATAATTTAAAGTCTGGAGCGTGGCAATATGCTGAGAGTAGGAGAGGCCATTCTCTGCCTCGGCTAGTCCCTAACCCAGCCGCCTCCAGCTTATACATTACCACCTTGATTTTGACACTGACCTCGCTGCCTCCAGACTATACTTTCACCACCTAGACAACCTTCCCTCTACCCCCACCCCCCCATGGAGCTATTATCATTCTACCTTCACTGTTTGGCTTTATTTCCAACTGAGCCACCCTCTTGTCATACGTTGTCTGGGCAGCTACTAATGTGGATGCTGAGGGAGTTTCGAATTACTGACATCATTGAGCAGACAGAACAACAAACTTATTACGATCATCTCATTCAGAACGAGCCGCCGTGAGAGGATGACTAGATTTTTATCCTCTGTCCATCCTGAGATTGCACTAAACTCGTTCCCCCTGCCATGAGAGGGCAAGGGAGACCAGTTTCTTACCCACACTGAATTTATTACTCGACTGCCTCAAGACTCTTACATCAGACTATTGGACCAGACCCAAATGTTGTACCCATCTGACTTACTAGATGTATTTGGCGACCGAATTCTTGGCATTGCAAGACTCCTCCCTCTCGCAAATTTGGCCCTCCACATTATCAAGGGCCTACCTTGATGACGGATTTTGGAATCCCGAGAGGTGGCACGGTGCTAAGAGGGGATTAAGGGCTTTCTTATCTAATTTTCTAACCAAGATTTTAATGGCTTCTGAAAGGGGGGTGGACATAAACAGGGTGGATCATGTGGATTTGGGGGGCAATCCACAGAGGGAGGGATTAGTAAATAATTTTCCAAAAGTGAAGCCAAAGTCAACACAAAATTACATCATAGGAAACTCGGAACTGGGAATAGGCAGACTTAATACTGGCATGGAAATGGGCTGTTCCATCAAGGTTTTGGTTGGGAGGGGCAGATATGGTGGGAGCAGGAGGCCACATCATGTCAGGGGGGTATGCACCCACTATCTTCAAGCGGTGGCGTGCTCTGACCTCCATAGCTCTTCTCGTTCCTTGGGTTGCTCAAGGTCTCTGAGCCCGAGTCTTAGGCTGATGTTATGCAACGCCAGGTCTGTGGCTAACAAAGCCCCCCTCATTTGTGACCTAATTCAAGAGGGGAAAGCAGACCTGGCAGGTATTACAGAGACCTGGTTGGGCAATGAAGGGGGGTCCCCCTCGTAGAAATGCGCCCACCAGGTTTCTGCGCATTCCATCAGCCAAGAACTCGAGGCAGGGGTGGAGGTGTGGCTGTCATTATAAAGGAAGGTCTTGACCCTAGGGAAGTCACTGTCCCTCAGACAACCAGATGTGAGTCCCTCCTCGTGAAGTGGGGTTATGGGTTACAGATGGGCCTGTTGAATGCGTACCTGGCTCCCTGCCACATATCAGCAGCCCTGCCTGAGCTCCTCAACGTAATGGCCGAGGTGGCAGTTGAGACTCCTAAGCTACTGGTTATGGGAGATTTCAACCTGCCATCCATTGGTGAAACGTCTGAAGGGGCTCAGGAGTTTATGGCTTCCATGACGGCCATGAACCTGACCCAATTAGTTAATGGCCCTACTCACATGGGGGGACACACTCTGGATTTGATCTTTATCTCTGACCAGTGGCTGAATGATCTAGATATAGGGGATATAGTCATCGAACCCTTGTCATGGTCAGATCATTCTCTCCTTAGGCTTGGCCTTCTGACCACTACAACCCACCGCAGGGAGGCAGAATCAATTAAATGGTTCCGCCCCAGGTGCCTGATGGATCCTGATAGGTTCCGGATGGAGCTTGAGCCATTTCCTGAGACCTTGGCTCATGACTCGGCTGAAGACCTAGTGGCGTCCTGGGATAGGATGGCTGCTGGTGCTTTAGACCGGGTCGTGCCTTTGTGGCCTCTGACCTGGCATCGAACCTACCCAGCTCCTTGGTTTTCTGATGAGCTGAGGGGGATGAAACGCCGGAAAAGACGCCTAGAGAGCAGTTGGAGGACCAGCCATTCTGAATTCAACCGAACACTAGTGAGATCTTACATTAAGACCTACTTAGTGGCGATAAAAGCGGCAAAATGTAACTATTTTTCCACTCTTATTGCATCGGCAGATAATCGCCCAGCCGCCTTGTTTAGGATTACCCGCTCTCTACTCCAGCTGAGAGCCCGGGAAGACCCTCTGCAAGGACGAGCTGAGGATTTTGCACAATATCTGCACGATAAAATCGCTCAGATTCGGGAAGGCTTGAAGGACTGGGTTAATTCGGATGAAATGATGAGGGCAGATCTTGAGAACATTATCTGGGATGAGTTTGATACTGTGACTCCTGAGGACATGGACTGGGGAAGCTGAATGCGACCACATGTTTATTGGACCCGTGCCCTTCCTGGCTAGTGCTGCTACCCGGGAGGTTACACGTAGCTGGCGCCAGAGAATTATTAACGCTTTTCTGAGCGAGGGATTCTTACCTCCCGCCTTGAAAGAGGCGGTGGTGAGACCCCTCCTTAAGAAGCCCTCTCTGGATCCGGCTGTTTTAGCAAACTACCGTCCAGTCTCCAACCTTCACTTTTTAGCAAAGGTTGTCAAAAGTGTGGTGGCATGACAGCTCCCACAGTACCTGGATGAAGCTGTCTATCTAGACTCGTTCCAGTCCAGCTTCAGGCCTGGATACAGCACAGAAACAGCATTGGTTGCATTGGTTGATGATCTCTGGAGGGCTCGGGATAAGGGATGTTCCTCTATCCTGGTCCTATTAGATCTCTCAGCGGCTTTTGATACCATTGGTTGGAGGGGCTGGGAGTGGGAGGCACCGTATTACGGTGGTTCTCGTCCTACCTCTCTGACAGGTCGCAGTCAGTGTTGACAGCTGGACAGAGATCGACCTCGAGGCCCCTTACTTGCGGGGTGCCACAGGAGTCGGTCCTCTCGCCTCTCCTGTTCAACATTTATGTGAAGCCGTTGGGGGAGATCATCCGTGGTTTTGGGGTGCGATGTCATCTGTACGCTGATGACACTCAGCTGTACATCTCCACCACAAACCACCCCAATGATGCCCTTGAAGTGATGTCCCAGTGCCTTGAGGCCGTCCGGGTCTGGATGGGGAGAAACAGGCTTCGACTCAACCCTTCCAAGACTGAGTGGCTGTGGCTACCGGCGTCCCGGTACAGCCAGTTAGTCCCATCACTAATTATTGGGGATGAGTCATTGACCCCCGCAGAGAAAGCTCGCAATTTAGGCATCCTCCTGGATGCACGACTGTCTTTAGAAGATCATATAACAGCCGTGGCCAGAGGAGCTTTCTATCAGGTTCGCCTGATTCATCAATTGCGTCCCTTTCTATACCAGGACTCATTACGCACAGTCACTCAAGCCCTCGTCATTTCCCGACTTGACTACTGCAATGCTCTCTACATGGGGCTCCCCTTGAAGTGCACCCAGAAGCTCCAACTGGTCCAGAATGCGACTGCACGAGTAATTATGGGAGCAACATGGTGCTCGCATGTAATTCCTCTTCTACGCGAGCTGCACTGGCTTCCGGTGGCCTTCCGAGTGCGCTTCAAGGTGTTGGTTCTTACCTTTAAAGTGCTCCATGGCTTAGGACCTGAGTACTTACAAGTCCACCTGCTGCAACCAATAACCTCCCACCAACCAATACGCTCTCACAGAGTAGGCCTACTCATAGTACCATCATTAAAACAATGTCGTTCCAAGGGAGAGAGCACCTACACTTTGGAACAAAATACCACCTGGAATATGAATAATCCCAGATCTTCGCACTTTCCGACGTGCCCTGAAGACCTTTCTGTTTCAACAAGCAGGGCTAGCATAAACATCTAAATTCTATGCCAAGGTCTTAGTAGATACACCAAGTTGACTCAACTTATTATTTACTGTTTATAAAATATATTTATATGTATATCAAATCTTAATCTGTTCACCGCCCTGAGTCCTTTGGGAGAAGGGCGGTATAGAAATTCAACAAATAAATAATTAAATAAACTCTTTCATATCGAATTCCATCATTGTAAAGTATACCCATTGTCAATTCTACACTACCTTGAGGATCCATGAAGTAGATTGGAATAAATTTGGCTTTCTGGTTGGGAGTTTGGCATTAAATATCCAATGTAAGGATGAATTTTCCCTTGAATAATCACAGAAGGATTTCACTGTTTCTTGTTGGAAGGAATAGCATAATAAGAGTTGGAAGGGACCTTAGAGGTCTTTTAGTATTCCAAGTGTAGTCTTACCAAAGCATTATAAAGTGTTACTAATACTTCACATGACCTCGTATTTTTGTGTTAATGTAGCCTGTGGTTGTATTGGTTTGTTTGACTGTTGCTGCACACTGCAAGATTCCTCTCACGGTTACTGGTATTGAGCCAGGTTCCACCTATTTTATATCTATATATTTGTTTTTCTTGTTTAAATTCAAAACTATATTTTTTCTCACCATTGAACATCCAGTGTTCAAGTCAGTTGAGATTCTTCTGGATCTTCAGCCTATTTTCTGGGGTGTCGGCTATTCCTGCCAGCTTGGTGTCATCTGCAAATTTGATAAGTTCCCCTTCTGTTTTCTCTTATGAACATATTAAAAAGTAGTGACAAAACCTTGGGGTACCTCACTGCTTACTTTCCTCCATGTAGATGTAATTCTATTAAGGATTATATATTGAGTGTTATTTGTCATCCAGCTATGAATCCATCTGGTGGTGATGCTACCTATCCCACATTTTTCTAATTTACCAAGTAGTAGGTTGTGGACTACTTTGTCAGAAGCTTTACTGAAATCCAAGTATATTTCCACAGCATTTTGCTGGTCTATCAGTTAAATCCTTTTTCAAAGAATGAAATGAGATTTGTTTGGAATGATCTGTTTTTAACAAACCCACCTTGGCTTCTGGTTATAACTTTGCTTGCTTCTAGGTGTTGGCAGATTTGTTGCTTAATTTTCCAGGATTTTCCCAGGTATTGATGTCAGGCTGAGTGATCAGTAGTTTCCTGGATCTAGTTGATGAAAACCACAACAGCTCTTTTCCAGTCTTCTGGTTGGTGTTCCAAGATCTTTGAAAGATATGGTTTAATGTTTCCAAGATCACAGCTGCCAACTTCTTCAGAAGTCTGGGGTATAATCCACCTGGTCCTTGTGATTTGAACATCCAGAGTGGACAGGTGTTCTCTTATCATTTTCTTGTCTATTTAAATTTATTCCTAGTCTGTCTATTTCTGGTAGGTTGGGCTATTTTTTCTTTTTGCGTGAAAAATGAATTAAGCAGCTCTGCTTCCTCCCTGCTCCCCATCACTTCCTTGCCATTTTCTCCCATTAATGAAAATATTATTTCCTTGACCCTTTTCTTGTTTTTTACATGTTGAAAGAAACTTTTAAATTATTATTATTTTGACATTTGTTGCCAGAATTAGTTGCTGAGCCTTAGCTTTCCTGTCTTCATCTTTGCAGATTCAGACTATATGCTGGTATTCTGCCTTAGCTATGTGTCCCTCTTTCCATTTTTAATACTTATCCTTTGTCTTTTAGTTTATCATAAAGTTCTTTGTGCAACTATGCTGGTTTCTTTTTGAATTTCTTTTTCAATAGTATTGTGTTGGCCTGGGCTTTTATAATCAAATTTTTCAGCTTCCCAAGCTTCTTGAATTGTTTTCCTCCTTAAAATTTTCATCTATGGAATCCTTCCCAAAGCTCTCTCTAAGTTGGTTGAAAGTCTAAGATGCTGGTTTGATTATGTTTAGATTGTTGTGTCAGTTGAATTCCAATGTAATATGGTCATTCTCACCCAAAGTTCCTGCAACTTCAACTCTCTCGATCATTTCTTCTCTGTTAGTAAGAGTTAAGATTAGAATAGCTGATGCTCTAGTTCCCTGCAGCTAAGGTGTCAGCTAAATTGGTCAGGAACCTGTTCAATCTCCCACGTGAAGCAGAGTTTGAGGGGGAGGGGGAAACTACAAGACCAGTCTGGTTGCACAAAGAGCGCTCTGACAAATTAAGGGGCAAAAAGGTCAAATATAAAAAATGGAAAGAGAGGCACATAACTAAAACAAATAGCCCAAATCTGCAAAGAGGGATTCGGGAAAGCTAAAGTCCAGAATGAGCTAAATTTGCAACTAATCCCAAAAATAACAATAAAGTATTTCTTTTAATATGTAAGGAACAAGAAGGAACTCAAGGAAACAATAGGTCCATTAAGCAGATGGCAAGAAGGTGACTGGCAGCAGAGAGAAAGCAGGATTGCTTAATTCCTTCTTTGCAACTGTTTTTATACAAAAGGAAGAAATAGCCCAAGCTACCCACCCTGGATCAGATGGTCTGCATCCCAGGACTCTGAAGGAGCTAACAGACGTAATGTCGGAGCCATTGAGTGTAATCTCAGAGCTCTTGTAGCACAGGGGAACTACCAGAGGACTGGAAAAGAGTTGAAGTGGTACAAATCTTCAAAAGGGAAATGGATCCAGGAAATTATAGGCCAATCAGCTTGACATCAATACCTGGGAAAATTCTGAAAAAGATAATCAACCAGAGGATTTGTGAACACCTAGAAATGAACAAGGTGATTACTAGAAACCAGCATGGATTTGTTAAAAACTGATCATGCCAGACAAGCCACATATTCTTTTTTGATAAAGTGAAGAATTTTGATAGACTTGAGCATTCAACAAGATACAGTTTGGTGGTGTTGAAAATTAAGGTTCTGTAGTTAGTCTGGAAAAATCAAATGTGTTGGTTCAGTAGTAACTGTGAGAGAGATCTAGGTGTCTTAATGAAGCAGTCCCCAACCTTTCCAACTTGGCAGTCCAACCCAGCATGGTGATGGTGAGGAGTGTGTGAGTGGCAGGTGCACGCACCTGCATATAGCTCCATTTGTGCAAGTGATGTGTGCACGCGTCCTCCACTTGCATGGAAGGAGCTTTGCTGTTGGGGACCCCTGTCTTAATGGACCATCAGTTAAGAATGAACCAGGAATTTACGGCAGCTGCCAAAAAAATAATAATAATCAAATGTAGTACTGTAGAGCACCAAAGATAGGGGTTTGGAAGCTAAACTGTATGATGAACAGTTGAGGGATCTAGGTATATCTAGCCTATTGAAGACATGATAACTGTCTTTCAGTGCTTGAATGGTTATCAGAAAAGAGGTGAATGACTTATTCTACAAAGCACCTGAAGGCAAGGAGTAATGGATGAAAACTTGTTAAAGAGAGAACCAAACTAAAAGGAAGGAGAAATTTTCTGACAGAACAATAAACCAATGGAACAACTTATCTCCTGGAGTTGTGGGTGCTCAATCACTGGAGATGTTCAAAACTAGGCTGGGCAGCCATTTGACCAGGATGGTAGAACTTCTCCTGCCTTGATCTGGGGGTTGGACTAGAATATTTCTGAGCTCCCTTCCCGCCCTGTGATTTGACGTCCTTTTCCTTCTCCATGCTTATTAAGAATAGTGTTTCAGCCATGCTCGAAGCATCATCTTGATTGGAAAGGGTGTAGGCTGAAACACAATCTCCAGAGTATCAACACATTCTGCTAATAATTCTCCCTGCTGCTGACAGACCTGAGCCTTGATAGAGAAGTCTAGCAGAAAGCTTAGCTGGAGCCCCACATTATTATTTTTAGGAGCAGGAGAGTTTCAGAAAAAAAATCAAAGTGATAGCAAGGCCAGGAGAATGGCTAGGCAGATATGACTTGGAGGAAAACAATTGACAAAGGGTGGTGCTGATGGGCCCAGAGAAGAAAAGAAGCAACATAAAGCTTAAGTTCCAAGATTCCTGGAAGTGGAATGATTATCCCTAAACTACCGTATTTTCCGGCGTTTAAGACGACTTTCTAACACACAAAAATCTTCTCAAAAGTCGGGGGTCGTCTTATACGCCGGGTGTCAGTCTCCTGTAACCAGGCAGACCAGCCCGAAAGGCTTTGACGAGCCTTAAATGGCTCTAAGGAGCCAAGCTGAATTGCCTGCTGAGTTGCCGCTAATCAGCTGAGTTACACGCAAGCCCTGTGTAAAAGGGAAAAACTTCCCTTTTACACAACGCTGGTGCAGCTGGGATCGCCAGACCTTGGATGGCCAAGCCCCGTGTAAAAGGGAAAAACTTCCCTTTTACACAATGCTGGCCATCCCAGCTGAGTTGCCTGATTAGCAGGCAACTGAGCTGGGATCGCCAGAGCTTGGATGGCCAAGCCCCGTTTAAAAGGGAAAAACTTTCCTTTTATACAACGCTGGCCACCCCAGCTGCTAATTTTTGCCTGCTAATTGATACGTAGCAAAAATCCCCCACCCCACCCCAGCTTGCTTACTTTAGCTGCTAGCCGCAACGCTTGCCTTGCCTTGCCTGCAATCCATTGCATCAGCAAGCAACTAAATCTCCCTGCCTGCTTGATTGCAGGCAGGGAGATTTAGTTGCTTGCTGATGCAAGCAACTTGTGGACTTCAACTCCCAGAATTACTCAGCCAGCAAAGCAAAGCTGGCTGAGGAATTCTGGGAGTTGAAGTCTACAAGTCTTAAAGTTGCCAAGGTTGGAGACCCCTGTTCTATTGGGTAAATTTTTTTCCCCCTTTGGGAGCTTTAAAAAGTAGTTAATTGGGGGGTTTTTTAGTTGTTCTTTTTTAGACCTAGCCATTTAAAGGCTAGGTCTAAGTTTTAGGCTAGGAAGTTTTAAATTTAACTTTCATATAAAAATAAGAATAAATAAAAAATTAAAAAAAATAAAATAAAAATAAAATAAAATAAAATAAAATAATAAAATTTGTGCAGCTTTCTGAAATTTAGTGTGTTTCTGTAGAGTTTCACTCTAACAAACGCACAAAATCTCACAAAGCTATATGTGGAATTTTGTGTGTGTAAAGTGTGAAAGTTGTTTTTTTGGGCTTTTTGTGGCTGTGTGAGGTTCCTGCTTGTTGCAGGGGCCATTTTGGGACTAGCACAGCTGCTTTTACATTGTGGGTGAGCCAGTTGATGTTTTTTAATTTTTATTTGGTGTGCGTTGGAAGAGGGGTCGTCTTATACAGCAAGTATAGCCCAAACCCTATATTTTTACAGGAAAAGTCAGGGGTCGTCTTATACGCCCAGTCGTCTTATACGCCGGAAAATACGGTAATATATCCTCAGTTCCACACAGTTTCACTTTTATCTCTCTGTTGTTTCCCTTTCCATCTTCCATGAGCTAGTTAGCACTAACGTGAAATTTGCAGCTCTCCTGATGATCTTACCAGAAGAGTAGCATACAAAACCAGAATGAACAACTGCATAAAAATGCACCACCCCCTGCCGCCAGAAAGCATTTTCCTTTTGTTCCTCCCTGATATCCAGTATCTTCATTCTATGCTATTAATCTAAAAGTAGAAGCATGTGTGGTCTTACTTTTAAGCACAACAAACCCTTCAGGAAGGCCACCTCGGAGGCCCAGACCAAGGCTGTTCAGATCAGATTGCTTCTGCTTCTGAATCCACTCTCGTACAAGTGGGGTATTCTGATTGTCCCTCAAGTTGTTTAGATTTGTGCCCAGCAGGCCTTTCACAATTTCAGGGGTTAATTCCTACAGAATAAATAGAACAAAACCAGTTAGGAGCAATCTTCATTTTGCTGCTTTCTCAACCCTCAACTCTCAACCACCGCATGCATATAAGACATACTGTACACTTGACTTCCTTCAGAGAAGTTAACATTGAAGTCACTGCAAATGAGCAGAAACGCTTCTGCTTTCCCCACAGTTGAAGTCATCGCATTTCACCACCAAATGGTTGTAACCCTGAGAGGAGAAACACCCAAATCCCCCAGCCTGCTGAGGGAAAGGAACCAACCAGCACTGACTCAGTTACAGGCATCCACGCCACTTTCCCAGATCATCATTTGGCTGCACTCATCTTGGCCTTTTCAGACAATACCCATAGGCAGACAAGGCAGCACATGTCCCACACTCATACCCTCAGCCAGAGGTGGGTTTCAGCAGGTTCTGATCAATTCTGGAGAACCGGTAGTGGAAATTTTGAGTAGTTTGGAGAACCGGTAGTAAAAATTCTGACGGCCCCCACCCTCATCTATTTTCTGCCTCCCAAGTCCCAGCTGATCAGGAGGAAATGAGGATTTTGCAGTAACCTTCCCCTGAATTGGGGAGGGAATGAAGATTTTACAGTATCCTTCCCCTGCCACACCCACCAAGCCATGCCCTGCCCACCAAGCCACACCCACAGAACTGGTAGTAAAAATTTTTGAAACCCACCATTGCCCTCAGCCAGGGGTGAAATGCTCCCGGTTCGGACCGCCTCAGGTGAGTAGGTAGCGATGGCGGCGGGCAGTTCGAAGAACTGGTAGCAAAAATCTCTGCCCCTGCCCCCCATGGCCAGCTGAGCCGCGCGATCATCAGAGCCTTTTTTTCCCTTTTAAATGGCTCTGACGATCCTAGCTGAGTTGCTTGCTAATCAGGCAACTCAGCTGGGACCATCAGAGCCTTTTGAAAGCATTTTTTACATGGCTTTACATGTAAAAAATGGTTTTAAAAGAAAAAAGAAATTGGCCACGCCTACCCAGTCACATTACCCCCCACCCCCACCCCACCAAGCCACATCCACAGACCGGGTAGTAACAAATTTTAGATTTCACCCCTGGTAGCAATTAGAAAAGGAACATCCACACTGAAGCAGCTCATAATCCCAATAAATGCAAAATCCTTTAGAGGGGAGCATGGACTGTATGTTACATTATGAACTTCAAGAACTGTTTGGCAGCTGTAAGGACTGAGTCTCCAAGAATTCTGGAAATGGCTGTGCCCACGTGGAAGGGCTTGGAGGTTGGAATTAGCCCTGCCTAGCCAGGGCAACAGCCTTTTCTTGGGGACCTGTGTGTTACAATTTAGCATTATGTAAAGTTTCCATCTGTGCGGTTGTGTGTCTACTCATCACAGGACTACATGCTGTCAGTCGCACATTTATCTGGGTTTTATGGGCACACTCTCCTTGAAGTGAGATTTTTGAAGCATTTGGTATTATTATCAAAGTTTTGTGATTTGCTAAGTGTCCTTTCTTAACAGAACCAGATTAGATAGCTTCTATTAGAATGGAGGTAAATATCTTAGAATACGGAGTGATGTAGATTCTAGTGTGAACATGGTTAGAGTAGAAGTATCCTATGGCTGAATTTGTGGCAAGCTGACCAAAATTTGCCATAACTGATGGACTACATCCTTACAATTAGTATGTGATATGTGCAACTAAGGGTGATAGTCTAGTCCAGTGATGGTTAACCTTTTTGGTGCCAAGTGCCCAAAGTGCATGCGCATGCACGCAAATGCACATGCGTGTGTCCGAACCCCCAAAATGCAATGGGTGCGCCCCCCGCATGCCCCCCTGTGCATTTTGGGCCTGGAAAGCCTCCTGCACCAACCTGCACCACCCTGCGCATGCACCCTGCCCACCCGCACATGCACAGTCATGCTTCATGAGACTTGAAGACCAGCTGGCCAATGGGAAGCATGCACACAAAGAGGGCTCACGCGTGCCATAGGTTCACCATCATGGGTCTAGTCTGTACACTTCATCTTGCTACAGGTAATCCTCTACTTACAACAGTTCATTTAGTGACCACTCAAAGTTACAACAGCACTGAAAAAATGACTTATGACCATTTTTCACACTTACGACCATTACAGCATTCCCATGGTCACAAGATCAAAATTCAAATCCTTGGCAATTGACTCATATTTATGAGAATTGCAATGTCCCAAGATCGTGTGATCAGCTTTGCAACCTGACAAAGTCAATGGGGAAGCCAGATTCACTTAACAATCATATCACTAAATTAATAACTGCAGTGATTCACTTAACATTGGCAAGAAATGCAGTAAAATGGAGCAAAATTCACTTAACAAATGTCTCACAACAACAGAAACATTGTGTCACATTGATTAGTTGACTATTATTTTATTTTTTATTATTAATCATATTTCTATGCCGCCCACTCTCCGAGGACTCTGGGCGGCTTACAACAATCGACTGTATACTAAATAGCATATTGCCCCCAACAATTTGGGTCCTCATTTTATCCACCTCGGAAGGATGGAAGGCTGAGTCAACCTTGAGCCAGTGAGATTTGATCTGCTGAACTAGCAGTCAACTGAAATAGCTGCAGTACAGCACTCTAACCACTGTACCACCTCGGCTCGACTAGAGCTAGCAAGGTAATTTTTTTAAACACTAAAAATTTTAAAATCTTAAATATTTCAAAATTCAAAATATTTAAAATGGAAGCTTTGAAATCTAAACAAAACTTCAAAGCCTGAGAAATGTGGCATTGACCTGTTCCCCGCATACATTTTTAAAACTTTCATCAGTATTTTCATCCATCCAAATTGTTTGTCTTCAAGATTCTTGGAGAACCTCCCAGGGGGCTCCCCTTGAGGAGCATCCGGAGGCTCCAACAGGTGCAGAATGCGGCTGCGTGGGGAATTATGGGAGCAAGGGAGGGCCTCTCCTGCGTGAGCTGCATTGGCTTCCAGTGGTCTTCTGGGTGCGCTTCAAGGTGTTGGTTACCACCTTTAAAGCGCTCCATGGCATAGGACCTGGGTATTTGCCGCCTTCTGCCACCGATAGCCTCCCACTGACCAGTACGCTCCCACAGAGAGGGACTCCTCAGGGTGCCGTCAGCCAGGCAATGACGGCTGGCAACCCCCAGGGGGAGGGCCTTCACTGTGGCAGCTCCTGCCTTCTGGAACAATTAGCCCCCGGAGATACGAAGGATATCAGATCTCCGGGTCTTTTGCAGTGCCCTAAAAACTTTTTTTTCCCATCAAGCAGGGCTGGTGTAAACCCCCCCGCCCCCATTTTAGCTTTTTAAATTGTTAATGGGTTTTCGCTCGAATGTTTTAAATTTAGGGCCAAAGTTATGTAATTCTTTTAAAATTTAAAATTTTGTATTGGTATGTGTTTTAGTCTTGGCTATGCACCGCCCTGAATCCACTAGGAGAAGGGCGGTATACAAACTGAATAAAATAAATAAATAAATAAAATAATTACCCTGTCAGATGGCTGGGGAAAACTGATTTCAGCTACCTTTTTCTTTAAAGTTCACTCACCTTTAGAGAGCTGCTTTTCAGGCCCAAAAAAGTTTGAATGTCCATGTTGACATCATTTTTGCTAAGTGCCCTGAGATCTTCACCTGGAGCACCTCCTACAAGCAAGGAGGAGAATTTAGCTGATATTTTTTACTGGTCTTCTCGAATGAAAGAGCAATGGGAATTTTTTCTTCAAATAGTTTCAACAGATTTTTTAATAGCTGCACATTTTCTAAATTATTTCAAACCAATACACGTGGTGAGTATTGGGGGTTTCACAGCTGTATCTTTACATTTTATGACTAACTACTTAAAGGAGTGTTTCATATGACGTAAGTCATGGAAAACGCTTTTAAGTAGTGTAAGTCATAAAATGTAAATTTCCAATCCATGTAAAATGATGATGGTGGGAATAGAGAGACATCAGCCTCTCTATTTATGTCAAAACCTGTGGTTCCCCCATCCAGGCCCCACAGCCTCCAGGCACAGCAATAGCATCACTTGGGTCACCAAGAATGGAAATATAGAGTTGGATGTCATCAGCATAGTGCAAATACCTCAACCCATGGTGACGGATGATCTTGCCCAGCAGTTTCATATAGATGTTGAAAAGGAGTAGAGAAAGTATTGAGCTTGGCAACCACAATATAGCAGCTGAAGGTAGACCTCTCATTCTCTGTCAATACCAGCCATGGAGAAGGGGAAAGGAGCCGAATAAATGCAGAACTGTACCATCCAGCCCCCACAGCCAACCCAAAAGAATACCATGGTTCATGGTATTGAAAGCTGCTGAGAGGTCAAGGAGAGTGAGGATGCCACTACCCTTATGCTGCTCTTGCCAGAGATCAATTAGAATAGAGCTGGAAGGGATCTTGGAGCTCTTCTAGTCCAGCCCCTTGCTCAAGCAGGAGACCCTATACCATTTCAGACAAGTGACTTAAAAACCTCCAGTGATGAAGCACCCACAACGAATGAAGGGAAGGTGCTCCACTGGTTAATTGCCCTCACTATTAGGAAGTTTCTCCTTAATTAGTTTCTATCCAAATCCTACAGCCATTCTAATAGCCATTCGCTATTTCTAAAATCTCAACATCTTTTTTGTAATGTGTAATCCAAAACTGGATGCAGTATTCCAGGTGTGGCCTTACTAAGACTTTATGAAGCTGTACTAATACTTCACATGATTTTGATTCTTTGCCACTGTTATTCAACCAAGCATTATATTAGCTTTTTTGGCTACTGCCACACACTGCTGACTTCCTTAAAAGCATCTGGAAATGTCCCCTCCTCTAGTATCACTGACTGGACCCACCCGCTAATCACCATCCAGGAGGGACAAAGATATAACTGACAGGTGATGGTGCTGTCCACTTATCAGGGCCAACAGGATCAAACTGTTTCCAGAGAAGAGGGCAAAACCTCTCCCTGAGCATTTCACACGGATCATCTCCATGCATGGGATCCAACTAAGAATGAACCCAAGTGACTTTGTCCATCAAGTGCTAAACAAACTCCTTGGCCCAGCCCTGCAAACGATCATCTGACATCCCCCATCCCCGACCTAAGTTCCCTTCTTTCCCACCCTTGTTCTTGGCTTTCTATTCATCCATCTTTTTATCGTGCTTTTGTTCTGTTGGCACTCTTTTCATTTCTTCCTTTTTATTATTGTAAGCCACCTAGATTAGTCACACAGCAAGATAAATAAAACATAACAAATAAATAAAAATTTAACAAATAAATAATTAATACTTCAATTAGATGTAATTCATATAGCATGCACAACTCTCAGCCTGAATGGCTTAGTTCAGGAACATGTAATACCCAAATAAAAAACCAAGTCATGACTTAATCTAATTACTCAGTTCACCCAATTTATAAGGACATAAAATGCTGTGAACCCCAAACTACTTGACACAGTTTTAGCCTAGCCTACTCTATGAGTCATATTGAGCCTTACTGGAAAGTTTTGTGCTTAGATTCATCCATCCATCCATGCATTCAAAAGTTTTTGTACACACTCCCTCCCCAATCTGGGGACTATATTGTTTGTATAGATGCAGTTTAAAAGCAATTCAAGACTTGATTTCAAATTGTTGTTCAACAAGCTCTAAACCTCAACTGGGGTTTCCTCTGAAGGGAAATAGTAATAAATATTACTAGAATAGTATATTTACTAGTGAAGTTCAAACGCACGTAAAAATGCAAGTAGAAAAATAGGGACCACCTTTGGTGGGAAGGTAACAGCGTTCTGTGTGCCTTTGGCATTTAGTCATGACCACATGACCACAGAGACATCTTCAGATAGCACTGGCTCTTCGGCTTTAAAATGGAGATGAGCACCGTCCCCTAGTCAGGAACGACTAGCACATATGTGTGAAGGGAACCTTTACCTTTTTAATATAACATACTCTAGAATATAATACTAGAATTAGAAGAAACTTGTTATTCTATAAATATTTCTTTCCTGTAACAAATAGTTTAGTTTAGTTTAGTTTATTGCATTTTTATACCACCCTTCTCCCAAAGGACTCAGGGCGGTGTCCAATCTTAATAAAACAGTAATCACACAAAAATTAAAAACCCAATTAAAATAATTCAATCCATTGGCCGTTATTAAAACCCCAAATAAAAACGATTAAAAAACCCATTTAAAATCATATATATATATATATATATATATATATATATATATATATATATATATTACATGTATTTATATGCCGCCCTTCTCCTGAAGGACTCAGGGTGGCGAACACAAGTTAAGAAACAGGAACAATAAAATCGTATTTTAAATCAAATAACTAATTAATGATAAATAATAAACCTAGACTCAGAGTCAGCCTATTTGCTTGAACAGCCAAGTCTTCAGCTCCCAACGAAAGGAGCGGAGATCAAGAGCCGTCCGGAGCTCGGTAGGTAATTCATTCCAGAGGGTGGGAGCACCCACAGAAAATGCCCTACCTCTGGGCACCGCTAGATGACATTGGCTCGCCGTCGGGACCCTGAGGAGAGCGGCCCTATGTGAATGAACAGGACGGTGGGAAGCAGGCAGGAGAAGGTCCTGTAAATATCCTGGACCTAAATCATGTAGGGCCTTATAGGTGAGAACTAGTACCTTGAAGCGGACCCGGAGAACCACTGGTAACCAGTGCAGCTGACGCAGGAAGGGTGTTATATGGGAGTAACAAGGGGCTCCTGTAACAACCCGTGCGGCTGCATTCTGGATCAGCTGGAGTCTCCGGATGCATCTCAGGGGCAGGCCCATGTAGAGGGAATTGCAGTAATCCAAGCGGGAAATAACCAGGGCATGAGTGACTGTGCGAAGGTCATCTCGGTCCAGGAAAGGGCGCAACTGGCGCACCAGGCGAAGCTGTGAGAAGGCCCCCCTGGTCACAGCCATTAGATGGTCTTCTAGGGACAACCGAGCATCCAGGAGGACACCCAAGTTCCGAGCCCTATCAACGGGGGCAAGTTTTTCTCCATCCATCAAAAGTGATGGGGTTTCTGAAATCTGAGATGCCGGCATCCACAGCCACTCAGTCTTGGAGGGATTGAGTTTGAGTCTGTTTCTACCCATCCATGCCCGTACCGCCTCCAGGCAACGGGACATCACGGAAAGGGCATCTCTGGGGTGGTCTGGGGTGGAGATGTATAATTGGGTATCATCAGCATATTTATTATTTATTTATTATTTATTATTTCAATTTATATACCGCCCTTCTCCCCGGGAGGGGGACTCAGGGCGGTGAACAACCAGATTTAAAACACATATAATACAAACATTAAAAGAATTATAAAATTAAATTAAATTCATTTGGCGTTCCAAATAAAATTCTAACCCCATTAAAATACCCAATTTAAAACCCCCAAAATCAATTAAAAAATTTTGTTCAAACCCCATTAAAAACAATCAAGCAAGGCCGGCTTGTTGGAATAAATAGGTCTTAAGGGCCTTTCGGAAAGTGCGGAGGTCCGGGATCAAACGAACTTCTGGAGGCAGCTCGTTCCATAGGGTGGGTGCCCCCACAGAGAAGGCTCTCCCCCTGGGGGCCACCAGCCGACATTGCTTGGCTGATGGCACCCTGAGAAGGCCCTCTCTGTGTGAGCGTACTGGCCGGTGGGAGGTTATCGGTAGCAGCAGGCGGTCCCGCAAGTACCCCGGTCCCATGCCATGGAGCGCTTTAAAGGTCAAAACCAACACCTTGAAGCGCACCCGAAAGGCCACCGGAAGCCAGTGCAGCTCGCGCAGGAGAGGTGTCACATGGGAGCGCCCTGTCGCTCCCATAATCACCCGCGCGGCCGCATTCTGGACCAGTTGGAGCCTCCGGGTGCACCCCAAGGGGAGCCCCATGTAGAGAGCGTTACAGTAGTCCAAGCGAGACGTGACGAGTGCATGAGTGACTGTGCACATGGAGTCCCGATCCAGAAAGGGGCGCAACTGGCGCATCAGGAGAACCTGATAAAAGGCCCCCCTGGCCACGGCCGCCACATGCCCTTCCAAGGAAAGCCGTGAATCCAGGAGGACACCCAAGTTGCGAGCCCCCTCTGTGGGGGCCAATGACTCACCCCCAATAGCCAGCGATGGCACTAGCTGGCTATACCGGGACGCCGGCATCCACAGCCACTCGGTCTTGGAAGGGTTGAGACGAAGCCTGTTCCTCCCCATCCAGACCCGCATGGCCTCAAGGCACTGGGACATCACTTCGAGGGCATCATTGGGGTGGTCAGGGGTGGAGATGTACAGCTGAGTGTCATCAGCGTACAGTTGGCAACTCACCCCAAAACCACGGATGATCTCACCCAGCGGCTTCACATAAATGTTGAACAGGAGCGGCGAGAGGACCGACCCTTGTGGCACCCCGCAAACGAGGCGCCTCGAGGTCGACCTCTGCCCCCCTGCCAACACAGACTGCGATCGGTTGGAGAGATAGGAGGAGAACCACCGTAGCACGGT
This sequence comes from Masticophis lateralis, assembly GCA_030761175.1. Classification (NCBI taxonomy): domain Eukaryota; kingdom Metazoa; phylum Chordata; class Lepidosauria; order Squamata; family Colubridae; genus Masticophis; species Masticophis lateralis. Next base: position 13,752,489 of record JAUDYJ010000016.1, read on the forward strand.
GCCTCCCACCCCCAGACCCCCCAACCGACGCAGCATGATACCATGGTCGATGGTATCAAAAGCCACTGAGAGATCTAACAGGACCAGGACAGAGGAGCATCCCCTGTCCCGAGCCCTCCAGAGATCATCCACCAACGCGACCAATGCCGTCTCCGTGCTGTACCCAGGTCTGAAACCAGACTGGCATGGATCTAGATAGACAGTTTCCTCCAGGTACTGTGGGAGCTGGCGCGCAACCACACTCTCAACAACCTTCGCAACAAAGCGAAGGTTGGAGACAGGACGAAAATTTGCCAAAACAGCCGGGTCCAGAGAAGGCTTCTTGAGGAGGGGCCTCACCACCGCCTCTTTCAAGGCGGCAGGCAAGAAACCCTCACTCAAAGAAGCATTTATAATCCCCTGGAGCCAGCCTCGTGTAACTTCCCGAGTGGCCAGTACCAGCCAGGAAGGACACGGGTCCAATAAACATGTGGTTGCGTTTAGACTCCTCAAAGTCCTGTCCACGTCCTCGGAAGTTACAGGATCGAACTCATCCCAGATAACGTTCTCAAGACCAGCCTCAGTCACCTCGCTGGAATCTACCCAGTCAGAGTCCAAGCCTTCCCGAATCTGAGCGACTTTATCGTGCAGATACTGTGCAAAATCCTCAGCCGGCCCTTGCAAGAGGTCCTCCCGCGCTCCCTGATGTAGGAGGGAGCGGGTCACCCTAAACAAGGCGGCTGGGCGGTTATCTGCCGATGCAATAAGAGCAGAAAAGTAATTACGCTTTGCCGCTTTTATCGCCACCAAATAGGTCCTAAGATGGGACCTAGCTAGTGTTCGGTCGGATTCAGATCGACTCACCCTCCAACCACTCTCTAGGCGTCTTTTCCGGCGCTTCATCTCCCTCAACTCCTCAGAGAACCAAGGAGCCGGGCAGATTTGGCGCCGGGTCAGAGGCCACAAAGGGACGACTTGGTCCAGGGCACCAGCGGCCGTCCTATCCCAGGCGGCCACCAGGTCCTCGGCCGAGTCGTGAGCCAGAGTTTCGGGCATTGGCCCAAGCTCCCTCTGAAACCCATCAGGGTCCATCAGGTGCCTGGGGCGGAACCACCTAATCGGTTCCGCCTCCCTGCGGTGGGGTTCGGCGGTCAGAAAGTCTAGCCTCAGGAGAGAATGGTCCGACCATGACAGGGGTTCAATAACTATATCCCCTACATCTAGGCCATTCAGCCACTGACCAGAGACAAAAACCAGGTCCAGAGTGTGTCCTCCTGTGTGAGTGGGGCCAAGAATTAATTGTGTCAGGTCCATGGCTGTCATGGAAGCCATAAACTCCCGAGCCAACCCAGACGCCTCACCGACAGACGGCAGATTGAAATCCCCCATGACCAAGAGCCTGGGGGTATCAACTGCCACCTCGGCAATAACGTTGAGAAGCTCGGGCAGGGCCGCTGTCATGTGGCAGGGAGCCAGGTACGCGATCAGCAAGCCCACCCGCACACCATGGCCCCACTTCACCAGGAGCGACTCACATCCGGCTATCTGAGGTACAGTGGTCTCCCTTGGATCCAGACTTTCCCTTATAATGACCGCCACCCCCCCACCCGTGCCCTGGGCCCTTGGCCGATGAAATGCTCGGAAACCCGGCGGGCACAACTCTACGAGGGGGACCCCCCCTCTTGGCCCAACCAGGTCTCCGTAATACCTGCCAGGTCCGCACCCCCCTCCTGAATAAGATCACAGATGAGGGGGGCCTTATTAACCACGGACCTGGCATTACACAACATCAACCTCAGGCCCGGACGCCGTAACTCTGAGCAACTCGGGGGGCGAGAAGAGCCTTGAGGGCCGAGGCACGCCACCGCTTGGAGACAGCGGCTACGTGCCCCCAATACATGATACGGCCCCCTGCTCCCGCCATATCTGCCCCTCCCAACCATGGCTCTGATGGAATTACCCTCCTTACCTTCTGCAGCGAGCTCCTCCTCACCCCGTTCCCCGCCTCCCGTTTCAGGCCCCTGTGACGAGCCCGGCCTATAGCCCTCCCTCCCCTCCCCCCTCCCCCATCCTCCTAAAAGGTTAGACAGAGACAATTTTAAAAAACCCCGCAACCCCCTCTTTGCGGCATGCCACCTCTCGGGGTTCCAAAACCCGTCATCGAGGTAGGCCCTCGATAGAGTAGAGGGCCAAGCCTGCGAGAGGGGGGAATCTCGCAGACCAAGACGCTCCGCTTCTTGGTCTGCGAGATTGATGATATCTCACCCCAAAGCCACGAATGATCTCACCCAGTGGCTTCATATAGATGTTAAAGAGCAGTGGGGAGAGAACCGACCCCTGAGGCACCCCACAATTTAGGGGCCTTGGGGTGGATCTCTGCCCTCATGCCCATACAAACTGTAAGCTTGTAAGACAGTGCCTCCCACCCCCAACCCCTCAAGTCGCTGCAGTAGGATACCATGGTCGATGGTATCAAAAGCCGCTGAGAGGTCAAGTAGGACCAGGATGGAGGAACAACCACCATCCCAAGCCCGCCAGAGATCATTCACCAGAGTGACCAATGCCGTTTCTGTGCTGTGTCCGCGTCGGAAGCCCGATTGGTACCAGTCAAGGTATTCTGTTTCCTCCAGGAACTGTGGGAGCTGTTGCGCCACTACAGTCTCAACAACCTTCGCGATGAAGCGAAGGTTGGAGATGGGACAATAGTTATTAAGTGAATCTGGATCCAGGGAAGGCTTCTTGAGGAGAGGTCGAACTACCGCCTCCTTAAGAGAGGCGAGGAAGTTCCCCTCTCTCAACGAAGCATTGAAAATTGCCTGGATCCAGTCTCTAGTCACCTCCCTGGCAGCCGAAACCAACCAGGAGGGACAAGGGTCCAATAAGCAAGTAGAGGAACTAAGTTTGCCCATAATCCTGTCCACTTCCTTGACAGAAACAGGGTCAAACTCAATCCAGATATTGTTCTCAGACCCACCCTAGTCTCCCGATTGGATTCTGTCCAGTCAGAGTCCAATCCGATCCGGATCTGAGCGATTTTATCATGCAGAAACTGTACAAAACTTTACAGCTCTGCCCTGTAAAGGGTCTTCCCTCACTCCCTGATTGAGGAGGGAGCGGGTCACACGAAACAGGGCCGCTGAGCGGTTTTCTGCAGATGCAATGAGGGCGGCGAAGTAATCTCGTTTTGTCGCTTCCATTGCCACTAGATAAGACCTAATATGGGTTCTTAACTGTGTTCGGTCAGATTCAGATCGGGAGGACCTCCAACGTCTTGACGTCTAGACGTCTTTTCCGACGTTTCATTTCCTGGAGCTCCAGGGAAAACCAAGGAGAGACCCGGGATCTGCGGCAGGTTAGAGGCCGCAAAGGTGCAATTCTGTCTAAGGCGTCAGTAGCCGACCGTTCCCAGGATGCCACTAGAGCCTCAACTGAATTGCAGGATTGAGAGGTGGGGAATGTCCCAAGCTCCTTTAAGAACCTTTCTGGGTCCATCAGGCGCCTGGGGCAGGACCATTTTATGGGTTCCATCTCCATGCGGCAAGGGCTGGCAGATTGAAAGTCCAGTCTAAGGAGGGAATGGTCAGTCCATGACAGGGGAGTGATGGAAAGTTCCCCCCTACCATGACCATTTATCCACTGCCCAGAGAGAAAAACCAGGTCAAGTGTGTGTCCTCCCCTATGAGTTGGGCCCTGAATAACCTGAGTCAGGCCCATGGCTGTCATGGAGGCCATGAACTCCTGGACTGTCTCAGATGACTCGCCGATCGAAGGCAGATTAAAATCTCCCACAACCAGAAGGGTGGGGAGTTCAAGTGCCACTTCAGTCAAGACATCGAGCAGTGCAGGCAGGGCTGTGACAACATAGCTGGGAGATAGGTATGTGACCAACAAGCCCGACTGAACTCCAGGGTCCCACTTTAATAGAAGAGACTCACACCCGCCTATCTGAGGGACAGTGACCTCCTTAGGACTCAGACCCTCCCTGACAACCACTGCCACCCCCCCGCCCCTTCCCTGGCATCACGGCTGGTGCAGAACACGAAAGCCTGGGGGGCATAAGTCAGAGAGAGGGATTCCCCCCTCTTACCCCAACCAGGTCTCTGTGATACAGGCCAGGTCCGCACCCTCCTCATCAATAAGGTCTCATATGAGGAGGGCCTTATTCATCACGGACTGGCATTCAAATAAACCAGACGGAGACCAGGTTCCCTCGCTCTCATATTCCCAGGAAAGCAGGGTGAGCAGGAGGTATGGGAGCAAGCCACCATCCGAATGCTTCTGGTGTGATGCTCCCCCCTCCTACTTTGATTTCTTCTGCCCCTTCCCACCATCACAGGTATAGAATGTCCCACCCTCCTCTGAGCATCCCCCACGACTCCCAACCCCCCCCAACCCGTCGGGACTGTCAGCATGGCATGGCTGCTGAACCTTAAGAGACCCCCCAGTCTCATTTTTGTTATTAAAAACCACCCTCCTCCCAGATCCCCTTAAAATTGGATCTAAAAATTTATTTTAAAAACCCCATAGCTTCCGTTCTTTAGCATACCACCTCTCAGGGTTCCAAAACCCATCATCAAGGGCAGCCCGCGATAGTTGAGAGGGCCAAACCTGCGAGAGGGGGGAGTCTCGCAGTGCAAGGAGCTCCGCAGTTGAATACATTGAAGAATAGCAACGAGCTGAGAGTGATGAAGGATCATTTTCTTCTAAAGGGTGTTAGAGATGGTTAAAAACAGGTAGATTAAATAAGGGAGGAAAAGATGTTAAAGAGAAGACAATATGCTAAAAACATCAGAACATCATCGCCCTCTCACAACGATGGGAAGTCTTGTGATTATAATAAGTCTATTCAATGGTGGGAAAAAGTCTCAAAGGCTGCCCTCTCACGGTGACCAAACCAGAGTCATAACATCAAACAAGAAGATGGTCCGTCCCACGATAGTTCAAGACTCTCGGTGTCTGTGTCTCCTCCCATCCTGACACCAGCGATAGCCGAGGCTTAGTTCAGAAAAAAACAAGGTGTAGTCATAGGATGGAATAAATGATTGAATAATCCGGGTAATCCAGGGAGGACAAGATGGTCAAATAATGGTCAAATAAGGCTGCAGATCAATCAATAGCTGTAAATTTATGCTGAGTGGTCATATTAGGCCTAAGTCTAATAACGGGTGGGGGGGGGAGGAACAGTCAAGGGGGGGGGAACCAACTGTCATCCCCCAGCTAACAATCCTCAGTTCCTTCCCCATGACCTTGATCTTCAGGCCATTCAGCCTATTAAGTTGTTAAGCCCCCTCCCATGTTTCAGAAAAAAAGGGGGAGTTTCCAGATCCCTCAAGACTGAGGGATCCTAACATTTGTAATGCTGCCCTTTTCTCCATCAATAATGGGGCGTCTTCGCAGCCAGGCCTCCAGGTACTGCCACCGCCCTCCAGCTGTCTCAGCACTCCTGCCAGCACCATTGTTGCCCTGGCAGCCATCTAGGCCCTGACAATTGGGCCCAAATTGTGGCGTTCTCCATGCTGTTCTCTAACTTCCTTCCCGACAGTCAGTTGTTCCTCAGGCTTCATCCACGGCTCTATCGAGCTGGTAACACCTCGGCTCGCTGGGACGGGGGTCAAAAGATAGTTAACTGACCCCCGACACCCCTGAAAATGCCAAACATCGCCTCCCTAAGCTCAGGGTTCACTGCAGAGCTGCCATTTTGGTCTGTTGCCCAACGGAATATATATATATAAAATGCTTTGGGATTTGACATACATATATATTGTGCCTTTGTAGTTGTAACACCAATATGCTACATTAGACCTATATTTGTATTTCCTGTAACAAAAATACAGGATACCTTTTTATTAGGTTCTGTAAAGTATCTGGAATTTGTCAAAACAGATGTTCTTGCCTTTTGATCAGAGCCCATATCAGACCCATCTCTTCGCTTCCTGCCCAGCACATATCTTAGATTGGAGATGCTAACACTCACTTTTGATCTGTGTTGACCAAGTGGCCAATTTTGAGAACAAAACTAATGAAGAGGATCCTTTGTAGAATACACAAAGGATCCTCTTCATGGGTTTGTGTAAAAGAATACACAAACCCAAATTAAGAGGCCGGAATGGGGGATTTTAACTTACGTTTCTAAATGTATAAAAAGGAGTTACATGTTCTCTGAACTGTAGCTCTTCCCTGCGTGTCTTTTGTATGTGTTTGGAACAGCTGACCATTGGTCTTTAACTTTGATCAAGATTAAATGCTGATTCTTATTCAAGCCTCAATTTAAGTTTCATTTTTGGCTCACTGTGGCTTAAACATATTATCAGACCCCTCTGTCTATGTTTCTACTTACCCAGATATGGCCTGATCCGTTTATAATATTCACTGTATTCATAGTGACGATCTGAAAAAGCCCGCTTGGCTTTGAGATACAGATGATCCTTGATGGCTGACGAGCAATTGGATGGGTCAAGCAGAGTGGCCATCCTGTCAAGAAAAGGCAAGGTAAGAAAAAGGAAGGGATCCAGCTCTCACAATACTTCCTTCTTGCCTCAATTTCACTTCTCCACAATTTTTTCAAAAATAGTGCTTTTAGTAACACCTAAACTGCTGACTAGAAGAATTCGCTAAAAGGAGCAACATCAGATGTTCAGCTTATTTTTGATTTTCTTTGGGAGAGCTCTTCCTCATTCATATAGCTTTGACCTCATCAATAAGATATAGCAATAGCACTTAGACTTATATATTGCTCCACAGTGCTTTACAGCCAGCCGGATGACACTGGACTAGTCACTTTTTCTCAACTCACCTCACACCTCACAATGGGATACAAAGAAATAGGTAAATAAATAAATGTTGAAAGAATTCACTCACTCAATGCTCCTTTCAGTTACCATGTTGAGCTGGTCCTCATTCAGGAGACAGATGTATGGCCCAAGCACATCCAGAAAATCGCTATCTATTTGCACTCTTGATTCAGTGTAACGCTGAATAACTGCAATTCTCTAAAACAAATAATTCCAGAGTTGAAAGCAAGCCACCTGCAATCTTATGTTGCTTTAACTTTCCCAAATGTATGCCTTCCAAATGTGCTAAAACAGCCACTTCTAGAATTTGGGAATACACTGGAATGCTGGAAATTATAATCCCAACAGACCTGAAGAGTGGCAAGTTGGCCTCATACATCTGGAAGGATTGATCTTTTTCAACTGGACATGTAAATTGAAATAGCAAATGTAAATGTGTGTGTGTGTGTGCTGAGTTCCAGAGGCATCAGCTAAGAATTCAGGGTTCAGGGAATGCTGAGTTCCAGAGGCATCGGCTAAGAATTCAGGGCATTATAATTCATAGAACTGTAGGTTGGAAGGAATCATAAGGATCTAGATATTCTCCATGCTGATTTAACTGCCTTTTCTATACTTTGGAGAATATTGAACTAGATGATCCTTGTGATTCCTTCCAACCTTACAGTTCTATGAATTATAATGCCCAGAATTCTTAGCCAATGCCTCTGGAACTCAGCACAATAAAAGAATATTCTAGGACACCTAAAGTAAAATTATAAGAATATAGCACACTCACAATATATGTAAACAAGGAGAGAGAAATGGCCAGGAATTTATAATCTGTTTCTCTTTAAAGAAAATGATGGTTGTTTATAAGCGCTAGATTTAGAAGCAAAGAAAAAAAAACCCAGATAGACTGGGTGCATGTTTATATTAAAAGTCCCATATTATCTCCATAATTACCAGCTCATCACTGGACACAGAATTCAATAAAGCATGAACTGTGCTTGATGAATTGATAGTCCATTGCTTGATGTTCTTTGTATCTATTCGTTTTTCAAGGAGTCCAAGGTTACTGAATACAGCAGGAGGATATCCCTTAGGAAATATCTGTAAGGAGCAAATAACTGTCAAAATACAAGTTAACTTGGTATCACCTCTTTGATACACACATTTATCCAGGAGTTGGTTCTGGTGTGGCCTCATGAAGAGGTTTCTGCAGAAGGATTTCTAGTAGTCATCAGTATATTTATGGGATGGGCATAAAATAAGTCAAGTTGGTAACTATGACTGCTCAGTGGAAGCCCTGCTCCTTTTAGAATGTGCTGTGACGTATATAAAAAGGTTGGAATTTCAATCACATTTGTGACATATTGTCATTTTTCTGACCCACTAAGCACCACAGGTCTCCTGGCAATCATCAGGTGTTGCAAGAATGAAAGGCAGAGCTGGCTCTGAGAGAGAGAGAGAGAGAGAGAGAGAGAGAGAGAGAGAGAGAGAGAGAGAGAGAGAGAGAGAGAGAGAGAGAGAGAGAGGTGTATCACTTCCTCATGAGGCCATCCTTTGATCCAGTTGATCTGGACAATTTTAATTGTTCAGAAGGTGATTGGCCTTCTGCTTCAGAGAGCCTGGAGAATGTGGATTATCTGGACCCTTTTTAGGCAGGATTAAGACCTGGATGCAGTATGAAGAAGCTTTGATGGCAAATTCGGGATGGGAGTTGTGTGTTAATCCTAGCTGTCCTTGATCTCTTGCTGGCCTTCAATACTATTGATCATGGCAGCTTTCAGAATTAGCTAAGGGGATTGGAAGTAGAGGGCACTGTTTTGTGGTGTCTCTGAGACTTGTTCTGATCAGTGATGATGGGAAGGGAGTGGTTGAGTCCTAGGCCCCTGCTTTGTGGGATACCTCAGGAATCTTCCCCCCACCCCCACACATTTTTAATATTTTCATAAAGCCACTGGGGTAAGTCATCTGTCAGTTTGGAGTGAGATATCATCAATATGCAGATGATACTCGGTTATAGATGTCAGCTGTCCAAGTGAAACTATTGAGATTCTTTTCCAGTTTTTGAAGACTGTAAGGGTCTGGATGGGGAAGAACAAATAATGGCTCAACTCAGTGGTCAAGGCTGAGTGGCTATGGATTCTGGGTCCTCCTGATTCAGGTGCTGCAGAGTTTCCATTTATTTATTTATTTATTTATCACATTTATATACAGCCCTACTCCCATGGAGACTCAGGGCGGTGCACAGCCAGGATAAAAAACAGATAGTACAAACACTAAAACCCATTAAAATTATTAAATATTTTGGCCGGAACAATTTAAAACACCCAATTACAAAACAGATTAACAATTTAAAAAATTTAAAAGGGAGAACTAGGCCAGGCCAGCCTGCTGAAATAAAAATGTTTTGAGAACACATTGAAACATGTGCAGGTCCGGGATCCTCCGTATCTCCGGGGGGAGCTCGTTCCAGATGGTACCCCACAGAGAAGGCTCTCCCCCTGGGGGCCGCCAGCTGCCAGCACCCTGAGAAGACCCTCTCTATGGGAGCATACTGGTCAGTGAGAGGCAGTCTCGTAAATACCCTGGTCCGATGCCATGGAGTGCTCTAAAGGTGGTAATCAAAACCTTGAAGCGCACCCGCTTCAAGTTTTTCTCTATGGGTGGGGTGGCAACTATTCTATTAAAACTTAGTCTGCAATCTGAGGGTTCTCCTGACTCATAACTCTTGTTTGAAGAGCAGTTGGCAGCTGTGGCCAAGGAGGTCTTTATATAACTGCACCTTGGGTACCAGTTGCACCCATTCCTGGATGGAGAGACCTTGCTCACAGTTTCTCATGCCTTAGTCACCTCCCAATTGGACTATGTGGGCAGCCCATGAAAACTATCTGGAAGCTTCTATTGGTTCAGAATGGCAACACAAGTAATGTTTTTAAAGTAATCTACATGGCATAGGATTACTTACATTGCAGATTACTTGAGGCACAGACTTTTCTGGCATGTTCAGTTTCCTTCTTTTAAATGTTGCCATCTTATGAGATCTTTTTTTTAATCATTCTTTTCTTTAATCAATATATGGCAGGTCCAAACTTTCCTTGTTTTAGGAAAACCTTGGAGACCTGGCTTCATGAGGGGCCAATTGGACCCTTTGGTTGCCATTTTATATTTATATTTTGTATTTATATATGGCTTTTTTTACTTATATAATTTTATCTTTCAATCACATTGTTTAAGTTGGACAGCTTTTTAAATCTTAACAATAGATAGATGAAGAATAAATAGTTAAGAGTGTTATTTTTTTTAAAAAAAATGACGTTTATTACCTCATCCAGTTTATTCTTGACTGCTGTCAGCTGTTCATCTGTGAAAGGGTAGTCTGAGAAGGCACTAATATTGTTCACTAGGTTTTCCTTAGTCAAGCACAATTTTAAGTGCATAGGAGTATAAAGTAGAAGCTCGTCAATCAGGTCATCATTTAATATCTCTTCTGTAATGACTTTATCCTCTGGACACTTTTCTAAGAGAAAACTCACAAGTTAACCACAGTTACAGAATTTTCAGGTCTCTCCAGATTGTATAAATAGAAGAAGGAAAACCTACACGTTTTTCTAAATAACTTGGCAAATGTTTCTATTGATCATTTATATTTATTAAGAAAGAATCAGTGGAAAAGCAAATCCAAATTAGAAATCTTCCCAAAAATGGAGTTAAAAAGAGAGAGTGCTAATAGGATGAACTAAGAAGTCCATTCATTTTAAATCTGGAGTAAGGGTATGCTTAAAAAATTAGGCTGGTAGCCTTATATAATTTTTGAAAGTTACATCACACACAATTTCTCTCACCCAACATATTGCAATATGCTGTTCTGGATTTCAGATGGCGGGCAGGTGTGTGTTTAAAGCTGGGGATGGTATGTTCAAGTTCTGCCTCAGCCGTGAAAAAACAGTTGGGTGATCTTGGGTCAGTCCTTCTCCCTTAGCCCAATCCAACTCACAGACTTGTGAGAAAAATAGGAGGAGGAAACTGTGCTGGATATGTTGCCACTTTGAGTTATATATAAAAAGAATAAAGGTGGGATACAATTTAAAAACTTCCTTTTTATGACCCTGTAATTCCTTAATTTGGGGTAGAGTCTGGGTGACTTGATGGAGCTGAGCATTTACTGGCAGGATACAAACAAACAAATACTTTTTTTTTCTTTTAACACCTATAATTCCTTGCATCGGGTGGAGTTGGGGCGACTGAATAGAACTGAGTAAAAGAAAAAGATGGCTTCCAGGGCTGACACTGAGTGTTCACTGGCTGGATGCCCTTCCTGATGCCTATGCGGAGTTTGTAGCAGATATTTTCTCTTTGCATGTGGAGAGAGAAATATCTGCCACTACCTAGGATCGAACTCACAGCCTACTAATTGCGAGGTGACAGCTCCAAGTGTAGGCCACCACACTATTCAAAGCAAACTAATATTTATTTATTTTATTTTTATTAATTAAATTTATATACCGCCCTACTCCCGGACGGGACTCAGGGCGGTGAACAGCCAGAATAAGATATAATAAATACAAAGGTTAAAAAATCATTAAAAACAAATTAAATAATTTGGCTCAACAGTTTAAAAGTCCAATTATGATTATAAAATTTAAAAACCCAAAAAAGGAGTTAAGCCAGCCCAGCTAGTTCAAATAAAAATGTTTTCAAGGCGCGGCGAAAAGTACCCAGATCATGTAGATTTCTTATCTCGGGGGGGAGCTTGTTCCAGATGGTAGGTGCCCCCACAGAGAAGGCTCTCCCCCTGGGGGCCGCCAGTCGACACTGTTTGACCAACGGCACCCTGAGGAGACCCTCTCTATGGGAGCGGACTGGTCGGTGAGAGGCTGTTTGTGGCAGAAGGCGGTCCCGAAGATACCCTGGTCCTAAGCCATGGAGCGCTTTGAAGATGGTAACCAAAACCTTGAACCGCACCCGGAAGACCACTGGAAGCCAGTGCAGCTCGCGCAGGAGGGGAGTCACATGGGAGCGCCACGTAGCTCCCATCACCACCCGCGCGGCCGCATTCTGGACCAGTTGGAGCCTCTGGGTGCTCAAGGGGAGCCCCATGTAGAGAGCATTACAGTAGTCCAGGCGTGAGGTGACGAGGGCATGAGTGACCGTGCGTAACGCATCCCGATCTAGAAAGGGACGCAACTGGCGAATCAGGCGAACCTGATAAAAATTCCTCCCAGCCACGGCTGCCATATGCCCTTCTAAAGACAGCCGTGAGTCCAGGAGGACGCCCAAGTTGCGAACCCCATCCGTGGGGGTTAATGACTCGCCCCCAATAGTCAGAGATGGCACCAACTGACTATATCGGGATGTCGGAAACCACAGCCACTCGGTCTTGGAAGGGTTAAAATAAATAAATAAAAAGAATTCCTCACAATATGAAAATGAGTGCACTTCAGGAGGATTCACAGGAAAGTTAAAAATGTCAAGATGGTGGCCAGGTCCACATGACTGAAGCCCCACCCCACACAGAAAAATGGGGTGTGGCTTCAAGTACACAACCATGGCCATCTTGTTGTTTTATCTCATCTGCCCCTCCCAGATGCAATCTTATGTCTGTCTTCTGCAGACAATCTGCTGTTGCTGTATGAGAACCAGTTCTGACACCCTATTAGGGAGCAACTCTAAATTTTACATACCGATCTCACGCTTTGTCCTGGAGGATTTAAGGCTTTCCATAATACGGACCAGCTGATTTTGTGATAGATCAGAATGGAGAATGGCGTTTTCTAACCAAGGCATTAAAACATTCTGCAGAAAGAAAGAACAACACCAGGTGATGGAAAGTGCAAGGTTTGAAAAATCCCATACTAATTATGGTAAACAGAGACAGGATTTTGCTCCCATTGTCAAGTGTACATTGGGTGACTTGGAATTGGATTCCTGGAATAAAGGAACAGATGCATTTTCCATCAGCTAAGGTACCTGTGTTTCAACAACTGGTATTTCTATGTCCAAAATGTCAATTCGCAAAGCATCCCTGGCCTGCTCTCAAGTTTCCATAGGCAGCGGGGATGGAAAAATGAACTTCACAGCTGCAGCAAGGAGCTGGTATCTCAGTCAAAACAAAGCACATTCCAACTGATAAGCCAAGGTCATCTTCACAGAAACCCACAGTGGTCAAAGGGAGTGATTTCTACAACCCGAAATTGCTTTGTTGGGGAATGTGACTGATGACACACCTTGGGGGAAACAGATTCAGAGCCAAGGCGCAAATTAAATGAGGTCAGAGTTGGCTTCATGTGGTCCGTGCTAACTTGAAGTTACTAATAAATAACTGGATTTCTTTTGAAGCCTGGCTTGAGGCTCATGATTTGATTAGGGCATCGGTTGGAATCCTGACACTAAAATAGAGGATTGGCTCAGGGGTTGGTTCTATTCACCTTTACTACCGCTTCGCAATGGGAATGCACGTGCGCATGCGCAGATCATCAATTAGGATGTCTAAAGAACCGGACAGAACCAGGAGCAACCCACCACTGGATTGGCTGCATAAAACTCCAAGGACTTCACAACTTATGGAGCTGAAGATTTTGCTTCACTTAATATAGGATTACAATTGGATACAAAACAATATGATGCTGGGAACATTTCCATTTTTTTTCTTTAGCCTATGATCTAGAGATTTCTAGGTTAACTTTCTTATTGGATGAAATGTTTTGAAAGTTAATCATTAATGTGAAGATTATTTTTTACTTTATTATTATTTTTTATGTTAGGCCAGGAGAAATTACAGCTGGGCAAAAAACTACAGGAGACTTGACATCTTACAGCAATTACTGATGGAAATTTGGAGAAATCTTTCTCAGAATTGGAAGAGAGGTCATCTTGTCCAACCCTTGGCTCAAGCAAGAGATCCTATGCCATTTCAGACAAATGAGAGAGAGTTTTTTGTACAAACATGTGGGTTTCTTCTTGGATTTCTTGCTTTTCTTTTTCAGTGGTATTATGTTGGACTGAGCTTTTATATTAATAATTTTCAGAGTTTCCCAAGCTTCTTGAATTGTTTTTCCCTTTAGGATTTTCACTCATGGAATCCTTCCCAAGCTCTCTCTAAGTTTGTCGAAATCTGATCTTTTAAAGTCTAAGACACAAGTTTGATTATGTTTTGTTGCTTGTGTCTGCAGTATATTGAATATGACATGGTCACTCTCCCCCAAAAGTTCCTGCAACTTCAACCGCCTCTATCATTTCTTCTCTGTTAGTAAGACTTAGCTGTCTTACTAACAGAGAAGTGTCCTCCTACTTCCCTCCTCTTCTCTTTGAATAACAAAATTGTCAGCTAGATTGGTAAGGAATTTGTTTGATAGCGCACAATGCAAAGTTTGTCACTCATGTCAGGTTAGTTAAAAGTCCCCCACTACTGTGGTATGTTTTCTACATACATTTGTTTACTAATTAGCAAAATGTTCATCTATTTCTTCTGCTTTTAATTCTAATTAAATTTTAATTAAATTACATTTTAATGAAATTTTTAATTTTAAATTAAAATTTAAATTAATTAAAATAATTGAATTTTAATTAATTACATTTTAATTCTAATTCTAATTTTAATACTATTAGTTCTGAAATTGCTGGTTTACCATTTGCCAGCCTGTGACAAAAGACCTTTCCTTGAAGTTGATATTCACAGGTTTCTATTGAAAATGGTGCAATTGGAAATGATTCAGATTCAAAAGATGATCAGATTTGTGGCTCAGTCATGGATACCTGAAACATACTGATTCTACCTCTAAGATCATTTGGGTTTTTTGACTTCCTTTCTCCTTGTGGAAAAGCAATCATTCTTCTGTTGGTTTTTTTCTAACATACCTTAGGAATACTTTGCAGAATACTGAGATCCAGGATTAGAATCAGTTGACTCAGTTGATCCAGAACAGAAGATGTCCATGTAGAAGGAGGCCTAGGAGAAAACTGATGTCAACAAGCCACTTCTGAATGAAATAGCAAGCATTTGGTAGCATTCCCCAAACACATCTAACAAGATTATGAAATGCACCCAGATTGGGCTTGCCGAGGATATTGGATCATATTCTGACTAAGCAGGCTGAATTTGTGTAATATCAAAACAAAAATAGAGAACCAATTTGGTGTATAGCAGTAGTGAAGTATCAAGCTAGAAACTGGAGGATGGGTGTTCTAGTACTGCCTTGAGCCCAAAGTTAGCTGGGTGACCTTGGACCAGTCACTTTCTCTCAGTCCTAGGTAGGAGGCAATCGAACATAGAATACTCACTGCTGAACTGCATCTTGTTAGAGAGGACCCAATGCTAAAGTCTATCAAAATCCTTCTGAATTTTGAGCCTATCTTTCAAAAGTGTTAGCAATTTCTCCCAGCTTGATGTCATTTGCAAATTTGATGAATCTGTTTCTATCTCCTCATCTAGATAATTTCTGAAGATGTTGAAGATTATTAGGCCCAAGAGAGAACCTTGAAGTACCCCCTTCATACTTCCCTCCATGTAGATGTGGCTCCATTAAGGACTAGAGAATGGAGTTGGTCAGCCAATTATGAGCCCATCCAGTGATAGTACACGCTATCCCACAGTTTTCTTTCTTACCTAGAAGTAAGTTGTAGTCTACTTCAGTGGTCACCAACTGGTGGTCCGTGGACCACTGGTGGTCCATGAGAAAATTTTGGTGTTCTGCAGAAAAATTATTTGCATCTTTGATATTGCACTAAATCAGGGGTCCTCAAACTATGGCCCCTGGAATGGATATGTGCAATGAACGCTTGTGTTGCTGCAGGGAGTCTCCCCCTTTGGGGTCTTTTTGTGTGGGGCAGAGAGGGGCAGAAATTCTGACTTGGGGTCTGATTCAGCCTCCTGGTGTGGGGCTTTGGCTGAAGGCTGGAGGAAAGTACCACTGCTGGTGAAGAGCTGGAGAGCCTTGTTCCAGTGGGAGTGCCTCATGGTCTGGAACTGGCTGACGATCTCAGCCCATTGAGCCTCCAGTACCTGGAATCCGGTCTTGCACTCCTGCAGGTCTTCCCTCTGCTTGAAAAGCCTATGCTCGTAGTCCTGAGTGAGTTGCTTCTGCTGAGCCTCTTTCTCAGCCAGATCCAATTTGAATTGAGCCAGCTGTTTTGTCAACTTTTTCTCATGGTGGCTGCTTAGCTCCAACAACTGCTTCCTGTTGGGGCCCTAAGGAGCCCGGGTTGGCAGGCAAAGAGTGGCTGTGAGGGGAGGGGCAAGTAGAGGCCGTCGAGGCACCCCTCAACATGAGTTGGCCACGCCCACCCAGGCATTAAAATTCATTAAAATTATGAATTTAGTGGTCCCTGAGGTCCGAAAGGTTGGGGACCCCTGGTCTACTTTGTCAAATGCCTTACTGAATTACAAGTATAGTTTCCCCGAAAGTAAGACAGGGTCTTATTTTCTTTTCAACCCTGAAATAAGGACTTGGCCTTATTATCAGGGGTCTTATTATTTCATGGGTGCAGGAGGCCCTGCTACTTTCCTTGCATGCAGCCAAAAGCAGAAGCAGCAGAAGCAACAGAAGTCTTTTTTTCCCTCCCCAAACTCTTCCTCTGCGGCTTTCAAACCCCAGCCACAGCAGTGGCTGCTCTGGGAGTGCACTTCCTGCTCTATGGTGATGGTCGCCGGAGACCTCCCCTTCCCCCCGTTCCTCTCCACTCTGATTGCCCCACAATCCCCCCCCCCCCCACCAGAGCGCTGACTGACCAGAATGCCTGCTGGCGAGCCCAGGAAGCCCCTTCACCTTGGGAGTCACTGGACTGGACGATGACCAGGCCAGACTCTTCCTGAGGAAGGGAGCGTCATGGGACCCTTGCCCGCCCTCCCTTCTTCCTGCAGGCCTTGCTTACTCTTTCCAGGCACCCAGGAGCAAGACACTGGGCAGCTGCGCCTAGGGCAGCCCCGACAGACACAGATCGGCTGGCCCAGCCATGGCCAATGCATCTCACCTGCAATTGAGCTTGGCTGCAGGGTGCCAGCCAGGGCCTCCGCAGGCAGAGGCGGTGACAGCAGCAACACCTGCAGCACCTCAGCCATCCCCGCTGAGAGACCTGCACACAGCTGCGGGATGTGCCAGGTCTGCCCTTGTAGTCCTCTGTGACTGCCTGCCGCACATGGAGGCTTCTCTGCCACCGGTGGCCGCCCTGCCAATGAAGCCCTGGGGCAGCGATGCTAGTGCTGGAGCTGCTGTGATGGGTGCTCAGTAGTGTGGGCTATGTGGACACGGCACCTGGGTGCGTGGGTGAGAGCAGGCAGGCCGCCACCATGGAGCAGGAGCAGATGCTCAAGGTCACTGCCGTGGGTGGCGGAAGCGGTGAGGGTGCAGGAGGTCACAGGGATGTGGCTGCCTTGGGAAAGTTGGGGAGGGATGAGGGACTTGTGTGTGTGTGTGAGAGAGAGAGGGGGGGATGGAGAGACCATTGCTACCAGCCCTGGATAAATCTCCAAGGTTGGATTGGATCTCTCTCTCTCTCTCTCTCTCTCTCACACACACACACACACACACTCTCTCTCTCTCTCTCTCTCTCTCACACACACACACACACCGTCCTTTCATTGGGATCATAGCAGATGCCCCTGCTAGGATTGCAAGGCTGAAGGCTTTAGATGGAGCATTTTGGGGTTGTGTTTCTGTGCTGCGATCCCAAGTAAAGAATGATTGGCAAGAAAAGGGGAAAGAGGCTGGCAGCTGGAAATCTGGACCGAGTTGCACAGTTCTCACTGGCTCAGATGATCATTAATTAATGATCATCATCAATTAAGGGGCTGAACGTCCATGAGGTGACCAGAGAAGGGAAGGGCTGCCCCTGTCCTGGCCATGCCACTAGGGCTTATTTTCAGGGGAGGGCGTATATTTAGGCCCACCTCAAAAATCAGACTTGGCCTTATTTTCGGGGCATGTCCTATTTTCGGGGAAACATGGTATATCCACAGCATTTTACTGTTTACTAATTTAGTCACTTTATCAAAGAAGAATAAAAGGCTTGTTTGGCATGATATATTTTTAACAAACATGCTAGTTTGTATGTTTGTAATCATCTTGTTCATTTCTAGGTGCTGACAAATCCTCTGCTTAATTACCTTTTTCAGAATTTTGAGTTATTGATGTCAATCTGATTGACCTATAATTTTCAGTTATTGATGTCAATCTGATTGACCTATAATATTGATGTTAATCTGATTGACCTATAATTTCCTGGATCCATTTTTCCCTTTTTGAAAGGGAAAAAAAGACCACATCAACTCTTTTCCAGTCCTCTGGTAGTTCCCCAGTGCTACAAGAGCTCTGAGATTACACTTGGTGGCTCCGAGATTAATTCTGTCAGCTCCTTCAGAGCCTTGAGATGGAAACCATCCAGTCCAGGTGATTTGCACTCATCCATGGTGGATAGGTATTCTCTTACCATGTCCTTGCCTATTTTGACTTGTGTACTGTTCTGTCTCCCTTGGTGCTGCTTTTTATAGGTTGGGCTATTTCTTCCACTTGCATAAAAACAGATGCAAAGAAGAAATTAAGCAATAGGTCTACTAATGGAAGCAGCCTGCTTCCATTAGTAGACCTATTGCTTCCTTGATTTTCTTCTTGTTCCTTACATATTGAAAGAAATTTCTGGGGGGTTATTTCTAGCATTAGCTGCCAGTCTTAGCTCATTTGGGGCCTTGGCTTTTGTGACTGTCTCCTTGCAGATTCTAAAGATTGCAATGGCAAACTGCTTCTGAACAAACTAATGTAGAAAATGTAGGGACTTGTCCAGGTAGTCTCCAAGAATCAGACATGATTGAAAGGAAGTTTAAAAGAATTGCTAAGCAGGTTAGCATTAACTAACTTAAGTATATTTTATTTATTTATTTAATGATTAGATTTATATTTCATCTTTCTTCTTTGAATTCAATATGCTTTACATAATGATCCCCTTTATTTTGTGCAGTTGCAACCACAAGGTTTTTAATCTCACCTGATCAAGGGTGACTGGCATTTTCAGGAGAGTTTCTATTTATAGAATATTTCTATTATAGGGGTTTAAAATTACTAAGTACTAAGATATTGTAGAAGAATAGTTGTACAGAATATTTATGCAGGATGATCTGATGTTAAATGAAACATTTACTACAATGTGCTGCATAGTTTACATTTGAAAATCTGCAGTTTCCATCATGTTACAAAAGATGGCAGCATCTTTTCAACCTTAGCTAAGATTTTTAAAAAGGTGTCTCTGTAGGCTTGGGTGTCCTTGAATAGAAAGCCACAAGGATAACTTTAAGCCAACTGAAAGTTGAAAAAATGTTGCATAATAGGACAATGCAAAGTGTCCACACAACAAAGCAACAAAGCAACAAGAATGGGTTCATCCAGCCACCTGAGTATCTTTTTAAAAAAATACTAAATACTAAAACTTCAAGATTCATCATTTTGTGTAGAGCAGTTGTTTTATTTAGAGTTCAAGGGCAACACCTGGCATTCCCAGGCAGTGCCAAACAAAGACTTGGGCAAAACAGTTAAACATTTTCCAAGCAATACTGTGTGTCAGTTTTGTCTTAAAACAAATAGTCTGGGGCCAGGCTGCTTACAGAGAGACAAAAGCCAAGAGGTGAGTAAGAACACCAAAGAAGGAGGGAAATAACTACTGGAGTTTTTGGTGTGCAAACGTATAGTTTTTGTAACTTTGGGCCACACTGACAAGGCAACTGTATAATTTACATTCACATACACACACAAAAAGAAGGCTTAATTCCAAAGCCAGCCAAAACAGGTAACAAATAATCTCTTTTCAAAAAACTGTCCCAAACAAAAAACTGGTCCTACCCAAATGAAGTATTTCCACTGCTGAGGATTTGTCGAATTGCTTTAACTTGATCTGGAGTCAAGTGCTGGCACTGACTTAATTGCTCTAGCAATTTTTCACCAGTTACTGCAATAGAATCTCCAGACATCTCACAGACCAAGTGGTTTGAAATTCTGGCCTCTTCTTTGTTGATCACCAGGCCAGATGTATTCTAAAAAATTTTTTAACCAAAAATTAAGTAGAAAATAAAACATGGACAATAATTAAATAAAGCAATTTCTAATTAATTCAGTTAATTCAATTTCCTATAAGTATTATGTAGGTATTATTTTGAGATGGTGAAAAACAAATTAATTTAATAATTAATAAATCTGAGCAACTGTTTGAAGTAAGACCAAGTTTTACAGTAATCATAAACACACAACAGTTTAAAATATTCTTCCATTTTCTGTCTCATCAATTAAATTGTTTCTCATTAGTAATAGCTGGCTAATACCAAACACATTTTAGTTGATTAATCTATCAGTTAAATTTTGCAGGCTTAGAAATGCATAATAATGGGTGTAAGGCAGGATCAACCAATTTTTCTGAGCCAGTTTCTGGCCTATCTAGACTATTGAGAGCATGTAGCAGCTGCTCTCATGGAATGGCTGTCATTTTGTGTATGGCCAATTAAAGCACCAGAAAGAAAACATTTGGATTGTTCACTTTTGCTTTTGTTTAGGGGAAGTGGTATCCTTTTAAGCCCCCTGTGTTTTGTGACTCTGAGCTCCGGTATTCAAAGATTTGCCCATTATTCTATTGTGTGAGCTGCACTGTCTCCTAATTTCCTTCCAGGTTCAATTCAAGGTACTGGTTATCACCTTTACAGTCCTGAATTCATTGGCATCCTTCAGTCTTAAGAGACTATGGCATCGTGCTCTGGAAAGAGGTCCTAAAACAGCATCTAGTGTTGACTAAAAAGGCCAATTCGAGATACATTCTGTCCCCTGCCCAGCCCCCAGATTTCGCTGGTTCCAGGACTGCCTCTTTGCCTCAGCCTGCCGAACAAGTGTCTCTTCAAATTGGAGAAGGCCATGCTGCGTCTTTTGCCTCCAAGCTGAATGATTGGAGGTCAATGTTTCCCAGTTGTTAATGTCCATTCCCAGGGCCTTTAGGTCCTGAATGAGTCCTGGTTATTTGTGGGACGATCTCTCCCACTTGTTGAATAGATCAGAAAGGACAGGCGCATTCCACACCCCTTCCCTGAAAACCTGCCAATTAGTGGAACCTTGGAAGTATGCCTTTTCTAGGGATGCCCCTACCTTTTACAACACGTTCTGCCCAGTAATTGGGCAGGTCCTCACCCCTTCAGGAGACATCAAGACCTGTCCCAAAGGTGCTGTTGTGGCCCCGTCCTCTGAGCCTATCCCTTTGGAGGAAGGCAGCTCTGAGCAGGAGGAAGAGGAGCCAGCCAGATCTCCCAGCCCTCCCCCTCTGGCACCGGCTCAGGTGCCAGCTGAAAGAGAGCCAAGTAGTGGGGAAACAGGTGTCTCAGATGAGAGTGAGGGAGAGACGTCATTCCTGGACGCACGCCAAAGAAGGCGAGAGAAAAGGGTACTGCAGCTGCGGCGTATGAGGAAATCCTGAGTCATTGGATTGGAGTCACAGGATCAATGACTCACTGGACCACACCCAGAAGAATATCTATATAAGACAGTACGGTGGGTCACGAAGTTCGTGACGAACAAAGCTAAACAAACGGAGCAACCTCGTAGTCTTGGAAGCTGGATGAACGGCAAAGCTACGTAGGTGATTTTCTTGTTTGTGTAAACCAATAAAGTCCTTGGCAGACGGTGTGCATATCGCTGCCAAGGTTGAGATAAGAACTGCGGAGTGTGCCAAGTGATTCTTAACCCTCGGCTGGCTGTGTTTTTGTGGGTCTCTGAAGGGGGGGGACAGATCATCTTGTTCGTCACCCAAAACTCCATCGTTAACCCACGATGGACCAACAGCTGCAGCAGCAGGTACAGCAGATGCTGGAGGCCAATCAACTTCTGCAACAGCAAGTAGCACAGCTAACTGCACAACTTGCTTTGGGAAATGCTCCTGTAGCAGCTCCACCTGCTCCCCTTCCCCGTCCAAGATGCCCAGTGAACATGCCAGATAAGTTTTCTGGACAGCAGGAAATGTTCCCGGCCTTCTTGGGACAGTGCCAGCTGTACATGGCAATGCGGCCGGAGGATTTTCCGGATGACCGGGTTCGGGTGGCTTTTATTATCAGCTCCCTCTCTGGCACTGCCGCCCGATGGGCCACGTCCCTGTTGCTGCAAGACAGCCCCTTGCTTCTGGACTATCAGGGCTTTTTGCAACACCTGCGCACCATGTTTGAGGACCCCCTCCGGGTGCAGACGGCAGCGAGGCGCATCAAAGACCTCCGCCAAGGCAAGCGCCCCCTGCAGGACTATATTGCGGAGTTCCGATTGCTAGGCCAGGATTCGGCCTGGAATGAGGCGGCGCTGATGGATGCCTTCCAGGACGGCCTCTGCGATGAGATGCAGGACGAGCTGGTTCGGGTGGAGGCGCCACAGACCCTGGACGCGCTGGTGACCCAATGCCTGCGCATCGATGCCCGCCTCCAACGGCGACGGCCCCGTAGGGCTCTTCCGGAACCACCGACAGTGCCGGCACCCCCGCGTTTCGTACCAACAGCGCCCCGGACCGTACCGCGTTTGGTGGCGACGGCTGAGAAGCCCATGGAGCTCGGAGCAGCCAGACCTCAACTGACGGCCCAGGAGCGGATGCGGAGACGCCAAGGGGGGTTGTGCCTCTATTGCGGCGAGGCTGGGCATTTCGCCGCCTCGTGTCCCCGGAAGCGGAGTGGATCGCTCAAGCCTGTTCCGGAGCCTCGGCGTGACCAGCCGGGAAACGGGTCAGGCCTGGCTTAGGGGAAACTCTGGGTCAGGCAGGTGACCATGCCCCGCCGGAGGCGGCGGCTGTGGACTGTGAGCCCCCTCGGCACCTGATTTTGAACACCCGGGTGTTGTTGGCTAACCGGTCGGAGGGGCTCCAGGCGCACGCGCTGGTGGACTCGGGGGCCACCACGAACTTTATGGACCAGGCCTTTGTGGCCCATTACAAGGTTCTCTTGGTTCCAGTGGACCCTCCGTTGAGAGTCGAAACTATTGATGGGCGGGAACTTGTGGCGGGGCCCATCAACTTCGCTACTCAGCCCTTGCGCCTTGCCATTGGGAACCATGAGGAGGCGATCCAGTTTTATGTGACGGCGGACCTGCACTTCCCCTTGGTCCTGGGGATGGCCTGGCTTCGGGCGCACGACCCTCAGGTGGCGTGGTCGAGAAATGCCATCTCGTTCCCCAGCCTGCAGTGTGTCGACCACCTTCGCCACACCTGTGCCGGCCAGGACGTCTCTGCCCCGAACGTCTCCTTGCCTCCGGAGCTGACATCCTTCGCCGACGTGTTCAGCGAGAAGGAGGCGGATCGCTTGCCCCCGCACCGACCCTACGACTGCGCGGTGGACTTGATGCCCAACGCGCCCCTGCCCTCGGGACGCCTGTACTCCATGTCGGAGCCCGAGCTGGCCGCCTTACGGGACTTTCTGGACAAGAACCTGGCCCGTGGGTTCATCCGGCCTTCGACCTCCCCACTCTCGGCCCCAGTCCTCTTCGTGAAAAAGAAGACGGGGGACTTGCGCCTGTGTTGCGACTACCGGCGCTTGAATGCCATCACGGTACGGAATCGCTATCCCCTGCCGCTGATCCCGGAGCTGATGGAGAGGTTGCGGGAGGCCTCGATTTTCACCAAGCTCGACCTCCGGGGAGCCTACAACCTGGTGCGGATGCGAGAGGGGGACGAGTGGAAGACGGCATTTGGCACCCGATACGGACACTTTGAATATACCGTCATGCCGTTCGGGTTGACCAACGCCCCCGCGGTCTTCCAGCACTTGATGAACGACGTGTTCCGGGACATGCTGGATCGGTTCGTGGTGATCTACCTGGATGATATTTTGATCTATTCCCGGACCCCGGAGAGTCACCTCCAGCATGTCTGCCAGGTCCTGCAGCGCCTGCGGGAGCACCAGCTCTATGCGAAGTTGGAGAAATGTTACTTCTTCCAGACTTCCATAGAGTTCCTCGGGCACATCATCACCCCCGAGGGCATCGCGATGGACCCACACAAGGTGGCGGCCTTGCGCAGTTGGGAACCCCCGCGTCGGGTGAAGGACGTCCAGCGTCTGTTGGGATTCGCCAACTACTACCGGACCTTCATCCCGGGCTTTGCCACCCTGACCGTGCCGTTGACCCAGCTCCTTCGGAAGAAGGTTCCGTTCCAGTGGGGGCCCCCGCAGCAGCAGGCCTTCGAGGTTCTCAAGCAGGCCCTTGTCACGGAGCCGGTCCTGAGGCACCCTGATCCACACCGTCCGTTCGTGGTTGAGACAGATGCGTCCAATGTGGCGATTGGAGAGGTGCTGCTACAGGCTCCGGTGGATGGCGGCACTCTTTTTCCCTGCGCTTACTACTCCCGGAAACTCACTCCTTCCAAGCGCAACTACACCATCTGGGAAAAGGAGTTGCTGGCTATCAAGGCCGCGTTCGAGGCTTGGCGACATCACCTCGAGGGGGCCCGACACCAGGTGGAGGTGCGGACGGACCATCGGAACCTGGAGCACCTCACCACGGCCAGGAATTTGAACCAGCGGCAGATCCGGTGGTCGTTGTTTTTCGCCCGGTTCAACTTCCACGTCACATACATTCCGAGCCACCTCAACCAGAGGGCGGACGCGCTATCCCGTAAGCCGGAATACTTTTGCCCCAAGGACTCCCTTTCCCCCCGGACGGTGCTGCCAGCGGACTCCTTGGCCGCGGTCCAGGAACCGGTGGACCTGCGGACTCAGGTGCTGGAAGCGCAGCGACGGGACGACTGGTCGCAGCAGCGGAGAGCGGACGTCGGCCCCGCGTCCCCATGGACCGTGGAGGAGGGCTTGCTCAGGCACCGGGGTCGGCTGTACGTGCCCACAAGTCCGCTCCGAGCCCTCGTCATGAACCAGTGCCATGACAACCCCGCGGCGGGGCACTTCGGCTTCTTTAAGACCTTGAACCTAGTGACGCGGACTTTTTGGTGGCCTCGGGTACGGCATGACGTGCACGCCTACGTGACGTCCTGTGTGCCATGCCGACAGGCCAAAGCCGCGTCCGGCCCCCCTCCTGGACTCCTCCAGCCGCTGCCGACACCGGAGAGACCGTGGGGAGCCATCTCCATGGACTTCCTGACTGACCTGCCCCTGTCCGCTACGTTCACGACCGTCCTCGTGGTGGTGGATGCGCTCACGAAGATGGCACATTTCATCCCGTGCCGCGGCCTGCCCTCGGCTCGTACCACGGCTCGCCTGTTCCTGCAACACATCTTCCGCCTCCACGGCCTGCCGGACCGGGTGGTTTCGGATCGCGGGGCCCAGTTCACGGCCCGCTTCTGGAAAAGCCTGATGGCTGCGCTGGAGGTGCAGGTGTGCCTGTCGTCATCACACCATCCGGAGACTGACGGGGGCACAGAGAAGGTCATTGGCATACTGGAGCAGTACCTCCGCTGTTTTGTCAACCAGCAGCAGGACAACTGGGCCGAGTACCTTCCCCTGGCGGAGTTCGCTTTTAACAACTCCCAACATACCTCCACCCAGATGACACCGTTCCATGCCAACGTCGGGTACCATCCACGGTTTTTTCCGTTGACCATCATGGACTCCCCTGTTCCTGAGACCCGGGACTTCCTCTCGGAGCTGCAGGCGGTGCAGCAACTGGTGTGGCGGCAGCTGATCCGGGCGAAAGAGGACTATAAACGGTTCGCCGATCACGGCCGCCGGGCGACGCCACCGCTGGAAGTTGGAGATCGGGTGTGGCTGTCCACGAAACACCTCCCCATGGACCAGCCGATGAGGAAACTGGCCCACCGCTTTATCGGTCCCTTCCCCATCGAGGCGGTCATCAACCCGGTGGCCTATCGGTTGACTCTACCCCGCTCCATGCGGCTCCACCCCGTTTTTCATCGGTCCCTCCTGGTCCCTGAGACTCCCACTAGCCGTCTCCGCCGCCCGCCGCCGCCTGCCCCCCCAGCCGCAGCCGACGAGGACGACACCTCGACGTATGAGGTGGACAGTATTCGGGACTCCCGTTGGCTGAAGGGGCGCTTCCAATACCTCATCGCTTGGAAAGGGTACGGGGCCGAGGATTTCACCTGGGTGGACGCATCTGCCGTTCAGGCCCCTGACCTGGTGCGGGCTTTCCACGAACAGTTCCCGTCCCGACCGTCAGACCCGGGGGAAGGGCCCTGCGGTGGGGGATAGTGTTGTGGCCCCGTCCTCTGAGCCTATCCCTTTGGAGGAAGGCAGCTCTGAGCAGGAGGAAGAGGAGCCAGCCAGATCTCCCAGCCCTCCCCCTCTGGCACCGGCTCAGGTGCCAGCTGAAAGAGAGCCAAGTAGTGGGGAAACAGGTGTCTCAGATGAGAGTGAGGGAGAGACGTCATTCCTGGACGCACGCCAAAGAAGGCGAGAGAAAAGGGTACTGCAGCTGCAGCGTATGAGGAAATCCTGAGTCATTGGATTGGAGTCACAGGATCAATGACTCACTGGACCACACCCAGAAGAATATCTATATAAGACAGTACGGTGGGTCACGAAGTTCGTGACGAACAAAGCTAAACAAACGGAGCAACCTCGTAGTCTTGGAAGCTGGATGAACGGCAAAGCTACGTAGGTGATTTTCTTGTTTGTGTAAACCAATAAAGTCCTTGGCAGACGGTGTGCATATCGCTGCCAAGGTTGAGATAAGAACTGCGGAGTGTGCCAAGTGATTCTTAACCCTCGGCTGGCTGTGTTTTTGTGGGTCTCTGAAGGGGGGGGACAGATCAGGTGCTTTGCCAAAAGGCAATTGGGCTTTCTTGGTTTTTTTTCCTTGAATATATTTTGCTTCTCATCCAAGAAGTTTCTTCTGAAGAAGCTTCTTAGATATGAAGTGAAATGTCTGCAAGGAAAAAACAAGAAAGTCCAGTTGCCTTTTGATAAAGCACCTTTGGGACAACCATGACCTGGATGATCATGAATCTCCATAGACATCAATATCTGCTTTATACTAAAGATGGGAAAAATGGAATGAGGATAATGAGGCATCCTAAGGAAATGATTAAAGGTAATTTTTTGTCTGATTGTTGTGACTCTGTATAGTCACTGGTTTTACTGATGTTCTGAGCTGTTCAGAGCTGTTTAAGATGGGTGGCCATATACATCATTTAAATAAGTAAATAAGCATAGTCAAATACCTCACACTGTTTGGTTCTCTGACTCCAGAGATCAAGAACCTAGATCCTAAACAGATTCCAGAGGAATATAGATATAGATGTAGGCAATATAAGTACCGTACAGAAATATAATACTTACCAGGAATTTCAGTGCACCACTGGGAGTGAGCATTATTGCACAACCTAAAATATAAGACATGGGTTTTGTCTTAAAGAGAGTTGAAAAATTATAAGATTGCCTTTCTTTGCAAAGCCAATTAAGTGGAATATTGTTTGCTATACCATTTTTTAAAGAATAATAAAACCTCTTGCTTAAATATGTACTTCCCGTTTTCTGACAACATTGTGTTCAGTGGTTTACTTGGAAACATACAAAGCATGAATAAAAGCTTCTTTTCCTCTAGAGTATGTTTTCCTCTAGAGGATCTCCTTGGGGTCTGCAGACAAAACCTGGAGAGGTGTGAAGAATCATTTAGCTGTACAGTTTTACAATAACAGTTTTACTTTCCCTAGTTTCATTGCATTTTCATTGTTCATTTGTGTTCGTTTTGTGTTTTTAGGCAACGTGTTAAAGGGAGGTGTGATGGGGGGAAAGCTAGAAACCTGTTTCTAGAATGCATAATCATTAGCATGCACATATCTCAGAGGAGAAGATGTTAAATCAGAAAACAGTACCTGGATTAGAATTTCACAGAGCAGCTATGGAAGTATTTAATGACAATTTTATAGCAGTCATGCATAATTATACTCACCAGCCATAAAAAAGAAGCAAAGCATCCTGGGTGATTCTGGCATTATTTCAAACAGTTCCTTCTTCGTAGGCAAATATATGCAGAAAAGTAAACAAAACTATACATTTATCATCAGTAATAATTATCTTTTAATTTCCCTGCATGGTTTAAATCTGGCAAGATGCTGCTGATTCTCTTTGGAGCAGATTGATCATTAAACTGTGCCTCCTAGAAGTTAAATAAGGGTCATCGAAATTCACGGTGGGTTGGATTTAGTAAGTTTGTGGCTATATAGGGATTCTAGACTGATCCCACTTTTGACCTCACCCCAGACTCTGTCATGCCTTCTCCTATAATCAATGAACTTTATGTCTTCCAAACAGACCTGCGTGTTTTGACAATGTCAGTGTAAGGAAAATTTAACAAATTAACTATCAGTCTGCCTTGAAGATAGGAGAAGGTCTAAATGACTCATCAGGAAAACATTTTTCTTGGCTTGTGCTTATCTCTTCTTATTCAGATGAATGTTTGACTATGCTTCTGTTTTGTTACAATTTATCTTTCCATCTATAAACTGAAAAATTAAAAATATTTATTTTTCAGATAAGAAATTTAAAGGTCAAAATGTACAGGTGGACAATTAATCTCAAATGTCAGTGCTTTGGTGCAAATATTTGGACTCAAATAAAGCTGAAAAAAACCCCACTGGAAACTGACAGCAACCCCTGTCCTCTGGAATGAGGTTCCACCCGAGATCTGGATGGCGTCCAACCTGCTGGTATTTTGAAGGGACTTGAAGACCTGGCTTTTTGTGGAAGCCTTTGGGTGAGGGTTACTAAAGCCCCTTGGATTGGGTGGGTTTTTTCTTTTCTACCCAGTTCTTGTCACCTTTGCCATCTTTGATTTGTTATTTACATTTGTTATTGCATTTACTTTATTTATGAGCCATTCAGAGTTCTTAGGAGCCAAACAGCATACAAATTTAATAAATGTGTATTTCATTTAATTACATCTGTTTTACATGAAACAGCACTTCTACAAACTACAGTAGTTTGTAGTTGCAGCTACAAACCATAGCTGTAACTACTACAGTTACTGTGAAAGATCTGACATCCAGGACAAATTTTGAGACATTGAATCACATTCAAGCAATTATCTGTTCAAACTTTAGCATCTCTGTCTCTAAACCAGAATATCTCACTCATACCTCCAGTGCCAAATGGAGGAAGTGTGTCACTGATATACTAAAGGACCCTGTATTTATGTGCAACACTGACATTTACCATGATTTGGCTACATAAATTCTAGAAATTAAAAACACGCTGAAGTACATGTTTGTACATGCATGGTACAATGTACACGCATAGTACACTGCTCTTGGTAGGAATTTCTTGCTGCATCATCCAGATTTTGGAAAAGTTTTCTAGCAAGAAGCTACAAATTTTTCGAAACTTTATTTGTTGGATGAGAGAAAATCAATCAACCCACAATCCAGAGAACCTTTGTTTGATTTACTTCTAGCACCT
This sequence comes from Masticophis lateralis, assembly GCA_030761175.1. Classification (NCBI taxonomy): domain Eukaryota; kingdom Metazoa; phylum Chordata; class Lepidosauria; order Squamata; family Colubridae; genus Masticophis; species Masticophis lateralis. Next base: position 13,781,592 of record JAUDYJ010000016.1, read on the forward strand.
TGAATAATCTGAGGAACGCAGCCCAACCCAGCTGTTTAAGGAGAATGGAACTTTGCTACTTTGCCAATTGACTTTGCCAATAAACCTGCATGTACTGTATTTCCTTGTAACTGATGTGGACAATTTTTCTGTTCTCCTTTTAGGAATTCTTCTGAAAACTTCAAATTAATATGTACTCATTATTCATAAATAAACAACAGGAAATTAGTTAGAACTGTTGTGCAACTGATAAATTGACCAAAAATAAAATTACAGATAACTACAATTTGCAAAGCAGTAGTAGTTTTAGAACTTTTGTGTGTCATTTGCTTTTCTTAAAGAAATCATGATTCTATATGCAAATCCATCCAAATTTTAATTAATATTAGGAGTCCCTGTTTGTTATTTAAACCCTCTAATTCCCAGATTAAAATAAAAGAGAAGAGTTCTCAATAGGCTGGAATTAAACTAAGAACTGAGACTTGCTAAGTCCCAAACAATGAAGTCAAAAGTTCTCTCAAGCAAAAGGCACCCTTCCATTCCCAGAACACAGTGGAAAAAAAGGTGAAAAACAAATCTTTCAAGCATGGGACATACCTCTGCTGCCTCTTCACACGTTTGGCTGACAGAAATAAAATCTGGGCATTCCACTTTCACAAATGAAATCAGGATGTGATCTCTGCCTCTAATTTCACTTGAAAAGGCAGCCACGCCCAGTGCTTATGAAATGTCAAATGATTTGACAATTGGATGGGATGTTTCAGACCTGTGTCTTGAGTCACCCTGTACCCCAGGAAACCAAGGGAAAGGCAGAGGAGAGAACAAGTGGCAAAGTCCAGGCTGTGCCTATAGCAAAGTATCTGTAGCTATTGTGATTTGCAAGCTACTATGGGTTATTTAACAAACTATGATGAAAGCAAAGCTTGGCTTAACACATTATATCAACTCAGCCATAATAAATTTCTTTTAAGGAGTCATCCTGGGGGTACAGCTCAATTTCTCTCAGATGCTTTTTCAGAATAAGGTGATTGTGCCGTGAAGAATACGAACCATCATGTTCTAAGAAGAGATTTGGGGAGTGTTAAGTTGGAGTCTCTGGATCACTTGCGGACTCTGCAAAAAGTACCCAAAAAAAGGCTTCATTTCATCATTCTGTCAAGATTGAATCACTTTGCTTCTTTTAAACCATAATGCTTTTCAACTTGCCAATGAACTGGCGGGGGGGAGGGAAGGGGGAAATAGAATGCTGAGAATGTATGCAGAGATCATGAGAGCTTGGCAACCATCAAGGTCATCAGGGCAGGTGTTGGAGAAAGAGATGGACTGTTCCCTGTGATCACTCAGGGATGGGGAGAAGGGGAAGATATTGTTTAACTAGGCAAGAATTTGCGTGGGAAAATCAGAGCTGTTTTTGTTTCTTTGGTACCAATATGGTGTATCTAATAAAGTTTTACTTTTAGGAATTCAAGGCTCCCAAGAGTGTTTCCTTATTTTGGGTTCACTAGTCGGACGTTGACACATTCATAATCCTTAAACCATTATTTGTTACTATATATCCATGATGGTGAACCTATGGCACTCAGTGGGCATGTGCGCTGTCTCTAGCTGCTCTTCTGGTTTCTGCTGCACACGTGCGCCAGCCAGCTGGTTTTCGCAGGCGCTGGAGCACCAGAAAATGGCCTGAAAATTGTCCCCAAATGCCCCAAAACCAGGCCATTTTTGGGCCTGTTTTTTGACCATTTTTAGGCTGTTTTCAGGCCATTTTGGGGGCATTTTTGGGCCATTTTGGGGGCTTTGGGGGGCCTGTTTTTTGGGCATTTTTGGGCACTACCAGGCTGTTTTTTGGTCATTTCGGCCTGTTTTTTGAGCCAAAATGGCCCTAAAAACAACCTGAAAGCAGCCCGAAAAGTGGCCTGAAAACGGCCCGAGAAACAGCAAAAAAACAGGCATGCGCATGCCAGCTAGATGGTCTTCGGGTTTTGGTGCTCTGGCATGCATGAGGACCAGCTGGCTAGCATGCATACGCATGCCAGAAACCCAAAGACCAGCTGGCTGGCTCATGCATGGGCACCAGCCAGCTGGTCTTCGGGTTTCTGGTGTTCTGGCATGTGCACATGCACATGCGTTCCGGTCTGGGCACTCAGTGCTGAAAAGGTTTGCCATCACTGCTATATATTAAATAACAACAGATCAAATGATATAGGATATATATGAAAAGGCTTTCCTTGAAGTCCTAGTATGATAGAAATAGGACCTTGTGTTATTGTGAAAAAGCTAATTTATAGATCAAAAGTATTAGTAGAAACAGTTCATTTTATGTAATTGGGATTATCTCCTTGAAAAATCCAATTGTAAGATATCTGCTATAGAAAAACATTAGGTGGTCTGAGGAAAAATGAGATACAATGAAATATACCTTTGGAAGCACACCATAGTCACAAAAAGTGGGTAGGGCTCTGATTGCAGAGTCCCATCCCTCATCTTAACTTTTTGACTCCACTTCTGCCCCTTTGTGGAATGCAGAAAGTTTGATCTTTAGAACATTCCAAAACTTGCTCATTCTATGAAAACAAGGCATGCTTCTAAGGTATTATTCTGAGATGACATTGATAAAATGGAATCACCCATCCTTGCCTTTTAAATTGTGGCATTAATCCACTGTGGTATATGCTGGCATATGTCACACTGTTTGTGACAGAAGTGTTTCTAGCACTTTGAATGACTCAGCAATGGCTCATAAATCACTTTCAGTGTATTCTTAACAGACTTTCCCAGACTTGAGAAATATATATGTAAGACTTTCCCATGCTTGCACCTGGCAATTTATTTTCTTCCAGGTGTTCCTGCCAGGTGTTTCAATTCATCCCTGACCCATAGCTAGGATAGTCATACTTAGCTCTCCAAAGTTAGAGGCTTTTTTCCTGGCAACCAGCAGTGGCCTTCAAGTCTGATTGTTAGATCCATGTATCTGCCATTCTTTATGGAAGAAGTGGGGGATTTGGATTTCTCACATTTAGTTCTCTTTCCTAGGTATCCTAATTATCCTATTTCCTGCCTGGTCCTCTTTGTATTAACCTGATTTATAACCGTTGCCTGGTGCCAGGAATGCCTGGAGGATTCTCACACCTTGGGGAATGAAAGGGGAGGGGGGGAAAATGAGTGGATTGCAAGATGACCCTGAGAAACTCTTCATAACTGTTTCTCAGAGAGGCTGGTAGGATTCATCTTCACAGTGGCGGATTGGTTGGAATCCAGTGGGGACCCCTCCTAATTTCCTTTATCCTGAACTGCATGCCCTGAGGGACCCCAGCCTGCTTTGCCTGCTTTGAATTTTGACTTGCTTTCATCCCTTTCAATAAAAGGGATGAAATACAAAGTTCTCAAGAGTTTGTACTTTATTGGAAGTGGGTGGAGAAGCTGGTCCTTATGCTGATGCTATGTGAACAATTGACCACATGGAAGTGGGATGAGCCTGGCACCTCTTGCTCACTCCTGGGCTTTCTCCTCTGGTCCTTGGGCACTCCCATTCCATAGATACTGGCTTTGGGGAAGTAGAAAGCTGGCAGTTTCCAACTGAAACCAGTGGCGGTGGCGCCCGGACTGTTAGAGAAACTTTGTTCTCGATATTGGCTTGGGCGCTGCAGGCGGCAATGGTGGTGGCAATCACGACGATGGTGGCAGAGGTGGAGGCGGCAGCACTTGCAGCACCTGGAGGCCCGGCTATGATACCTGCGTGCGTTGGTGGCAGAGAGGGTGGCCGCACAAGTGGTTTAGGATCGCTAAGTCTCTTGGGGCAATCTGGACAACCCCCCTCTTTTTGAAGTTCGGGGGCGGGGGTGCTAAGCCAGTGAAACTGAGCGACCTTTTGAAAAGATAGGGTGGTGGTGAGCGGTTTGAGGACTGTCAGAAGGGGGATGATGGATTGGTCTCCCTTTCAATTGTCCCTCCCACCCACATCAGGCCTTGGCCTAGTATGGCCACTCAGCCCAAACTGGAAGTTATCGAGCGAACCGGCTTTGGCTACCCCCATCCAAACATCTTCTTCCTCCCTGTGTTATTCCTGCTGTTTAATTACATCTTACTCCATTTTTTGAAACTCCATTTTGCCTTCTTGATCCAATTCTCTGGCTTCTGCTGATATTGGTTAGGAGCCAGAGATGCTGAAAGTCCTGGATTATTTTTAATTACATTGTTGGGAGACAGACCATCTTTCTCTTTCAGTCTTTTTGACTCTGGACTGGTCGCCGTGAGAGGGCAGCTACTGAGACTTTTATCTCCCCTTAGACGGACTTATTTAATCATAAGACTTCCCACCACTGTGAGAGGGCAGTCGGTGTTCCAGTAAGGTTGGCTTTTTATAACATCTTTTCCCGCCTGCTGTGTTAACCATCTTCAGCATCCTAAGAACATTGTCCTTCTTCACCTCCAGTTCTTCTTTGTTCTCGGTGTATACAACAGCGGAACTCCTTGCACTGAGAGACTCCCCCCTCTCGCAGGCTTGGCCCTCCCAGTTATCGAGGGCCGCCCTTGATGACGGGTTTTGGAACCCTGAGAGGTGGCACACTTCTCGGGGATTGTGGGGCTTTTTAAATAGATTTTTAGAGTCTATTTTAAGGGGATCCAGGAGGAGGGTGGTATTTAATGTTAATAATGAGGCTGGGGGGCCTCTTAAGAATCTGCAGCCTTGCCAGTTGGATGGTCGCAACGGGTTTGACGGGTTGGACAGGGATGGGACGAAGATGAAGCTCGGAGAAGGGAGGGACACTCTATACCTGTGATGGTGGGGTGGGGTAGAGGGAATGGGAGTAGGGGGCGGGGACACCTCACCCACTGTATTCAGGTGATGGTGCGTTTCCGCACCTACTGCTCATGCTGCTTCCCTGAGGGTGCGAGAGCGGGGGACCCTGGACTCTGGCTGGTGTATGTGAATGCCAGGTCCGTTGCGAAGAAGGCCCTCTTCATACGAGATCTTATTGAAGAGGAGGGGGCAGACCTGGCTTGTATCACAGAGATCTGGCTGGGGCAGGTCTCTGTGATACTGGGGCAGGTCTCTCGCCGATTTATGTCCCCCGGGCTTTCGTGTGCTGCATCAGCCGCGATGCCAGGGAAGGGACGGGGGGTGGGTGGCGGTGTTTGTTAGAAAAAGTCTTAGTTTTAGGGAGGTCACTGTCCCTCCGATAGGCGGGTGTGAGTCTCTCCTATTGAAATGGGACTCTGGAGTTCAGTCGGGCTTGTTGGTCACGTACCTATCTCCCAGCTACGTGGCCACAGCCCTGCCTGCACTGCTTGATGTCTTGGCCGAAGTGGCAGTTGAACTCCCCAACCTTTTGGTTGTGGGAGATTTCAATCTGCCTTCGATCGGTGAGACATCTGAGACAGTCCGGGAGTTCATGGCCTCCATGGCGGCCATGGACCTGACTCAGGTTGTTCAGGGCCCAACTCATAGGGAAGGTCACACACTTGACCTGGCTTTTCTTTCTGGGCAGTGGATAAATGGTCAGGGTAGGGGGAATGGGCGTTGACTTACCTGAACGCTTCTTCTCATTGAACTGGCTCCAGTGGTCAGGAACGGGTTAATGACCACACCGATATGATTGATTGAGTCAGCTAGCTGAGAAGCTCCTCCTCCTTGCTTCCCAGCTTTCTGATGAAAGACGATAGTGCTGACCAACACGTTGAGCTGTTAAAGGAAGGAAAGGTAAAACAGTATGTGCCGCCGAGCCGGAAAGGCCGCGACGGGGTGGGGCTGACCACTGGAGCCAGTTCAACGAGAAAAAGCGTTCAGGTAAGTCAACGCCCATTCTCATAGATCCTGGCTCTAGTGGTCAGGAACGGGACATGCCCAAGCAGATACCTATAGGGAGGGATCCGCCCGTTCCGGAGAGGAGGCACCCCGGTGGACCTGTTGCAGAACCCTGCGACTGAAGGCTGTCTCCGCAGAGGTGAAGCGGTCAAGCCTGTAATGCCTTATGAAAGGGGTGGGGGATGACCAAGCTGCTGCTCAGCAGACCTCCTCTAAGGATGCCTGTGTAGCCCAGGCCACGGAAGTAGCCGTGCTACGTATGGAGTGAGCTGTGATGGAGAGAGGAACAGGAAGAGATTGAACCTCATAGGCCTTGGCGATGGTAGCCCTAATCCAACGTCCTAAGGTAGGAGCGGAGACCTTCTGTCCTAACGAGGAAGGCTGTACGGACACTAGATTCTGTGTGACGCAGCGAGGAAGTTCTTCACAAGTAGATGCGAAGAGCTCGTCTGACATCCAGGGTGTGCCAGACCCGTTCCCGGGGATGGGATGGGTTGGGACAGAAGTCTGGAAGGACCAGCTCCAAGGCCCGAAGGTATGGGGAATTGACCTTGGGGAGGAATGTGGGGTCCAGCCTGAGGACCACTCTGTCCGGGTGGAAAATGCACAAGTCGTCCCTCATGGAGAGGGCTGCCAACTCGGACACTCTCCTGGCCGACGTAATGGCCAGGAGAAAAGCCATTTTGTATGACAGAAATCTAAGTCCTACCTCCTGAAGGAGTTCAAATGGGGCACGAGTGAGTGAATCCAGGACCTTAGGAAGATCCCACATAGGGTACCTGTGGGATCTTCCCACAGCTGGATGGAGGTTAGAGGCCCCCCTGAGGAATTGTCTGATGAGGGGCCGGGAAGAAAGAGAACCCATCGCCCCGCAACAAATGATGGATGACAGAGCGGCTACTTGCCAGCGGAGAGCGTTGGGGGCCAAACCTGCATCCAAATGATCCTGAAGGTACACCAGCACGTGTTTTGTAGATGCTGTAGTAGGCATGATGGACCTCCTCTCGCACCAGGAGGCAAAGAACTGCCATGTGGAATTGTAAATTCAGGTTGTTGAAGGTCTGCGAGCCGCTTGTATGGTGGAGATGACTTCGGGTGGAAGGAGCCGCACTCTTAGCAGGCGCCACTCAACCTCCAGGCGGTTAGCTGTAGCCATTCTGCGTCTGGATGTCGTAGAGATCCCTGCCGAAATACAAGCCTGTCCCCTGGAAGACACTACAGAGGAAGGACTGAGAGGGCCTTCAGGTCCGCGAACCAAGGCCGGCGTGGCCAGTGAGGAGCAATTAGAAGGAGTTCTGCCCGCTCGAACAGCATCTTCCAGATGACTTTGGCGATGAGGAGGAGAGGCGGAAAGGCATATAGGAGTCCTGGAGGCCAGTCGCTGTGAAGAGCATCCACCGCCTCTGCCCCCGGTTCTGGGAACCTGGCAAAAAACCTGTGGACCTGGCGGTTCTGTCGAGTTGCGAAAAGGTCCACCACAGGTGTCCCGAGGCAGTGTGTGATCTCCCTGTACAGGTCCGGGTCCAGGGCCCATTCCCCTGGGTCCACAATGACCCGGCTCAACCAATCTGCCTGAGAATTCTCCACCCCCGAAATGTGAGAGGCCCATAGGGATCTCAGATGAGCCTCCGCCCAGGGCCCCAGTTCCTCGGCTTCCTGCATGAGGTGTCGGGAACGGGTTCCTCCCAGGCGGTTCACATGGGCCTTTGCGGCCACATTGTCTGTCCTGACTAGAACGTGAACTAAATCTATGGCCCTGAGTTCTAGCCAGTTTATGTTGTGTTGTAAATCGAACTTGGTCCAGCGGCCCTGAGCTAGAGAGGAGGACAGGTGAGCCCCCCAGCTGTGGAGGCTGGCATCCATAGTCAATATTAAATGGTGATAGACCCTGAATTCTGTCCCCTGAAGCATGGCTGATGAAAGCCACCATTTGAGCGATAGTAGGACTTTGGGAGGAAGGGAGACCTTCCGTTGGGATATCCCTAGTTGTTTTTGAAAGGGGAGGAGGAACCACTGTAGGTGTCTGCAATGTAGGCGGGCCCAGGGAACTATACCGATGCAAGAAACCATCTTCCCCAGGAGTTGAGACAGAGAGGCCAGGGAAGAGCCCCTCCCTGACCTGACCAGGGACCGCAGGCTGGACAGGCGTTCCTGAGAAAAATACACCTTGCATTCCTTCGTGTCTATGATGGCTCCCAGATGCTGGATGCGAGTAATCGGAACCAGATGGCTCTTGGCCAAGTTGATGGAAAACCCGTGGCTCGTCAAGACCCGGATTGTGGAAGCCAGGTCTTGATGCGCTAGCTGCTCCGAGGCAGACTGAATAAGGAGGTTGACTAGATAAAACTGCATCCTTATTGGTAGCGTCCGGAGATGGCCCGCCAGCGCGGCCATTAATTTTGTAAACACCCGCGGGGCTGAGGACAGGCCGAATGGTAGAGCCGGGTACTGGTAGTGACTGTTCACGAAGCAGAATCTGAGAAAGCAGCGGTGTTTGTGGTGGATGGGGACATGGAGATACGTCTCCGTCAGATCTATTGACGTGAGGTAATCTCCCCCTCTTATGCCCTTCAGAATGGTCTGAAGGGATTGCATCTTGAACCGCCGATAGACAATCCGGCGGTTCAAGGCTTTGAGGTCGAGAATTGCTCTCCACCCCCCCGAAGACTTCTGAATGACAAATAACTGTGAATAGAAGCCGAGTCCGAGCTGCTCCTGAGGCACAGGTTCGATAGCCTGGATGTCCAGAAGGTGCTGGATGGCTGAATCCATCAGGAGCCTGGAGACCCTGTTTCGAGAAATAGGACAACGAAGGAACTTGTCTGGGGGGAAGGAGAGGAATTTGAGAGAGAGGCCATACTTGACCATCTCCCTCACCCAGGCGTCCGATGAGGTAGCTGCCCATTGGCTGGTGAAGGACGCCAGGCGGCGTCCAATGGGAAGCTGGGCCTGACCGGCAGCGGGACCTGCGGAACCCCCGCCCCCTGCCCCCCTGAAAGGGCTGATGAGGTTGACCTCTGGTTGAAGAAAAATTCTGGCGATCTTGGGCCTGAAACTGCCTGGGGGGGGGGAAACATTGGCAACGGTTCCCTGGAAAACTCCCCTCCATATTCCTAAAGGGCCGGAAAGAAGATTGAGATCGTGAATCAGATCTTCTGGACAAGCTGGGCAAGATACGATGCTTATCCTTTGATTCCACTAGCAGAGGTTCTAGCGGGGCCCCAAAGAGTTTGGGTCCTTCGAAAGGAGAGCAGGCCAGGTGCCACTTTGACTTATTGCCAGCTTGCCACTGGTGGAGCCAGAGCAATCTCTGGGCAGCTACTGAGGATCCTATGGTCTTGGCAGGGAAGCAAGAAGAATTTAATGTGGCATCCGCTGAAAATTCCAAGGCGGCTATGACCTTGTTTAGGTCCTGCTGAGACCTCAAGTCAGAGGCTGGGAGTTTGGCTTGTAGTTGTTTGAGCCACAGTATGGAGTTAAAAAATGGTTAAAAAATGAGGCAGCCATGGATGCCTTCACCGACCAGACAGTAGTCTGATGGGATTTTACCAGTGAGTGTTCTAGACGCCTGTCCTCAGGGCGGAGGTTCTCTTCTGGGGGACCTGTCAGGTTAGCTGCAGTTGACAACTCAGCCACTGGTTGGTCCACGACCAGAACCTGCAAAAGAGATGAAAGCTCGGGGGCTAAATTATATATGCGCCTATCAATTGCGTTCGGGCTAGGTCCCGAAGCGGGAGAGGACCATTGGCGCTGTAATACTTCTCGGAAGAGTTTAGGTCCTGGTATCTCTTCCGTTTCGATTATAGGAACCTCAAAGAGGGGTACCGAAGCTGAAGTAGAAGGACCTTCCTCAGGGAGGACTGAGGTAGGGCGAGCAGAGCCCAGGCCCGTGGTAGCCTTGGCTTTGTGTAGTAAAGACCGGAATAATTGGGGCTTGAAGAGCCCTACAAAGGTGGGCTGGTCCGGGGCCAAATCCTCATCCTCAGACATTTCCTGATCCAGAGGATCGGGAACAGCCATAGATTCCCTGTCAGAGGAAATCTGGGACCCAGCCGGGTCGTGACCTTTTTCCAGAGATCTAGCCCTGTGGGAAATAGCCCTTTCTGCCGTAAAGAAGGATCCCTCAACGTCCACCTGAGATTGGGATTGATTAGAGACCCAAGATGCAGTTAATTCTTGTCTGATGCCCATGCTTATGGCTTCCTGTATATAGGCAGCTAAGTTGGCAGTGACTTGAGCTTCTGCAGGTAAGGGGGGGGGGGGCAAGGGAGTGGTAATCTGAGCAGGGGGATCTTGTGCCTCAGGGGGGGAGGGGGAAGCCTCAGACTGGACTCCAAATAAGGATTCATCCACTGTCCCCTGTCCTTTGGGTAAGGGGAGTCCCTGTCAGGGGATAAGGCTGGAGTCGGGGCCTGAGTGGGGCTGCCTCAGATTGAACAGGGGCCTCAGGGGGCACTGTTGCTGGTTGAGAGGCAAAGGCCTCCGGGGGTGGTGGTGGATGAGAGCTGAGAACTATGTTTTCCTTAATGGAAACAGCCCTAATGGCCTTTTGGATGGCCTTCTCCATTGCTTGTTGGCGCTTTAATGCCTCCTTTGACAAAGTAGGAGACTTTAGGGGCTTAGCTAATTCCTTTAGGGGCTTAGCGATTTCCTGCTTTTCTTGGCAGGCACCGCATCAGCAGGCTGGGATCCCTCACCCTGGTGGGATTGATTAGGGGCCCTGGTCTTCCTGGAGGCCATCCTGAAATTGATGGTTCAGGAGAAAAAAGGGCCTGGCAAACCTCTGCCTGTAGGCCTGGGAAGCTCCAGAGTAAAAGGCCTTCAGTTAATTGGTGATTCAGCGAGGTTTGGGCAAATTCAAAATGGCCACCGGAAGTTCCAAAATGGCCACCGGAAGTCCTCGCTGCTTGTATAGGCCTCTAATGGACCATGCGGTCCCTCAAAATGGCTGCCAGGCACCCCAATGTGGCCGATAGGGCTGAAGCCTTAAAAAGCCCCCAATGCAGACCGGATCCTTTAAACAATGAGAAGATCGGTCGGAGAGCTCTCTGGCCTGGATGGAGTTTGCAGCAGCTGCCCAGGAAAGAGCAGGCCTAAAGGCAGCTGCACGATCGATTTAGGCCCTTGGTGGCAGCTTTGGAGGTCCCAGAGGGGTGATAGCGAAGTCCTGGCTATCTGAGCCCCCAAAAGCCAAAAATTAACCCCCTCCTAGCCAGGAGGGAGGTCTAGCCACTACGGCTGTCAGCGGAATCAGGGGTTAGCCTTTCGCGCTGATGTGGGCCAGGCTCATCCAGCTGGGAACCTACAGCCCACAGAATGCCAAAAAGGCCTTCAGCGGATTCGGGTACGAACCCCTTCACGCTGGAATCTCAATCATGATCCAGAAACTGGAAAGACAGGTGCAAAAAGAAATTTTTTCAGGAGCTTATCTCAAACGTGTCTTACTCAATTGGATTGAGTCAGAAAGCTGGGAGGTGAGGAGGAGCTTCTCAGCTAGCTGACTCAATCAATCATATTGGTGTGGTCATTAACCCGTTCCTGACCACTGGAGCCAGGATCTATGAGAAACTCTCCATTGGCCCCTGTCATGGACCAACCATTCCTTCCTTAGACTGGACTTTCAATCCACCAATCCTTGCTGCTGGGAGGCGGAACTAGTACACAGGAGGAGCCTGTGTAGCGTAGGGGGCTAATGCTTCCTACTAAAGGCAGCAATTAACACCAGCTGCCTGTAATTTCTGTGAGTTCAATCCTAGCCAGGCTCAAGGTCGACTCAGCCTTCCATCCTTTCTAAGGTGGGTAAATTGAGGACCCAGTTTGTGGGGGCAATAAGCTTTGTATAAATATACAAAAGTATGAAGGCTATTGCTTAACGCATTGTAAGCTGCCCTGAGTCTCCGGAGAAGGGCGGCATATAAAAAAAAATAAAAAAAAATAAAAAAATAGTAAAACAGTTTCTTGATGGACCCTGAGAGGTTCCTGACAGAGCTTGGGACATTCCTGATGGACCCTGAGAGGTTCCTGACAGAGCTTGGGACATTCCCCGCCACTCAATCCTGCTGATCTGTCCCTCCCTTCAGAGACCCACAAAAACACAGCCAGTCGAGGGTTAAGAAGCACTTGGCACACTCCACAGTTCTTATCTCAAACTTGGCAGCGATATGCACACCATCTGCCAAGGGCTTTATTAGTTCACACAAAAAGAAAATCACCTACGTAGCTTTGCCAAAATCCGTTCTTTTAGCTCCCAAGACTACGAGATTGCTTTGTTGTTCATCACAGAAATCATGACCCACCCTCCTGTCTTATATAGGCTCTGGGTGTGGTCCAGTGACTCATTGATCCTGTGACTCCAGTCCAGTGACTCAGGTCTATTCCCTCATGCGTCGCCGCAGCTGCAGTAAGCATTTATCTCGCCTTCTTTGGCGTGCGTCCAGGAATGACGTCTCTCCCTCACTCTCATCTGAGACACCTGTTTCCCCACTACTTGGCTCTCTTTCAGCTGGCACCTGAGACGGTGCCGGGGGGGGGGGCTGGGAGATCTGGCTGGCTCCTCTTCCTCCTGCTCAGAGCTTCCTTCCTCCAATGGGATAGGCTCAGAGGACGGGGCCACAACACCTGCAACTCGACTGAGGCACTGGTAGCATCCTGGGAATGGGCGGCGGCCAGCGCCTTGGATCGAATCGCACCTTTGCGGCCTCTGACCCAACGCAGATCCCAGGTGGCTCCCTGATTCTCTGGGAAATGAAGCATCGGAAAAGACGCCTAGAGTAGTGTTGGAGATCCTCCCAGTTTGAATCTGATCGAACACAAGATAAGACGATATTAGGTCTTATCTTGTGGTGATGGAAGCGGTGAAGCGGGACCACTTCGCCGCTCTCATTGCATCTGCAGAAAACTGCCCAGCAGCCCTGTTTAGAGTGACCCACTCCCTCCTGAATCAGGGTGCGAAGGAAGACCCCTTGCAGGACAGAGCTGAGGATTTTGTACAGTTTCTGCATGATAAAATCGCTCAGATCCAGATCGGATTGGACTCCAACTGGGCAGAATCCACTTGGGAGACTGGGGTAGGTTTTGGGAGTAGCATCTGGGTTGAGTCTGACCCTGTTTCTGTCGATGAAGTAGACAGGATTGTGGGTAGACTGGGTGCCTCCATGAGTTTGTTGGATCCGTGTCCCTCCTATCTTGTTTCAGCTGCCTGGGAGGTGACTGGAGACTGGATCCAGGCAATTGTCAACTCTTCTTTGAGGGAGGGGATCTTCCCCGCCTCTCTTAAGGAGGTGGTGGTTCAACCCCTCCTCAAGAAGCCTGCCCAGACTCACTTAATAACTATTGGGCCGTCTCCAGCCTCCGCTTTATAGCAAAGGCTGTTGAGAGTATGGTGGCGCAACAGCTCCCAGAAGCGGAGTACCCAGTCGGGTTTTCGGCACGGGTACAGCACAGAAATGGCATTGGTCGCTCTGGTGAATGATCTCTGGCGGGCCCGGAATTGAGGTTGTTCCTCCATCCTGGTCCTACTTGATCTCTCAGCGGCTTTCGATACCATCGACCATGGTATCTTACTGCAGCGACTTGGGGGGTTAGGGGTGGGAAGCACTGTTCTATAGTGGTTCTCCTCCTACCTCTCAGGTCGATTGCAGTTTGTATGGGCGGGGGAACAGAGATCCACCCTGAAGCCCCTAACTTGTGGGGTACTTCAGGGGTTGGTTCTCCCCCCTACTCTTTAACATCTATATGAAGCCGCTGGGTGAGATCATTCGTGGTTTTGGGGTGAGGTATCATCAATATCAGGTTCGCCTGATACGCCAGTTGCGGCCCTTTCTAGATCGGGACTCCCTACGCACAGTCACTCAGGCGCTCGTCACGTCTCGCTTGGACTACTGCAATGCTCTCTACATGGGGCTCCCCTTGGGATGCACCCGGAGGCTCCAGCTGGTACAGAATGCGGCCGCGCGGGGGATTATGGGAGCGACGGGGCACTCCCACGTGACACCTCTCCTGCGTGAGCTGCATTGGTTGCCGGTTGACTTCCGGGTGCGTTTCAAGGTGTTAGTAATCACCTTTAAAGCGCTCCATGGCTTAGGACCAGGGTACTTACGGGACCGCCTTCTGCCACCAATTGCCTCCCACCGGCCGGTTCGCTCCCACAGAGAGGGCCTGCTCAGGGTGCCGTCAGCCAGACAATGCCGGCTGGCGACCCCCTCACCGCCCTGAGTCCATTAGGAGAAGGGCGGTATATAAATCTAATAAATAAATAAATAAATAAAATATGCGGATGATACGCAGTTGTACATCTCCACCCCAAGCCACCCCGGGGATGCCCTTTCCGTGATATCCCGTTGCCTGGAGGCGGTGCGGGCCTGGATGGGGAGGAACAGACTCAGACTCAACCCCTCTAAGACTGAGTGGCTGTGGATGCCAACACCTCGTGTTTCCGAGGTCCCATCACTTTTGTTGGGGGGGAAGTACTTGCCCCTCTACAAAGGACCCGCAACTTGGGTGTCCTCCTGGATTCTCGGCTGTCTCTAGAACAGTGGTTCCCAAACTTTTTCAGTCCACTGCCCCCTTGGTACTACAAACTCATCAGCAGTGCCTTTACTACCAGTTTGCAGTGGGGCCACGCACACGCGCTCACTTCGCTCGTATGTGCACACACACAGAAGCGTTTTGATGATGTCAGGGTTGGAGGGCAGGGCCTCCTGCCAGTTTTATTACTGGTTCTATAGAACCGGTGAGAACCTGGGCAACCCACCACTGCCCCCACCCCCACCCCCTATAAATAGCATTGTTTGCAATAGCGGTTTGCACGACCTACTAAGGAAGATAGTAACGATAAAATACACAAAATACAGATATTTTTTGGCTTCCTGAAGCATTGCCCCGCATGTCCCGTTTTTGTGAAAAACGGGCCCATTTTTCACAAAAACGGTGCGCAGAGCCTTTGGGAGGCCTGCAGGCTGTTCCAATACAAATATATCCCTGTAACAAAAATAGCTAACACTATTAGTTAACATTAAAGAAATCCCCTGAATCAACCAATCTAGAGCAGGGGGTTCCTTTTGAATTTGCTGACCACCAGTGAGTGGAGAAAGTAATTTCACAGGGATGAATTCACAGCCATTCGCAGACCCCCTTGGGATCAACCTGCAGTCCTCTCCTGCCTCCTCAGGCGGTGGAGCTGTGGTGGTGGGGTGCTTTTCAAGAAGTCACAAGGAGTGCTGAGAGCTGGTTTTTTTCTTTTGTGTTTTAAAATCTTGAACTCTCCTCTTTTGCCCTAAATTTCCCATTGTTTGCAGTTTTGCACCTAGCTAGGCTCCTCTACCTATTCCAAACTATCCCAGTGAAATTGGAGAAAAAAATTCTTTATTAATTTAAATAAAATTACGTCTAAATTCTTATGGGAGGGCAAAAAAACTAAGGTAAGTTTGAACACACTATAGGATGATAAACTTAGAGGAGGTTTTGGTTTCCCGGCATGTGAGAAATACTATAAGGCAGCATGCCTGATATGGATAACAGAGTGGGTTAATTTAGACAATCAACGGTTATTAAAACTGGAGGGGCATAATTTAATGATGGGGTGGTACGCCTTCCTGTGGAATACCAGGAACAAAATATACCAACACTTTAACAATCATATAATTAGGAGAGCATTAATTGGCATTTGGTTGGAAATAAAGAAAAAATGCTATATGAAGGTTCCTGGGTGGCTTTCCACAGTGGAGGTGGTTATGCACCCAAATACTATATCTCTTCATAGAATTATATGGTATAGGGACCTACTAGACTCAAATGGACTATTAAGAATATGCCAGGACCTTAGAGATGCGGGAATGGAATTGGATTGGTGGCCCTACTTCCAAGTACAAAATAGATATAGGAAAGACAGGGACGAAGGAAGAATTGATGTGAACCCTAATAGGCTAGATAAATTTCTGGAAGTAAAAGAAGGGAAGTTAATATCCAAAATATACAAATATTTACTAGAACTTGATTTAAATGAGAATATAATCAAAGGACAAATGATTGCCTGAATAGAAACATAGGTAAAAATATTCAACTAGAAGAGTGGGAAAAGATTTAGGAAAACAGCATTAAAATAACGAAATCAGTAACTTGCAAAGAAAATCAGTATAAGATGTGGTATAGGTGGTACCTTGCCCCCTCAAGACTAGCACAAATGTACCCTAAATTGGACCCGAAATGTTGGAAATGTAAACAGGCCCGAGGATGTATGGTGGCTATGCCCCAAAATCAAGGCATACTGGGGGAAAATTAGAATTTGGATATCACAAATTACAGGAGAAGAAATAGAATCAGACCCAGAGATTTTTTATTAGGAATATATAAACAAAATATTAGAAAAGAAATGACATATTTGATACATCATATAATTACGGAGGCCAGAATAGCAATTGCACAACTTTGGAAGACGGATCATTTGCCAACTGACCAACAGATAATACAAAAAATATATGCATGTGTGGAATCAGATCAACTAACACTAAAATTAAAGGATAAGGAAAGCTCAAAGTATTTTAAGGTATGGGATAAGTGGTATTTATTTATTTATTTATTTATTTATTTATTTATTTATTAAATTTGTATACCGCCCTACTCCCGGACGGGACTCAGGGCGGTGAACAGCCAGAATAAGATATAACAAATACAAAAGTTAAAAAATCATTAAAAACGAATTAAATAATTTGGCTCAACAGGTCAAAAGTCAATTATGATTATAAAATTTAAAAACCCAAAAAAGGAGGTTAAGCCAGCTATGATTGGATTAAACAAAAAGAAAGTGGATAAGGATATACTTAGTAAAGTATAAAGATAATCTTGATGAGTATTAAATTTTATTTTTCTTTCAGTGAGTTTTAAATTAAGAATTGATAATTGGGAGTGTATTTCCATGCTTATTTCATATAAATACCAACAATGACTTCACTGTCATGAGGATGAATGTGGGACTAGGTTATGAAATATATAATGTGTAGAAGAGAAGAATATATATAAATATGTAAAAGAATAGAAATGAAATCAAATATAAAATATGATCTATGTATATGAATATTTTATTATGGTTTTTATTGTTTTTGTGATTATTTGATAACTTAATAAAGTTTGTTTTAAAATTAAAAAAAAGAACAGAATAAGTTTAAAAATCCTAGCCTTTTAAAATTGAAAATATGGAGAATTGGGAGGATGAATATGAGACACTAAAGGAGATGTTTCAAAAAGTAAGGTAAAAATTTAAGGTAAATAAAGAAGCAGTGAATTGGTTAGCTTGCAAAAAAAGAAAGAGAAAAGATGAATGAGAAGCAAGAGAAACAAGGAGCTAATATTGAAAAGGAAATAACTGAAAAAAAGATAAAGATGATTACACTGGGTTCAATAGAAAAAATGGAATAAGATGAAATATACTGCTAATAATTAAAAAGATGAAGGGAAATTTTGAGAAATATACTTGATAAATGAAAGAAAGACCAGGGTTGCCTGGACTCCATAGTGGAAACTATAAAAATGAAAATGAATACAGCAATAGAGAGGGATGAAGGAAGAAGAGAGCTGGAAGAAGGAAGGAGAGAGAGGGAAGAAAGAGAAGGGAGGAAAGGAAGGGCAATTAGAGGCTGCAGCAGCTACCTGTGTTTTACTGTCAACATTTAGCAGCAAAATGGAAGTTTTTATAGGATTGACTTTTGTCATGTCTTTCCCTGTTCTTCCTTTATGCTGTTTTTTTCATTGTAAACCTATAGGCAAGGGCTCTTAAGGACCTTATAAAGATTACTCAGCATTCATACTTTATCTATTGAGACAGATTAAATTGCTTAAAATAAATAGCTAAATAAATAGAAAAGGAAGCCTTTGAGAAATGGACCCCAATTTCCACGTGCGAGCAGTGGAAGAAAGAAAAAAAGGTGGAGGCATGTGGCTTCCAGCCAGAGAGGCCAGCCCAACAGAAGCTATTCATTCACTGTTGCCCATTCACTGTATGGCTCAGTGATCTTCCATCCATCAGTGCTTCTCTGAGGGACATGATTGTTTCAAAGGCTTTGCTTCCTTCAATCCTTTATCAACCCAAGGACGTGTTACAACATTATTACAAAACACAGAGGAACTAGTACAGACATCTCAGTGGATGTCATTCAACTTTTTGGTTTTCTTTGTTCTCAATTCCTCTTGGTGCTCATACTTTATTATTTCACTCCTTTAAATAGGGAAGACCACAGATGAACCCAATTTTAATACCGTTGTAGATCTCCTCCCAAAAGGTGTGCTGCTAAAATTGTAGATGTAAAATTCTGTAGTATGAATTATTTATTTATTTATTTACTTACTTATTTATTTATTTATATTTATACTTATTTATACTTATTTATTTATTTATTTATTTATTTATTTATTTATTAGACTTATATACCGCCCTTCTCCTTACGGACTCAGGGCGGTGAACAGCCGAATAAAAACCAGTACATAAAAGTTAAAATAATTATAAAAACAAATATAAATTTGGCTGAAAATTTAAAACAGATAAGTATTAAAATAGATCAAATCTAAAAAACTCTAAAAGATTTTAAAATTAGAAGGGATCAGGCTAGACCAGCAAGTTGGAAAAGATGAGTTTTCAAAGCCCGACGAAAAGTCCGGAGGTCGGCGATCGTTCTCAGTTCTGGAGGAAGATCATTCCAGAGGGTGGGGGCTACTACAGAGAAGGCTCTCCCCCTGGGGGTCGCTAGCCGGCATTGTCTGGCTGATGGCACCCTGAGGAGGCCCTCTCTGTGGGAGCGAACTGGCCGGTGGGAGGCAATTGGTGGCAGAAGGCGGTCCCATAAGTACCCTGGTCCTAAGCCATGGAGCGCTTTAAAGGTGATTACCAACACCTTGAAACGCACCCGGAAGTCCACCGGCAACCAATGCAGCTCAGGCAGGAGAGGTGTCACGTGGGAGCACCCCGTCGCTCCCATAATCGCCCGCGCGGCCGCATTCTGTACCAGTTGGAGCCTCCGGGTGCACCCCAAGGGGAGCCCCATGTAGAGAGCATTGCAGTAGTCCAAGCGAGACGTGACGAGCGCCTGAGTGACTGTGCGTAGGGAGTCCCGATCTAGAAAGGGCCACAACTGGCATATCAGGCGGACCTGATAGAAAGCCCCCCTGGCCACAGCATGATCCTCTAAAAACAGCCGTGGGTCCAGGAGGACGCCCAAGTTGCGCACCCTTTCCATGGGGGCCAATGATTCACCCCCAATAACCAACGATGGAGTCAGTTGGCTATATCGGGATGCCGGCAGCCACAGCCACTTGGTCTTGGAGGAGTTGAGTCGAAGCCTGTTTCTCCCCATCCAGACCCGCACGGCTTCAAGGCACTGGGACATCACTTCCACGGCATCGTTGGAGTGGTCTGGGGTGGAGATGTACAGCTGAGTATCATCAGCGTACTGATGGAACTCCACCCCAAAACCACAGATGATCTCACCCAGCGGCTTTACATAAATGTTGAACAGAAGGGGCGAGAGAACCGACCCTTGTGGCACCCCACACACTAGGCGCCTCGGGGTCGACCGCTGCCCCCGTCAACACAGATTGCGACCGGTCGGAGAGGTAGGAGGAGAACCACCGTAAAACGGTGCCCCCCACCCCCAATCCCTCCAACCGGCGCAACATGATACCATGATCGATGGTATCAAAAGCCGCTGAGAGGTCTAACAACACCAGGATAGAGGAGTACCCCCTACCCCGGGCCCTCCAGAGATCATCCACCAACGCAACCAATGCCGTTTCAGTGCTGTATCCAGACCTGAAGCCGGACTGGAGTGGGTCTAAATAGACAGCTTCATCCAGGTACCGGGAGAGCTGCCACGCCACCACACTCTCAATAACCTTCGCTAGAAAGGGAAGGTTGGAGACTGGATGATAATTTGCCAAAACAGCTGGGTCCAGGGAGGGCTTCTTGAGGAGGGGCCTCACCACCGCCTCCTTCAAGGCGGCCGGTAGGGCACCCTCACTCAAAGAAGCGTTTATAATCTACTGGAGCCAGCCTCGTGTAACCTCCCGGGAGGCCAGCACCAACCAGGAGGGACACGGGTCCAATAAACATGTGGTTGCGTTCAGTCTTCCCAGAATCCTGTCCATGTCCTCGGGAGCCACAGGATCGAACTCAGCCCAGATAACACTCTCAAGACCTGGCTCAGTCACCTCACCTGAACTAACCCAGTCAGCGGCCAAATCATCCCGAATCTGAGTTATTTTATCATCCAGATATTGAACAAAGTCCTCAGCACGTCCCTGCAAGGGATCCTCCCGCGCTCCCAGATGGAGGAGGGAGCGGGTCACCCTAAACAGGGCAGCTGGGCGATTATCTGATGACGTGATAAGAGCGGTGAAATAATTAGATTTCGCTGCTTTTATCGCCACTATGTAAGTCTTAATATGAGCTCTTACTAGTGTCAAGTCAGATTCAGAGCGACTGGCCCTCCAACTGCTCTCTAGGCGTCTTTTCCGGCGCTTCATCTCCCTCAGCTCCTCGGTAAACCAAGGAGATAAGTGAGTTCGGCGCTGGGTCAGAGGCCGCAAAGGCACTTATATACTGCCCTTCTCCCTGGGGACTCAGGGCGGTGTACAGCCAAGTAAAAACATAGAGTACAAACATTAAAATACAATTAAAAAGATATGTTAATAATATCATTGCACTCAGCTACCGGTGGATTTAATATATTGGTAGATTTAGTGTATAATTTCACTGTAGTAGTAATTATTTTTAATTTGATATATATTTCATTATTCTGTGCTAAAAGCAACATTTATTGCATTCCCTCTGCAGCACTAATCAATTTCCTATATTAAAATATTGCCTGTTTTTGTTTAAAACAAAATAGGATCTTCTCAAAGCCTAATATGTGCATTGGTATTAAATTTTTGGTCACTTCCCATGATTATACAAACTCACATGATCAAAAGTAGACTGCAAAAGTCTGGACGACCACAAGATGATAGCAAAGAAAGATGAAGCTTTTAACTTATTGCTTCCATCTAGAAATAGTTATTCTGAATTTTGCAGCCCAATCTGGTAAACCCCAGTAAAAACAGAAAACCGAACATCATCCATTTATATTCAGCTGTCCTACATATGAAGTCAGCACCCTGGTTCTGTACACAATATAATCAAATGAATTTCAAACCTATCAATTGCATTTGAACAACAGGTAGAATTTGGTTGGCTTTAACAGTTCTTCTCGTGTTTAGTGTGTTGTGTAAAATCAGGGCATTTGGTTAGTTTATTGATCAATGTATGTAGTGTACAAAGCCAGAACATTCAGTGGGTTCTGTAAAAAATCATTCTATTTTTGTAAATGGTCTTCCTCTTGAACTGAAGATTTGTAAACCAATGATGATTAACTATCTATTTCCACACCACACATAATAACTACAAAGATGTTGAACTACAATTTGACCAGGTACCATATTTTTCAGAGTATAAGACGCACCAGAGTATAAGATGCACCTATCTTTTAGGGTTGTTTTTTTTAGACAAGCACACATACAAACATACAATGTCTTTTCTTTGAACAGAGTATTTGGCTGGTTCATAAATTTAAACAGTGTTTAATCATTTCAATTAAATTTACAATTTCTATATTTCCTTTTTGCCATATTTATTCCTCATCTATTTTTTTAAAAAAACCAATATTACCCTTCATTCTCACCATTTTAATCAAATTCAATTTTTCCCTTCTATTCTATATTATATCCCTTCCCATTGTCATCTATTTTTATATCCATCCTCACATTGGTTGATTATTTAATATTACAATTGTTTAATACAAATTCAACATTTTTATATAAATCAGTTATAACAATATTTTTTGTATATTAATCAATATGAACATGAATATTCCAATTATTTCCATTCAATCCAATTTCTTACAAATCAATTAATTATATTTACCAATAATAATAAATCAAATAATTTCCCCCATATATTCCTCCAAATCATAACTTAACCATTTCTGCTTTCAACACAATATACAATTAATAGCATCTCAATTATTACAATTCCCTAGTTAAATAGACCTTTTTTTCTTTTGTGTTTTAAAATCTTGAACTCTCCTCTTTGCCCTAAATCTCCCATTGTTTGCACCTACCTCTTTTGGTGAGCAAAAAGAAAAAGAAATCTCTCTCCGTGTCTCATTTTGTCAGGTTGCAGCAGAGCCTGCTTTACTTTCAGTTTCGTTTCAGCTAGGGGGGAAAAAAACATCTCCAGCACTCTTTGCAGCAAGCAAAGAGCTTGCAAAAAAGCCTGCCCAAAACAGCTGAGAGCAAATCAGCTGAGAGTCGGGAGGCCGATCTAATCAACTTGTGCTAATTAGTCTATACTGAAGCTGAATGGGGCTGTTTTTTCTTGCTGTTTGCTTGCAAGGAGGTAACTGCTGGGAGGCAGAGGGCAAAGGGTGGGGGCCAGTGGGTGGGCAGGGCTACATTTGGTGTATAAGACGCATCTAAATTTTCACCCCCTTTTGGGGGTAAAAAGGTGCATTTTATACTCCGAAAAATACGGTAATTAACTTAGCGGAAAACACAAAAATATTCCAAGGCAGCATAAACCTCTCTCTTTTCTTTGTTGCAGCTGGGTGACAAGAGTAGTTTATGATTTGTCATCAAAGAAGCAGCATCATGGCTTTTAAAAAAACCCAGAGCTTACATACCATTGCCAATCTTTATCTTATGCCCTAGGCATAGAACACAGGACATAGTACAAATGAAAGGCTTTTTGCACACAGCAAAGCAAGGAACTCTTCTTCTTGAGTTAGAACTAAGAATAATTAGCTCCACATAGACATGCACAAAGAGGCCTGGACAAAATGGATTAGCAAGACAGGTTGCTTCAGTTGTCTTCCCATTCCACTGCAATATTTCTTTAATGGATTAAAAGACAAACATTAAGTTCTTTCCCCACTTGGAGCTAACTTTGGCACAAACATGGCTTGGCATCCTCTTGTTTTCCCTGATGTTGCCTTCATCTTTTCCACAGTCCATGAGACAGATTCAGATATCTCCAGGTGTACTTACACTGGAGTAGTCATTTTGTCTTGATGT
The DNA here is from genome assembly GCA_030761175.1 of Masticophis lateralis. NCBI lineage: Eukaryota > Metazoa > Chordata > Lepidosauria > Squamata > Colubridae > Masticophis > Masticophis lateralis. The sequence continues at coordinate 13,804,465 of JAUDYJ010000016.1, forward strand.
TCAGATTTGCAAAGAACTCAGAGTACTGCAGTAGTTGGCTAGGAAGACGGGAGAGGAATTGGCAACAGAGACAAACTGTCAGGTCTCATTGATGCTATCATTCTGGTGGGGAAGGAACTTGGGTGCATCCCTTAATTTATAGCCCAGTGGTTCCCAAACTTTTTCAGTCCACCGTCCCCTTGGTATTACAAACTCATCCTCACTGCTCCCCACCCAGGAGTGGGTTCTACTTACCTTTACTACCGGTTTGCAGCGGGGCCACGCACACGCGCTCACTTTGTGCATGCACGCACTCTTCTGCACACACACAGAAGCGTTTTGGTGATGTCGGGGTCGGTGGGCGGGGCCTCCTATCAGTTTTATTACCGGTTCTATAGAACCGGTGAGAACCTGGGCAACCCACCACTGCCCCCACCCCCACCCTCTATAAATAGCATTGTTTGGAATAGCGGTTTGCATGACCCACTAAGGAAGATAGTAACAGACAAATACACAGAATACAGACATTTTTTGGCCTCCTGAAGCTTTGCCCCGCATGTCCCATTTTTGCGAAAAACGGGCCTGTTTTTCGCAAAAACGGTGCGCAGAGCCTTTGGGAGGCCTGCAGGCTGCTCCAATTCAAATCTAACCCTGTAACAAAAATAGCTAACACTATTATTTAACATTAAAGAAATCCCCTGAATCAACCAATCTAGAGCAGTGATTCTCAGTTTGGGGGTTCCTTTTGAATTTGCTGACCACCAGCGAGCGGGAGAAAGCAATTTCACAGAGGAGGGGATGGAGAGGGCTGTGGGATGAATTCACACCCATTCCCAGACCCCCTTTGGATCAACCTGCAGTCCTCCCCTGCCTTCTCAGGCGGTGGAGCTGGGGGGGGGGATGCTTTTCAAGAAGTCACAAGGAGGGCTGAGAGCTGGTTTCTGTCCCACAAATAAGATTTGGTCCAGAACCAACCCCAACATGAAGGTCTTTTATTTGCTTCTTGTACTCCTTGTCTTTGCATTTTTAACAGGTAATAAATTAAATTTCTGATGATGTCAAAATAGCTCATAAGTCACCTTTCTAGACAGCTATTATCATGTCTAAAAGCAAGATACTCTTCTCCATCTTTTGTCTGGAGTACCATTTAATCCAGAGCCTTTTAATTCCAAGTTTAAAGAATGTTTTTGTGTTTTAAAATCTTGAACTCTCCTCTTTTGCCTAAATTTCCCATTGTTTGCACCTACCTTTTTTTTATTGAAAAAGTTTTACAAACATAATTCCCCCCTTCCCCCTCCCCCTCCCCCCCCACGACTTCCCAAGGTGAAATCCAAATCATACCATTTCATACAATACCCTCATATAACTCTATCCCCTGTCTACACTATATAATATATATTCTACCTAACACTCAGCTAAAAATTATCTGATACATCCTTGTTTAATATTTGTTTAATATTTGTTCTACCCATTCCTACAGCTCTAGCCCCTATCTATCTACACTATAACTCCCTGCATAAGGTTCAACTGAAAGCTATCTGATACTTCCTTGTTTGATATTTGTTCTGCACATAATCTATCCATTTCTTCCATTCCCACATATAAGTTTCTTGAGTCCGATCTTTTAAATATGCTGAAATCTTCGCCATTTCTGCAAAGCTGGCCACCTTCAAGGTCCATTCTTCTATAGTGGGTATAAAGTCTTTTTTCCAATATTGGCCAATCAATAATCTAGCTGCTGTGACCATGTATAATATCATTTTTTGTTTCAGTCAATGAAAAATCCTTAACTATACCCAATAAAAACAATTGAGGAGAAAATTGCAGTTTTTTCTTCAGAACATTTTGCATAACCCACCATATTTTAATCAAAAAAACCTTCACTTTCTTGAAAGTCCACCATATATGATAGTATGTAGCATCTAAACAATCGTATCTCCAACATTTTGCCTGAACATTAGGATACATACACGATAATTTCTTAGGATCTAGATGCCACCTATAAAACATTTTATAAAAATTTTCTCTCAGGTTCTGTGACTGGATCCATATTTTTCCCATGTTTCCATCGTAATTGGTTCTGCAAAGTTTTGTGCCCACTTTATCATGCAATCTTTAACCAATTCATTTTCAGAATCTCTTTCTAGCAAAACATTATATACCCTTTTAATATGCATTTGGCCTTTATCTTTAATCTGTTTTACCAAGTCCTCTTCATGCAACATTAAACCAGTTTTTTGATCTTCCCTCCATCTCAGTTGAAGTTGATTATACTGTAACCAAGTTAAAGTAATCCCTTCTTCCAACAGTGTATTTAATGGATTTTGGATTTTGCACAATATCTGCACGATAAAATCGCTCAGATTCGCGAAGGCTTGGACTCTAACTGGGTTAATTTGGATGAAATGATGAGGGCAGATCTTGAGAACATTATCTGGGATGAGTTTGATACTGTGACTCCTGAGGACGTGGGCAGGTTACTGGGGAAGCTGAATGCGACCACATGTTTATTGGACCCGTGCCCTTCCTGGCTAGTGCTGGCTACCTGGGAGGTTACACGTAGCTGGCTCCAGAGAATTATTAACGCTTCTCTGAGTGAGGGATTCTTACCTCCCGCCTTGAAAGAGGCGGTGGTGAGACCGCTCCTTAAGAAGCCCTCTCTGGATCCGGCTGTTTTAGCAAACTACCGTCCAGTCTCCAACCTTCGCTTTTTAGCAAAGGTTGTCAAAAGTGTGGTGGCACGACAGCTCCCACAGTACCTGGATGAAGCTGTCTATCTAGACTCGTTCCAGTCCGGCTTCAGGCCTGGATACAGTACAGAAACAGCATTGGTCGCATTGGTTGATGATTTCTGGAGGGCTCGGGATAAGGGATGTTCCTCTATCCTGGTCCTATTAGATCTCTCAGCGGCTTTTCATACCATTGATCATGGTATCATGCTGCACCGGTTGGAGGGGCTGGGAGTGGGAGGCACCGTATTACGGTGGTTCTCGTTCTACCTCTCTGACAGGTCGCAGTCAGTGTTGACAGGTGGACAGAGATCGACCTCGAGGCCCCTTACTTGCGGGGTGCCACAGGGGTCGGTCCTCTCGCCTCTCCTGTTCAACATTTATGTGAAGCCGTTGGGGGAGATCATCCGTGGTTTTGGGGTGCGATGTCATCTGTACGCTGATGACACTCAGCTGTACATCTCCACCACAAACCACCCCAATGATGCCCTTGAAGTGATGTCCCGGTGCCTTGAGGCCGTCCGGGTCTGGATGGGGAGAAACAGGCTTCGACTCAACCCCTCCAAGACTGAGTGGCTGTGGCTACCGGCGTTCCGGTACAGCCAGTTAGTCCCATCACTAACTATTGGGGATGAGTCATTGACCCCCGCAGAGAAAGCTCGCAATTTAGGCATCCTCCTGGATGCACGACTGTCTTTAGAAGATCATATTACAGCCGTGGTCAGAGGAGCTTTCTATCAGGTTCGCCTGATTCACCAATTGCGTCCCTTTCTAGACCGGGACTCATTACGCACAGTCACTCAAGCCCTCGTCATTTCCCGACTTGACTACTGCAATGCTCTCTACATGGGGCTCCCCTTGAAGTGCACGCAGAAGCTCCAACTGGTCCAGAATGCGGCTGCGCGAGTAATTATGGGAGCAACATGGTGCTCGCATGTAACACCTCTTCTACGCGAGCTGCACTGGCTTCCGGTGGCCTTCCGAGTGTGCTTCAAGGTGTTGGTACTTACCTTTAAAGTGCTCCATGGCTTAGGACCTGAGTACTTACGAGACCACCTGCTGGAACCGATAACCTCCCACCAACCAACACGCTCTCACAGAGTAGGCCTACTCATAGTACCATCATTAAAACAATGTCATCTAGTTGTTCCAAGGGAGAGAGCCTTCTCTATGGGGGCACCTATGCTTTGGAACAAAATACAACCAGGAATACGAATAATCCCAGATCTTCGCACTTTCCGACGTGCCCTGAAGACCTTTCTATTTCAACAAGCAGGGCTAGCATAAACATCAAAATTCTATGCCAAGGTCTTAGTAGATACACCAAGTTGACTCAATTTATTATTTACTGTTTATAAAATATATTTATCTGTATCTGTTCACCGCCCTGAGTCCTTTGGGAGAAGGGCGGTATAGAAATTCAATCAATCAATCAATCAATCAATAAGACAAGGATGCCCGTTGTCACCATTACTGCTTATACTGCCCCTAGAAGTGCTACTAAGAATTAGGAATAATAATGAAATCAAAGGATTGAAAATTAGGAAAGAAGTATACAAGGTACAGGCATTCGCTGATGATGTAACCATAATCATGGAGGAACCATTAGAAACAGGTCAAAAAATTTTGGAGGAATTGGGAAAGTATGGAGAAGGGGCGTTGGTCCTACCTGATACGCTCCTTCTCGTTGTGTGGAGACAGCAGCCAGAGTGGGTTCCGCTCACTTGTTCAGACGAAGGACTGAGCCCGCCCCTAAAGTTAAAACCTGCCCCTCTTGCTAGGAGCACTCCAGCTTGCAAAGGACGAGGACAGGCTCAATGTGTGGAAAAAGGTAGAAAGGAGACAATGAAGGTCCAGACTGACAAAGGGTGGGGCTGGCTGCTGTCTCCACACAACGAGAAGGAGTGTATCAGGTAGGACCAACACCCCTTCTCCATTGTGGGTGGAGACAGCAGCCAGAGTGGGACATACCCAAGTTCAACGTCTCAAATTCAGGGAGGGATCAGTCTGGGCTGAAGATTCCTCCGCTCCTACTACTGACTGGAGAACTTGTCGCCCAAAGCTCCTGGAAACGGTGAAAGGGAGAGTTAATTTTCGGTACAAATATAGGGTCCAGCCTTAGGACAACTCGGTCCACATGAAAGACACACAAATCGCTCCTCATTGACAGCGCCGCGATTTCCAAAATACGTCTTGCCAACGTTATGGCTACAAGGAAGGCTACTTTGCACAACAAAAGATGTAGGCTGGCAGTCCTTAACGGCTCGTACGGTGCCTCTGTGAGAGAGTTCAAGACAACCGAGAGGTCCCAAGTGGGATACCTGTGCAGAACGGGCAGAGATAAGTTGGTGGCCCCCCGAAGAAAACGCCGAATAAGCGGCTCTTGAGACAATGGCTGGCGAGAGTTATAATTCAAAACCGATGAGATGGCTGCCACTTGTCGCCGTAAGGTATTAGGTGAGAATCCTTTTTCGAAACCAGCCTGAAGAAATTGCAGAACGTGCACTACGGAAGCCTGGAGGGCTGAGATGTCGTGGGAAGAGCACCAAGCACAAAAGCTCCGCCAAGTCGCGGAATAAATTTGATCTGTGGACGAACGACGGGAGGCCTGAATAGTTGAAATTACAGAAAAAGGGACACTGTCCCGTTGTAGAGAGACCTGCTCAATTTCCAAGCAGTCAGTCGTAACCATTGAGGGTCCAGATGCAATATCGCTCCCTGATTGAGGCAATCGGATGGGGTTGGGAGAGGCCATGGAGGAGCCACAGACAGGTTCATGAGGTCGGAGAACCACAACCTCCGCGGCCAATGGGGGGCTATGAAAATTACCTCCGCTCATTCCAGGATAGTTTTCTGCAGTGCCCTCGGAATGAGGGGAATGGGCGGGAATGTGAACAGTAGGCTCGGAGGCCAAGGGGAGCGCAGAGCATCCACTGCTTCCGCTTGAGCTGTCCGGAAATGGGAGAAAAACCTGGTGAGCTGTGCATTCTGTGGAGACGCAAAAAGATCCACAACAGGATGACCAAAGTGGCTCGACAACATCCGGAAGAGCCGGGGATGGAGGTGACATTCTGCATGGTCTATGGAATGACGGCTCAGCCAATCCGCCCGAACATTCACCACCCCAGAAATGTGTTCTGCCCTCAAAGAGATCAAATGGCGCTCCGACCAGAGGCAAAGTCATTTGGCTTCCAGCATCAGCAACCGGGACCGAGTGCCCCCCTGACGATTGATGTGGGCCTTCATTGAGACATTGTCCATTAGGACCAACACGTGGGCTCTGGCTACCAGCAGACGAAATGACTTGAGTGCGAGGGTGATTGCCCGAAGTTCCAGCCAGTTTATGCTCCGGGAGGCTTCGTCGCTTGACCCCGTGCCTGAGCTACTTGAGAGTCGCAATGTGCGCCCCAGCCGAAGTTGCTGGCGTCGGTGGTGACCATCACCCAATGACGATCCAAGAACACACAGCCCTTGGCAACAGCCGAGGATCGCCACCATCTCAGGGACGCAAGCACCTCCCTGAGAATGGGCAGTCTGGTCGAGGAGGAGCCCTTCCCCGCCTTCTGTAAAGGCAAAAGAAACCACTGAAGGTCTCTCAGGTGTAGCCTGGCCCAGGGAACTATATCAATGGCTGATACCATCTTCCCCAATAATCTAGAAAGGAACAAGGGGGAGGCACGCTTGTCCCGCATGATCTGGGTAACTAAAGATTTCAACCCGTTTTTACATTCCTCTGACAAATAGACCTTGCCTTCAGCGGAATCAATGACTGCCCCCAAATGAACAATTTTAGTAGATGGGGTGAGATGGCTCTCATCCATGTTAATGGAAAAACCATGGGCCTCTAGGGTCTGGATGGTGAGGCGAAGGTCTGAATAGGCTTGAGTCAAAGAAGAGGACATAATCAGAATGTCATCCAGATAACACTGGAGACGTATTGATCTAAGCCTGAGAGAGGCTGCTAAGGCCGCCAATATTTTAGTGAAGCTAAGGGGGTCTGAGGAGAGGCCAAAGGGTAAGGCGCTATACTGAAAATGCTTTCCTGCATAGCAGAAGCGCAGGAATTTCCTATGAGAAGGTCTAATGGGCACATGAAGGTAAGCTTCAGTTAAATCAATTGAACAGAGGAGTTCGCCCCTCCAAACACCGTCTAGGATAGAACGTAAAGATTGAACCTTCTAAACACAACGAAATGGTTCAATCGTTTAAGGTCTAGAATAGGTCTCCACCCATCCGATGACTTAGGGACTAGGAAAACCCGAGAGTAAAATCCCCACCCCACCTGATCAAGAGGCACCGGTTGAATAGCCCTAATGGATAGGAGGTGATCGATAGCCGAATCCATAAGGGATCTACGCTCGGAACTACCGGACAGGGGACAGCGGAGAAAAACAGCAGGAGGGGTGGAGACGAATTCAATGGCCAACCCAGATTGAATGGAGGCCTGGACCCAGCAATCTGTAGTAGTGCGCTCCCAAGCAGCGGCGAAGACTGAATATGGGGAGAGGTGAATTATGATGTAACTTTAATGGGTTTGCTTGTAACTACTGTAAAAAAGACAATATCTATAGGCATGATGTAATACCTATGTTTGGGAAGTGAAGTTTTGAGCAAGAGAGTGCCTTCTGCTTTGATTACTACATAATCAAAGATGCACTTGTCCACACGCTAATAGTTTTAAAACTGCTACTTGCACCTGTTAGGCAAGATTTTCTAAAGAACATGTAGCAATTTCTCCTTGTTAAGAGTACAATGGGAAGGGCAGTAATGTGAGAAAGGGCAGCTTTCTGTCCCACCCCACCTCTGTTCCTATTGTGAGATGACAGATTTTGTTGCTGTTGTTTTTCTTATTGGTTGTAGACACTGGAGTTGCGGTCATCAAGCCCAACCACTGGTTAATATATAAATGCTTCCCAGAGAGATCACTGTTGAGCCTCTTCTTGAACATATCTAATATGGGGAATTCACGTTCTCCCTTGATAATTGGACTGATCTTGTTGATCTGATTTTTATTTTTTTTTATTATTATTATTATTATTATTATTATTATTATTATTTTAAATTTTTATTTAATAAACACACACAAACAGAAAAAGAAAGCATACACATACAACAAAAACAACATTAATAACATAAATAAACTAAATTTAGCATATAATTTCCTGACATCAATAGCCTAAATTCTTCGATATATAGTTCTTCATCTCGCCTTATATAATATTGTTTTAATCTTTATTTATGTGTTGTTTTGTATTTGGTACAAAATTTTATTTTACTCTTTTAGGATACTCTTTTGGTTTGTTTTCCCCTTCTAACCATTGATACCACCTTTGCCAAACCAGGTAGTAATCTGATTCTTCTTTTCCTTGCATTTCCTTGGTAAGACTGTCCATCTCAGCACATTCCATGATTTTAGATATTATTCTGTCTTGCGTTGGGACTTCTTCCAGTTTCCAATTCTGTGCATAAGTGATCCTAGTGGCAGTCAAAATGTGGGTCATCAAGTATATTGTTTCTCTGTCGTATTTACTTGTAAATATGCCTAATAGATATGTCTCCGGCCTTAGTGATATTTTTTGGGTTGTTATTTGTTCCAATTGAATTTTGATGTTATTCAAGAATTGTTTGGCTTTGGGACACGACCACCATATATGGTAGTATGTCCCTTTTTGCGCTTTACATTTCCAACATAATGAAGAGGTGTTGGGGAAAATTTTGGAAATTCGTGCCGGTGGGAGATGCCATCTATAAAACATCTTGTAGATATTTTCTTTATACGGTACTGATAATGTTAATTTACTATTAGTTTTCCATATTTTTTCCCATTGGTTTAGTTCTATGGGGTATCCAAAGTTTATCACCCAGGTAATCATATTTTCCTTAACTGTCTCCTCCTCTAATTTATATGCCAAAAAGAAATTGTAAATTTTTGTTATTAGTTTCTCATTGGAGCCCAAAAATTTTTTGTCTAGTTGGTTCGGTTCTTTTTGGATTCCAAATTTCTCCATATCTGTTTTGTGTCTGGATTTTAATTGTAAGTATGGCCACCAATCCATTTCAAGCCCTTGGGTCCTTAGTTGTTCTATTGTTTTTAAATTTCCTTCTTCAGTTAAAAAATCTTGGTAGGTTTTCATTTTATTTGGGTCCATTGTATCTGGGTAGATTTGTGCTTCCATTGTAGAGAGCCAACGGGGTATCTTGTCGTAGTGAGTCTTTCTGATTTCATTCCAGATTTTAATCAGGGTGTTTCTCACAATGTGACTGCGGAATTGTTCTTGTTTTGTGGGCTTATCTTCCCATAAATATGCATGCCATCTCTTTATCAAGTCGAAACCTTCCAATGTTAATGTTCGTCTGTTTTTCAATTCAATCCAATCCTTTATCCATGTTAATACTGATGCTTTATAGTATATCTGCCAATTGGGAAGCCCCATTCCTCCTCTATCTCTTTTATCCTGTAAGTGCTTTAGTTTGATTCTTGCCTTTTTTTCTGCCATAAAAATTTTAGTATCATCCTATCCAAATCTTTAAAATATGTTCTACCCAGATCTATGGGATTACCCTAAATAAATTCAACACTCTTGGTAGGATGTTCATTTTAATAGTGGCAATTTTGCCTAATAATGATAACTGAAGTTTTATCCACTTCTCCAAGTCTTTCTCTATCTGTTTGGCCAGTTTGGTATAGTTATCTTCCTTCAGCGTCGATACTTTATTAGTAATCCATACCCCTAGATATTTGACTTTTTTTGTAGTTTGCATTCCCAACAGGTTTTCCAATTCTTTTTCTTGCTGTTTAGTGAGATTCTTTGTTATAATTTTAGTTTTTTGTTTGTTGATTTTCAGGCCCGCCACTTCTCCATATTGCTGTATTTTAGTCAGCAATTTCAGTCCAGATCGTAACGGTTTGTCTAATATAAGTACTATGTCATCAGCAAAGGCCTGCAATTTATATTCTTGATTTTTGATTTTTAATCCCGTTATTTCTGTATCCTTTCTGATTTCTTCTAAGAGTATTTCAAACGTTAATATGAACAATATGGGGGATAGGAGGCATCCTTGTCTCACACCTCTCTAAATATTGAATTGTCCTGTTGTCTCATCATTAATTAATATTCTTGCAGTTTGGGTATTGTATATATTTTTAATCATCCTTATGAATTTTCCTCCAAATTTCATTTTTTCCAGTTGTGTGATGAGAAATGTCCAATTAAGATTATCGACCTCTTTTTGTGCATCCAGAAAGATTAAAGCTAGCTGTTTATCTGGTCTATGCTCATAGAATTCAAGGATGTCCATAACTGTTCTTGTGTTATTTTGGATTTGTCATCCGGGAATAAAGCCATTTTGATCTTGATGTATATAGTGTTTGATAAAAGTTTTTAGTCTCTGTGTTATGATAGATGTATAAAGTTTGTAATCTACATTGAGGAGGAAGATAGGTCTGTAATTTTTAATTTCGGCAGGGAATGAATCTTGTTTTGGAATTAATGTAATTATTGTCTCATTCCATGAGTGTGGGGTTTCGGCTTCCAATAATGCATCGTTGAATATTTGTAGTAAAATGCCATCTAATGATTGTTGGAATGTCTTATAGAACTCTGCTGGTATGCCATCTGTTCCCAGTGTCTTATTTTTTTTTGTTTCTTCCTTGTTTCCACTAATTCTAGCATAGAGATCGGTCTATTAAGTAGTTCAGTGTGGTCTTCTTTTAATTCCTGTATTTTTAATTTATTTAGATATTTTCTCGTATACTTCTCTCAAATATCTTCTTCGGCATATAATTCTTGGAAGAATTCCTTTGCAATTCATTTTTTATCGTCATTGTTATGGTATAAGCACCTGTCTTTGTCTTTTAATTGTATTATTATCTTCTTTTCTTTTTCCGTCTTCAATTTATAAGCTAACCATCTTCCCGTTTTGTTTGTATGTTCAAATTGATTTTGTTTGATCATTTTTATTTTCCTTGCTATCTCTGTAGTTGTGTTCAAATTCAATTGGTGCCTTGTAAGGTTTATTTTCTTTTTGATTTATTTATTTATTTATTACATGTATTTATATGCCGCCCTTCTCCCGAAGGACCTCAGGACGGCGAACACAAGTTAAGAAACATGTACAATAAAATCGCATTTTAAATCAAATAACTAATTAATGATAAATAATAAACCCAGAATCAGAGTCAGCCTATCTGCAAGTCTTCAGCTCCTGACGAAAAGAGCGGAGATCAGGAGCCATCCAGAGCTCAGTAGGTAATTCATTCCAGAGGGTGGGAGCACCCACAGAGAATGCCCTACCCCTGGGCACCGCTAGATGACTGGCTCGCCGTCAGGACCTGAGGACAGCGGCCCTATGTGAGCGAACAGGACGGTGGGAAGCAGGCAGGAGAAGGTCCTGTAAATATCCTGGACCTAAATCATGTAGGGCTTTATAGGTGAGAACTAGTACCTTGAAGCGGACCCAGAGAAACACTGGTAACCAGTGCAGCTGACGCAGGAAGGGTGTTATATGGGAGTAACAAGGGGCTCCTGTAACAACCCGTGCGGCTGCATTCTGGATCAGCTGGAGTCTCCGGATGCATCTCAGGGGCAGGCCCATGTAGAGGGAATTGCAGTAATCCAAGCGGGAAATAACCAGGGCATGAGTGACTGTGCGAAGGTCATCTCGGTCCAGGAAAGGGCGCAACTGGCGCACCAGGCGAAGCTGTGAGAAGGCCCCCCTGGTCACAGCCATTAGATGGTCTTCTAGGGACAACCGAGCATCCAGGAGGACACCCAAGTTCCGAGCCCTATCAACGGGGGCAAGTTTTTCTCCATCCATCAAAAGTGATGGAGCTTCTGAAATCCGAGATGCCGGCATCCACAGCCACTCAGTCTTGGAGGGATTGAGTTTGAGTCTGTTTCTACCCATCCATGCCCGTACTGCCTCCAGGCAACGGGACATCACAGAAAGGGCATCTCTGGGGTGGTCTGGGGTGGAGATGTATAATTGGGTATCATCAGCGTATTGATGATATCTCATCCCAAAGCCACGAATGATCTCACCCAGTGGCTTCATATAGATGTTAAAGAGTAGGGGGGAGAGAACCGACCCCTGAGGCACCCCACGTTTTTCCGTTTTTTAGTATACCACCTCTCAGGGGTATTTCTTGGTTATGCGGGTGTTCTTGCCATTCTAATTCATATTGCTGTAATGTTGACAGTAAGTTTTGTTTTGTTCGTTGTTTGTCTTTGTTTTTTTTTTGTATGAAGTATGTATGAAGAGGAATTGGTGAGACAGATAAAAGAGGAAGGCCCAATGCATATTAAGAGGGTTTATAACATACTGTTGGAAAGAGACTCTGAAAGTGAATTGGTTAAAGACTGTATGATAAAATGGGCACAAAACTTTGCAGAACCAGTTATGATGGAAACATGGGAGAAGATATGGGTCCAGAATGTTAAATTTACTCAATCACAGAATTTGAGGGAAAATTTTTACAAAATGTTCTATAGGTGGCATTTAGATCCTAAGAAATTGTCATGCATGTATCCTAATGTTCAGCCAAGATGTTGGAGATGCGATTGCTTAGATGCTACATTTTATCATATATGGTGGACAATTTAGGGGCCTCGGGGTGGATCTCTGCCCTCCTGCCCATACAAACTGTAAGCGACCCGAGAGGTAGGAGGAGAACCACTGTAAGACAGTGCCTCCCACCCCCAACCCCTCAAGTCGCTGCAGTAGGATACCATGGTCGATGGTATCAAAAGCCGCTGAGAGGTCAAGTAGGACCAGGATGGAGGAACAACCACCATCCTGAGCCCGCCAGAGATCATTCACCAGAGCGACCAATGCCATTTCCGTGCTGTTTCCGCGTCGGAAGCCCGATTGGTATGGGTCAAGGTATTCCGTTTGCTCCAGGAACTGTGGGAGCTGTTGCGCGACTACAGTCTCATCAACTTTCGTGATGAAGTGAAGGTTGGAGACGGGACGATAGTTATTAAGTGAATCTGGATCCAGGGAAGGCTTCTTGAGGAGAGGTTGAACTACCGCCTCCTTAAGAGAGGCGGGGAAGTTCCCCTCTCTCAACGAAGCATTGAAAATTGCCTGGATCCAATCTCTAGTCACCTCCCTGGCAGCCGAAACCAACCAGGAGGGACAAGGGTCCAATAAGCAAGTGGAGGAACTAAGTTTGCCCATAATCCTGTCCACTTCCTTGACAGAAACAGGGTCAAACTCAATCCAGATATTGTTCTCAAGACCCACCCTAGTCTCCCGATTGGAAACTGTCCAGTCAGAGTCCAATCCGATCCGGATCTGAGCGATTTTATCATGCAGAAACTGTACAAAATGCTCAGCTCTGCCCTGTAAAGGGTCTTCCCTCACTCCCTGATTGAGGAGGGAGCGGGTCACACAAAACAGGGCCACTGGGCGGTTTTCTGCAGATGCAATGAGGGTGGCGAAGTAATCTCGTTTCGTCGCTTCCATTGCCACTAGATAAGACCTAATATGGGTTCTTAACTGTGTTCGGTCAGATTCAGATTGGGAGGACCTCCAATGTTCCTCTAGATGTCTTTTCCGACGTTTCATTTCCCGGAGCTCCATGGAAAACCAAGGAGAGACCCGGGATCTGTGGCGGGTTACAGGCTGCAAAGGTGCAATTCTGTCTAAGGCGTCAGTAGCCGACCGTTCCCAGGATGCCACTAGAGCCTCAACTGAATTGCAGGATTGAGAGGTGGGGAATATCCCAAGCTCCTTTAAGAACCTTTCTGGGTCCATCAGGCACCTGGGGCAGAACCATTTTATGGGTTCCATCTCCGTGCGGCAAGGGCTGGCAGATTGAAAGTCCAGTCTAAGGAGGGAATGGTCAGTCCATGACAGGGTTAGTGATGGAAAGTTTCCCCCTACCATGACCATTTATCCACTGCCCAGAGAGAAAAACCAGGTTGAGTGTGTCTCCTCCCCTATGAGTTGGGCCCTGAATAACCTGAGTCAGGTCCATGGCTGTCATGGAGGCCATGAACTCCCGGACTGTCTCAGATGACTCGCCGATTGAAGGCAGATTAAAATCTCCCACAACCAGAAGGCTGGGGTGTTCAAGTGCCACTTCAGTCAAGACATCGAGCAGTGCAGGCAGGGCTGTGGCAACATAGCTGGGAGATAGGTATGTGACCAACAAGCCCGACTGAACTCCAGGGTCCCACTTTAATAGAAGAGACTCACACCCGCCTATCTGAGGGACAGTGACCTCCTTAGACTCAGACCCTCCCTGACAACCACTGCCACTTCCCTGGCATCGCGGCTGGTGCAGGACATGAAAGCCTGGGGGGCGTAAGTCAGAGAGAGGGATTCCCCCCTCTTGCCCCAACCAGGTCTCCGTGATACAGGCCAGGTACGCACCCTCCTCATCAATAAGGTCTCGTATGAGGAGGGCCTTATTCATCACGGACCTGGCATTCAAATACACCAGACGGAGACCAGGTTCCCTCGCTCTCATTTCCCCAAGAAAGCAGGGTGAGCAGGAGGTATGGGAGCAAGCCACCATCCGAATGCTTCTGGTGTGATGCTCCCTACTCCTATTTTGATTTCTTCTGCCCCTTCCCACCATCACAGGTATAGAATGTCCCACCCTCCTCTGAGCATCACCCATGACTCCCAACCCCCCCAACCCGTCGGGACTGTCAGCATGGCATGGCTGCTGAACCTTAAGAGACCCCCCAGTCTCATTTTTGTTTTTAAAAACCACCCTCCTCCCAGATCCCCTTAAAATTGGATCTAAAAATTTATTTTAAAAACCCCATAGCTTCCGTTTTTTAGCATACCATCTCTCAGGGGTATTTCTTGGTTATGCAGGTGTTCTTGCAATTCTAATTCATATTGCTGTAGTGTTGACAGTAAGTTTTGTTTTGTTCGTTGTTTGTCCTTGTTTTTTTTTTTTTGTATGAAGTATATATGAAGAGGAATTGGTGAGACAGATAAAAGAGAAAGGCCCAATGCATATTAAGAGGGTTTATAACATACTGTTGGAAAGAAACTCTGAAAGTGAATTGGTTAAAGACTGTATGATAAAATGGGCACAAAACTTTGCAGAACCAGTTATGATGGAAGCATGGGAGAAGATATGGGTCCAGAATGTTAAATTTACTCAATCACAGAATTTGAGGGAAAATTTTTACAAAATGTTCTATAAGTGGCATTTAGATCCTAAGAAATTGTCATGCATGTATCCTAATGTTCAGCCAAGATGTTGGAGATGCGATTGCTTAGATGCTACATTTTATCATATATGGTGGACTTGCAGGAAAGTGAAAGCTTTTTGGATTAAACTTTGTTGGGTTATGCAAAATGTTTTGAGGAAGAAGCTTCAATTTTCTCCACAACTGTTTTTATTGGGTATAGTTAAGGATTTTTCATTGAATGAAACTGTTGTGTCCCCGACCCCACGTACACACACACAAACAGGCGTTCCGGAGTTAATGAGCAAACCAGCCGGCAAAAACCCAGTGGCTGCCTGCCAAGAGTTTATTAAGTACAGGGAAGGAAGATAACGACTCTCCACTTCTGGCACATCAAAGGTAAACACTCAATATTTACAGTTCAGTCCTTGAAAGAATAGTCCAGTGATACAGAATGGCATGGAAGCTTTCAGTTTTGTTCATCACAAGGCTTTGACTGGCCACCACGCTCCCTTATATATCCTGTGGGGTGTGGTCCAGTGACTCAGCTAAACCCTGGCACGCCTTGCCTTCTCTTGGGCACGTTTCTCCCTGCATCGCTGTCGAGGATCCAGCCAGCACTTATCTCCCTCGTCGCTGTCCACCTGTGGCTGCGGGGATGTGCTTGGCTCTGGGCCTATCTCTTGCCCTTCGGTGTCCTCCAGGGGCATTGCCAGAGAGGAGAGTCCTGGAGAGGGAGGTCTTGCCAATTCCTCCCTTTCACTCTCGGAGTCCTCTCCTGACGATGACACAGGCTCAGGCAACGGAGCCACAACACAAACAAAATTGATATTATATATGATTACAGCAGCTAGGTTATTGATTGGACAATATTGGAAAAAAGATACTCTACCTACTATTGAAGAATGGACTTTGAAGGTGGCTAGTTTTGCAGAAATGGCAAAGATATCAGCATATTTAAAAGACAAGACCCAAGAAACTTTTGTCTGGGAATGGAAGAAATGGATAGACTATGTGCAGAACAAATATCAAACAAAGAAGTATCATATAGCTTTTAGTTGAATGTTAAGTATGATTTGTTATATAGATGTAGAATGTTATATAGAAAATATTATGCTGTGTTGAAAGTTATAGTATATAATATCGACCATGGTATCATGTTGCGCCGATTGGAGGGACTGGGGGTGGGAGGCACCGTTTTACGGTGGTTCTCCTCCTACCTCTCCGACCGGTCGCAATCTGTGTTGACAGGGGGGCAGCGGTCGACCCCGAGGTGCCTAGTGTGTGGGGTGCCGCAGGGATCGGTCCTCTCGCCCCTCCTGTTCAACATTTATGTAAAGCCGCTGGGTGAGATCATCCGTGGTTTTGGGGTGGAGTTCCATCAGTACGCTGATGATACGCAGCTGTACATTTCCACCCCAGACCACCCCAACGATGCCGTGGAAGTGATGTCCCAGTGCCTTGAAGCCGTGCGGGCCTGGATGGGGAGAAACAGGCTTCGACTCAACCCCTCCAAGACCGAGTGGCTGTGGCTGCCGGCGTCCCGATATAGCCAGCTGACACCATCACTGGTTATTGGGGGCGAATCATTGGCCCCCACGGAAAGGGTGCGCAACTTGGGCGTCCTCCTGGACCCACGGCTGTCTTTGGAAGATCACACGACAGCTGTGGCCAGGGGAGCTTTCTATCAGGTTCGCCTGATACGCCAGTTGCGGCCCTTTCTAGATCGGGACTCCCTACGCACAGTCACTCAGGCACTCGTCACCGCTCGCCTGGACTACTGCAATGCTCTCTACATGGGGCTCCCCTTGGGATGCACCCGGAGGCTCCAACTAGTGCAGAATGCGGCCGCGCGGGGGATTATGGGAGCGACGGGACGCTCCCATGTGACACCTCTCCTGCGCGAGCTGCATTGGCTACCTGTGGACTTCCGGGTGCGTTTCAAGGTGTTGGTGACCACCTTTAAAGCGCTCCATGGCTTAGGACCAGGGTACTTACGGGACCGCCTTCTGCCGCCAATAGCCTCCCACCGGCCGGTGCGTTCCCACAGAGAGGGTCTCCTCAGGGTGCCGTCAGCCAGACAATGCCGGCTGGCGACCCCCAGGGGGAGGGCCTTCTCTGTGGCAGCCCCTACCCTCTGGAACGATCTTCCTCCAAAACTGAGAACAATTGCTGACCTCCGGACTTTTCGTCGGGCCCTGAAAACTCATCTCTTTCAGCTTGCTGGTCTAGCCTGACCCCGCTGAATTTTTAAGATCTGTATTATAGGGTTGGGTATTTTAAATATTTAATGGTTAATGGTTTTAATTTTTAGCCAAAGTTATATGCTTTTTTAAAGAAATTGTTTAACTTTTGTGTACTATTTTATTTGGCTGTTCACCGCCCTGAGTCCGCAAGGAGAAGGGCGGTATACAAATCTAAACAAATAAATAAATAAATAAATATAGGGTGTAATGTAATTGGGGGGAATTATGATTTGGATTTTATTTCGTAATATTTGGGATAGATTATGTGTAGATATTATAAATTAAGGAAGGAATAGATAGTTATTACTTGGTTGTTATATAGAAGTTTTTAGTATTGACAGGGGGTAGAGTAGATGAGAAAATTGTATGATACGATATGATTTGGATTTCACCTTTTTTAAAAATAACTGTAGAGTTAATATGAATAGTAATCTTTAAGGTTATAAGGGAAGCCAAGGGAGGGGGGGGATGGGTTGGGGGGGTAGAGGGGTGGGGGGGAAAGGGGAGGGGGAAATTTGTATTTGTAAAACTTTTTCAATAAAAAAAAAAAGTTGTGTCCCAAAGGTTTTGCAAGCTGGTGTGTTCTTTAGTATTTATTTGGAAAAATAATTTCAATTCCTTTTGAATCATTTCCACATATTGCTTATCATTCTTAAGGTCTCTATCCATCATCCATCTTCTTCTCGGTTGGTGGCCCTTCCATATTATTTCAATCGGACTGTCGTCTGCCCATGTATTAGTTGCTATTTCTATTTTTTTAATATCTGCTCTAAGTTCTGCGGTCAGCCAGGCCATGTCAATTCTGGACCATGATTTGTGTGGGTTTGAGTAGAATATAAATTGTTGTTATCGTAATTAATTTCCCTCCACACATCCTTTAGTTGAAACTCGTGTGCCATATCATAAAATGTCTCCAGGAGCACTTTTTTCCTAGATTTATTTTGTTTACTGGTCCGGTAGTCTTTCTCTATATTCCCAACTGCATTGTAGTCTCCAATGAGACATATGTTTGGGTAGTCCAGTTCTTTAATTCTGTTGTGAATCTTCTTGAAGTAATCACTTTGCGTTCCATTCGGTGCATAGAGTAACACTAGTAAAAAAATTTCCCCGTTTCAATTTTGACCATCAGCGTCCTACCCTCCTTGTCTGCATATACTTGCTTAGCTTGTATATACTTTTGAATATACATTGCTATGCCTTTCTTTTTGTTCCCTGATAATGCTGTGTAAAGTGTTCCTAAGGGCTAAGCGCGTAGACTAAGTGTTCCTAGTCTACGTTGTTGATTCTTCATGTAAACTTCTTGTAATGTGATAATATCCATGTTCAATTTTTGCAAATTCCTAAATGTAAGTGATCTCTTAGTTGGTATATTAAGGCTATTTATGTTTATTGATATTAATCTTATTTCTTTCGCCATACTCATCTTCTATCTCCTTATTGTCCTAAGTGTCCTTGTGTTTTTCCCAGTGGTTCATATCTTTTCCCTTGCTCCCTCTCTTTCCATCCTTTCTTTCTCTCCCCTTGTTCTTGCTTCACGCTGGGCTTCTTCCAGTTGGTCTTCTTGGTTTGCAGATTCTCGCTGTGTTTTGAATTCTTGCTCCTCTTCTAAGATGAAATTGCTGTCAAAAAACTGTTGTGCCTTCTGTAGCGTATCCAATTTGTGTTTTTTATCTTGCCAGGATAGAAGGATTCCCTCAGGTGTTAGCCAGTGGAACATTATTTTGTGGTTGTTTAATTCTGTTGTCAAAAAGCTATAATTTTTTCTTATTTCTCTTATTCTTCTTGGAATTTGTTTTAGTGTAATTATTTCTTTGCCCTTATAGGTGATTGGTTCCTCTCTCATTTTTTTATATATTTCCTCTTTCACAGATTTTCTTGCAAACCGAACATGAATCTCTTTTGGGAGCTTGTTCCTTCAGGCATAATTGGTAAATACCCTATAGACTTCATCGATTTCCATATTCATTTCTTCCCTCTTCTTTTGAGTCACCTCCACTAGAATTTCCACTATTAAATCTCTGGGATCTTCTTCTTTTGTTTCCGCAATGTTTTGAAATCTTAGATAGAATGACGCCTTTTCCATCTCTAAGAATGAAACTGAGTCTTCCAGATCTTCATTTATTGTCATCTGGTCACTTTCTAAATTCTCCAGCTTCTTCTCTGTTTGCTCCATCTTAGCTTCAATACTTTGGATTCTCTGTTCATTCTTAGCAATATTTTGCTGAATTTTCTCCATTCTATCATCCATTTTTTTGAGGTTGTCCTTTATTTCTGTTACATCCAGTTTCAATTCTTCATGGTTTTTCTTGCTTTCTTGATGATTATTGGCAATTGATTCTTGTGTTCTATTCATCCCGTCTTTTATCGTTGCAAGTATTGAGTGTATATTTTGGATATTAATTGTTTGGGGAGTTTTCTCCTTTTCTGCCACTAACATTGTATCTATCATTTTCTGTTGTGTAGGTGATACAATGGACAGTGTCTGGCTGGTAATGACTTTTTTAGTGGTTTTTGACATTGTCGATAAGCCGGTAGTTGTCATCTTGATTTTCTGTTTTAACAATTCCCAAATTTTCATACACAGTCTATATTGTATATTGGAATTCTCTTCAATTAGTAATAGAAGCCGATTTCTGGTATTCCAAATTTCACATCCACTCTAATTCCTCCACTTCAATTAATATCTTTATATAAGGGATTAATTTAATCTTTAACTGGGAGTAGGGAAAAAAATACTACGTTTCAGCAGGTCATTTTGATTTACTATGATAAATATCCTATTTCAATATTCTATTAACCTTTTTAATTCTATTGAATTCTTGTTTATATCTTTATATTTCTATTAGCTCTGGTAAATCTATTAACTTTAATGAACCTTAATTCCTAACTTAAATAATACAATTAATTGTAAATACTATACTAGAATGATATATCAATTAATTCATCTAATATTCAATTATAGCACCAAAAACAATCAATTAGATACGAAGAAAGTACAAGTAAACTATTATTATAATATTATTACTCAAGATCTATATTTCAGTCAATTTACTTCCTTAATTTATATCCACTTCTACTTACCTATGCTTAAATTCTATATTCTATATTTTAAGTTTCAACTAGAACACTTCAAAAGTATCTTGTAACTACTATAATCTTCTATGTAATATAATATAATATATAATATGAGTTAAGTCAAATAGGTATTAAATAGGTAGTAACAATTATATATTCAGCAGTAAATAGTATAGAAGTTTAGAGCAGGTTAAACAATTTTACTTGGTTTAGATCTTAAACGTTATTTTCAGTTCCTGGATTATAAACGTTGCAATCCACACTCAGTATTTCATCATTCAAGCAGTTCATCCTGTAATTCTTATCGAACTCTTCCGTGTATCTCCCATGAATGGCACCTCTATAACTCCAAAACTGCAGTGTATTTTAGAATATTGTCCCTTTTAGAATTTTCTGCCTCCGCCGTCAATACAAAGTCTCAAAGTTCTATCTGATCACTCTCACTGTTATTTATAGTCCATACTCTTTCTCTCACACCTCAGTTCCAGTTCCGTTTATAATAAATCCACTGCTTGATCGTATGTTCCTTCGCAAATCAATTGATCTTTGCCAAATCCAAGTCCAGGTTCCAATCAAATTGAAATCCAAGTCAAGACCCAATCAGTTCAGTAGTGATCTATTAAATATTCAATCCTCAAACTCTCCAATGTCTCTTTAAATCCACCTTAGTTCTGTTGTCTGCCAACTCTGCTTAGTCACCCTCTCGTTTGTCCGCTCCATTTACTTTCGATTAACCACTTCCTTATGGTTCAGCCTCGTCAATCTGTTCGGAGTCTCTCTCTTAATTATATTTCAATCACAATATATATTGTACCTTTCACAGTCTTTTTTTTCTTTGTTGATTTGGTGATGTTGCTATTCGATCTTCGCTTCCATTCCTAAGGAGGCAGTCAGTGTTATGGCCAGCCCGGGGGCTGGTTTTTTTCCAATTGGAATTAAGGGGTTTTCCCTGAACCTTCGGGGTGATTGCTGTCACTTCCGAGGTCCTCGGGATTTTCCCTTTAATCTATTGACCTCTTCATGGTCAATAGTGCCAAAAGGCGGCTTCCAGATCAAAAATTGAAACTTAGGAGATGGAGCGCTGTCTCCTTAGTCCCTGTCACACTGACGTCGCCGCCGGAAGTCCCCACTGTTGAACTGATCTTATTTTTCTCATGTTTCTTCTGAATTTAGAGGATCAATACTTTGAATTCCAGTAGGGGCTTCATCGTTTTTTTCCCTTTTGCTGCCTCTCTTGTATTTCCAATGCTGCTGTTTGCAAGGACAGGGATGGAAATGGCCTGTGAGCCCCCTAATTACAGTTCTTCCATAAAAGATACTCTGCAACGCTGCGCTCTTCTACTGATGTGGTCAGTAGAAAAAAGAACCCCCATGTATTTATCTTCAGCATTTCAGTCCTCTTTCTCCCCAAACAGGCATCTTACCATAGGGTATAATAAAACAGTAAAACACAACAATCCAAACATCATTGAACAACAGTGTGATTAAAAACATTGTGATTAAAAACTCCAAATTAAAAAAAAAATCTCAACAACAAAAGGTCAGTTGTAGTGGTAAAGGAACCAAGCTAGAAATCAGAAGACTGTGAGTTCTAGTCCCGGTTTAGCCATGAAAATGAAAAACTTGCTGAGTGAAAAATTTGCAAAACTTGTGATGTGTTCTCTGTTCAGAAAAAAAATAATCAACCTTTGGATTTTATCTGGATTCTCCCCACCCCCACAAGTGTTCCATCCTGGTGAACAACGGGCAGAGGACAGTTGCATGGTCCATGCAAAGTCAAATTTTGACCCCTTTAGAGAAGGCCAAAAGATTGGACTTTTCCTTATCTCTGGGGATGGCAGAGAAGGCTCTCTTCTTAAACCCCAGCAGTTAAAATTTTTTGACTGTAGCATAACTTCCCTGCCTGATAAAATGAGATGGGCTGATGAGATGGGGCACAGCTGGTTCTGTAGGTAACCTGGTCCTTTGCTATGTAGGACTTTATATGTGATAACCAACACCTTAAATTGGATCTGGTACCCAATGTAGTAACCAGTGAAGTTTGTGGAGCAAGGCAATGGTGAAATGTAAAATTTGTTGCTACCGGTTCTGTGGGCATGGTTTGGTAGGTGGGTTATGTGACTGGGTGGGTGGCCAACTCTTTTTTTTACTTTTTTAAAGCATTTTTTACTACTGGTTCAGGTGAATAGGTAGTAAAAAATGCTTTAAAAAGTAAAAACAAGGTTCCGATAATCACAGGTGTGCCGTACGATCATTTGTTCTGCCATCTATTTGGATATTGCTTTAGCCAAGTCCAGTTTTACAATGTATACATTGTTTTTTGAATGAAACTTGGTTTCCTTCAGCTTTGTGTGCAGGCTATTTTAGTGGAGGAAAGACTGGGGTTATTTTCTGCCTTTTTAAAGAAGATATTTTTCCTCTTCTCCTTTAGGGGAAATATTCTATTCTGCTTCTTTTCTTATTCTGTGGAATATTTTATTCTGGGGAGGGGGGGCTTCCTCCACCAATATGGCTCTTGTGGCTGCACTCTGCACCAGCCAAAACTTCTGGAAGTTTTTCAGGAGTAGTGCCATGTAGACCATATTGCAATAGTCTAATCAGAAGATGAAACATGCCTTTGGACAATGGCATCTCGACTGCCATCTGTCAAAAATGGTGTAGGGTCTGCTGGGTAGGGGTTGGATTAGATGACCTACAAGGTCCCTGCATCTGTATCTAATTGAAAAATGCTGGGTCCCACAGCTAGGAAATGAAGGTCAGCATCGTCCCCTAGAGTTGAATGCGACTGGACAGGGGAAACCTTTACCTTTACAAGATAGTGACAAATATAGTAATTTGAACCTGCAGCAGCCGCCAATATTTCTTGTTTATGAACTTGCATGTTTCAAAATATTTCATAACCTTGGCTCCAGAATTCTGCCTCTTATTTCTTTGACCATTTGCATTTAGGTTATTGAAATTTAATGTGTGTAATGTCAACTCGCAAAGCATTCCTGACCTGCTCTCGAGTTGCAATAGCAGGGGGATGGGAAAACGAGTCTCACAGCTGCATCGAGGAACTTGCACTTCTGTCAAAACAAAGCACATTCCTGCCAGAAAACATCAAGGCCATCTCCACGGAGAACCACAGTGGCCAGAGGGAGTGACTTCTACACCCCATGAAATTGCTTTGTTGGGGAATGTTTGGAGGGAGGGGGAAACAGGTCACACCTTGGGGTGGAGGGTGAGGAGGAAACATGGTCAGAGCCAAGGCACAAATTAAGCGAGGTCAGAGTTGGCTTCATGTGGTCCGTGTCGACATGATGCTCCTAATAAATAACTGGATTTCTTTTGAAGGTTGGCATCTGGCTCACGATTTAATTAGGGCATCTGTTGGAACCCTGACAAATTATACTTTCCTCACTGCATGTGTGTGTGTATGCATCGTGTTAGAGAGAGAATTATATTATATTATATTATATTTTGAATTATATTCAGAACAAGGCCAGTACATTTGTCTAAACATGGGAAGAGATAATATGCACAACTTTAGATTTCACAAAGGAGCTGTCTTGTGTGCTGGGAATGTATTAAAATTAGTATCAGGAAATGGAAATGAATGAAATCATATGTGACCAATTGCTAGACACACCCTGGGACAATTTTCTCACGTTGTAGATTAAATTTAAAAGGTTCACACCCAGTAAAATAATATCTGGTATGAAGAACTATGGTTTCCAGTGAGATCTTTTCTCCAATCATGAGAAACACACAGGATCAGTAACTTGCAATGTGCATTCCTTTTCCTTTCCCATTTCTTTTCTCCCCACCCCTCCACCTCCGCCAACATATGAGTGCCACTGCAGGGAAAAGTGATCACTCAATGGAGAGATCCTGCCTTGCATTCAAAAGGCTTGCTTTTTGTTCTTCAACACCCCCCCACCACCCCAACTGATATCTTAGAGCAACAATGTGCTGTGAGGACACCTGGGGTTCCTTCCCCAAGGCTCCACAAAATCAAAATTATTTGCTAGCCTATTAAAGAAAATGTCAAAAAATAATACAATATTAAAAATCTTATTAAAAAGTCACAAACCATTTAAAGAGGTATAGGCACACAGTAAATATTATAGCAACCCTAAAATGATCAACAGCTGACATTGCACCCCCTCTTGGTTGCCACCTGCATTTCAAGATCCCAGGATTTGTGGTCTCAAAGGAAGACTGAAAAATGTCAGTATTTTTCAGAGAGCCACTGTTCATACTGCCTCTGTTATTGCTGCTGGGAGATGCCTTTAGTTATACATTATAAACATGTTACCATCCAATAAATCATTGTTTCAAAATCCCCAAAGCATGTCCATGCAGAAATACAAAATAAATAAGTATATTTTATCATCTTCTTTTGCAATAGAAATAAAATGAAATTAAAATGTTTTTCTTTATATAATTAAGGATGGATCCTAACCTTAACCCTAACCCTAACCCTAAAAAAGGTATGTAAGTAGACTCACTTTTGGAAGCCAAAGTCACACCATATACTGTATGTCCAAAGATTCTGAAAAAGATGATGTCAGCCTATCCCAGGCTTCTTTGACTCACATAAAGAAGGAATTGGGCAATGGAACTAAAATATGATGATTCCTATCTTTCCTTGGCTTTAGAGACATTATAGTAATTTATCTCATTGTAACAAAACATTTTTAAACTACGGTGCCAGTTAAGTTGTGGTGCCATTTTGAGATAAATCAGAGTTCGAGGAAAAAGAAATTTAATATGTTAATCACTGTGATGAATTCCTGAGAAGCCAAAAAAACATTCTGAGGCTTTCAGACTAGAACTCAAAAAGTCAATGAAGCATCTTATAGAGAAAGTTCAATAACTATTGCTTTGGCTGGAAAAGTGCACCCAGTAGGCAAGAGACCAATAAAATTGTGTGCAGTTGACACTCCTAAATATCTGGTAAATGAAAAACAAAATTAAAGGAGAGCCTCTAAACTGACAATGGCTACTGCATATAAAGAAAATCTTTACAAAATGTTTTATAGGTTGCATTTGCCACTGGGTAGGTTAACCAAAATATTTAACAACGTGTCTGCCAAATGTTGGAAATGTAATCAGACTCCAGTTACTTATTATCCTATATGGTGGACATGTGTGAAAGCAACCAAATATTGGACAAAAATGCATACATGGTTGGAGAAGATGATTAAGCAACATATAGATTTTAAACCAGAAATATTTTTGTTAGATATAATACTAGAGAATTATGACAAAGGACTATATATTTAATGTTACATGTATTTACAGCAGTGAGAATCATATTTGCACAATACTGGAAAAATGAGAACACCCCACCAGATGAAAATATAATCCAGAAAATATTGGACTGTGCAGAGATGGATAGATTAACATTGAAAATAAGATAAAGGAGACACAGAATATTATTGAATGTGGAATAGGTATTATCAATGGTTAGAGATAAGAGGTAGAAATTAGATGAAGAAATAATATTAATGTGAATGATGAAGGAATAATACAGGGTCAGCTATATGAACACTGGAGGACCCTCTTTATTCACATTATTATAAGAATGTGCTTGTTAGAGATTACACTAAGTCAGCTAAATTCCATTCTTGGTAATATATCTTCTGAGGGGCCTAGTTGTCAAGAATGCAAGGACATCTCTACAAAACCAGAAAATTTTAGACCAATATCTCTCCTGAATACGGATTACAAAATTTATGCAAAAGTATTAGCCAACAGATTGATGCCAGTTATTCAAGATGTGATTCATGAAGATCAAGCAGGTTTTATAGAAGGTAGATACATGAAGGACAATGTCAGGCAACTCATAGACATTTTGGAATATCTTGATAAAAATAAACAGACTTCTGCGGTGCTGGTGTTTTTGGATGCGGAAAAGGCCTTCAATCGAGTCAACTGGGATTTTCTAAAAAAGTCTTTGTATAAAATGGATTTTGGGGATCAGTTTATTCAATCGATTTCAGCAATTTATCAAGAACAGACGGCACAAATTATTATTAATGGGAGTTTAACTACTAACTTTAATATACAGAAAGGAACTAGGCAAGGTTGCCCATTATCCCTATTGTTGTTTATTTTAACTCTAGAAGTGTTGCTGAATTCTCTACGGGACTCGGACAAGTTGAATGGAATAGTTGTAAGGCGAAAAGATTATAGAACTAAAGCATTCGCAGATGATCTGGTTGTTACCCTAACACGACCTTTGGAATCAATCATACAGATGAAAAACATTATAGAGGAATATGGTTTGGTTTCAGGTTTTAGTCTGAACCAGAAAAAGACTAAGATGATAGTTAAAAATATGTCGGAACCACAAAGGAGTGAACCGGAGAGGTTGGCAGGCTTTGAAATAGCTACAAAGGTGAAATATTTAGGAGTTCAGGTTGCAGCCTCTAATATGAAGCTTTTTCAAAATAATTATGAAGAATTGTGGCATAAGATTCAAAAGGATCTTGAGATTTGGAAGAAACTGCAACTATCTTTACTTGGCAGAATAGCAGCTATCAAGATGAATGTTCTTCCTAGATTCCTGTTTTTGTTTCAAATGATTCCGGTGCTCAAACGTGATAAAATTTTGATGGAATGGCAAGCAGGTTTAAATAAATTTATTTGGAATGGGAAAAAACCAAGAGTTAAACTTAAAATTATGCAAGATGTTCGTGAAAGAGGTGGCCTTAAAGTTCCAAACCTACGTCTATATTATGAGGCAGCAGTGTTGACACAAGTGGGTGATTGGTTTGGAACAACAAAAACAGAAATTTTGAATATAGAAGGCCATGATCTGCAATTTGGTTGGCACACATATCTATTTTATGAAGATAAGAGGGACAGAGTATTTAATAGTCACATTTTAAGACATGCTTTGATGAGAGTTTGGAAGAAGCACCAGCTTCAATTGGATTACAAAATACCTTTGTGGTTGGATCTTGGGCAGACTATGCCTAACATAAAGTCACTCGGGGGGTTTCTATATAAAGAGATGCTTTTTAATGATGGGGCAGATGGAGTTTGAAACCTTTGAATATTCTGTTGGAAGAAGGGACGAATCTAACTTGGTTGCAGTACCTTCAACTTCAAGCGAGATGGAGAGAAGATCAGAAAATTGGACTAATGTTACATGAAGAAGATCTGGTGGTTCAGATAAAATGTAAAGGGCCGATGCATATTAAGCAAGTGTATAATTTATTGTTAGAAAGAGATTCAGAGGGTGAACTAGTTAAAGATTGTATGATTAAATGGGCACAAAATTTTGAAGAACCGGTAATGTTGGAAACATGGGAAAAGATTTGGGTCCAGAATGTTAAATTTACACAAGCACAGAATCTGAGGGAAAATTTTTATAAGATGTTTTATAGATGGCATTTAGATCCTAAAAAGTTATCATGTATGTATCCAAATGTTCAACCTAAATGTTGGAGGTGTGATTGTTTGGATGCAACATATTTCCATATTTGGTGGACGTACAGAAAGTTGAAAGCATTTTGGATTAAACTTTGGTGGGTGATGCAGAACATTTTGAAGAAGAAGCTTGAATTCTCTCCTCAGTTTTTTTTGTTGGGAATAGTTAAGGGTTTCTCATCAACTGAAACTAGATTAATTTTATACATGATTATTGCAGCTAGATTACTGATTGGTCAATATTGGAAGAAGGATAGTGTACCTACTATAGAGGAATGGATATTGAAGATGTCTAATTTAGTAGAAATGGCTAAGATTTCTGCATACCTAAAAGAAAGGACCCACGAAGTTTTTGCTAAGGAATGGAAGAAATGGGTAGAATATATGAAGAATAAATATCAAAGTAAGAAGTTTCAATTAGCATTTGATTCATAATGTTTATTAATTATATTGTTATATAATTGAATTTATATTTTTAATATTTAGATTTTATTTTTATTTATATTTAATATTAAGCATTCCTATCATATTTTATGCTAGAATTTAAATTAGTTTTATAATAACTTTTTTTTTTAAAAAAATACTTGTTATATTTGTTGGAATTTTTATAAATGATTTAGGCTATTATGTACTCGATTAGGGGTGGAAAAGATGTTATAAGTTTAGCTGAATTTTTTACTATTTAAGGTCAAATTTGTAACTTTGCCCAATGTTTTTCTTCTTATTTTGTTTGATACTGATTGTTATATATGTTTGGCTTAAAAATATTATTAAGATGGAATATTGGGAATTATAGTTAATGTTACACATTTATAACATTTATATGCTATTTTAACTTAAAATTTATGATGCTCAAGATTATCTTACTAGTTTTTTAAAGATATTTGTTATATTTGTTAGAATGTTAAGAGTTTTTTTATAAATGATTTATGTTGTTATATATTGGGTTAGGGGGGAAATAGATGTTATAAGTTTAAATTAATTTTTTTCTATTACTTAAGGTTAAAATTGGTTATAAAATAAGGTTATGTTTTTTAGTTGGATCTCACCTAAAAAGTTGTTAGATATTGATTGTTATATATGATTGTTTAATAGCGGAAGTCAGTGGGGGGAAGGGGGAGGGATAGGGGGGAAAGGGAGGTGGTGGTGGTTGGGGTGTGGGAAGGGGAAGGGGTTTTTAAAAAAATTGTATTGTAAAACTTTTTCAATTAAAAAAAGAATGCAAGGACATCCATATGAAACAAAAGTTACTTATTATCCAAAGCAGCCATGAATCTACGCATCAGCAATCACAGAACTGAGAAGGTTGTTTAGCTAAAGATAATCTTATGAAATTGAAATAATGAAGGAATTTAGTAATTAAAGTGCTCACAAAATCCTTTGTCTTGGATATGTATAAAACATTTGTATCAGAGCTCTTCTTCATTCAAAATTGCAGATACAAATCTGGTTCTGAAACTGCAATAAACTGTCTTTGGCTGACCCAGGAATGTTGTTCAGTCTCCTCTTTCTACAACATTTTCTGGCAACCACGAAGGGACTGAGGAACAGAGACCATTGATCTGCCTGACGGTCTGCCCCAGTGGGGGCCGGCGCCTCCCCAAGGAAAGTCTACTGGCCAGCCATTAGGACTCCATTGAAGTCTATGGAATCTTTCGGTGGGGAGGTGCCGTGGACCTGCTGGAGAAGCAGATCAGTCAAGGATCCTCAAGGTCAGCCAGATCCAGAGACCTCAGCAAGAGTCCAAGAGGGAAGGACGCCTGCAGGCAAGTATATGTAAGAAGGGAAGCCCACTGAGTTTGCGGTGGAAGAGGGGGCCTGATTACTCTCCTAGGAGACAAGGCGTCGTCCTAAAGTCTCCAGTGAGGAGTTCAAGTATCCTGTTGGGAGTTCGAGTCTCCCTGTTAGGATGGAATGTGTAAGAGTGTGTTTGATGAAAGAGAAAAGTAGGACCCCAGAGTAGGAGAAAAGAAATACTGCAGTGTTATAAAGATTTTGATAATTTACCATTCTTAAAGGGAAAAAAAAGTCAGAGAACTCTGAAAGAACTAAGAATAAAGAAGAAATTGTTTACTATTCTTCCCACCTGGGATTTAGTAGGTAATAAAAAGGTATAGCCTGTCTAAATGAGAAGACTCAGATAATTGAATTGATTAATTTGATGTGATTTCTGTTAAAAATTATTTTGTTGATGTGCATCTATAATGATAGTGTGTAGAATTGAATGGGATTGAATTGATTGTGATATGTTTGGCTGGCCAGCAAATTAAGTAAGCTTGGGCTTGAAGCTGTGGGAAACAGGCAGTGGTTAGGGCCCAAAATCACATTTGTGATTAAAACTGCTTCCTGAGTTTTCCCACTGCTTGAAGCTGCAGATTGACCAAAGAAAGAAAAAGTGGAAGGAGCTGGATGGAGGATGAAATCCTCTAATAATAGTACACAAAATTATTTAGAAAATGGAGCTCATTGGCTTGTGAAAAAGCTCCCTGAAATAATTGTAATGATTGGTTTGCAGGAAATGGGATTTTTGCATGTGAAATTGATGTTCACAAGCAGTTTGATTGCAGCACAAATGTGGGTGTGTTGAGCATAAAAGTTGGTGTGAATGCACTTTGATTCCCTTTCATATAAAGAAACAGTAAGTTGCAAGGTTTTGTTGTTGTTGCTGTTGTGAAGTAGACTTCTTCTTAGCCCCTTTTCCAAGGGACCTGTCAGGAGGACTGTGGGCCTGTTCCAGATCAGATGAAAGATCTGAATCACCCATGGGAGATCAGGAGACAGCTTGCCCAGGTAAGTAATTGGTTCTGCAAAAATAATATTGCATATTATTCCTTGTTGTTAATCATAACATTAACTCAATTTCTCTTTTCTTCCATCTCTCTCTCTTTTTTATTATTTTTATTTTTATTTATATGGAAATTAGCGCGATTACTGTGCCTCAATCAGGTAGCTGCTGATTGATAGCCCTTCCCTCCCCCCCCCCGTGATTAATAGGCCAAAGTGTTGGCTCCTGGGTAACAATAGCGTAGCACAAGGTTAGAGCCAGGTGAATTACTGGGGCAGCAGGTTAATAAGCGCTGTTATGGAGATCAGGCTAGTTCCTTTGACTAGAAACAGTCCCAAAATGAAGTTCGCGGCTCTTTTAACATCCAAAATGGTGGCCGCGCTCTTTATAGCAACCAAAATGGCGGCCACACCTTTCAGAAGGAGAAATGGCAGCCGCGTCAGCAACCTCATGTCCAAAATGGCGGTCGCGCTAGAAGGAGAGGCCTAAGGAGTGACAGCTGCCTCAATCAATGGCCTAAACGCTCCCGGACTCCATCGGCTATGGGCGCGAGTCTGGTCAGAACTCTGAAGAGCCAGTGATCTGGGCAGACACCAGATGTGCGCACGAGCACTCAAAAGTGCTCCCCACGCTTGTGAAGTATGCCTCGGAGCAACCGGGCAGGGACTCCACTAACCACTACAAGCACTGATAAACCAGTAGGAATATCCCGCCCCCCAGCGCTTCACATTCAACGCACACAGAGATGCCTTGATGATAAGCAGAGCTCTGCAGCTTGTATGGAGAAGGTACACAGAGATGGCCTGGCATAGCAGAGGTCTGTTGCTGAAGCCAGAGGTAATATTCATGGGGCTAGGAAGTCTGAATGTGCAGGCTAAAACAGACTCACAGTTATCGAAGAATGCAAACAGATGATCTATTCCAATTGCTAATAACTCACAACAATTCACTAATCGAAGAGGAAAACTCCAAAGCACTCCTTCCAGCCTGATTGAGTGAAAGGAACTGGGGCCTCAGCCAGGCCTGCGAGGCGGAGTCAACTTTCTTAAAGATACATGCACTCGGTATTCAGCCTAGCTGAGGGAATTACCCATGCTCTTGGATTCTCCAAGCAGCGCAACAGAGAAATGTCAGATTGCTGTGCCTAGGGTAGAATTCCTGGGATACATGATTTTTTTTAAAATCAAGTTTTATTGACACCGCCCCCTGCTTTTCACTCGCATAGTTTATGAACAGAGTATTGGCCATATCATAACTTATACAATTTAACATATTCAAATACATTTTACTCAGTTAAAATTTTTGCCAAAATTTCCTTTTTCCATTTTTTAATCATGTCTTAAAATTTCTATGCTTGTTTATATAAACAACATCTTTATTCGCCCTCAAATTCTAATTTTTAATTCATATTTATTCTCTTTTATTTTTTAATAATTCTTTATCCTAGTGCATTTATGCATGTTCGCGGTTGCCTTTCTTCCATTTCATCTTTTTTATCATACTGCAATCTTTCTTCTCAATCTCTTACATCTCCCTCCCTTCTTTCCTTTCTACTTTCTTCTTCCCTCTTCTCCTACTCCTTCTCTACTTCTCCTTCCTTTCTCCCTCTCCTCCTCTCCCTTTCTAACCCTCTCTCCTACTCTTATTTCCCCTCCCTCCCTTCCTCCTCTCTTTCCTTTCTTCCCATTCCTCTCTCTCCTTCTTCCTCCCTTCCATCCCTCTACTCCTCTTTCGTCTCTCTCTATTGCTGTATCTATTTTCTATTTTCTATTTTCCACTATGGTGTCCAGGCAAACCCAACTTTTCTTTCATTTATTTTCTCAAAATTCCCCTTATCTTTTAATTATTAACAATGTATTTCAACTTATTCCATTTTTATCTTAAATCCTTTACTAGTATAACCTTACTTAACAATATCTTTCTTCTATTTCATTTCTTACATGTATTGTTTTATTCTTACTTGCATCATTTATTAACATTTCCATTTTATTCAATTTTACATTTCAATTTTCTCCTTAATTTTAATTAATTATTTTGTTACTATTGTTTCTCTTGAATTTGTATCTCTTCCAACAACAAAATATATAGTTCATTCTGTCTTTCACATTGCATCTACCGATCTATTTTACATTAAATAGTGTATTTCTTCTTTTTTACTTACTCACATTTCATTATCTTTACTTATATTCCTTTTACAATAATCTGTATCTTCCTTCTAAATTGCTTTTTACATGATTTCTAAAGTTAGCATATTTCTCTTCAATTAGCATATTCATCTTTTAAATTCCTTTTTACTATCTTCTATTTTCTTTTAATTTCTCCACAATTCCATTTCTTAACACTTTCCTCCTTTTCTCCCATTCCCTTGCCTTCTTCTCCTCCTTTTTCTTCCCCATTTCTTTCTCTTCTTTTCCTTTTTGAGATGTTCCCCCTTACCCATTTTTATTCTATCACTATTAATCCCAGTGTAATCATCTTTTTTATTCTGTCACTGTTAATCCCAGTGTGATCATCTTTTTTATTTTGTCACTGTTAATCCCAGTGTAATCATCTTTTTTATTCTATCACTGTTAATCCCAGTGTAATCATCTGTCTCTTTATTTTCATTTATTTCCTTTCCAATTCTCCATGTTATCAATTTAAAAGGCAAGGATTTTTAAGTTTATTATTCCTTTACATATAATTCATATTCAAAGTCCATGTAGTGCAGGGGTGAAATCTAAAATTTGTTACTACCGGTTCTGTGGGTGTGGCTTGGTAGTGGTGGGGTAATGTGACTGGGTGGGCGTGGCCAACTTTTTTTTTTTACTTTTAAAAGCATTTTTTCTACAACAAAGAGGTTGCAGAAAAAAATGCTTTTAAAAGCCTCCGACAATCAGGCAACTCAGCTGGGATTGTCGGAGGCTTTTAAAGGCATTTTTTTCTACAACCTCTTTGGCTGAAGAGGTTGCAGAAAAAAACGTTTTTGAAAGCCTCTGATGATTCCAGCTGAGCTGCGTGATCATCAAAGGCCTTTTT
The DNA here is from genome assembly GCA_030761175.1 of Masticophis lateralis. Lineage (NCBI taxonomy): Eukaryota > Metazoa > Chordata > Lepidosauria > Squamata > Colubridae > Masticophis > Masticophis lateralis. The sequence goes on from JAUDYJ010000016.1 coordinate 13,837,877, forward strand.
TTTACTTTTAAAAACATTTTTTCAGCCGAAGAGGTTGTAGGAAAAATGTTTTTTTAAAAAAACAGCCTCTGATGATTGTGCAGCTCAGCTGGGCATGAGGGTGGGGGGGTGCAGGGATTTTTGCTAACGGTTCTTTGAACCGCTGCCATCACTACCAGATTGGCCTTCCTGGGGTTGCTTAATTTTTATAGCATGTTTCTGGATCAAAAGGCAACTGTGGTAGAACCTCTGCATAGGCTGTTAGGAAAAAAGGCTTCCTGGATCTGGGGTCGTGCTGAAGCCGTTGCTTTTGAAGCCGTAAAAAATCGTTTGTCTTCAGACAATGTGTTAGTCCACTATAGCGAGACTCTGCCCTTGGTGCTAACCTGTGATGCCTCCCCTTTCTGGGTTGGTGCCGTCCTTAGCCACCAACTGCCCAATGGCCATGAGGCGCCTATTGCCTATTACTCCAGGATCCGCTCCTCTGACAAGCATAACTAGAGCGATCTGGACAGAGAAGTGCTGGCTGCAGTCGCCGGAGTCTGGAGGTTCCATGACTACCTGTATGACAGAGACTTTGTGCTTGTCACCAATCATAAACCCCTCCTGGGTTTATTGGCCGGAGACCACCCCATTTCTATGATTTTGTCGCCCAGAATCACCAGATGGACTATTAGTGTTGTAATGAACTATCTGTGTTAAAGGGTTGTCTGTTGTGGAGTGAGAAGGTTTGTTTTTTAAAAAATTTGATTTATATGCTGCCCTTCTCCAGAGACTCAGGGAGGCTTACAATGTGTTAAGCAATAGCCTTCATACTTTTGTATATTTATACAAAGTCAGCTTATTGCCCCCACAAACTTGGTCCTCATTTTACCTACCTTTGAAAGGATGGAAGGCTGAGTCAACCTTGAGCCTGGTGAGATTCGAACTTACAGTAATTGCAGACAGCTGGTGTTACTCACAATGCTTTAGTCTGCTGAACCACCAAGCCCTTTTGTCATACTCCCCCCTCCCCCAGATTAAGATGTGCTGTGCTAGAAGTCTGACATGTGGGACATCCTGGGATAGTCAGGATGAAAGCCCTGGACTGGAGCTACGTCTGGTGGCCCAATACGGATCATGAAATAGTGGATTGGGTCGCCACCTGCTCACCGTGTCAGGAATTCAGACCGGCACCCCATCTGCCCCAGCTAAGGTATGGGAAACCCCTAATGCACTGTGGTCCCGGATGCATATTGATTTTGCAGGACCAGTAAAGGGCCAAACGTTGCTAATTGTGGTCAATGCATTTTCAAAGTGGCTGGAGATATTCTTAATGTCTACCACCACAGCTGAAGCAGTCATCCGTGTGCTCTGGAGACTGTTCACCACACATGGCCTCCCTGATGTATTGGTCTCAGACAACAGGCCTCAATTTATGGCAAACCAATTTGAACCATTCCTGGCACAGCATCAGGCATGCCCTTGTGCCTCCCTTTCATCCGGCCAGTAATGGACAGGCTGAACGGATGGTAAAATCCTCTAAAAAGGCTATGTCCAGAATGGGCCCAGGGGATTGGCAAGCACAAATTGATAAATTTCTCCTAGTGTAACATATCATTCCAAGTGCAACAACTAATAGGAGCCCTTCGGAACTCCTCATGGGAAGAAGAATCTGTTCACAATTAGACTGTTTGAACCCCAAATTATATTGCAGAAACACCTCCCAACTCAATGGGAAAAATCCAGTCATTTAGTATGGGGGCCCAATTATACGCCTGGAACTATGCCGGGGGGGGGGCTCCCTCTGGATTCCAGCCACTATGGTAGCAATATCTGGCCCTCGCTCGTACAAAGTCGAGCTGGAGGATGGTAGATTGGACCAACTCCGAAGCCATCTTGAGAACTCACCGCTACGACCACCAATGACAGTTCAACCTGACCAGAGGCCGCTTCCTACTGATGCTAACCTACAAAATAAACAACCATCTAACAATAGCTCAAACCCGAGGAACCAAGACTCCAGTGCAGATTCCCGGATGGGCTGGGCCTAGAGACTCCAACCATGCCTTACGATGAAATCCCAAAGCTTCCATTGGCAAGTACTAAACCAACCACAGATCCAACTGCTCAGGCCAACACCCAAGAAACAACTGAGCTGCACAGATCAACTAGGGCTCGTCAAAGCCCCGCCTATCTATGTGACTACGTTTGTAAATAATGTTTTGATTGGACTATGTTTTGTCCAGGAGGGGAGGGGTGTTGTGTTAGATAGGGCGAGTGAGGAGACAGAAGCCAGGTCGAAGTGAACAACAACTCTTTGAATTTGATCTACCTCAGCCCTCTCCCCATGCTCCCCCTGCTTTTGGCATGCGATGGCACAGTGGGCCCGGTAGGCCCATTTTTCGCTCTTCCAAGCTCCAGAGCCTTTCTAGGAGCCTGGGGAGGGCAAAAACAGCCTTCCCCATCCCCCTAGAGGCCCTCTGGAGGCCAGAAACAGCATGTTTCCTGACTTCTGGTGGGCCCAGAAGGCCCGAAAATCAACTGCTGGAGCTGAGCTCGCGTGCCCACCAATATGGCTCCATGTGCCACTTATGGCACCCATGCCATAGGTTCGCCATCACGAGTCTAACAGCTCTCCTTATATAGCTACTTGCCAAATGTGTTAGCCAATGACCATCAAGCTTTTTCCCCGCTCTAATTTTCCCTCCAAAATTAGATACATAAAACTCCTCCCCTCCCAGAAGGCATTTTACCAACTATTTACATATGTAATCGTGCAAATGACTAGGGCATTCCCTGATTCTAGTTGATGTGTACAATTCAATTTGAGGCAGAGATTTGGGCTGGTTGGAGGGACCCTTTGTCTCTTCCAGCCCAGCCAATGGAACCTCCTGGAATTTCTTATGGGCGTCACATAGTTTGAATGGGCCTGGCTTCTCGTGGAGGTGGCGCTGGACACCGAAGTCATCAGGTAAGGCTTCCAGCCCCTTTGGGTTTGAGTTAGCTGTTGGAGTAGTGATTGGTGAGTCAGAGACTGGATTGTATTTGTAGTATTCTGGTTCTCCCTGAGCAGTACGCTTTCTTAGCTGATCAATATGCCTTCACCAAACCTTCACATTACCAGTTTCCACAATATACAACCAGGTCCCGGTGATTTCGCGAACAGCCACTCAGAGGGGACCCTCCGCATAATTTCTTACAAATACAGCGGACCCTGTGGGGAAACTCCTGGTCTTATTCTCGGCTTCCATATACCCATATTAATATATCCATATTAATTGGGATGGAGCCTATCTAGGGTGCAATGGAGTCGTCGGCCCATTGGGAGCTCTGCTGGGCTTCTTCCCATAGCCATGCATGGGGTAACATGCTGTCCTGCTAGAAAAGTGTCAATCCTGACCTGTCAATCCCCCAGACCAAGTCTGGTCAAGGCCTCTTTGGCTGATCTGACCAGCCTTTCAGCTTGACCATTACTGGCTGGATGAAAAGGTGCCATGAGGGCATGTCGGACCCCTATTTCGACCAGGTACCCCTCAAATTGTGTTGCCGTAAGTTGTCCGAGGCCAGGGTGTCTGGTAGGCCATGCATGGCGAAAATTTATTTATTTATTTATTACATGTATTTATATGCCTCCGGAGTGCTTTAACTACAGCCTCCACAGTGGTGGAGTGCATCAGGATGACCTCCAGCCACTTAGAATAAGAGTCCATTACAATTAGAAATGTTTGGCTGTGGAATGGTCCTGCAAAGTCTATGTGAATGTGCGACCAAGGTGCTCAGGGCCTTTCCCACTCTTTGGTCTGGGCTACTGGGGGAGCTGGGCGAGAATCTTGACAGGGAGTACACTTAGCCACCCACTCAGCAATACAATTGTCCATATTAGGCCATCATACATAGCTTTGCGCCAATCCCTTCATTCTAACAAAACCCGGATGGCCGATATGTAATGTAGCCAGTACTATTTCCCTTAAGCAAGGTGGAATTACGAACTGGTCCCCCCATAGTAGACAGCCCCCTTGCATAGACAGTTCATGTTGTTTACAGACAAATGGTTTGAATTCCCCACCAACAGGGCCGTTTGGACTCCCCCTATGCACCCAGCTAATAACAGTTTGCAACACAAGAGTGTTTAGCAGAGGTCCTTGCGACTTCAGCAGAAGTGATAGGGCCAGAGTCCATAGAGTCAATGAGCAAAACAGGGATGCTGGGAGTCAGGTTCTCCAGCAATTCTGGCAATGGGCATCTGCTGAGGGCATCGGCATGCCCAAGGCTCCAACTAGATCGATGGACGAGTCAGTATGAGTAGGCAGCCAGAAAAATAGCCCACCTAGTCAGATGGGGGACAAGGCTGCCGGGTGGGGCGATCCCCAGCCAAAAGTCCTAGCAGGGGTTGGTGATCAGTAACAAGTTCAAAAGTCCTTCCAAACAGACCCTTATGAAATTTTTTAACCCCAGCGACAGCCACCAATTACTCCCAGTCCAGCTGGCTGTAATTTCTCTCAGTGCTGGACAGGGTGCAGGAGAAATAGGAGATGGGGGCTTCTAGTCCGGTCAGCAGTCTATGACTCAAAACAGCCCCTACACCAAAAGGGGAGGCATCGCAGACAAGGACAAGGATAAGCAGTTCATTGTGTTGAGGTTGTCGGCTGAGAGAAGTCTTTTGATAGCTGCAAATGCCGCAACTTCCACCTTATCCCAAACCCACAAAGTCTCAGCCCCTCTGGATCTGCTTCATCGGGCACAAATGAACACACACACACGAAAGGAGGGATTCAATCCAAAACCTGGTTTAATGAAAGCAACGCAGCAGTGAACAGTAGGCACTGAGCTGCTGAGCAGAAACAAAGTCAGAGACGCCTTAACTTCCTGCCCGTACTGTTTTATAGGGCATGGACACAGTTAACTATCATTAGGCAATCCCTCACAGCTGTTACAATCAAATCCGCAGCATGTTCCGTTCATTCGTTTGCCTCCGGTCGCAGGCATGTGACGTCATCCTCCACCTCACTATCATCTCTTCAGCTGTTGATGTATTGATATATTTAATAGACAGGTATACCTTCTCTCCCACCTTAAAAGGTGAGGTATCTCTCCTCCTTTTGTTGTTGTTTATATGCTTTTGTGGCTTTTGTTAATGCATACTTTATATGCGGCCAAACCTTGTTTATTTTCCTCGTCCATTCGGCAGGTGTGTATGGTGCTTGTGTCTGTATGTCAAGTTCTGGGATAGCAGGAAATTCTTTCCCTGACACCTGAAATGGGGTATATCCTGTGCTACTATGTATGGTGTTATTATAGGCCGACTCAGCGAATGGTAATAAGTCATACCAATCATTCTGTTGGTAGGATACGTAAGAGCATAGATATCTTTCCACCATTGCTCACTCGGCCGACCCATTGGTACTTGGATGGAACACAGAACTAAGTCCTTGGTCTGTTCCTATTTGTCGTAGAAACAGTTTCCAGAATCGGACAGTAAATTGAGGACCCCTGTCGGATATAGGTATACCATGAAGATGATATATGTGCTGAACGAACAGCTTTGCTAAATGTCTAGCAGACGGCAGACCCTTACACGGGATGAAACACGCTTGTTTAGAAAACAGGTTAATGACAGTCCATATTACAGTGTGTCCTCTACTCATAGGTAAAATCCATGCCCACCTCATACCATGGTCTACATGGATCAGCTACTTATTGTAATAGGCCGAGTGGTTTCCCTGCCAGTGGCTTGGCTGCTGCACAAACTGGACAGCCCCATATGTATTTCTCTACCTGGTTCTGCATTCGCAGCCACCAAAATTGCCGTCGTAGTACAATCAAATCCGACGCTTGTTCCATTCATTCGTTTGCCTCCGGTAGCAGGCATGTGATGTCATTCTCCGCCTCACTATCATCTCTTTAGCTGCTGATATACGTTCTCATTCCAGCCCCTTCTTCTTGTATTCCGTCCATCATCCACTATTAGTGTGCATAGTGTCCTAACACAACCCCCCCCCCACCGTGTTCCATGTATGCTCTGGATCCTCATGTGAGAATCCCTCCCCTTCATGGTCTTCTGTACCGTCAAGGTGCTTTGGTGTCAAGGGGTATTTGACACTCGACACAAATCAATCCTGCAGCTGTTGCTCGTCTCTGTGGTGATTAAGACATCATCAAAATAGGGTACAACCTCCAGCAGTCCTTGCAGCAGGCGTTCCATGACACTTTGAAACAGTCCGGGGGCAACGCTAACCCCAAATTGTAGCCTGGTGCACTTGAAGGCACTTCTATGTGTTACTATAGTCTTCCTCGCTTCCTCGGTAACGTCATCTACCAGCAGTTGCTGGTATGCCTGCGCAAGGTCTAACTTGGCGAAAATCTTGCTGGGACTCAGGGAATGGAGTAAGTGTTGCACAATAGGGACAGGATAGTCACTCTAATATAGGGCCTTATTGAGGGTGCACTTACAGTTGGTGCATATGCGCATAGACCCATCAGACTTAATTGGGGTGACTATTGGGGTGTCTCATTTTTCAGGGTCGATTGGTACTAGTATACCCTGGCTTATGAGCTTGTCCAGCTCCTGGTCTACCTTAGGTTTAAGCGTGAATGGCATCCTCCTTGCTTTCAGTCTAATGGGGGCTATCTGGGGGTCCAGATGAAAAGAAATAGGAGTCTCCACATACTTGCCGAGGTGGTTGTCAAAAACATCCTGGAATTCGCAGAGCAGGTTGTCCGTCAGGCTGCTGGTGATGGAATGGATACAAGTCACTTCCATGCCCAGGGCCCTGAACCAGTCAAGTCCAAGGAGGCTTGGCAGACATCCGCTGACCACGGTGATTGGCAACCGCTCATTGAATTTGCTGAATTTCACCTGGAAGGCTATGACCTTCCACAGGGATGTGATTACCCTGGTAATCGTTCAATCTTAGACGCTGACGTTTCAGCTGGTGCTTCTGCAGTTTCGGAATTGCCACCTTTAGTTTGGCCCAGGACATGATTGTGATAGATGAGCCTGTGTCTATCTCCATTTGGCATGGAAATCCCTCAATCTCAACTGTCACATGCAGCTTCTGCTCTGGGGATATGGTTGCCTGGCTGATGTGAGTCTGGAATGTCTCAGGGGGTTTTGAATAGGCGCTTCTCCTCTAAAGGTTGTCCCCATCCCTCTTGGGGGGTCGTAGTTGGCCAGTCTGGCTGGTAGACATTTGCTGCCAGTGGTTGGATGGTTAAGTCGCCCTGCAGACTTACGCCAAATGCCCTTTCTTATTACAACGCCTGCAAATAGCATCTTTGAAACGGCATGTCTGTCTCTGGTGCAAACCCCCATTGCTAGCACAGCTTTGCTTCTGGTCATCATTATCGTCTGCCACTTGCTTTCTGTTTTGAAGTCTTCTCCCTCGCTTTCTTCAGCGCTGTCGAGTTGAGCTGATTCACTATGGATGGGGGTAGATTTTTGTGCTGCCTGGGGTGGTGCTTGCCACTGCAGAAATTCTGCTGCTTTATTCGATGATTCATGTGCTCTAGCTTTGTCTAGGACAATATGGAGGGTGAGAGTTGTCTTGGCTAGCAGTCACCTCTGGAGGCAAATGTCCTTGACCCTGCAGATTAGTTGCTCTAGGAGAATATCATCTAGATCACGGTACTCACAATGTGTGGTGGCCTTGCGTAGGGCTGCCATGTATGTATTTATCAACTCACCATTCTTCTGGAGTCTTTGCCAGAACTCATAGCGCTGAATGAACTTGGATGGCACGGAGGCATAGTGTGCCCTCAACATGGTCTGCAGGACCTGCCAGGGTACAGCCTGCACTAATGTTGGCTCTGACAGCAATTCGACTTCGTGGCCGCAGTGGTTCAAGAAGAGGGTTCACTTCCGATTGTCGGACAGCCCTTGGAGGTCATTTGCTTCAAGGAAGCATTTAAACCACATCATATACAATCCCCATTTTTCTTTCATGGATTGAACGGCGTTGGCAGTGTGAAGGCGGACATCGCTCTGCTGTGCTTGGCTCGTGCAGATTTTTCCCGCCTGGCTGGATTTGGTTGTCAGCTCTTATTTATGCAACCTGTCTACCTCAATCCCATCCTTGTCACCAGTGTTAGATAGGGCGAGTGAGGAGCCAGGAGCCAGGTCGAAGTGAACAACAACTCTTTAATGTGCGGTGAGAATCCAGCAACTTTATGGTCTAACAGCTCTCCTTATATAGCTACTTGCCAAGTGTGTTAGACAATGACCATTGAGCTTTTTCCCACTCTAATTTTCCCTTCAAAATTAGATACATAATATGTTGTATATTGCTCTCCATTGCAGACACCAGATCGGCCCCCTGCAAACTCTCGTCTCTCAAGGAGCCCGACCAAAGTTTTCAGCGCAGCTTCAGGGAGTGCTCCTTGAGAGATGAGAGCTTGCAGGGGACCAATCTGGCATTCGCAATGGAGAGCAATATCTGGCTGCTCCCTGGACCAGTCACCATTTACTGCTCTGATCCCAAGTGGCAGGAGACGAGGGCTGCCTTGTGCCACCGGCTGGCGCAAATATATCAAGGCGAATGCTCATGCTGCGCAAGTTCAAGCAGAGCTTCGCTCCCACACTTCTTCCGGTCCTTGTTGGTGCTCCGCGCACCTCAGTCTCTCAGGGAGATGCTTGACTTCCTCTCAGCCCCAAGACACTGGCTGGAGAGAGAGAGAGAGAGAGATAAAAGAGACAAAGAATGAAAGAAAGAGAAAGACAGAATGAAAGAGAGAGAATGAGAGGGAGAATGGGAGAGAGAGAAAGAACAGAATGAGAGAGAGAGAATCAGAGAATCAGAGAGAGAATCAGAGAGAGAATCAGAGAGACAAAATGAAAGAGAATGAGAGAGAGAATCAGAATGAGAGAGAGTGGGGGGAGAGAGAGAAAGAGGGGGGGAGAGAAAGAGAGAAATAGAGGGAAAGAGTGGGAGAGAGAGAGAAAGGGGGAGAGAAAGAAAGAATGAGACAGAGAGAGTGGGGGGAGAGAGGGAAAGAGGGGGAAAGAGAAAGAGAAAGAGAGAGGGGGAGAGAGAGACAGAGTGAATGAGAGAGAAAGAATGGGGGAGAGAGAAAGAGAGAGGGGGAATGGGAAAGAGGGAATGAGAGAGAAAGAGGGAATGAGAGAGAAAGAGTAGGGGAGAGAGAGAGACAAAGAGGAGGGAGAGTTCCTAAAGAACCCCATCCCGTCACTGGGAATCCAGGTGCTTCAGCAAGCAGTGCGCTGGATTCGTATTAGTGGTCCGTGAAATTTAAAATTATGAACTTGGTGGTCCCTGAGGTCCAAAAGGTTGGGGACCCCTGCTCTAGGGAATACTTGCAGAAGATTAAATGTGCAGATTGTGAAGGTTATAACTTTTTGGGATATTTGGCCTTGTGTTTTTCATTTCAAATCATTTTCCCTCTTAAAGAATTTCTTATTTCATAGAATAGAATTTAATTAATTAAATTTTTATACTGCCCTTCTCCCGAAGGACTCAGGGCGGTGTACAGCCAAAATAAAAACCAACAATACAAAAGTTAAAAACAATTGAAAATTATTAAATAATTTGGCCAATCATCTAAAATAAAATAACCCATTCCAATAAAATTTTAGGCCAGCGCTGCTTGATGAAATAATAGTGTTTTAAGGGTGTGGCGAAAGGTACGGAGGTCGGAAATCCGACGAATTTCCAGGGGCAGCTCTTTCCAGAGGGCAGGCACCCCCACAGAGAAGACTCTCCCCCTGGGGGTCACCAGTCAATACTGTCTAACCGATGGCACCCTGAGGAGACCCTCTCTGTGGGAGCATATTGGGAAATGTTTTCCTAGCTCAGTGGCAAATATGTCACACTTGGCCTTTTGTTTGCCTATGTATACACTAAAACAAAGCCAGAACTGAAAAGCATGTGCCAAAATCCCCAAGTGTAACTCCCCCTCCCGCCGAGCATCCCGTTGCTGAACCCCATTGTCGAATTAAATTAGAAGGGTTTTTTTGGAACGGTTGCTTCACTGCGATCCGTTCTCAACTTTGATCTTGAAGTCACGTTCCCATCAGATATAATGAACTGTCTGTTACCTCTGAGTCCTCCTTCCTCTCATCCAGTCTCCCCAGAGTTCATGGGACCAAGTGATAGGAGAGCATAAGTTTGAGACCAATTAATTTCAAGTGTGTGTGTATGTATTCATATACTTTTGACATTGTGTTATTTCTATGTTAAGAGGTGGATCTAACCCAGTAACTCACCATTACAATTATTAATCTTCAATAATCATTTATTGTAGAACTGTATAAATCCTAGGCCTCTTCTGAGTACAGCATTAACAAACCTCTTTCCTTCTATTACAGATGCACATGTGGAACTGCTGGATGACCTCGTGGTGATCCCTTTTATACTTAAGGGGAGGAGTCCCAGGTAAGGTGGGATTGTGGCTATGTGACCTTGTTAACCCTTGCATGATTGTGTGGGGAAGGGGTTTGTATACATGTTAGACATTTCATCTGACAATACCCCCTCTAAATGTCTAACAGGTGGCAAGCTTGATAAGAATATTAACATTCATAATAATGTACATTTTACATATAAACACACAATTTTGACATAAGATATACATGCTGTTTGTGAGGAAGAGGCTTAGTAAGAATGTCTGCAGTTTGTTCTTCTGTGTTGCAATGTATAGCTTTTATAAATCCGATTTCAGAAAATTGTCTAACGTATTTGTATTTTATATCGATGTGTCTTGACCTTTGACTGACAGCATCGGCTTTTGATATTTCAATGGCTGCCTTGTTGTCCTCGTGAATTATTATTGGGTATGATGGTTCTGCCCAGATGCTAATCAGATCTTCAAACCAGAATAAGTTGTTTGCGGCCTTGGATAAGCAGACGAATTCTGCTTCAGTTGTTGATGTGGCTACGAGTTTTTGTTTCCCAGTATATCTGTGGATTGGACTGTCATTAAGAAATAATACATATCCGGAAGTGCTTTTCCTGCTCTTGATGTCTCCAGCCCAATCAGCATCAGCGTAACATGAAAGTCTTGGTTTCCTGGATAGGTCTGGTTCGAGGCATAATTGGACATCGATGCTGTATTTTAAGTACCTGAGCAGTTTCTTCACGGCATCCCAATGGAAGGTTGTTGGTTTGCTCACGTGTCTGGAGAGCAGGTTGACAGATAAGGCAATGTCCAGTCTAGTCCAATTTGCTATGTACAGTAAAGACCCTATCGTGGATCTGTACAACTTGTTGTCTAGGAATGGTTCAGCTTCATTGTACATATTTTTTTAAAAAACTGATTGCATCGGTGTCTCACTGGGTTTTGCATCTGACATATTACATTTTAGTAGTAGGTCTGTGATTTTCTCCTTTTGTGACAGCCTGAAACCCCTGTCAGTTTTGGTCACTTGGACCCCTAAGTATTTGTCTATGTTTCCTAGCAATTTCAATGAGAAATGTTTTCCTAGCCCAGTGGCGAATATGTCACACTTGGCCTTTTATTTGCCTATGTATAGAATGTCATCCACGTAAACAAGGATGCATTCAAATGAATCTTTTTCTCTCTTTATAAAAGGACACTTGTCAGCCGAGGTAGAGGTGAAGCCCATGGAGTTGAGAGCCTTGGCCAAGCACTCATACCATCTTTTGCCTGACTGCTTGAGTCCATAAAGACTCTTGTTTAGACGCCAGGTGATGTTCCCCCCTTCATTGTATCCTGGTGGTGCTTTGACATAGATTTCTTTGTTCAGATCAGCGTGCAAGTACGCTGTCTGCACGTCAAATGGGAAAACTTAAGTCCTAGGATGGTGGCGATCACTAGAGCGCTCTTGACACTCTCAGCTCTGACCGTGGGTGAATAGGTATCCGTATAGTCCTCAGGGTATTTTTGAGCAAAACCTTGTGCGACAAGTCTTGCTTTGTATAATGTTTTGTTGTTCTCCAGGGTTTTAATTCTATACACCCATTTGGTCCCAATTGTCTTTTTACCTTCTGGTGCTTGGGCAGGTGAGTAGACATGCAGGCCTCCCTTTCCATAGCTTGTCTCCATTTCTCTTTTTCATCTGGAGGGAGTTTAAGTATTTCAACGTAGGAGTTGGGTGTAATATTGTTCCCTTGCACTGTCATTATATAATCCTCAAACCTTTTGGGCATCTTATTTCTGTTTGCCCTTACTGGTCTATCAGGTGATGTATCAGTTTCTTGTAAGCTTTCAGCTTCCTTGTTTGTAAGGTTGTCTAGATTTAGGATGGAGTGTCCTTCCTTCCATTCCTTGGCACATGGCTTGTGTTGTTTGGACTTGCATGGTTCGGTTTTGGTTGTCCTTTCAGTGTGTGGTTTCTCATCCTTCTGGTTCTGTGTGTGCGCGTCTCTATTGAGGAAGATGTCATTGGAATGTAATTTGGACCAATTTGAGTGCTAATGGAAGTTTGCTGACCTTGATACAATGAATTTATTATGACAGTCCACGAATCTGTAACCCTTTGTCCCTGGTTCATACCCCACGAAACGTAGCCTTTTGGATATCTTTTCTCCTTTCTTCCTGTGTTGTCTGGGGATGTGTACATCTGCAGGGACCCCAAATATGTGTAGGTGGGCCAGATTTGGTTTTCTCTTGTACATTAGTTCGTATGGAGTTTTGTTGATAGAGCTGGACCATGACCTGTTCAGCGTGTAGTTCGAGTAATGTAATACCTCTGACCAGAATGATTGGCCCATCCCTGCATCCTCTAGGACGCACCTCATCATTGTTTGGAGCACTCCATTTTTTCGTTCTATGACTCCATTTTGGAAAGGCGAAAAAGGTGAAGAAGTGTAGTGTATTATGCCTCGTTCCCTTAGCCATTTGGTAAAATCTCTGGCCATGAACTCTGAACCTCGGTCTGTCATGACCTGCTTAATTCTGGTGTTGTGTTGTAACTCCACCTTTTTATAAAATTCCTTAAATTTTAGGAATGCTTCATTCTTATGCCTGAGTGAGTATACGTAACCATACCTGCTATAGTCATCCACAATTGTGAGGAAGAACCTTTCTCTGTACTTAATGGATGGTTTTAGTGGCCCTACCAAATCCATGTGTATGAGTTGAAAAATAGAGTCAGTGGTTCTCCCTGATTTCTTTGGCCTGGCCTTGATCTTAATTTTTGAGCACTTACAAACAGCACACTCCAGATAATTTTTACAGGCTTTTACTTTCAACCCTTCGGTACATTCCAACACCTTTTTTACAACAGGGAAACTGACATGTCCCAGCCTCCTATGGAGAAAGGTGGGCACACTCATCATGTATTGGTTTACCCATGGATACCTTATTTTTAGTTGTTGATTTACAATCTTCTGCCCCTTGGTATGTTACCCCTATGTCTGTGTTCGTTTTATCTTTGTCAACAGTGTTTGTGTATATGCTCCCTTCGCTGCTCCCACTTGATGTGTAGTAAGGTAGCCCGTCATGCATGATTACCTCCCCAGTGTTATTTCCATGATTGGATAGCTGTACCTTGCCCCCTTTGAATGTTATCTCGGTGTTTGTGTTTTGTGTGAGTTTGGTGGTTGCCAGTATGTTATGAGGTATTTCTGGAATGTATAACACCCCCTCTATTTTCCCTATTCCTGGGATACACACCCTTTCCTTTCCTTTTACCTTAGCGTTGCTTTGGTTGGCAACCCTAATCTCAAAGTCTGTTTCTGTGAGGGAAGTGAATAGTTTCTTATTGCATGTGGTGTGGTTTGTGGCCCCTGAGTCTAATAGCCACATGTTCTTACATATCTCCTGTTTCTGGTTGTGGTTTGTGTGCCTAAAATCGTTTACTGACCCTCGGTTACTGTCCCGGGAACTGTCCCTGCGCTCGTTGTTCCTTCTGGGGTTGGGAGACCACCCATGTCCTCTTTCCCTACAATGTTTGCGTTCTGGTGAGTGCCTTCCCTGGTATTTTCTCCCTGGTTCGTGTCTGCCCCTGTGTTCAGTGTATCCCCTGTCCCGGAAGTTCCTGGGGCAGTCCCTTTTTATGTGGTTCCTAGAACCACAGGAGAAGCATTCTTTTACGCTGCTTGCCCTGTCTTGGAATTCAACCCTCCTATTGGGCCTAGGGTCCCTCCTAGTTGTGTGGCAGTCCTTTCTCAGGTTATCTTCCACAATTAATCGGTTTGAGAGCATGTCTAAAGTGATGTGTTCAATACATAGACTGTCAAGTTGCATTACAAAGTTGTCCCAGCTGGAATCCAAGGAATTTATGATAACACTCATTATACTCTCCTCCGTTATCACCTCCCCCCTCTGAAGCAACTCAGCCCTGGCTGCACTGAGCCTTAATAAATGTTCACTCATGGTAACACCTGGCTTCAGCCTAGCAGAGTGGAAGTCTCTGGATATCTTTGTTGTCGTGGCTGTGCTCTGGCTATAGAATAGGCCATATAATTTTTGCATGATCTCATGCACAGTCATATTGTCACTTATGCTATGGTATATGGTGGGTGAAATGCTGATTAACAATAGGTAAAATGCCTTGTGGTATGCACAATCTACTTCAAATGACCAAGGCTTTTCTGGTGGTTTGGAAATTAAAAAGTATACATTTTCTTTCATAAATGCTATTTGCAATTGCTGACTCCACTCTAAAAGGTTTCTTCCATCTATTTGAAGTATTGGAAAATTAGCTGGTAAATTTCTAGAATTTTGGGAATTATTACTTACTGGGAGCATCTATCCATGGTCCTGGATGTGGCTGTATTCACAGTATGGTGATGGAACATTGTAGCTCAGGTTAAAAAAACTTTTACTCATTTTTTTTTTTCTGTTCTCTCAATAGGTGGATACTGGGCATGTGCAAAGCTCATTTCGCGCTGGAAGTCATTGGGAGAGGAGCTTGGGGCTTCGGCTCTCAGGCCTAGGCCTAGGCCTCCCGATGGGGTGTTAGACTCACCCCTGGAGCATCTGGAGCCCATCCTGGATGTCGGGAGTTGTTGCTGGGGGGCTGGATCCCCGGTGAAGATCGTCAGGAAGTGTGGTGGCATCACAGTTAGGTCGAGGACTTTCGGGTCCCGGCTGCTCAGCGGTGGCAATGGCGGCAGTGGTGGCGGTCCCTGGTCCACGTGCGTTGGTTCCCGGAAGAGTGGTGAAGCCTGGTGGAGGTCGTAGGATGGGTAAGTTGCTTGGTTGGTTTCCTTTGCTTGGGTTGCGTTCCGGAAGTAAGAGGGGTGGTGAGTTCGAATCCTGCCGTGTAGTTGTTCTGTAGGCGGTCGGTGTTCTTAACTCGTCACGGAAGTGAGTTGGTTCCTTGTGTAGTGGTAGTGTAGATGTTTCGTTGTCGGTGGTCACTCTGGTGTGCCTCTGGGTGCCAGAGTCCCTTTTGTGGTTTGTGACTGGCGCGGGCGGTTTGAATGCCAGGCCAAATGCCGCTTCCAGGATTTCTATAGCCTTTTTTATTTCGAGCTCGGAAGGCGAGTTCCTGTTGTCTTGGGGTTGTTGCACCCCTTGGTTGTCTTCGTGTTGTTCGTTGTTCATTTCGGGGTGCTGGCAGGTTTGCGCCATTGGATTTGAACCCCGGCTTCCTATTGGCTGCTGGCCATTCCAAGATGGCTGGTCAAAGGAAAGCACAGGAATGGATTTGGCTGGCTCTGGGTCGTCCGATTGAGCCGGCCTGTCCTCTGCTGGGGTGATAGCTTCTTGGGTCCTCTCTAGGGGCTCGATTGCTGCCCCACGGCTTCCAAGGAGGTTTTGAAGGTTTGCGATGAGGCTCTCTTTGCTTGTGGGCCCCTCCATCAGTTTCAATATGGATAGCTTCAGCTCACCTGAAGCTCATCTTGTGTTTCCTGTTCTTGGACACTTGTCCTTTCTTGCAGTTCCTCGTTTCTGGGTAGTGAGTTCAGATCTCCATCCTGCTCACTCTCAGCTTGTGGATTTCTTGCTGCAGTACCTCTGGGTGTTAGCTGTGCAGCCATCTGCCTGGCAAATGCTCTTGTGTTTACTCTATCCTTCTCAGAATAAACAGCTGGTTCAATCATTATTCATTATTATTATTCAGAGTTATGGGTAACCATCCTCTGCTACCAATCTGTTAAGAAGTGGATGTAACCCAGTAACTCACCATTACAATTATTAATCTTCAATAATCATTTAATGTAGAACTGAATAAGTCCTAGGCCTCTTCTGAGTACAGCATTAACAAACCTCTTTCCTTCTATTACAGATGCACATGTGGAACTGCTGGATGACCTCGTGGTGATCCCTTTTATACTTAAGGGGAGGAGTCCCAGGTAAGGTGGGATTGTGGCTATGTGACCTTGTTAACCCTTGCATGACTGTGTGGGGAAGGGGTTTGTATACATGTTAGACATTTCATCTGACATTCTATCCTATTGTTGATGATTAAAGTCCATAAAGACCAGACCACTCCAATGATGCCTTTGACGTGGTGTCCCGATGCCTGGAAGCCGTGCGGATCTGGATGGAGAGGAACAGGCTCAGACTCAACCCCTCCAAGACTGAGTGGCTGTGGTTTCCGGCGTCCTGGTATAGCCAGCTGGCTCCATCGCTGACTATCGGGGGTGAGATTTTGGTCCCCATAGAGAGGGCTCGCAACTTGGGTGTCCTCCTGGATACATGGGTGTCTTTAGAAGATCATATGACAGCTGTGCACAGGTGGGCTTTTATCAGGTTCACCTGATCTACCAGTTGCGTCCCTTTCTGGACCGGGACACCTTGCGCATGGTCACTCACGCCCTCGTCACTTTCCGTCTGGACTACTGTAATGCTCTCTACATGGGGCTCCCTTGAAGAGCACTCGGAGGCTCCAACTGATCCAGAATGTGGCCGCGCAGGTGATTATGAGGGCGACACGACACACCCATGTAACACTTTTCCTGCACGAGCTGCACTGGCTCCCAGTGGATTTCCGGGTGCAAATCAAGGTGTTGGTTACCACCTTTAAAGCACTCCATGGCTTAGGACCTGGGTACTTGCGAGATTGCCTTCTGCCACTGATAGCCTCCCACCGGCCAGTATGCTCTCACAGAGAGGGACTCCTCAGGGTGCCGTCGGTCAAATTATGCCGACTGGTGACCCACAGGGGGAGAGCTCCTGCCCTATGGAATGAATTGTCCCTGGAGATACGTATGATTCCCGACCTACGTACCTTTCACCGTGCCCTTAAGACTTTACTATTTCAACAGGCCGGGCTGATGAGACAATTAATTTTAAATGGGTATTTAAATCTTGGAGATTTTTTTAAAAAGAGCCAAATTATCTAATTAGTTTTAATTGTTTTTAAATGTTATGGTATATGTTGGTTTTTATTATGGCTGTGCACCACCCCGAGTCCCTCGGGAGAAGGGTGGTATAAAAATTTAATAAATAAATAAAATAAATAATAAAATTTGATTCTACACATCTCATGTGTATTTTTCTAGAATTGTGCAGCTAGGACCTTTTTGAAGTGGGCTATGCAAGGCAGTGCTGTATGTCAAAAAAGCCAATGGTGACCATGCCCATGTAATCAAAACCATTCCCTGGACCCTTCACCATGCAGGATGTTTTGACCCATCTCTAATTTCTGTAGCAAGAGGATGCAGCTGGTTGCCACTTTAAAAAGAGCCACTAGGAGCTGGGCAGCATATACATTTATTTTTTTTATTATTGTTACTCTTGCCTGTACAGTCCACAGACAACCCACAGATATTCTTGTACATAAAGAAGAGGCAAAAGGCCCAGGCTTTGCTTTGAGCAGACCAGCTTCTTACTGACTTGCTCCTTACTTAAAAGGAAAATTCAAATATGGCAAGGAGCCAAGCCAGTTGTTGGTGGACATCCAAGGCATCCAGGACACCCTGGCTTAATTTACATAATTATGTTAGATCAATCCAGATCAAAGACACATATACAACTGGGGTAATATTTTATTTGTATCCTCATTACCAAATCATTGTATGGTCTTAGGGTAATGTTGGTTTCCATCATCCACAGCAGCCCCTCTGACATTTGTCAGTTACAACATCCCACATGATGATTCATTCCACACTTGGAATCATTTAAGAACCCATCAAAGCTCTTTCAGGGTGTGGCACATCTCCCCACCTCTGCAGGATTTAGTGCCTCTTTAACAACTGATTGACAGGGAAGGATGCACCACTGACTGTGTATTGAACTATGCTGCTCTTCCAATGACATACTGTACTAAAAAGCTTTCTTTGCTTTTAACTCAAGTGATATTGGACCTCTTAGAAACAGTTCATGTAGGTAGGTTAGGAAACTGCTGAACAAACATTTCTGCGTGGTCCTAACAGGAAGAAGAGCAGAAGTATTTACTCCATGGGGCCTTGCTCTCAATAGACATGTGATAGTTACTGATTGACAAGCTTGTTGTTCAGAGGAGCAATTGAGCCAAGTTGGGGCTGAAAAGAGATAGCAACAACACAGAGGCTGCTGTTTCTGGTGCATTGGGGCAAAGGCAATCTACTTGTGAGGCTTTTTGAAGGGCCCCTTTGTAGGTTTGATTTAGGATAGCAACAAACATGGAGTGACAGAGTCTCATTCCATTACTGACCTGTTCCCTAAAGAGTCCCAGTCTCTGCTGATCACAGAATAGAATAACAGAATTGGAAGGGACCTTGGAGGTCTTCTAGTCCTTCTTAGGCAGGAAACCCTATACCACTTCAGACAAATGGTTATCAAATCTCTTCTTAAAAACTTCCAGTGTTGGAGCATTTACAACTTCTGGAGGCAAGTTGTTCCACTGATTAATTGTTCTAACTGTTAGGAAATTTCTCCTTAGTTCTAAGTTGCTTCTCTCCTTGAGTAGTTTCCACCCATTGCTTCTTGTCCTACCTCAGGTGCTTTGGCGAATACCTTGACTCCCTCTTCTTTGTGGCAGCCTCTGAGATACCAGAACATTATCATGTTACCCGTAGTCCTTCTTTTCATAAGACTAGACATATCCAGTTCCAGCAACTGTTCTTCATATGTTTTAGCCTCCAGTCCCCTAATCATCTTTGTTGCTCTTCTCTTCACTCTTTCTAGAGTCTACATCTTTTTTACATTGTGACGGCCAAAACTTGATGCAGTATTCCAAGTGTGGCCTTACCAAGGTAAAGGTAGTATTAACACTTCATGTGATCTTGATTCTATCCCTCAGTTCATGCAGCCTAGAACTGTGTTGGCTTTTTTGGCAGCTGCAGCACATTACTGGCTCAAATTCAAGTGATTGTCCACTAGGATTCCAAGATCCCTCTCACAGTCACCACTATAGAGCAAGGTACCACATATACTGTACCTGTGCATTTTGTTTTTCTTACCTAAATGTAGAATCTTACTATTTTCACCATTGAATTTCATTTTGTCGCATAGTGCCCAATGTTCAAGTCTGTCAAGAGCCTTCTGTATTTTAAGTCTATCTTCCGGAGTGTTGGCTATTCCTGCTACTTGGTGTCGTCTGCAAATTTGATGAATTCCCCATCTATCCCTTGTCCAAATCATTGATGAAGATGTTGAAGAGTACTGGGCCTAAAACAGAGCCTTGGGGTACTCCACTGAATACTTCTCTCCATGTAGATGCAGTTCCATTGAGGAATACACGTTGAATGTGGTTGGTCAGCCAGTTATGAATCCATCTGGTGGTGATGCTGTCTAACCCACATTTTTCTATTTTATTAAGTAGTAGGTTATGGTCTACTTTATCAAATGCCTTACTGAAGTCTAAGTAATTGGACGGCATTTCTCTGGTCCACTAATTTTGTCACTTTGTCAAAGAATGCAATAAGATTAGTCTGGCATGATCTGTTTTGTGCTTTTGGTTATTATTTTTTTGCTTCTAGGTGTTTGTTGATTCGTTGCTTGATTATCTTTTCCAGAATCTTCCCTGGTATTGAGGTCAGGCTGATGCGTCTGTAGTTTCCTGGATCTATTTCTCTCCCCCCCACCCCCATTTTGAATATGGGAACTACATCAGCTCTTTTTCAGTCCTCTAGCAGTTCCCTGGTGCCCCAGGATCTTTGAAAGACTTAGTTCCGTGGTTCTGAGATCACATCTGCTAGTTCCTTCAGAACCTTGGGGTGTAATCCATCTGATCCTGGTGATTTGAACTTGTCTTGGGTAGACAGGTGCTGACTTACCATTTTCTTCCCTATTTTAACTTGTGTTCCGAATCTATTTTTGTGGTGTGTGTTTGATAGGTTGGATTGCTTTTTTCCTTTGTGTAAAAATAGATGCAAAAAACTAATTAAGTAGTTCTACTTTCTCCCTGTTGCTTGCCATCTTCTTGCCACTTTCTCCCAGCAATGGACCAATTGTTTCCTTGACTATTTTCTTGTTTTTAACATATTGGAAGAAGATTTTCTTGTTATTTTTTTACTTTTGTCACAAGCCTTTGTTCGTTGTAAGCCTTAGCTTTCCTCACTTCATCTTTGCAGGCTCGGGCTATTTACTGATATTGTGCCCTTCTTTCCACTTTTTATACTTGTCCTATTTGTCTTTCAATTTGTCAAAGAGTTCTTTATGCAGCCATGCTGGTTTCTTTTGAGCGCTGTTATTTTTCTTCTTCAAAATTTCCCAAACTTATTGAGTTGTTTTCCCCTTGAAGATTCTCATCCATGGAATCCTTCCCAAGCTCTCTCTAAGTTTATTGAAATTAGCTCTCTTAAAGTCCAAGACTCTATTTTACTTTATTCTATTGCTTGTGCTTGCATAATGTTGAATTCCAATATTGCATGATCATGCCACCCCCTATCATGGAGATCAATGAATCACCTGGTTGGTAAATGCCTCCTGAGACCAGCTGGGCCTATAGGATCCCAAATCTCTGAGGCCAGCTGCCTCCCCTTGTGCCAGGAAGCTCCTGCAACAGTGATCCTGCTTAGCAACTGGCTCCAGCTCTATCTTTCCATTCTCTTCAATGGGACACTTCTGCAGGAGCGTCTTTTTATTATTATTAATTGCTATTGAAAATTTTTTTTTATTGAAAAGGTTTTACAATACAGAAATTTTTCCATTTTCACCCCCCCTCCCCAGTCCCCCTACCCAACCCCTCCCATCCTCCCTCAACCCCAGCCCCTTCCCTCCCTATCCCCCCCCCGACTTCCGCTACAAGTTAAAAAGAACAAAATTTAGAACAAGGGAAAAAGAAAAAGATTATTAAATATTCAAATTCTAAATTAAACAAATTTCGAAAGAGGAAGAGAAAGAGAAAGAAGGAAAGAGGGAAAAAAAGTAAAAAAAACAAACAAAAAACCAGACATTAATATATTTAAACAATATTATAATAAAAAAAAACCATTGATAGTCATTATAATTAAGAACACCATTATAATTCTATCCTAACTACACCCCTTAACTAAAGAAAAACCCCCAAAAACATAAAACATAAGAAATATATATGCATATATAGTTATAGTCATACAGTTATGTCATAAAGAAAATTATCTTTTATTTAATTCATTTCTCAGTCTCTATAATCCAAATTTCAATCTTCTCTTCAACTTGATTGATGTATTTCCTCACATAAATCCTGCTTCAATAATCTTCATCTTGCCGCTGCCCCCATCAGCAAAATAAAACATTTCTCCACACAACCCCCCGAGTGACTTTATATGAATAAAATCCAACCACGAAGATATTCACACCTCTAGGAAAATTCATTCAAGCTAACTTATACTATACCTAAAAATAGGCTTTTGCAGCCTTAACATTCAAATCTTGAGAAAAAAAAAAGGAGAAGAAAAAACCAACTAAGAGCTGCATTCCCAGATGTTCCTTTAAAATTATTTCAAATCCTGCCACCCTTTGCAATTCAATCCTTCGGGTTATGAGATATTTTCAATTTCATAGTCTTCTCCTAGAAGATAAGTTCCACAAAAAATATATAATTGGGTAACCAGTGATCGCTGCTAATTTTGCAGCAATCTATCAGAACTCAGGATATCATGTCGAATCCAGGATAAACTTCATAGTAAAAATTTTTATAATCCATTTTAATATATGAATTTAAAGTTAGTCCAACTCAGAATGAACTTTTAACAAATTGTTGTACTTCTTAAAAGAATTTTTATAATCCATTTTTTCCAAATCTTTCAATGCTTTCTGAATCCTTATCAAACAATTCACGATGCTCTTTAAATTTATCACCTGTGGTTTCCAGTCGGATTTCTTTGTTGACTTCTAGTTCCTGTCGATTAGCATCACCCCCCATGTCTTGAAGAGTATTGGACCTCCGCTGCTGGTCATCTCGAAGTAAAACTTTGTTTTTTAAATCTTCCTCCAGCAATTCAAGGTCCTGTAATCCCCCAAGGACACTGAGGTGTTCAGTTTTCTCATCAGAAAAATCCATAATAGAATCCTCTGGACAACCACCAAATTCTCCTTTTACTTTTAACACACTTTGATTTTCTTCTTTCTGTTCACATTTTGTAAACTCTGTTTTTGACTTTTTATTCTTGAGATATTTCGGTGCTCCCTTAAAGATATTTTGATAAAAATATTCTGCTTTTTCAATAGTATTCAGACAATGTCTCACACCTTGATATCTAAAAATTATACCAACTGGAAAATCCCATCTAAATGGGATATTACTTCTCTTCAGTTCCTTGACCAAAAAATCAAAATCTTTCCTGTCCTTTAAGACCTTCGATGGTAGCTCTTTGAAAATCCTGATTTGTGTACCTGCTACCTGCACTCTATCAGAATAAGACTTTTGTAAAATATCATCTCTCAGTCTTTTATCAGTGAAGTAAACTACGACATCTCTAGGCAGATTCCTTTGTTTAGCCAAACGTGAGTTAACTCTGTAAACTTTCGCTATAGAACCCAAAATTAATTCATCTTGTAGCTTTAATAATTCTGCAAAGGCCTTTGCACAAGTTGTTTTTAAGTTTTCTCTGTTGTTTTCTTTTATCCCTCTTAGTCTAATTGCAGATTCCATAGCCTTAATTTGAAGCATAATAACATCATTCTGAATATTATGGTTTTTGGCCTCTGCTTCCAGAAGTTTCACTTGTAACTCTTGTATCTGAGATTCAAATTTACTACTCATCTCAATCACTTTCTTCCCCATTGCAGCCACCGCAGTTGAAAAATCTGAAGCTACTTGAGCAATAATTTGATTTAGTTGGTCATATTTCCCAGAAACCAGTTCCTCAAGATCCTTCTGTGAACCTTTTATCTTATCTACCACACTCTCTAAGGACCTTGTTATTAACTCTTTTAACTCCTGTTCTGTAAGTCTCTGCAGATGAGACATTTCAACTTTATTCATCTGATGCAAGGGGGAGCCCCCCTTCCTTTAAGTTTAGGCATCTTTACTTTTAAAAAGGACCAAAAAAAAAATCCTTCTTACTTCAATAGAGAAAAGAAAAGAAAAAAAACCAGAAGAAATCTATTTAAATCAGCCTCTGTTCCTTTAAGTTCTTTGTCTGTGACAAAATATTCCTTTCAAAGTCTTTCAGGACTTTCAGGACTCTGCGCTCCATTTCCGCTATCACTTCCCTTTCAAGCAGAGCCAGTCGCCATCTTAAAAACTTTCATTTTTCTTCCTCTCCTTCCCCCTTCCCCCCTCCTCTTCCAAAAAAATCCGTTGAAAAAAATCCATACTTGCTTAAATTTTTCTTCTCTCTTTTCCAGCTTGCTCCAATTATCATTTCAATTGTGGTGTTGCTCCCAGCGTCTGGCTCCCCTAATTAGGTAATTAGCGGAGGATCCTCTCGGCGTGGAGCATACCCTGGGGGTATGGAGGGAGCCATCCCTCTGAGCCCTCCCCAGGACAAGGAAAAATTCCTGGGGCGGCTCAAGAAGGCTCAACCTCACCCCCAGAAGCTCTCCCTGCTCCTCCCGTCAAGGAGCAGGTTTTTCGAGCCGCCTGTCTGCTGTAAGGCGGCTCTAACGCGCTGAGAGACCGGTGGGCATGAAAAGCCCGCCGCCAACGAGGAAGGCGCCACCGGAAGTCGCTATTGAAAATTTTAATAACACTAATAAAAGGCAATGCAAACTAAACACATAAAGAGAAAAAGGTAAGGAAAGAGAGAATAGTAAATGCAAAGAAAAAGGGAGAAAAATATTTAAAGTTACTTCTGATCTTCATCACAAGTACAAATTTAGTAATTTTTTTACTCATTATAAAGTTATATACAAGTATCTCTTCTTCCCTTAACCCATTCCATTCATTTATTTGTTTGTTTGTTCATTTATTTAATTCCCTGCTATTATTATTTTATTTTATTATTTAACTCAAAGCAATGAACATATCTAATACTTCCTTCTACTATTTTCCTCACAACCACCACCCAGTAAAATGAACTGGGCTGAGAGAGAGTGACTGGCCCAAAATTACCCAGCTGGCTTTCATCCTTTAAGGTGAGACTAGTTTTCTAGTTTCTAGCCTGGTGCTTCAACTACTAGACCAATTGATACAGAAATCTATAAATCGTTAATAATAATGCATAATAGGAATCAGAATGTTTTTCAAATGATGGAAGATGCATTTCAATTTCTGTGCTAAAAAAAAGAAACTCTGAGTCTGTGAAAGAAAGGGCCTGTCATATCTCTTGTCTTTCTGTATCACTTTGAAAACCTTTGCTTGTCTTTTCTGACAGTACTGGTAAATTTTCATTTCATTTTCATTTCACTGGATTTATATACCGCCCTACTCCCGAAGGACTCAGGGCGGTGAACAGCCACAAAATAAAACACATAATTACAAAAATTTAAAATAGAATAAAACCAAATTAAATAAATTTGCCGAGACAAATTTAAAAACCCCAATAATTTTAAAAATAATTAAAATTTACATTTAAAAGGGGAAAACGGTTTAGGCCAGGCTGGCTTGATGAAATAAAAAAGTCTTGAGCGCGCGACAGAAGGTGCGCAGATCCAGGATCCTCCGTATCTCCAGGGGGAGCTCGTTCCAGATAGTAGGTGCCCCCACAGAGAAGGCTCTCCCCCGGGGGCTGCCAGTCGACATTGTTTGGCTGATGGCACCCAGAGGAGCCCCTCTCTATGGGAACGTACTGGCCGGTGGGAGGCTATTGGTGGTAGCAGGTGGTCCTGTAAATAACCAGGTCCTAAGCCATGGAGTGCTCTAAAGGTGATAACCAAAACCTTGAAGTGCACCCAGAAAACCACCGGGAGCCAGTGCAGCTTGCGCAGGAGAGGTGTTACATGGGAACACCACGTCGCTCCCATAACCACCCACGTGGCCGCACTCAGCGCCAGTTGGGATGATGGCCTGAAGCATTCCGATTATCTGCTTACTTGAGGCTTAAAACTTTATTCTCTAGGTTGTTTTACTAGCCACATCTAAAAACCTGAGGCTCCCCCAAACCTGCTTGGTAGCATTCTTCGAGTGATGATCCTATTTCCCCAAGACATAGTGTCAATAACTGTTTGTTGAAACAAGGGAACTGCCAAAACTCAGTTTAGTGGATTAGCCAGGGGCATTCCCACTACAAAATCAGTGCTAAACAAAAATTGGAGAATTTTGGAGAGAAAAAAATCAAATTCTCTGAAAAATACCCCTTAGGGGAAAACAAAGGCCACAGCCCACGAGAGCCCAGTGGAGTCATTTTGTTTTATTCTGGTCCAACTTTTTCCTGTGTCATGGACCTAGTACTTCTTAGAACAGTCTCCTCAGCCCACCAGTCAGACCAAGTGTGGCAATCGGCCTAAAAAAAGCATCCTCCAAAACCCACTTCCCATTTTGCAAGAACATACTGGACTGACAGAAAGAATTGGAAATAGGCAGCCCCTCAAATACCCAAGCCCTTATACCAAGCTGGGCATTATAGGTAACAACCAGCAGCTTGAATTACACCTGAAAGTCAACTAGCAACCAATGCAACTCATTTAGCATTGATGATACATTGTAGGGGCATAAGGAATGTTCTTGAATGGTACAGGGAAAAGAGTGCTACCAAGACATAAGAGAAGTTTGAGTCCAGGCCAAGAAAATAACCTGAGGAAACATCTCAGATGAGCCCATCCTAGTTCACACAAAGATAAGAGGATGGAGGGAAATGCACCCATGGACCTTAGTTACTGTAGCATTATGGTAAAAGTAGTCCTGATTTACATGACATTGGTTTCTTAGTCTGGTCTAACAAATAATGCCTGTTAATTTTTGTGCCACTGCATTATCATTTAGAAGAGTCTTCTGGGTTTCTGACTCCCTCCCTAAATACACCCCTTAAATGAAGGAATCACTTGCTTTTGATTCTTGAAAGCTGTCTATCTTTGTACAGTGCACTAAGAACGATAATGTCATTATGCAGCAATAGAGTGTGCCTGAGTGCTCTTTGCCAGATACAAAAAAAATCCACAATATAAGAGGAGCTAGAAAAGATGAATTAGTGCTTGTATGACATTTATAAAGTAACAAGGAAATAGGGCCAATTAATTAAATAGCCTTAGGGGAAAATATCCTATTTCCTTTGAGTCCCTTTCCTTCCAATTTCTTCAACTTCCTTCAATTCACCAGGACTTCAAGGCTCTATCCATCCAGAGTTGGGGGTTTTTTTTGGCAACAGTAAGAAGCTTGTCCCTCTTGTCTGATGTTAGCTTAAATCTTAGAAGCTGGCTATCACATTTAAAACTTCCCATGGCACAGGACACAAGTTATCTGTAAGGCAACCTGTTCTGGATCATCTCTACCTGCCCAAAAAGATTCAATAGGCTTAGCAAGGTCCAGGTCCTCTCTGTTAAGCTACCTGATTGCAAAATAGAAAGAAATCCACAGAGGGAAAGTCTTGCCATTGGAGATCCCATAACTGTAGAAAAAAAGAGGAAGGTCCAGTACTTCTTAAACGTCAAGAGGGACACACTATTTATAAGATCTAAATTAATCCTATAGAGCCGGGATGGCGAACCTATGGCACACATGCCACAGGTGGCACGCGGAGCCATATTAGTGGGCATGCCACCTCAGTTCTGGGGTGCAAGCGCACGCTGGCCAACTGATTTCTGGGCCTTCTGGGCCCACCAGAAGTAGGGAAACAGTAGGCTGTTTCCTGCCTCTGGAGGGCCGGGGGGGGGGGGGAGAAGGCCCATTTTTCTTTCTTACCTGGCTCCAGATCCTCTCTATTTATGTGAGAAAGGCAAAAACAGCCTTTCCCACTCCCTCAGAGACCTGAAAGGCCCCATTTCCCAACTCCCGGTGGAACAGGAAGTGACTTTTTTTGCTGTTCCCAGTCTCCAGAGACTCCTAGAGAGGCTACTAGAGACTCCTAGAGAGGCTCCTAAAAACTCTTCTGGAGCTGGGGGCAGCAAAAAACGTCACTTCCTGTCCCACTGGGAGTTGGGAAATGGGCCGTTTCAGGCCTTTGGAGGGCCTCCAAGGGAGTTGGAAAGGCTGTTTTTGCCCTTCCCAGATAAATAGAGAGAATCTGGAACCAGGTAAGAAAGAAAAAGAGGCCTACCAGGCCATCATGTGCCAGGAGTGGGGGGGGGGGGGGCGCACACATGCATGTTTGTGCGCGACCCTCCCCCGCCCCCCCCCCCTCTCCTGGCACGCGATGGCAAAAAGGTTAGCCATCACTGCTATAGAGCAAGAACGTAAAGTTACAATATTTTGGACATGTGATGCGACACTCCAAAAAATACAGCATCCTTCACTTAATCCTCCAGAGAAAGATTGAAGGCAAACAAGGTCCAGGCAGAAGAAGAACATCATGGCTTCAAAACCTAAGGGACTGGTTTGGACAGAACTCAGTAGCACTTTTTCATGTGGCTGTTGACAAAAATAGGATTGCCAACATGATCACCAACATCTGATGACAGATATGGCACAACAAGAAGAAGAAGAGCAAGAACAAGGTGCTCCTGTTACCCAGGATCCAAAGATGATTTGAAGGATTTATGATTTTTTATTTGTTTTTTTTTTATTGGTTGAATCATTGGGTAGATTCTGTTAAAAATAATAATAAAGAAACATTTTAAATACTAAGAATGTATTGTATGAGACAATGTTCAGAGTGAGTAAAAACATTATTATCTTCGTTATAATCAAATATTTTATTTTCTTTGATATCTCAAAATGCCTCTACATGTTAACATTCTTGAACCAAACTATGGTTGAACCCAATTAGGTTCTGTTGTTGCAAATTTCCTTTCAGGTCTTTTCCACTGCTTCAATGTTTTTGACTAATCAGGGGAAAAAAAACCTCAGAGTCATGTAAGAGGGGTAATAAGCATTTGAATACAATTCACAAACAAATGCTAACATGTAATGGGTTTCCCAGCATCTCTTTGGCCATGGTCAGCCCACTTTCCTGAAGATTATCTATGATGTGCCAAGAACTCAGAGACATGAACCAGAGGACAGGTTTTGGGTGTTAAGGGCGGGGAAGTTTTTTCCCCTTCCTTAACAGCCAGAATTATCTGAATGGACCAACTGCATTCCTTCCCCTAGTATAAAAGTACCGCACAAGAGCAAGCTAAAGGATTCCTCTTTAGCAGTTTGGTTCCAGTCCGTCAGTCTCCTTTTTAAACCCATGCTGACATTTTGACAGTAAGGTTTCATTTTGACAGAAGGGATATATTGGAAAAGGCTTGGGGATGTGGGAATAACTAAATTCTTTCTTAGGAAAGTAGAAATTAAAATAAATTGTAAAGATATCTTTCAGCTTTTCTATTCTGAGAGGTTAGGTCCTTGATTATGATAGCATTTAGTCAGTATTAGTTTCCTTTTCTCCTGTTGTTTATATCACAATATTATTTATCTGCAGTCTAGAAATATAGATAAATTGTCATTTCTTTCTAAAAATATACTTTTTACATATTTCATATTCATATTGCATGCTATTACTAGTTTTAATGTCTTGAATCTTTCTAATTTAGCATCTGTATAAATCAAATAAGCAAACAAATAAACAGGGTTACATTAATAAGGATAAATAATACCAACCTTTAATTCTTTTATTATTAAAATTTGTCACATTTCCAACAGAATGTGCATTTTTCAAACCAAGACTTGTATTTGTATTTTGAAAGAACTGATGAAATTGATTTGTTTGGTTTATCTTTAGGAAAATAACCCAGTTTGGGAAAAAGATTGTAAAACTGAGGCCAATACTTAAATGCTAATGTTTTAACTAATTAGTTCATTCATTTAGTTTTAGGTACTTGTATGTCAACCATGCATACATTTCTTCTCATAAGAATTTATTCATTTAATAATATTCTGAATTTTGTCTTTTTATTGTTATGATTAATTTATGGGAACATGATTTTGCTATTTATTTGCTTGATTGATTTTCATCCCATCTTTATTACTTTATAAGCAGTGATGGGATTCAGCCAGTTCGCATCACTTTGGGAGAATCTGTTGTTAACTTTCTGAGCAGTTTGGCAAACTGGTTGTTGGAAGAAATCATTAGGGCAGAGAACCGGTTGTTAAATTACTTGAATCCCACCACTGTTTATAAGTAACTCAAGGTGGTGAACATACATAATGCTCTTTCTTCCTCCCATTTTCCCTACAACAACAATTCAATAAGTTGGGCTGGGCTGGACTGGGCTGAGAGATATTGACTGGCCCAAATTCATCAAGCCAGAACAGGCAAGTTTTGAGCCCTGCTGATTAAGGAGTACAGGTTGGTGAGGCCCAAGAGGTCTGCCTTTTCTGAAATAGTGCCCACCCTCTGGAACATTCTGTCTCCAGAGATCAGGATGGTCCCAGCCCTGATGTCTTTTTAAGGCCCTAAAGGCCTGAGTCTAGAATTGTTTTTATTCTAGTGGTTATTGTTTGCCACCCAGAGTCAGTTGTGGAAATTGGTGGCTTTACAAATTGGTTAAATAAGTAAATAATTCCATAAGAAGGATGTAGTGAATCAGCAATACTTGACTAACTGAGAAATCTTTTTAACTCTGGAAATGCCCACCCCCAAGTCTATGTTTAATTCAGATTGGATGTGTTTACATAACACACTAGTACCTCTACTTACACATTATATTAAACATGTTTTATGTGTATTTTTATATGCATGATTTAGCAACTTCAGAGAACCTAATCTGTTTACTTAGATTATGATATAATGGATGCTTGTGAACCTAAGCAGTTGGTTACTTCAATAACCTGGATAAAAGTGATGTGTGGAGGTAGCCATTGATTCATTTCTCATAGCCCTATAATCTCACTGTAGCCAGCTTCTCACTGGTTAGGTTCAATGGATTACCATCAAACTATTATTGACGGTAGATATAAAACCTTCTATTCAGAATGCTTTGCCTTTATAGCTCCCAGGCAAAAAGGACACAGGTCATGCCTATTCTATAGAGTTTTGGGAGCCATTTGAATCCCACCTCTTTGGAAAGAATTCCCAGGTGGAGAAGATGGTCTTCAGATTAATGTTTCCTATTCCAAAGCCAAATTATCCCATACTCCAAGAGTGTATACTCAGGTTTTGGCTGGCACAGCAAATGTTTTAAATGGTTCAGATTAATAATTACAGTGTTGCTGTTAATAAGGTAATAAGAATAAACAAGGTATGGATTTGAGGCAGTAAAAAGTCAAGGGGGTGATTACAACTTTGGGATGGAAGCCATGATACTTTAACATGCTTTATGTGTGACAAAGAATCACAGAGGGCTATAATTAATCAGTGCAGGAAAGCACCTCTGTCAGAAGGTGACTATCCTCTTTATCTTGCTAAAGGAAGTCCACTTCTGCTCTTTGTACTGGACTACCTTGTCAAATTGTTGTGATCCTATGACATTTTCCTAAAATTCAATCAGAATCTGCCTACCTATATTTGTAATATATTTGGGGGGGGGGGGGGGGAAACAGATCAGGTCAGACAAACTTTATTGCTTTCTTTGACAAAATGACTAAATTAGTGGAACAAGGAACTGATATGGATATGGTATTACTTGGACTTCAGAAAAGCATTTGACAAAGTAGAACTTCTTGGTAAAATAGAACAATATGGGTTAGACACTACAGATTGATTCACAGTTGACTGATCAATCACACTCAGCATGAGATCATCAATGGAACTACATCTATTGGAAGAAAGCATGCAGAACTTCAAGGTTCTGTCTTGGGCCCAATGTTTTTCAACATCTTCATAAGTGATATAGATAAGAGAATAGAAGGGGAACATGACACTAAGCTAACACTTTAGAAGATAGACTCAAGACTCAGAAGGATCTTGACAGACTTCAACATTGAGCCCTATCAAGATGCATTTGAATGGTGAGAAAAGTAACATCCTGAACTTAGACAGGAAAAACCAGATACTAGGCACAGAATAGATGGTAACTAGCTCAATAATAACAACTGTGAAAGGGATCTAGGTTACTTAGTGGACTACCACTTAAATATGAGCCAGTAGTGTGCTGTTTATTTTATTTTATTTATTTATTTATTTATTTATTTATTTATTTATTTATTTATTTATTTATTTATTTATTTATTTGTCAAGCATATATAAGATAACAGATAAAAGTGTAAACATAATTATGAATACATGAAATAGATATGAATGAAAAGGGACAGTAGGACAGGGACGTTGGTGTGCTTATGCACCAAAAAAGCCAGTACACTCCTAGGCTGCATCAAGAGAGGGATAGCATCAAAATTACATGAAGTGATAGTGTAGCATTATTCTGTAATAGTAAGGCCATGCTTGGAATACTGCATCCAGCTCTGGACATCACCATATTAAAAAAATGATGAGACCCTTAGAAAATGTGCAGAAAACAGCAACCACAATGATAATGGGTCTGGAGATATAGGATGAATATAGGGAGGTATAGAGAGAACTCGATACATTTAGCCTATCAAACACTAGGGTTAGGGGTGATATGATATTATGCTCTAATGCTTGAGAAGTTATCACACAGAAGAGCAACAAAGTCAATTTATTCTCCAAAGTACCTGAGAGCAGGACAAGAAGCAGTGGGTAGAAGCTCATTAGAGAGAGATCTAACCTAGAATTAAAGAGAAATTTCCTAATAGTGAGAATAATTAATCAATAGAACTATTAAAAATATTAATAAACAAACTTCCAAAGGGGGGGGGGATAAAGTAAAAGCGGATAGATAAGCGCTGGATAACTTTATATAAAAGATATTCTAAAAGCAACTATATTCTGAAGACAAGAAATACGTGCAGCTGCAGAGAATACAAAGCCAACGTGTAACACTCTAAAGAGGCCCCCTAACTTGTCAGAAGAAAGGAACAAACCTAAAAGACATATAGCTAGAGGTGGTTAGGTCATGGATACCCATATGGGCTAAAACTTGTCCTTCAACAAGAAGATAATTTGAACTTATGCTCCAGTGATTTACAGAAGAATTATGATTGTTTGGCAAGGACGATGTAAAACTGTAATAATTAAGACATGTCAATGTATGGAAAGTTATTGTGATGGCAAGAATCCTTTGTTCCAAACTGTATAAAAAGGCGTTGTGTATAAAGATGGACTCTTCATTCAGAACTTTCAGATACAATAATAGATTGGACAATCATTTGACCAGGATGGAATAAGTACACCCACCAGGCAAAAGGTTGGACTAGAAGACCTTCCTTCCAGCCCTATGGCTCATTGATTTTATGAAACGAATTCATATCCTGCCCCCTGGGAAGTTAAAAAAATAGCTCTGATCCTTCTGGATTCAGGATTCTGGAAGACTATCTTTTTCTCAAATTATGTTTTCCAGGAGTTTCAAGAAGGTCTGTCTAAGAAGCATTGTAGCTATGAAGGAAAATGAGGGTCTCCTCATTTTTGTAGCCTTTGCAACGATACTACTGTGGGGTAAGTGATTTAAACCAAGGGTTTAAAAAAATGCAATAATCATATTCATTTTTTAAATAACTGCCCATGTCACAAAGCATTACATTGGTTGCTGAAAATGAAGAAAGAGAATTTGTCAGGTTTTCAAAATTCTGTTACTATACAATAAATGGAGTTCCACTAATTCACATGGTATTTTTTTCCTGATATGGCCTACAATGACACTAATGAACAGCTGCATAATCTTTACAGTATTATTACTGTACACCCTACATGCTATTACAATTAGTACTCATTATACATCTTTTTGTTTAGTGACAGTTCAAAGTTATGAAAATACCAAAAAATTGGATGCACAAACAATCCTCAATTCTGGGGTGCATGCTGTTTCCTGCCTCTGGAGGGCAGGGGGGTGGGGAAGGCCCATTTTTCTTTCTTACCTGGCTCCAGATCCTCTCTATTTATCTGGGAAGGGTGAAAACAGCCTTTCCCACTCCCTTGGAGGCCCTACGGAGGCTGAAAGGGCCCATTTCCTGACTCCCGGTGGGACAGGAAGTGACATTTTTTGCTGTCCCAATCTTCCAGAGACTCCTAGAGGGGCTCCTAGAGACTAATACCAGGAAGTCTTTTCTGTATTCTAACTATTTAAACTTGCATTTTAAGGAGATTGGGCAGAAGGCAGTATACATGATCATATTACTCGTCGACCTTATCCTGTTCCTTTGAATGGAGTAAGTAAAAAAAAAAAAAAGCTTAAGTAGCTTCGATATATGACTGCTTTATAATTTGATAACTGATCTCAAATCAGCATAATTTATTCAGAATAAAACTATAATGATCATAGCAGATTGTAAAAATGTTAAATGGGAGAATAAACATGGCATAGTACCATATTTAAGAATCATGCTTTTTAAAGATAATTTAACTCATATTTCAAGCACCATATTTTCAGGAGGGCAAGAAGTTAAAACTTTTAAAAATATTTGGTGTATCTTTGAAAAGAACTGATGTGAGGTGTGGGATTTGTTATCTAGTTTTAAAGTAAATAAACACCAGCCAAAACTCCCAAGAAAAAAAATGATGGTAATTTTATTTACTACTTTGCAAAAAGTATCACCATGAACACACAGGTACAGTGGACACACCTTATATCATCAGTATATTTTCCTTATATTCCCTATTGATATTACAAATTTACTTCCCACCTTTTCCACATTGGCTTAATACTCATGCCATCACAACCTATCCGAAGTGTCTAAAGTGCATACATTATCTCTGCCCCCGGTTACATCTCCCAATACTCTATCGTCCCCTGCCCTCATTTCCAAATTGCCTTTTATAGCCTTAGTTCCTAGGGGTTGTCTCTAGAGTAACTATCATATCAGCAAATTCTGGTTAAAACTGGTTTCTAGTATAGCAGAGGCCTTCCTATGTACAATTCTTAGGCTTTAACCTAGTTTATGAGATTAGAAATATATACAATGTGTTTTCTTCACAGCAGTGGTGGGTTCCTCCTGGTTCGGCCCAGTTCTGCCGAGCCGGTAGTTGTGACGATATGACGTCACCAAATCGGTTCTCTTTGTTCAGGAGCTGCCCCCCCCCCCGCGTTATTCTTACCTTTTATTTGGCCCCACCCCCAATCTATTGCTGCCTCCTGAGTCCCAGCTGATCGGCTAGAAAGAAAAAATCTGTTTAAACTCTTGCCTGAGGGCTTCAAAGGACCGTCCTACAGCTGATCAGTGTTAAAAGGCAGTGTGGTGGTAGACCGGTGCTTCCAAAAACAAATGAGTAGACTGATGCAAAAATAAATGGGTAGACTAGTGCCTCCAAAAACAAGTGAGTAGACTGGTGCCTCCAAAACCAAATGAATAGACTGGTGCCTGCAAAAATAAATGTGTAGACCAGTGCCTCCAAAAACAAATGAGTAGATCGATGCCTCCAAAAGCAAATGAGTAGACCGGTGCCTCCAAAAACAAATGAGTAGACCAGTACAGCTCTGCAAGCGGTTAAAAGCCTGGTAGACCAGTATCTCTGCTAAATCCTAAAGAATTGTCACATGACTATCAAGCCATGCCCACAGAACCAGTAGTAAAAAAAAGAACCTACTCCTGCTTCACAGGCTAGCATGTCTTCTGTAGTTTTAGTAAAAACAATAGGCTCTATTTCCCACACAGGTTTCTGTCATTATCTTGAAGTCCCCCACTATCTAATATTGCAGTAGCTTTTCAGAATTGATGTTATTCTATGTACAAGGATTAGGCAATTTGGTTTTCCTAATGATGCTCCTCTTTTCTTTTATTACTCAGTGTCCAGCACACCCAATCTGTAAGTAAAATCTGCTTCGCTTTTACATTTTTGACCCCAATGATGTTCAAAGGAATGAGTATTGGAGGCTAGTTGGATCCATAATTAACAGCAGATACAGTGGTTGTAGCTCAGAACTAGCTACAGTAATAATATAATTCTCCTCATTTAGCGATTATGATCCATTTCATTGAGTGAAATGATCACTAAGTGAATTATCTGATAGACACACTGAGAGAGAGATATTGTGAAGATTGCTGGTTGCTGCCATATCATTTAGATAATGTTCCCTAATGCAGCAATACATTAGCATTGCTAGCATTAGTCTCATTGTCATAAAGCACAGAAATCTGGAGTATAAGTGTACCAATTGGTGGGAAAAAGATTTTTTAATTATCATTTCTTCTTCCTCCTCCTCCTTTTAGCCTTTGTCTATCTACTACAGCCGTGATGGCGAACCTATGGCACGTGTGCCACAAGTGACATGCGGAGCCATATTAGTGGGCATGCCAGCTCAGCTCTGGGGCGCATTCGCGTGCCAGCCAGCTGATTTTCAGGCCTTCTGGGCCCACCAGAAGTAGGGAAACAGGCTGTTTCCTGCCTCTGGAGGGCGGAGGTGGGGGTGGGGGTGGGGAAGGCCTGTTTTTCTTTCTTACCAGGCTCCAGATCCTCTCTATCTGGGAAGGGCGAAAACAGCCTTTCCCACTCCCTTGGAGGCGCTATGGAAGCTGAAAGGGCCCATTTCCCGGTGGGACAGGAAGTGACTTTTTTGCTGTCCCAATCCTCCAGAGACTCCTAGAGAGGTTCTGGAAGCTGGTAACAGCAAAAAATGTCACTTCCTATCCCACCAGGAAATGGGCCCTTTCAGCCTCCGTAGGGCCTCCAAGGGAGTGGGAAAGGCTGTTTTCGCCCTTCCCAGATAAATAGAGAGGACCTGGAGCCTTCTTACCTAGAAATAAGAAAGAAAAATGGGCCTACCAGGCCATCATGTGCCAGGAGCGGGGGGGGGGAGTGTTGGGCACACATGCGCATGGGCACATGCGTGCGCGATCCCCCTCCCCGCTCCTGGCTCGCGATGGCAAAAAGGTTAGCCATCACTGTACTACAGGATGAAGGCCTCTTCAACCTGTACAGTTTATCATTTACTTACCATTATATTTGTGAACAGTTGCTAACAGGTAGTTGCTACATAAATGAGGCATGTGTGTGGGTTCCTTGGTCGTGACCAAGAAACACAGAACCCGGGATTTCAAGCACAGGTAACACTTCCTGAAGGAGAAAATTCAGACTGTAATCTAGAACAAAACTGATTAAATGTGAAGATATTCGGGACTTTTGAATAAGAAAGATTATTTTATTTTCATCTTTGTTTCTATGTTGTTTTATGTCATTTAAAGCCAATCAAAAACTAGAGTAAAATAATTTCATTTCATTTATGAGCAGTAACTTTGATTTTTATTATTAAGTTTATTCTTTTTCTTCCCCAGCTCCAGTCTACTGCTCTTTTGTCAGCAGGTATGTCAGAACTGAAGGGAATGATTTAAAATATAGTAGATGAGGAAATAAGGAACCTTTCTCTCTAGTATGCTAATCACACAAAAATAAACTAAGAAGATCTTGATTTATTATCATCCAATGATTTATTGTTTCAAAAGAAGTATCGCTTGGTTCAATGGGTCAGTACATATAAGACTGGAGCAGGAATATCTGGGGAGGAAGGGGGAGGGAGGTGAAAAATGTCAAGATGGAAGTCATGAGGCCTTCTTCCCATCCAGCCTTCCAAAGTACTTCTCATGAGTCTGGGGTGTGTGTGTGTGTGTCTATTATTTCAGGTGTTCTATTTGTTTGTGAAGTTTGTGGAGCCTCCTTAAAACTGCTTTCAGGTTCTCAGTTTCATTTCCCAAGGTCTGGGCTTCAGATTCCATTAGATTCCATTTGATCTCTGAGCAACTGGTTTGAGGTCCCTGGAGTCTCCTTCGGGGAAGTGACTTTTCCAAGCCTCCACCTGGACAGGGAAAGGTTCCTGGGCTTGGCAGGCAGCAGCCCTTCTGGCTGGGTGCTGAGGCAGCAGGTGGCCAGGGTTTGCCCTCCGAGTATTCGCCTATCCTGGGGGAGATGCTGCGCTCAGGCTCCAGCTTTTCAAGGAGGCTATGTTGGTTGCTGGACTTGGTGGGGCCTCCTTCAAGGATGGGGTCCATCAGAGGATGGTGAGATTGCCACCAGGCCGGCAGCCTCTGAAAGAGAAAGTTGAGCCTCGCGCCACATCTGCCGGGCTCCTCTGTGGAAAGCAGAAAGCTCATTAAATGCATGTGAATGTTGTTAAGTGGAACACGGAGTGCCTCAGGGGTGGGAAAGACCCTGGGAGTCCCAGCTCAGGCCCAGGCCCACCTGCCCTGGGTCTCCCTGGGTCTCCCAAGTCCCCACCCCCACCCCCAAGGCACCCAGTGTACCATTCTTTGTCCCTTGGAATTCCCCTAGGCCACAGCCTGCTCCCAACCTAGTTACTCAGCCATGCAAAGAAGTCTAAAGCTGCTCAACAGAAAGAACTGGTGTATAGAGAGTAATTACAGTCTGTTGGCCAAGGCCTGCTTCCCATCCAGCCACTGAAGGAAGCCTAAGATGGGATGCAGAAGCTATGGATGTATGGAGGGCAGTTACAGTTTATAGGTCTCAGCCTGCTTCCCACCCACTCAGGGACTTGCAGGGCTTGACTGCTCTCAGCCAGCTGCAGCATTTACTGGCCTACTTCCAGCCCAGGAAGAGCAGGAGCGGAAATCATTAAATGAGGACATTTTGATTAGCAGTCATCACCACCTGCAATCTTAATGGACAGTCTCCAGTAGTCATAAATCAAGGACTGCCTGTATATGTATCCTGACCTAAAAGAAAGAACCCCATCCTCAACTCTCAGAATTGTCCAGGATTGGGTTGATGGTACCAAAAGCTGTTACAAAGTTGCATAAGAATGGGTGTACCACCTCTACCCTAGGTCTGCCACAGTTCACCTATATGACTAAGGTCATTTCTGTACTAAATACTGGCCTGAAAACCAGTTGAAATAGATCCAGTTAATGTGTTTCCTGTAAGGTTTTCTGTAAGCAGACATCTGGCCACTTTCTTAATATTTCTCCAAAAAGGAAGGTTGGATCTAACTACAGATCACTTCTCTTACCATTCTCATGATTAAGGAGGGGCCAAGATAACAGCAAAAATAATCCTGTCCACTTCCTCAGGAGTCACTGGTTCAAAATCATCACAGATCATGCCACAAAGTTAAGTTCCAGGTACCTCAGCTGGACCTGCCCAGTCAGAGTCCAGGCTGGAGCAGATCTGAGTGACTTTATCTACCAGATGACCACAATATTCGGTACCTCCAAGGGGTCATGTGGCCTGTCTCTACCCAATAGGGACCAGGTCACCCACAACAGAGCCAATGGGAAGTACATAAGGTAGACACAATAAGGATAGAAAAATATTGACATTTCATTATTCTCATTGCCATAAGATACTGTAAATCCTAACACCAGTCCAGTCAGACTTATTCTGAGTTTTCTTCCAACAGTGCTGTGGGTACCTCTTGTATTTCATCACTTTCTTTTCTTTTTTTCAGGGGAGATCTCAACTCTACTGTTGAAAACTTATGCCAATTTTCTATGCCACAATATGCCTGTGGCTTTGTAGAAAAGGTATTCTTCTTGGCTTTTGAATATCTTCAAGAAAGTGATTTCTTAAATAACCATTTTGAAAGCTCAGTTGGACAGCATTATCAAACACTCAACTCAGCTAACTGACCAGCCCTGAGAATGAATATCTTAGGAATTGGTTTGCTACAAGTTTGAAAGATCTATTTTTGGAAAACTCCCATTGATTCAACAAATCATAATTATTTAGAAAATTGTAAGTAAGAATATGGCCAGAATAGAAATAAAGAGCACAAAGAAAAGAAGAGAGTTGGGCTTCACAATGCAAAAGACAGTTGGGAGGAGATATCTTGTTCAGAATCACATCTGGAGAGAAAGAAATTACCCCCCCCCCCCACACACACACAAATACATGCTTTAAACAAACAAACAAAAAAACAAAAAGACTCCGTATTTGCAGTTTGCATTAGAGAAATAAAAATCCTGCTAGACGGAAACAACTTTTCCAATAAAATCCCAGCCTCTGTAGGAAAAAGTGAATGAAAGCAAAGACCAAGAAATGAGGTATATCTCTGCATATAGCCAAATGGGTGAAAATGGGTGTGTAAAGCACTAGACCCAGAGTCACCATTTGTCTCCAACCCCACTGGCTATTGGCATTGACCTCAGAGTTGTGAAACTGGATATTTGAGGCTTCTTTTGATATTTGTACATTTCTTCTTTCAGTGAAAATAACACAAGCAACTAACAGTGGTTTTGTGCTTCAGGTTTCCAATCTAACCCTGAGAAAACTGGTCTCCATTCTCATGTGCTCTTTGAGGGACCCTGCCACCCAGCCTGATCAAGAGGCTTTCTTGCTGCTTTTTGAAGGAGTCAATCTCAGCACTTTACAGGATGCTCTGAATCAGATGAACATGGAGGTAAAGCGACTGCAACCAGGGCCAGGGCTGATGGGGGAGCATTTCTGCAAGTTCCTGGAGACTATACTGAGCTTTAAATACCAGGGAAGATTTTGGAAACAAATAAGGAATAATCTGCAAATATCTAGAGACAAGCCAAGTTATAACCAGAAGCCACTTGGGTTTGTCAAAAAGAAATCATGCCATACAAATCTTATTGAATTCTTCAACAAAGTGACTAAATTAGAGGATTGGTGAAATGCTGTGGACATAATATACTTAGACTTCAGTAAGGCATTTGACAAACTAAACCCCATATTAATGCAATGGGGTACCCCAAGGTTCTGTCTTAGGTCCAGTACTCTTCAACATCTTCATAAATGATTTAGACAAGACACCAAGCTGGGGCAAATAGCCAATACTTTAGAACATAGGCTCAAGACCCAGAAGGATCTTGACAAACTTGAGTACTCGATCCAATCTAAGAAAATGAAGTTCAAGGTTAAAAAAGTAAGGTTTTATACTTAGGCAAGAAAAATAAAATGCACAGGTATAGAATGGGTGGTACCTGACTCAATAGCAGTAACTGTGAGAGTGATCTAGGAGTCCTAGTGGATAACAACTTGAACCAGGAATGTATTGCAGCCACAAAAAAGCCAATGCAGTCCTAGGCTGCATTAACAGAGAGATAGAATCTAGATCATGTGAACTGTTAGATGTTGAGACTCTAGAGTCTAGAAAGAGCTCAGAGAAGAGCAACAGAGATGATTAGGGGACTGGAGGCTAAATCATGATGAATGGTTGCAGGAACTGTGTATGTCTAGTCTAAGGAAGAGAAGGACTTGGGGTGACATGATAGCATTCTTCAAATACCTAAGGGGCTGCCATAAAGAAGAGGGGATCAACCTATTCAGACATGTGAGGGTAGGACAAGGAGCAATGGATGTAAATTTATCAAAGAGAGATCCAACCTAGAACTAAGGAGAAATTTCCTAATAGTGAGAACAATTAATCATTGGAACGGCTTGCATTCAGAAGTAGTGAGTGCTCCATGATTGTAGGTTTTTAAGAAGATATTGGACAGCCACTTGTCTGAAAAGTTATAGGGTTTCTTGCCTAAGTAGGGGGTTGGATTAGAAGACCTCCAAGGTCCCTTCCAACTCTGTTATTCTGTTTCATGGGAAATTAATAAGAGGGTGCTTTATTTTCCTTCTGCTTTCCTCTGACATACATAAAAGCAATCAGTTTGCCCAAAGATACTCAAATTAATGGGCCTGCTGTTTTAGATCTCCAGAGACCAGATGTTACCAGCTTTCAAAAGATTCTTGCTGAATGCAGCATGGGAAAAAATTAAGACAGATCCTCTGGTATCAAATGCTGGCTTCCTCTCCTCTTGGTTCCAAGAGACGATGCACTCTTACTTGACGGATGTGAACACCAACATCTTAGATTGCATGACTCAAATTCCAATCACCTGCGATGGCTTCAGAACAATGTATGTAGCAACTATTTGAATGGGTTTTAAAAATTATTTCTTATTAAAAGCTTTTACCCAGCTAAAAGAGAAATACAGAAGTATAAAAGAGAAAAGAAAAAGAAGTGACGAAAAGAATACTTTAAAAAGGGGAAGGATAGTTAAGAAGCTACTTTCAACCTCCTTTACCAACAAAATCATTCTCCCTCCTTCCTCCTAAAATTTACAACAATCCCCTCAGCCCCTGTAACCACGGGAATGTTAGCCACTTTATATAAGACTAATGGAGAGGGAGAGATGACAGGTACAGCTGCACAAATTTGATTTTTTTTGTTGTCAGGTGACTCATTTATTGAATATTTATCAGAGCTATATTTCAAATTTTTTTATCCACAGAGGCTCTTTAGATAGCTATCTAAAAGTTTGCCCGGTACATTACAATGCATTTTCAGACTCATCACTCTGAATGCAACAATTTCTGTAAAGAATTTGCCCTTTGTCCTAGTGCGCTTGTCCCCTAAGCCCAGCACCAGTCTGCACCATGGCCAGCAACCAGTCCACATAAACAAATGAAGCCCCATCTGCAGGATACAGGCAGCATGCAAGACCACACCCCCTCTAGTATGCGGACAAATATCTCCACTGGTCCCTGGTGCCTAAAAGGTTGGGGCAAGTTCCAAGCTGTACTGCAAAATTCAGAAAAGTACTTTTTCTATACTATTTGCATTGTGCCCATTTGCAGAGACATTTGCAAATTATGTATAACCTTCCCAGATATTCTAAATGGTTGTCTGTATATTGCAGACAAAATATAGACTCTACCATAGGGACTTAGTGCAGGCTAGAATTCAGATAGCCTACTAGGTTTGAAGCAGGTGAGATGGGAACTAAAATTTGAATCCTAAAGACCACTATCCACAAAAGGAATGTTTGTAGCATATCTATATTCACAGGATTTTTGATTATTTGTCTTCCTTTCATTAGTGTCCAGGCCTTAGACAGTGTATACGCTAATATGGATAAAAGCACGAGGCAGTTGGTGACCAGCTGGATTGGAAGATTCCTTACTGTATTCCGTAAGTGAAGGAGTGGGAGATACAGAGCGATCTCCCACTCCTGATTCACATTTGAAATAAATTATAATTCTAGCTAAAAAGCACAATTTTGTCATTAGTACAACTTAGCCTGCCTTAGATATAACTTCCTATATTTGATTGTATAAGAGTTCTTCCCATACTGATTCAGGAGACTAATGTAAAAAGCCACTACAAATTCCCTATTGCTGTACCTGTGAAAAGATCCACTTCCTAAATAAATCACAGATAAATCAGAAATGGGAGATACTGGCCTTAGGTTGAAAAAAATTCAGTTGCTGGAATTCTTGTGGAGAATTTGCTCAGGTCTCTTGCTAAAGAGAACTCCTTTAAAAAACCATTTACTTGATTCTCCACCGAGGAGATTGAGTATCTGCTGTTGAATATGTACTTAAGTTACTTAGGTGAGGTGGGTAGTATAGAAATTTAATAATTAAAATGCGCTCCATTGTGCACTCCATTTAATTTGGAGATTCTGAACCAGTGATCTCAGTCTCAGCAAATTATATAATTTGCATGATGGCACTGGATGCATGTCATTACTCAAGCCCCTTTAGTTAGCAGTAACTATCAGCCCTGCCAAAAGATCTACCAGAGGTGCCTGGAAGGGGGGAGTCAGAAAAGTGGCTACATCTATGTACTCCATTCAAATACATTCAAATACATTGTGATGCACATAAAAAACCCCAGGTCTCATGGTCTGTGTGGTCAAAGTTGTTGTGTTAATTTACCTGCTTTCCCTTTTCTTTGACTTTGGATCTGATGATTCCAGCGTGCTAGTTAAGGATACTCCATTTCAGCATCATATTTAGTATGAGCTTTGATGGCATCATATGCATCTTAACTTCATTTGACAAATGTCACATATGTGCTATGTTATCTGAATAGATGCAATGTCAGTCTCTTATCCTCTTTGCCAGGCCTTTGGCTTTGCTCTTCAGCCTCTCTCAGCTTGGTGTCCTCTGGATCTAAACTGTGAGAATTCCCAATAATCTGGTGGGTGGGTGGGAATTTTGGGAATTATGGCCCAGTAACACAGAAATTTGTTCTACCAACCCAAGAATTCCAACAGAACCAAAGAATCCAACCTAGGTCCCCTCCAATTTCTTTCAATATTCCTTTATATTGCCTTTC
The DNA here is from genome assembly GCA_030761175.1 of Masticophis lateralis. Taxonomy (NCBI): domain Eukaryota; kingdom Metazoa; phylum Chordata; class Lepidosauria; order Squamata; family Colubridae; genus Masticophis; species Masticophis lateralis. The sequence goes on from JAUDYJ010000016.1 coordinate 13,881,056, forward strand.
AGGGTGCCAAAAAAGATCTCCTAAAGAATGGATACAAAGCAACTGGAAGAGCTTTCAAAACCATGCCTCCTATAATGACTTCACAAAGATCTGGAGTGGTTTTGATGGGGTAAGGTTGTTTTTCCTTCACTTTATTGACCTTTGATAAAGGGTTTCAACTAGCAAAACCTTTCAAACATTCAATAGATACTATAGCAGCATTAAATAAATATTGTAAGCTTTTTGTTCTAAGGTCAAGGCACTCCAGTCACATACAGAAATTAGGTCGTTTCTTAAACAGGTGCTACTTCAGCCAAAGTGAAAGGGTAACCTTAAGGCACACTTCCTCTTTAAAAAAACAATCAATGAGAATTCTGCACGTTTGGAAATGTTTGGAAATAAATAAAAATTATCGCAAAAAAGAATGCTTATTTGTATCTTGCATATCAGCCAACTGGGCAAATCCTTAAAAGTTCTTTTAAGGCATATATTGGAGGTATTTTATCATCAAAATAATTATTTTTGCTTTTGAGCCCATTGGTCACACGAGGCAGCCAACTAGCTGTGTTGCTCTTTAGCTATTTTATTTATTTATTTATTTATTTATTTATTTATTTATTTATTAATTAATTATATATCTATACCGCCTTTCTCCCACAGGACTCAAGGCGGTGTACAGTCAAGAAAAAATAAAAGATACATAAACATCATAAAATTGATAATTAAAATTATAACATAGTTTAGTCCAAATTAAATAAAAGCCAGAATTAGATAATATTTTAATCATTCCCAGTTAACATGTTTAGCTCCGCCTGATTGAACATCAGGGTCTTGAGGGCACAGTGGAAAGCACGGAGATTAAGGATGTTTCATATATCAGGGTTGGAGCCCTTACAGAGAAGGCCCTCCCCCTGGGAGTCGCCATTCGGCACAATTTGACTGACGGTACCCTGAATAGTCCCTCCCTGTGAGAACGAGCTGGTCGGTGGGAGGCTATTGGTGGCAAAAGACGGTCTCGTAAGTACCCAGGTCCTAAGCCATGGAGCGCTTTAAAGGTGATAACTAACACCTTGAATCGCACCCGGAAGACCATCGGGAACTAGTGCAGCTCGCGTAGGAGAGGTGTTACATGGGCACAAAAAGATGCGCCCATAATCACCCGCGCAGCTACATTCTGGACCAGTTAGAGCCTCCGGGTGCTTTTCAAGGGGAGCCCCATGTAGAGAGCATTGCAGTAGTCCATACAGGAGGTGACTAGGGCATGAGTGACTGTGCGCAAGGCATCCCGATCCAGAAAGGGACGCAACTGGCAAATCAGGTGAACCTGATAAAAGTCCCCCCTGGCCACGGCTATCAAATGGTCTTCTAAAGATAGCCGTGAGTCCAGGAGGACACCCAAATTGTGGGCCCTCTCTGTGGGGAGCAAGGTCTCATCCCCAATTGTCAGTGATGGTACCAGCTGACTATACTGGGACGCTGGAAGCCACAGCCACTCAGTCTTGGAGGGGTTGAGTCTGAGTTTGTTTCTCCCCATCCAGATCCGTACGGCCTCCAGGCAACGGGACATCACAGTAAGGGCATCGTTGGGGTGGTCTGGGGTGGAGATGTATAGCTGAGTGTCATCAGCATATTGATGAACATTCACCCCAAAACCATGGATGATCTCACCTAGTGGTTTTACATAAATGTTGAACAGAAGGGGTGAGAGGACCAACCCTTGCGGCACCCCACAAATAAGGTGTCTCAAGGTCGACCTCTGCCCCCCTGCCAACACAAACTGCGAATGGTCAGAGAGAAAGGAGGAGAACCACCGAAGAACAGTGCCCCCTATTCCTAACCTCTCCAGCTGGTGCAGTAGGATACCATGGTCGATGGTATCAAAAGCCGCTGAGAGAGCTAATAGGATCAGGATAGAGGAGCAACCTCTGTCCCGGGCCTTCCAGAGATCATCAACCAATGCAACCTATGCCATTTCCATGCTGTATCGTGACCTGAAGCCCGACTGGAACGGATCCAGATAGACATCTTCATCCAGGTATCGGGGTAGTTGTCACGCCACCACTCTCTCAACAACCTTCGCAACGAAGCGAAGATTGAAGACTGGACAATAGTTTGATAATAAAGCTGGGTCCAGGGAAGGTTTCTTGAGGAGAGGCTTCACAACCGCCTCTTTCAAGATGGCAGGAAAGAAACTCTCACTCAGAGAAGCATTTATAATCCCCTGGAGCCAGCCTCGTGTAACCTCCCAGGAGGCCAGTACCAACCAGAAGGGACACGGGTCCAATAAACATGTGGCAGTGTTAAGCTTTCCCTGAATCCTGTCCACGTCCTCAGGAGCTACAGAGTCAAACTCTTCCCAGATAATGCTCTCAAGACCTACCCCTGTCTCCTCCCCTGGATCTATCCAATCGGAGTCCAGGCCATCCCGAATCTGAGCGACTTTATCATGCAGGAATTGCACAAAATTCCTCAGCTCGTTCCTGTAAAGAACTGATTTCAGCTTAATCAGTGAAAGTTTCCTTGGGGGTGCACCATTCTCACTCCCTTCTCTTCTCTTCACATCTTTCTAGTTTGCTGCTCTCAATGTCTTTACCGCTTCCCAGCTGGCCCAACTGATTGTCACTCATAAGGTCCTCTCCAATCTCACCTTAATGGAACCTGTTGCCAAAGCCCTCAGCAGCCAGGATGTCATCTATATAGAGGGCTTCCTGAATGAGTTATCCAGATCACCTCTTGACCTCCTGCTTGACCACAAAGCTGCATCTCTTGTCCTGGAGACCATTCTGACCAAGATCAACCATAGCTTCCCTGATCTTTGCTCGTCCTCCCTGAAAGACCTGTTTCAAATCAAACTTGTGCGCTTGCTGCCCTTTGTTGATACCAAGATAATGATGCTGTTTCCAACTCAGATAGGCTGTGTGGACTTCCATGATATGTAAGTTTGTTCAGGTTTGGAATAAGGTGTGGGGGAGGGAAAGTCAAGGTAGTGGTTATAATGAAGCTTCATCTTTTTTTTATCCTCATTGCATGTGTAACATAGGTACAAATGAGGTGTCACATTTTGCATGATTTTCATACCCGCCCCAATCTGATCCCCTAGGGAAATAAAACTCTCAAATCCATTTGATTAAAGCAAAAGGTACTTTTACTAAGAGATGTTGATTGCAGTAGATGGAATCTAAAGTTCCCATGTTAGTTACAAAACTAACCTCTTGGTTTCTCCAGCCCCATAGTCCATCCATATGTACCCAATCCGGCACCGCCAAGATGTTTTGGGAAGCACTGAGGGGTTTAGGCTGGTGAAATTCCATTCTCAGGGTAAACGGCCTTGAATTTGCTGGCACAAACCGGATTCCAAACCGCTCTATTCTTCCTCTGCCATGTATTATTTGTAAGGTGCAGAATATATAAATTGAATTACAGTAGTAAAATAAAATACATTGTTGATATGATATAAATAGCTATGTTAGCTTTGAGGTACTCTTTACCTCAGAGGTATGTATGTATATATAGCACTTCAGTTTTCTTCAGCAAAGAAGTTTGAGTCTCCAGGATCACAACTGCAGTCACTGTTCATGATTCTATAAAGTTCTTGCATCTATTCCTCAGATCATACAACTGCCTTCTGCAGCTATCACAGGCCTCAAGGAAAAGGCACAGCTGTTTTCAAGAGTTGCTGATAGTGTTAGATATTGACAGGATGGTTTTCCCTCTGGTCTGCTGTTTGAGCGGGGAAAAATGCTTAAATGTGATTGGCTGGGTTCCCCGACAGCTCCCTATAAAAGGGCCAGGCTAGCTGCTGGATTGTAAATAGTTGCTGAATAAAGAGCTGTTGTCTGAAGCCTGTCTCCAGTCTCTTCAATCCACCTATCTAACAGATAGGATTAACATTTGTGCCCCACACACTCCAAAGCATCTTTTCAGATTTGAATCAAAAACACTACACACTTTCTAGTTAACCGATTCATGATTTTTAATGGCAATATAACTCTCATATAATTTTTATGTTCTGTGTTCAGTTTCAGGCAAAAATGTGCTTTATTTAATGGAAATATACTTTGCCAACTAGTTTCTGGAAGTAAAGTGATGTAATAATAATAGTCCTAGTGTATAGGATGGTACAACTAGAAAGGCTGACGGGACAATCATAGAAAGGTAGTTCTGTTGTGTTTGTGCTAATCTGGAATAATGATTAGAGAAAAGAGAAAGCACAGCAGTGTAAAACGTAGCTCTGTTCAAAGTGTGGGATTACAGTCCTGTGTTACTTGACGTGCAGCATGCAAGCATTCATTTTCTTTTCTTCTTTTGCAGCTATAAAGGTCTAAATTCTGTTTATTACCAACTAAATCCAATGACTCAGCTTGCTGTCTTTCAAAATCGTTTGAATTTCCTTGAAGGGCAGCTTGCAAAAGAAGGTGACTGTTTCTGATATGCTGTGTTTTTCTTGCTATTTGTTTCCTTCTGAACAATTCCAAAAATAAATTTGGAAATCATTTTGGGCTTGCCTATGAACACAAAGTTGCTCAGCTTTAACTAACCTCAAATCTTAATGCTGTCTTGAAATGTTTATTTATTTATCATATGTAAACTTCACTTTTTTTGACAGAAGCTCAAGGCAATATACATAGTGCTTCCTCCTGTTTTTCCCAATAGGTTGTGAAGCACGTTGGGCACAGAGAAAGTCACTGGCCTAAGTCACCAGTGAGCTTCCTTGGCTGTGTGGAAATAGAACTCAAGTCTCCTAGCTCCTAGTCCCTGTTCCCCTCTCCCATCTTGGCTGCCTTAAGATGTAGGCCAGGACCCAATCCACTTGAGAGATTTTTCATGTGGGCTCCCTTAAAATAACATAAAACTGTATGTAAATTTATGATCAATTCTATTTTGGCATCACTCAGTTCCAAAATGTGCATAAAATCTTTCTCATGATTTTGCAGGGCAGTTTCACAAAGAATGTCCTCTTTTTCTGGACAAAAATGTCTCATCATTTCAAATATGTGAACTGACTTTGTAAGAGCTAACATCTCCCATATTGAACTAAGTAATGTTTCAAAGAAATTTGGAATAAATAAAGCAGCTTCAACCAAATGTTCCACACATATGAAAGTAAAACTTTTGTGTGCTTGCTTTGGATGTACAGATATTGTTCCAGAGATGGAAAATGAATTGTAAGGATGGATAAAGTCTTGGATAAGGTGACAGAGGAAATGTGAGGCAAAGAAGCAGAAATGGAGAACGACTGGCACACAAGGAAAGATTGGTCAAACAATGATTTCTGTTTAATTAAACTTTCTTGTTTGTGCATGTATTGCAGGAGTTGCATGTACATTCACAGCTTCGAACAGTAGAGATTGGCTGCATGAAAATTTTGGACATTCCAGTTACTTGGCTAATTACAGCAACTTTGTCCACTTGAATCCATCTTTCAATGGAGTAAGTACTATTTCTTTCTCCACATACGTAAATCACTTAAGGTAGTTCATCCAAGCTGTCTCCACTTATCACTGGGGCCCACAGGATGAACAAAGGTAGGGAATGTAATATGTGAGTGATGCAAATTGCACAGTTCATATAATTTGTACAATAACTTCATGATGCAGTTGACATCATCATGATCTGAATTGGATGGATATGCTTCTTATCCTCACATTTATCTTGGGAAAGAAGTTAGACTAAAAAGTTAGTCTTGTCCAGTACTGTAGCATGGTGGATCAAAAGAGTTAAGATTGTAGCTTTGCCCCCTTTTTTACATGCTTTGTGAGAGTTTGCGGCAGCTCCCTTTGTGGCTTTTTAAAAAATCTTTCCTTGTTTTTTTTTTGTTTTTTTTTTATTTGATTTATATGCTGCCCTTCTCCGAAGACTCAGGGCGGCTTACAGTGTGTTAAGCAATAGCCTTCATACCTTTGTATATTTATACAAAGTCAGATTATTGCCCCCACAAACTGAGTCCTCAATTTATCTACCTTAGAAAGGATGGAAGGCTGAGTCAACCTTGAGCCTGGTGAGATTCGAACATAAAGTAATTGCAGACAGCTGGATGTTAATTAGGGTGCTTAGTCTGCAGAGCTATCCAGGCTCCTATTGTAGATGTCCTAGGTCTGCTCTTTTTAAATTTGTATATCAGTGAGGTTACTGGTAAATGGTTGGGATATGCCAATCGGTCAAGATTTTAATTGTTAGTTTGGACTTACAGTTTCAAATCAAAAAATAAATTGTCTTTGGATCAAAGCTGTGCACATATTGCTAAACTATAATTGTATAATTATAGTCCATGTTGACTGAGATTGCTGGAAATTACAATTTGGAAAAATGGGGATGGGCCATAAATATCCAGGTTATTAAAATTTATAAAGAATTTTAATATTATAAAATTATATTATAGACATCATCAGTTGACACAAGGAAAATAATTCTCATTGCTATTTTATTATTGTCTGTTCATCCAACAAATATTACAGTGAGTTGTCATTATTACTACTTTTAGTTTGAAGTGCTGGATTTGCTAACATCAACCCAGGTTGGAACCCTGGTAGTGTTGTCTGGCATTCTGACTGACAACTCAAGGATGAATGCAGAGAAGGAGGCAGCCAATGTGATGAACATTTTCCAAAGTCGAAATGTATCTGAGCTCCAGACTTTTCTCCTCAAAATCAGTGAACTTGCAGAACAGGTGAGAGAAGATTATCTGGTGGACTATTTTAGCAAACCAAAAATTACTACTGTGGCTATGGTTTTTATTTTAGTTTTTTAAAATGTATTTGACAAAGTAGACCACAACCTATTTCTTGGTAAAATAAAAAAAATGTAGGATAGACAGCATCACCATCAGATAAATTGGTCTCTGGCTGACCAACTGCACTCAATGTGCAGTCCTCAATGGAACAATATATGCATGGAGGGAAGCATGCAGTGGGGTACAACAAGGCTCTGTCTTAGGTCCAATACTCTTCAACATTTTCATAAATGATCTAGATAAGGAGATAGAAGGAGAACTCATTATATTTGCAGATGGTACCATCTGC